>JAOANR010000002.1:33561768-34761768 GCA_030278955.1 Hygrophila difformis | reverse complement strand
TTGCCTTGGGGTAATTCTAGGATGGGTGACCTCCTGGGAAGTCTCCCAGAGTGTGCGTGATTGAGGCCAAAGCGCACAGGAAAGAGCTCAAGTTGGTTTGTGGGGATAGCCTTCACTTTTGAGCCGGCAACATCTAGTGTAGCACCCTGTCTTTCCGCTGCAACGAAGATGGGGGTGTTACAGATGGTATGAAAGCCAGACCGCGACCGCGTGATGTGGTATTCAGGCGCCTAGCAGGGTAAAAGATCCACGGGATGTGGATGGTTGGCATTCACGAGATGTGGATGGCTAAGCGCAACGAGGACGTTGCGATCTTAAAGGGGGAGAAATGTAATATCCCGGAGAATGGCTTAAATGGAGTGGAATAAGCTACTCATACCAACAAGGTATCTTTCTTTCCTGGTAATCATCCTATAAGAACTCCAAAGTTAAGCGTGCTTGCCTTGGGGTAATTCTAGGATGGGTGACCTCCTGGGAAGTCTCCCAGGGTGTGCTTGAGTGAGGCCAAAGCGCACTGGAAAGAGCTCAAGTTGGTTTGTGGGGACAGCCTTCACTCTGCAGCCGGCAACATCTAGTGTAGCACCCTGTCTTTCCGCTGCAACGAAGATGGGGGTGTTACACTTTCGAAGGTCATTCCTGAATCATCCACAACTGGATCATTGCTTTCAAGCAAGAGGTGTGCTTGATCGTATCGTTCACCACTCGGATTAGTGATCGGGGGAATCGTGGGTGTTGTCGAACACAACCGATTCTGGGATTGGGTTCTCCAACATGGTAGCCTCGGTATTCCTTTTCCTTTATTTTGTGTTCTTCATTCCCATCTCCTAAACTAGTGCTTAATCGATCCATGGCATCTTCTGCCAAAGCTTATTTTCGAGATCTGAGTGAGTGCATCCGGAACGAACTAATTTATTAGTTTGTTTCATTAGTTTGTATCTCATAGCCACCCGGAAGGAAGTGAACACTGCTAGCGGTTCACCGAGAGCCCGGAATTCTTGATCCACATCGGGTCATCCTGACTGGGGGCTCTCTTATACTGCCAGGGTAGCGCTTTTAAAACCTCCGAGTGATAGGATTTTAAATACTTTCTTTATTGCTTTCGTTACTGCTTTCCTTTAAATGCTTTCTTTAGAGGTCACTTGGATGTGTTGAGAGTGGTTTAACTGTTTCTAGGTTCGAGAGTTATGAGATAGTTCGGGTTTGATTAGAATCTTTGGGTGTGACATGGGGGAATGATAGCAGTACTTGACACTTCAATTAATAATTTGTCAGGTGTTGCTTGTCCATCACAGATGAATAACATACCCTGGCCGGGGCAGTTACGAGTCTGTGGTATCTTAGAATTTGTGGTCTTAAGAACATCTAAACTCTTACTGTAAGTACCTGTCTGTTAAAGGGAATATAGTAATAAGAGCATGAGAATTAGTTATCTGATAGGATTATCCCGAGCAAAGATCTGTGTATTAAAAATGGAAGTTTAATCATGTTTCATCTGAATCTTGTCCAACTTTTCTTCTTTTCTTCCTGTCCCTTTTGTCACATTTTTTTTTAGATAGCGTAGCATTAATTTACTGCTCCCTTAGGATAATTTTACTTGCTTTCTTAGATTTAATTTAATTGCTTTCTTAGAATAAAATTATCCGCGTTCGAGAATAGTTTAATGTGCTTTGTAGAATAGCTTTATCAGCTTTCATAGTTTAGATTAAATTCAATCAGTAGTTGTTAGTTTTTAAACCCATAACTGATTTGAGCAATACGAGTGGAGAATCTGATTAAACGGTGTGGGACCTGCTTCTATCGCACATCCTATAAATTACTGCAATTTTTGACACCGTGCGCTTTCGGGCCACAGTTTCTTAACACGAGTAATAAGAACGTGACAACCTACAAATGTATCCCTAATCTCAACTCCATCATCATAAATTCGTTTCATTAAATAAAACCTAAACCGGGAATAATATTCTTTCAAAAATACTCGTGTGGGAAATTGTCAAAAGTTTCAGCCGAAGTGCTTCCAAATTGGCGCAACAGAAGTCCACGACAGGCTCTTCTTCGCCGAAGTATTCCCCTCATTTTTGACAAAATACCACAGCTGGTTCTGTATCAGACCAATACTCTTCATTTGTTCTGGTCATGCCTACCATGTTGGCACTAGATCCGAAGTGGAACTTGAATTGCTCAATTGAAAGAGTCTCAATATTTGGGACAATGGACGTTTTAGGTTTCCATTCCTTTGTTCGGACTGGTCTAGGCTTCCACTCTTCTTCTATCTCTCCTAGATCATTGTCGGCTCGAAGCTCTTTCTGTTTCGGCCGAAATACTGTTTTATGTTTCAGCCGATCTTCATTGTTCTTCGGCTTATACGTTCTCTTCTTCATGCTTTAGGCTGGCTTGAGACGAGCAAAACATCTTGCTCAATATTCTTCCCTCAGAAAAAGAACCATCCTTGGGGAAGTCTTTTTCCATGTGCATCATTCCGTATTCTTCTTCCTGTGCCACGGTTACTTTCAACTGTTGCATTCTCCTTTTGAAAGTGCGATACGATCCCTTCCCTTTTGGGGTAATCGTATCATTTTCCCTCCAAGACGAAGTTTCAAATCGGTTCTGGCCGAAATGCACTCGCTTTGGAAAGTTTTGTACCCACTGACCAACCTCAGGGATTGTAATCGGTATTACAGTTTTCCCATTCTTTTTGTCAGTTGTTAGCTTCATCTCCAAATCCCAACCATTAGTAATTATTTTTAAAGTCGGCTTTTCCCTTCCTTCTTTCAATTCCGACATTTTTTCTCCTTCCGACTGTTTGATCCATTCCTTGACCTCATAATCACCCAGTCGGTCGAAAACATCTGATACCTTCTCTTTCCCCTTCTAGGGTGAACACAATCGTCTCCACACTCCTGTCTTTTTCTGACCCGATGGTTGTTCTCCTAGTCGATCGTGTACAACCCCTTACTGGTTGATGGATGATCCCCTAGCCGATCATGAGCAGACTTCTTCTGATCAGGATGTACCATCACCATATTAGCAACTGGGAATGGGTTCTTATCAATGGTCATCAATCCATCTGGGAATTTCAGCTTCCCATCTTCAATGTGCTTTTGGACCATCTTCCTAAAATGTCCGCAGACTGCAGTTTTATGGGTGGCAGATGCATGAAATCTACACACCCAGCATCCATCTGTTCCTTTGTCAGCTGCGGATGATTTCCCTTGAACTCAAAGAGTCCATTCTTTAAATAATAATCAAAGATTTTGTCCATCTAAGAAAGATCAAATGTATAAAATCTTTGAGATTCATCTCTAACATCACCCTCCTTTTCATTTCCTCTTACTGGTCTGAGGGCTGGACAAGTCATAAGCTTCTTTATTACTAACTCGGCCCTTGCTACTTTTGCCAAGGCAGGCACATCATCCATATTAAACTCTTCGCCGACCTCACATCTATCCAGAGACTCTGCAAAGGATGCAGCTTATTAGATGGGCTAAGATCTCCCGCCTTGACTTCGGCTTGACTTAAAAGCCGCTTGTTCTGCCAAGTAAGTTTCCATCCTTATCGCTTCGGCCGTCAATTCAGCCACCGTCCTTGGTCTTGTTACCATTAACTTATCCTTGATACCAAACTTTAGATTTTGCTTCAAAATTTGAGTATATTCATGCTCTGGCAACATCGTCTTCATCTGAATAGAACCTCTCCAAAAACTCAATAACCGTTTCTCCTACTTTCTGCTTGGTAGAGGTTAGGTTCAGTACTGATATCTCAGGGCTAGTATTGTAGAATCGGTAACGAAATAACCGCTCCAATTCCGCCCAGGTATTAACTGATCCTGGTGGTAAATTAATACAATTCAAACGCTGGACCAGTAAGCGACAAACTAAACAAAATCAACTTGTGGAAATCGTTCTGTGCTATTCTGGTGCACTGAGCCGTGAACCGGCCGATATGTTCAATCTTCGATCGACCGACTTCCCCTAAAAACATATTGAAATTGGGAACCTTCACCCCTCTAGGGTACGAATATTGCTGTTCTATGTAATCAGGGTAAGGTTTCTTATACATCAGTCGATTCTCCTAACCGATTAGATTTCCGAATTGAGTACAAATAATCTCTGCTATGAGCTCTCTATCAACCAATTGCGGCTGATTCTACTGCAGTGGTGGATACTGTTGTTGTACCACTGGAGCAGGTGGTTGCGCTACTGGCTGAGGTGGCTGATACCACTGCTGCTCATACCTAGGCTAAGGCGGGACATAAGTTCGTGGTCACTGCCCTCCTAGCGGCCGAAAGGCCTGCTGTTGATAATTAACATGAGGTTTTTGAGGGGCATGTGGTTGATTTGGAATCATCGGAGGTGGATTCTGCACCACCTTTGCATTCTGAACTCCACACGGATACATATTCCGGGCGTGTTCAGCTCTGAACATTGCCGGCATTGCTGCCAGTATATTAACTTCAATCTGTCGCACTGAGTTCGTAACTGCCGCTTCACCCATGAATTGAAAATGATTGCGAAACTGCGGGGTTTGATCGTCATGCGGAAACTCCTGAGCGTTAAAATCAACAGGTCCTGCGAATCCTGGAGGAAAATCACCTGAATTTGTTGTGCGTTCTTCGTGAATTGGCGGCAAATCGGTTCTCACCACCGTGTAAACTGCTGGAGTTGCATGCGGATCAGCTGTCATTGTGAATGTGTGTCCCAATGGACGTGCCACTGTCTGGCTACTGGTGAGCCAAGGACCTTGTTCTCCTCAAGGGAGACTATCGGAAAAGGATCAAACCGATTACGGGTCCGGAAATTACGAACGCGCCCAAACTTGACTGAATTTTCAATAGATTTCAATGGCAAAGCTGGAAACAATGGAAAATCTTCCGGTTTCGAAGAAACAACGGCTGAATATCCAAAAGAGAACTACCAAATTACCGGTTGTTAAGAAACAACGGTTGATTTGGAGAAAATAACCGCTAAAACTAGGCTAGAATCTAGGAAAGCTGGTAAAAGAAAGTAGTAAAGAAAGCAGTAAAGAAAGCATTAAAAGATCAATGAAGTAAATTGACATAAAGGAAATTTGGGGTAGATTGGTCTCTCTTGATTCTGTGCTCTGCATCCCCTATTTATAGCCGGAGCTTAATAACCGCTCCCCAGCTGCCACTTGAGCCGATTGGAATTCTTTTCCTTTCGGCTGCCCTTTCTTTCATCAATCTTCGGCCGGCTCCCTCATCCCCGAAGCTTGGGCTTGCTTGGACTTTTCCTTATTTCTTTCTTCCTTTTCATTATGCCCTTTTCTTCCTGGCCCAATGGTCTCGCCCAATTTTCTGGCACAAACTTAACCAACTTAGCTTTATGGCTACAACACCTATGTATAGAAATCCAAAATTAATGGCCGATATATGACCCCATGAGAAAGAGGTGTTAACGTATTGCAATTGATTGGTTCCACTCCTTAACGAGATTTTATGAGGGGAAAAGAACCAAAATAATTGAATTTGATAAATTAAGTGAATTAAAAAAAAAAAACCAACACTGTGTATTTAACGGTAAATTGGGATTTAATGCCCAATTTAGGTGGAAGTTTATATTCTTCTAATATTTTAGTGTTGAGTGGAAGTTAATGTATTTAACTACTCTAATCATCGTCGAACCCGTACATGAACTGGTTTTTTCGCTAATCATCACCGAACCCGTCCCATAACTTTCCTAATAGAGGGTTAGGTTCGGTGATGATTAAGGTAGTTATGGGACGTGTTCAGCGATAATTAGCAAGAAAACTGGGTTCATGGATAGGTTCGGCTATGATCAGGGTAGTTATAGGACGGATTTATCTATTTTGATATTTGTGGGACTGTTTTGAAATTTTTTTTAAATTATGGGATGATATGGGGTTTTGTTTTTTCCATTAAAATCAGGTACCCAAAATTATTTTCTGTTTCCAAATGTGGGTCACCGACACTTTGATCTGATAAAAGATCCTAAATGGAATTATTTTGAATATCAATTTCTGAGCTTCTCATATACTTTTGAGTTGTTCAAACTAGAACTTTATGTAAATGTTGAGGAAATAAATTGTACAGGTCCAACTAGAAAGGGGAATTGGGAATTTTTTCCAGGGGCCTTAGACAAGGAGCTCCTATTTCCCCAGTCCTCTTAACGATCGCCATTGAAGGTCTTTCGGCTCTTTTCCAAGTGTTGGGACTGCGACTGCCACCCTATCTCCGGCATTAGTATGATATTGTCCTTTTTGGGTCAAGCCCTCACAATCTTGTTTTTGAGCACCTCCCAAAAAGGCCTAGTTACTAATGGGTGTTAGGTAGACACATATAAGCAAGTCTATTTTTCCTTGCACAACCGATGTGGGATTGGGTTTAATACCCATCAATCTTCCCCTCAAACCAAAAACCATAGACCATGTGGCCTCCCATCGAACTCACTCAACTTGATCCGCCAAATCATCTTGCGTCGCTGCTCCAACCAATGGTACTCGCCACCTGACCACCACAATATCATGAAGATTTTCGACACAATCCCCGAACCTGACTCTGATACCACTTATTGGGACTGAGACCGCCACCCTAATTCCGGCGTTAGTAATATGATATTGTCCGCTTTGGGCCAAGTCCTCACGGTTTTGTTTTTGAGTACCTCCCAAAAAACCTTATTACTAATGGGTGTTAGGTGGACACATATAAACAAGTCTATTTTCATAGCACAACCTATGTGGGAATGGGTTTGATATCCAACACCAATCAGCTGTCCAAGGGAATTGTCTTGATGGTTTGGTAATAGAGTGACAATCTTGTATTCGCTCTTTCCGGTGGAAGAGCAATAAAACCAGAGAAGATCAAAGAAACGGAACGAGTCTAATTAAGCTCATAAACCTTACAAAATTTTCATACCTCTTATGGAAATCCTGTAACACCCCGGTTTTTGGTTACCCAGGTCGGGATGTCACCGTCACATCTCTCTAGTAAGACACGGTTTCTCCAAGCTTACTAAGAGATGCAAGGCTAGGTATTGCAGTATTTAAAAATGCTTAAACCATTCAAAATAGCCCATACAATATAATTCGAAAATAATAATAGCGTAGCGCAGCGGAAATATTTGGTTTAGTACAGTATCGCAGCGGAAAATATAAAAAGGGCCGACATGGCCAAAACACGGGTTAAACAGGCCCGTTCATAATATAGTCTAAGTACGAAATTTAAAGGCAAAATAACAATCCCCAAAATCCCATGCATGATTCGTGCTCACACATGCTCATTCCACATATTCTGTAAGAAAAGGAATAAAAATGGTTTTGGTCAGCAAAATTGCTGAGTAAATTAACACATGCATGACCGTAGGGTTTAAAAGTCATTAATTTAATAATTTAACAAAAGCATGATAATAACATAATATTTAATTTCATCCAATCAATATCCAATAGCATAATTTATCTCAGGGCTCTATTTAATAACACATATCACATGGTTTAATCATAAAAGCCATAATTTAAATAAAGCGTTTAAATAATTTAATTGGACAACAACATAATTTAATCTAATTTAATTTGATTTAGAATCCCCGTTACATCCCCGATTTGGTATTTCAAAGTTTCACGATAGCATCGCGATGTCAACAAGTTTAGCCGGTAGCCCGGCGGCCGCAACCGTATCAGCCATACCCAGTACCACTCCGGAGCATCGGGAAACCCATACGGATATTCACGAGAGTGTAGGCTCTATATTTTGCCGTTTTGGCAATATCACATTTCAAGTATAGCGCGCGGGGTCACCATCGTCCATTACGGCACGAAGTGAATCGTCAGGGGGCACCCTGCAGAGCACTCACCCCTAATTTTAATTTATCAAGTTTGTAAGGGGATTTAATTTTTTTTTAAAATCTGACTTCATTTGTATTTATTTAGAAATAATATCTCAACTCGTTTCAACCCTAAAGGTTAATTCATGTTTCAACAAGATTTCAAGATTTTGTTTCCGGTAAACCACAGTTTACTCTAAAATTCGTCTAAAATCATATTTAATTCCAAAAATTCCAAAATTTCATATCTGACTCGGAAACATCAAGATCTACAACGTTCGTGTTTTAACTTTTTCGATCCGAGATACCTAAGTAGGTCAAAAGCACCAATTTTCGTATAAGAATAATTCTGTCCGAGTTTAATGTGTCACAGTTTAAAGATTTCGAATTCTACCATAGCAATTCAACTCCAAATTTAATGAAATTTTACAGGGATCATCTTACGACATTTATCTACAACTTTCATGTTCGGCCAAAGATCTAAAACAACCTAGATCCTATGTCAAAAACGTGATCAAGATCATTCCTAAGTTCTGCCCAAGATTTCAAGATCTAGATTCAAACAGCTCGGTTTCAACGGGTTTTCACATATTAAATCAACTCCAAAAATTCTCAAAAATTTACAGTAGCTAGATCTAAGTCTTAGAAACGTTTTTCGTGTTTTAAGCTTTTCCATTTGAGTTCGGTTTAAGGTTCGGAAAAATTCAACAAATCTGTTGCGCTGGTAGAAAGTTTAGATTGACAGATTTTCGATTTCTTGATAATCTTTTAGTTTGAATATTTTAATTCATCCCAAAACCATGTAAGAGTTAACTTACTGAGTTTATGAACGTCGGGGATCGTCTATTCGAAGGCGTGGCTTCCCGTCTACCGTTCCTCCTCTCCGTTCGTCGGGTTCTACGATCTAGATCCAATTCGAGGTGTAGAAAGAAAAAGGAGATGATTAGGATTCGTTTTCGAATCGTTTATTGAATAAAGATTGGACCGAGACTTACCACGACTATGGAGATCTGTAGAGAAACTCGTCCAACAGCGTTCGTCTTGGTTTCGTGCCTCCGACGACTCCGGATTTAGGGTTTCGAACGTATAGAATGTTGTAGGGTTTTGTAAACTTGTTCGGGGCTCCCAAGGGCTTTATTTATAGATTCCCCAAGTCCTAGGGCGTCCAACATCTGACCTAAAGGTCTTGGGTCATAAGATGTTCAACCGAAAGTCGAAAAATCCGCGTTCGGGCGAGAGATTCACGCAACGGGCGAATCTGTCAAGTGGCGCGGTCGTGGCGCGCTGTTCCTTGTTTCACCGCGCGGCCACCGCGCGGCACTCGCCTGGACTTCAGTCCGGGCGGGTCGTGCGATCCGTCTTGCTTTTCCGCCTCTCTTTCGGGTTTCTATCCCTCTATGCTCCCGAATTCCGATTCCCGGGGTATCTTCGGGTTTGTACTTTCTCTCTAAATTTCCACTCGGGTCTAATTGGATGTTTTGGACTCGAATCCTCAAGTTCATTAGTGTCGGGTTTTGGTGTACTATTTATTTATCCTTAATCAATTCTTTTTATTTAATTAAATTCCTTTAATTCCTTTTTAAGTTAAAATCTCATTTCTCATTTCCTTATCTTTATTTATTTGTTTATTTGCTGGATTCATTTATTTATTTATGGTATTTATTTTATTTATTATTTATTTATTTAGTTATTGTTTTATTTTATGATGGAAAATTAACGGGTATTACAGTCTACCCTCCTTAAGAATCAACTTCGTCCTCGAAGTTGTGTTTCGGCTTTTCTCGTGCTCAAGGTCTTGTGTTTATTTTATTATGTTGTGACTGAACTTAGAATTAAACTTCTAAGCTGCCTACGTACCCGGTAAAGGGATCAAGCCATAACGTAGTTCAACAATTTACAAAAATGCACGAAAAGTAGGTGGTATGACATCCTCTCCCCCTTAAGATTGCAGTTATGTCCCCATAACTGTGTCGGTATCGGTTTGGAACAATGTCGGGTATCGTTCCCTCATGTCGGATTCTACTTCCCAAGTTGTCGTCTCACTTTCGTGATTTGACCAAAGAACCTTGATCATTTTGACGGTTTTGTTCCTCGTTACTCGTTCCTTAGTATCGAGAATACGCACTGGGACTTCTTCGTAAGTCAAATCTTTATCGAGCTCAATTATCTCCGGTTGAAGTACATGTGTCGGGTCCGGCACATACTTCTTTAGTTGCGAGACATGGAAGACATTATGAACTCGATCTAAGTGTGGTGGTAAAGCCAATCGGTAGGCTAGAGTTCCGACTCGTTCTAGGATTTCGTAAGGTCCTATGTATCGAGGACTTAACTTCCCTCGTTTGCCAAAGCGCATCACCCCCTTCATGGGTGATATCTTTAGCATGACCCTATCTCCCACTTGAAATTCTAGGTCTCGTCGTCTCACGTCGGCATAACTCTTTTGACGGTCTTGTGCGGCTTTCATCTTCCCTTGAATCACTTTGATTTGTTGAGCCATGTCTTCGATAAGTTGTGGTCCCACTACCACGGACTTATCGTTTTCTTCCCAGCTCAATGGGCTTCGGCACTTTCGTCCATACAACGCCTCGAAAGGTGCCATGCCGATGCTAGCATGGTAGCTATTATTATAGGAAAACTCAATCAAGGGTAAATGAGATTCCCAATTTCCTTTGAAATCCAACACACATGCTCGCAGCATGTCTTCTAGTGTTTGGATTGTTCTCTCGGTTTGACCATCCGTCATCGGGTGGAATGCGATGCTCATTTTGATTTGAGTACCGAGAGCTTTTTGTAACTCCGTCCAGAAATGAGAGACAAATCTACTGTCTCTATCAGAAATGATATCATGTGGTACTCCATGTCGTCGTACCACATTATCAATGTAGGCTCGGGCCAATTGGTCCATAGTCCACGTGTCTTTCATTGGGATGAATATGGCTGTCTTCGTCAGCCTATCCACAATCACCCAAATCTTGTTCATGCCTTTAGGTGATCGGGGTAATCCCGAGACAAAGTCCATTGAGATGCTATCCCACTTCCAACTTGGAATCTCTAGTGGTTGCATCAATCCTAAGGGTTTATGTCGCACTGCCTTAACCTTTTGGCAGGTGAGACATCTCGCTACGAAGCTCGCGACTTCCTTCTTCATTCCCGGCCACCAATAGATCTTCTTCAGATCTTAGTATAGCTTGTCACCTCCGGGATGTACGGAATATGGCGTGTTGTGCCCTTCCTCCATCAACCTTTGCTTCAATTCGGCACATTTAAGAGGCACACACCACCTCCCTTTGAAACGGATGCTTCCATCCTCGTGGACAGAAAATCCTATTGCCTTTCCTTCGGCAATACACCCTTTTATCTTCTCGAGTTTCGGGTCGCCCGGTTGAGCGAGTCGAATCTCGTCCAATATTGGAGTTTCTACGACCATGGCATTGACCGTTTCTCTCACTGTGCCAGGATGCACAAGTTCTAACTCCAATCTAGCCAACTCCATGTACAATGCCGGCGGAATTACCAACGAGTTTGTCACGTGTTGGGTTTTCCGACTTAGGGCATCGGCTACCACATTCGCCTTCCCCTCGTGGTATGCTATCTCCAAATCGTAGTCTTTAATAAGTTCCAACCACCTTCGCTGTCTCAAATTCAACTCCTTCTAAGTGAATATATATTTCAAGCTCTTGTGGTCGGTGAACATTCGACACTTCCGCCCATAAAGATAATGTCTCCATATCTTTAGAGCGAAGACGACCACTGCCAACTCCAGGTCGTGGGTCGGATAATTTTCCTCGTGAGGTTTTAGTTGGCGTGATGCATAGGCTACGACTCTCAAGTCTTGCATCAAGACACAACCTAAACCTTCCTTCGAAGCATCGCTATATACTTCGAAGTCACCATTCTCTGATGGTAGTGTTAATACGGGTGTGGTTGTGAGTCGTTTCTTCAGCTCTTGAAACGCGGTCTCACACACTTCGGTCCACTCGTATTTTGCTCCTTTCTTCAGTAACTGGGTCAAAGGACGTGCAATCCTTTAAAAGTCCTTCACAAATCGTCTATAGTATCCGGCTAATCCAAGGAAACTCCTTATTTCCGTTGGACTCTTGGGAGTTGCCCACTCCGTCACGGCAGAAACTTTTGCCGGATCCACTGAAACTCCATCAGCGGATACTATATGTCCGAGAAATGCCACTTCTTTCAGCCAGAAGTCACATTTCGACAGCTTGCCGTATAGCTGATTTCTTCGCAAGATTTCCAACACTTGATGTAAGTGTTTTGCATGCTCTTCCTCGCTCTTCGAGTAGATCAGGATGTCGTCGATGAACACTACGACACACTGGTCTAATAATTCTCGGAACACATTGTTCATGAGATTCATGAACATGGCCGGAGCATTGGTTAACCCGAAGGATAACACTGTGAACTCGTAATGGCCATATCGCGTTCGAAATGCCGTCTTCGGAATGTCCTTTTCGGCGATCCTCAATTGATGATACCCAGATCGCAAATCGATCTTCGAGAATACTGAAGCTCCCTTCAGTTGATCAAACAGATCCTCTATTCTCGGTAGGGGGTATTTATTCTTAATGGTCACTTGGTTTAGTCCTCGGTAATCTATGCAAAGACGTAGTCCTCCGTCTTTCTTCTTAACAAATAAAACCGGTGCTCCCCAAGGGGACGTACTCGGTCTTATGTAGCCTTTTTGGCAATAGTTCCTCGAGTTGTTCCTTTAACTCCTTCATTTCCAGTGGTGCCATCCGGTACGGAGCTTTCGAGACAGGCTCTGTCCCCGGAATGAGATCTATAGTGAATTCAAGATCTCTCTCAGGTGGCATGCCCGGAACGTCTTCAGGGAATACGTCCGGGTATTCTCTTACCACTGGTATGCTATCAACCTTATTTCCTTCCGCCTCAAGGTTGTGCACATAACACGCATATAGTTCGTACCCCTTACGCATCAAGTTACTTAGTTTGAGTGCACTAACGATCTTGTTACTTTTCTTAGGGGGCTGAGAGTAAAAGATAACTCTCTTTCCCCTACTTTTTGACAAGGTGATCTTTTGCTTTTGGCATTCGATCACCGCTTTATACTGGGATAGCCAATCCATCCCCAGTATGATGTCAAAGTCTCTTAAGTTAAATTCTACTAAGTTCGCGAAGAATTCTACGTTCTTTATCACTATAGAAATTCCGTTATATCGTTTAGAGCAAGACACTACTTCTCCAGAAGGCAATTGAATTCCTAAGCTAATTCTCTCGCACTTAGGTAGATCTAACTCAGGCACTATCCTTGATGCTATAATTGAGCAACTAGCTCCAGAATCAAACAGAATTCTAAGGGGCGTATTCAACACATAAAATGTACCTGCCATCACTTCTCCTTGCGCAGGCACGTCCGCTTGGTTTACCACATTGAGCCTCCCCACAGGGCGTCCTTGGTTGCCCTGCTGATTCGCGTTCTGCTGCTGGTTTTGCTGTTGGTTTTGATTCTGCGGGGGCGGAGGTCGTTGGTTCTGGTTCTGGTTCTGCGGTCTATTTTGAGGGGGTCTATACCCTTGGTTGTTCCCGTTTCGCCCGTTTTGATTTTGAGGCTGTTCTTGCCCCGCGACCAAATCGTCCCTCTTCGTTATGTTCTCGAGCCTAGTTCGGCAATCCCGTCGAACGTGACCCATTCGACCGCATCGGTAACAGGCGCCTTGTTGCGGGCATCCCCTTGCCAGATGGGGTCGTCCACATCTCGGGCAAGGTGGTACCGGATCTTCTTGGTTGAACCTCCTCCCAGTGTTGTTTTGTTGGGGCCTATTCGACCCTCTGGCTGCTCGTTCCTTCCAGTGTTGTTCTCGTTTCTTGAGTCTCGGCTTCTCTTGTCTTGGGGACCCCTGCTGGATTCCTCACTCACCCTCCTTTTTAACTGCTGCACGCGTGCTACCGCCACAGCGCGGTCATACACGGCTTGCAAATCGGGGTAGTGTACCCCCGCGATCACCTCGCGCACAGACAGGTTCAGTCCCATCTCGAACTTCTGTGCCTTTTCTGCATCAGTAGGCACTAGCCTTGGTGCGAACCTCACCAGCTCCTTGAAGCGTGTATAGTATTCTTGCACCGTTTGGCTTCCTTGCTTCAGCGACAGGAATTCTTCGTACATGGCAGCTTTAGTACTCAAGGGATAGAATCGATCCCTGAGTAGTTCCATCATCTCCATCCACGGGTAGGGCTCATCATCTTCCGTCAGTTTGGCTTGCGTCGCCTGCCACCAGTCGTCAGCTTCGCCTCCCAAGTAGTATGAAGCGACATGTACCCTCTCTCCTTCCGGACATTTGACCGCTCCCAGCAGCTTGTCAAAAGTCCGGATCCATTCCTCCAGTTTAGCTGGATCCTCCTCACCAGCGTAGTGGGGCGGCTGGTAAGGATTCACCATCGCCAGGTAGTTAGGGCTAGCTTGGGGCGGAGGTACCGCCGCAGCTTGACCCTGGTTGACTTGCGCGTTTCCGAGCGCAATCAACACTTCCTCTATCGTCCTAAGACGATCGCCCACATTGTTCGGTGCGGGGGCGTCCTGCGCACCTTGGGGATGTTCCTCATCAGGTTGAATCGGTTCAGTGACGTTTGGTGGTATTTCAGTAGGTGTTTCATTGGTGGTTTGGGGAGCGGGTTGAGTTCTTCCCCTTCCTCTTCCTCTGGGTGCCATTCTGGTATAAATAGGATAGATTAGGACTGGTGAATTTAGCATATAGTCTAAGCAATTTCTATAAATGTATATGTGTGTAGCAATTTAGCACGTGGTGCTTTGTTCGAATTAAGAAGCATACGATGCCTCGGGGGTTTTATTTTAAAATTTCCCTTCCGATTTAAGAAAAAAAATAAATAAATCGGGCATTTTATTTCCTCAAAAGAATTTTTTTTTTGTACAAAAAGTAGCGATAATTTCCTAGCAAAATAGTATCTAACAATAGAAGCTCTAGTGTCTCATGACATCCTCCGGTGGGGTAGCAGGATCCTCCTCTGGATCTTCCTCCTCCGAACTCGGCGGCAGTAGCTCGTCAAAGATAGTGTTTAAGTCCTACCCGTGGGCATCGATGTATTCTTTTAGTATTAAGTTTTGCGTAGTGAGGGTCTGGACTTGGCGCTCGAGTTAGTTTATGCGGTGATGATCCGCCTCTCTCAAGTTGCCCATGTGGCGTAAATCGGCCTCCAATTGAGCCATACGGTACTTCATTTACTCTAGGGTTTGGTGGGAATCGAGATGTACACTCATCATCCTGACCATCAACTGCATCATGTCCTGACTAGCCATCTAGCGCAAGCAAGAGAACTAAGTTAATATTCGCCAAGATTCTAAGTTCAATTCGCCAAGATTCTAGGTTCGATTCGCCAAGATTCTAGGTTCAATTCGCCAAGAGTCTAGGTTCAAGTTTCCAAGATTCTAAGTTCAAGTTTCCAAGATTCTAAGTTCATAACAGAGATGCAACATGCAAATGCAAATGATATTTCCCCCCCAAAAGTAATTTAATGCCATATATATATATATATATATTTTTTTTTCCATGGGTTTTAGAATAACAATTTTCCATGGAAATAATACTTTAAAATTTAAAATAATAGTCAAAATACTACTAATAGTTTAAAAATAATAAAGGTTTAAAAATAATAGTTTAAAAATAGCCGGGCTCTGATACCAACTTGTAACACCCCGGTTTTTGGTTACCCAGGTCGGGATGTCACCGCCACATCTCTCTAGTAAGACACGGTTTCTCCGAGCTTACTAAGAGATGCAAGGCTAGGTATTGCAGTATTTAAAAACGCTTAAACCATTCAAAATAGCCCATACAATATAATTCGAAAATAATAATAGCGTAGCGCAGCGGAAATATTTGGTTTAGTACAGTATCGCAGCGGAAAATATAAAAAGGGCCGACATGGCCAAAACACGGGTTAAACAGGCCCGTTCACAATATAGTCTAAGTACGAAATTTAAAGGCAAAATAACAATCCCCAAAATCCCATGCATGATTCGTGCTCACACATGCTCATTCCACATATTCTGTAAGAAAAGGAATAAAAATGGTTTTGGTCAGCAAAATTGCTGAGTAAGTTAACACATGCATGACCGTAGGGTTTAAAAGCCATTAATTTAATAATTTAACAAAAGCATGATAATAACATAATATTTAATTTCATCCAATCAATATCCAATAGCATAATTTATCTCAGGGCTCTATTTAATAACACATATCACATGGTTTAATCACAAAAGCCATAATTTAAATAAAGCGTTTAAATAATTTAATTGGACAACAACATAATTTAATCTAATTTAATTTGATTTAGAATCCCCGTTACATCCCCGATTTGGTATTTCAAAGTTTCACGATAGCATCGCGATGTCAACAAGTTTAGCCGGTAGCCCGGCGGCCGCAACCGTATCAGTCATACCCAGTACCACTCCGGAGCCTCGGGAAACCCATACGGATATTCACGAGAGTGTAGGCTCTATATTTCGCCGTTTTGGCAATATCACATTTCAAGTATAGCGCGCGGGGTCACCATCGTCCATTACGGCACAAAGTGAATCGTTAGGGGGCACCCTGCAGAGCACTCACCCCTAATTTTAATTTATCAAGTTTGTAAGGGGATTTAATTTTTTTAAAATCTGACTTCAATTGTATTTATTTAGAAATAATATCTCAACTCGTTTCAACCCTAAAGGTTAATTCATGTTTCAACAAGATTTCAAGATTTTGTTTCCGGTAAACCACAGTTTACTCTAAAATACGTCTAAAATCAGATTTAATTCCAAAAATTCCAAAATTTCATATCTGACTCGGAAACATCAAGATCTACAACTTTCGTGTTTTAACGTTTTCGATCCGAGATACCTAAATAGGTCAAAATCACCAATTTTCGTATAAGAATAATTCTGTCCGAGTTTAATGTGTCACAGTTTAAAGATTTCAAATTCTACCATAGCAATTCAACTCCAAATTTAATGAAAATTTACAGGGATCATCTAAAGACATTTATCTACAACTTTCATGTTCGGCCAAAGATCTAAAACAGCCTAGATCCTATGTCAAAAACGTGATCAAGATCATTCCTAAGTTCTGCCCAAGATTTCAAGATCTAGATTCAAACAGCTCGGTTTCAAAGGGTTTTCACATATCAAATCAACTCCAAAAATTCTCAAAAATTTACAGTAGCTAGATCTAAGTCTTAGGAACGTTTTTCGTGTTTTACGTTTTTCCATTTGAGTTCGTTTTAAGGTTCGGAAAAATTCAACAAATCTGTTGCGCCGGTAGAAAGTTTAGATTGACAGATTTTCGATTTCTTGATAATCTTTTAGTTTGAATGTTTTAATTCATCCCAAAACCATGTAAGAGTTAACTTACTGAGTTTATGAACGTCGAGGATCGTCTATTCGAAGGCGTGGCTTCCCGTCTACCGCTCCTCCTCTCCGTTCGTCGGGTTCTACGATCTAGATCCAATTCGAGGTGTAGAAAGAAAAAGGAGATGATTAGGATTCGTTTTCGAATCGTTTATTGAATAAAGATTGGACCGAGACTTACCACGACTATGGAGATCTGTAGAGAAACTCGTCCAACAGCGTTCGTCTTGGTTTCGTGCCTCCGACGACTCCGGATTTAGGGTTTCGATCGTATAGAATGTTGTAGGGTTTTGTAAACTTGTTCGGGGCTCCCAAGGGCTTTATTTATAGATTCCCCAAGTCCTAGGGCGTCCAACATCTGACCTAAAGGTCTTGGGTCGAGAGATGTTCAACCGAAAGTCGAAAAATCCGCGTTCGGGCGAGAGATTCACGCAACGGGCGAATCTGTCAAGTGGCGCGGTCGTGGCGCGCTGTTCCTTGTTTCACCGCGTGGCCACCGCGCGGCACTCGCCTGGACTTCGGTCCGGGCGGGTCGTGCGATCCGTCGTGCTTTTCCGCCTCTCTTTCGGGTTTCTATCCCTCTATGCTCCCGAATTCCGATTCCCGGGGTATCTTCGGGTTTGTACTTTCTCTCTAAATTTCCACTCGGGTCTAATTGGATGTTTTGGACTCGAATCCTCGAGTTCATTAGTGTCGGGTTTTGGTGTACCATTTATTTATCCTTAATCAATTCTTTTTATTTAATTAAATTCCTTTAATTCCTTTATAAGTTAAAATCTCATTTCTTATTTCCTTATCTTTATTTATTTGTTTATTTGCTGGATTCATTTATTTATTTATGGTATTTATTTTATTTATTATTTATTTATTTAGTTATTGTTTTATTTTATGATGGAAAATTCACGGGTATTACAAATCCCCAGTTCTGAATTTTTTTCCCCAATAGTAAAACTTGTTGACAAGGACCCCATCAATAAAATTTCTGTGTATGCTTCTGTATATTTAGATGGTTTTTCCGATCCTTCTTTGAGATCGATGACTAAGAATCATTTAACAAATTTTCAGTTGTTAATTTGTGATTGAATATTTTCGGTGGCTAATTCGGTCGCTAAACGTATATTCTAAAAAAAAAACTTTAAAAAAAACAATGGAAGGAGATTAGTGACCGAAAATTTCGGTCGCGAGTAAACTACTGAATGTGTTCGGTCGCTAATTTGTGATAGAAAGAATTCGGTTGCTAAATTGGTCGTTAAATAGCGACAGAAAAGTTGGGTCGCGATTCCGTGGCTTTTACCAATAGATTTTGTTCGATCGCGAATTTCGGTCGCTAAATTGACTTTTTCTTATTGTATTGGATGAAAATCCTTGTCCCGCCATTGTGTAATAAAAAAAATAAATAAATAAAATGGTTACTATAAGTCAACATAAATAAGTGGATCAAATTATCCAATGTTATTTAGATTGGTGAATGTGAATTTGGAAGAGGATTTGGGGAAAAGATTTGAAATTTCACATATTTGGAGAATACGGATTCCGTCTTAAATTAATTGGCGTAGATTTATTAAAAATATTTCTCTACATCCTTCCCCTAATCCATACAAATAAAAGAATTTATTATTATAAATTTCAATCGTCTTTCAAATCCATTAAATAGAACATAAGAGAATGCACTTGATTAGCTGGAGCTGGGTAGCACTCCCGCGATCTATGGGAGGGGCTGGTATCCGTACGTGTCGCGACATGAATACTTCCCTCCTTGGTAAAGTCTATGCGAATGTTGTTTGTAAGCCGTTGGAACTAGAATCCCAGTTCTTGTTGGCTAAATATAGTTCTTGTTGCCTAAATATGGTCGTGGTCTTAGTAACTTCCCTGCGAAGCCTGGAGCATCGCCTATCTATCGAGCTTTGACGCGCTTGGATCCCATATTTGCCAAGGGTTTTCGCATTCGAATAGGGACAGGCAATTGTAGCATATGGTTTTCTCATTTGCTCAGAGCTGGTCGTATTGGCCCTCAGTTACCACATGTTCACCACCTGGATATTGATCTCCGCGTGAAGGATGTTGTGTTAGATGGTAATTGGTGTTGGGATAACATATCTACATCGGTGCCGGATTTTGTTCGGGATGAAGTCATGGAGTTCGCCCCCTCTCCCCCCCCCCCCCCCCCCCCCCATGACGCGGCAGCCGACTTGATCGTCTGGGATGGCAGGCCCTCGGGTCTTTATTCAGTTAAAACTGGCTATGAGTGGTTGCTGCGAGCCCGTGGCGTTGAGTGTGACTTCAACATAGCTTGGGTTTGGAGGATTCCGGCTGCAGAGAAGGTCCGTTTCCTTATGTGGCTAATAGTTCATGATGCCCTACCCACTGACCAGCTGCGTATGAGACGCCACTTGGGCACTTCGGCCCTATGTTCAGTATGCAGCCTGCATGATGAGTCCACAGTGCATCTCTTCTTCAATTGCTCTTGGGTCACGTATGCTTGGGCCTGGATGAATGGTCCCTTTCGGGTTCCACCGCATCCGGATGGAGAGGTGGGGTTGTTTTGGAGAACCCTTACTCGACGTTGGCCTGGCAAGTTGTGGGCGCTGCTGTCGGGTATCTGGTGTGCGAGGAATGCCAAGTGTTTCCGAGGCGAGTGCCCTGTTCGATCTTCCATTATCGCACGGGCTATCACGGTTGGTGAGGGGTTTGATCGAGTGCATGGCCGGCTGCCCCGTCGAGTAAACCTATGCTTGGTGTGCTGGCATCCTCGCCAACATGGAGGAGTTGTGCTGCATGTTGATGGTAGTGTCGCTGGAAACCCGGGGAGAGCTGGGTTTGATGGAGTTATTCGTGATGATACTGGCAACTGGCAAGCCGGGTTCTCCGGCTATGTTGGGAACTCCACTATTTTAGTTGCTGAGTTGCATGGCATTCTGAACGGGTTGTGACTTCTGCTAGATAGAGGTATTGGAGAGGCGTGCTGCTACTCTGATTCTCTTGAGGCCATCCGTGTCATTCATTCCGATGTGGATAGGGATCATCCTCTCTTCCCTCTCGTGAGGCTGATTCGCGAAATGGTCCAGTTAAACCCGGGGTTTTGTTGGTCCCATATTTTTCGCGAGGGAAACTTTGTTGCTGACTGTCTGGCCAAGAGGGGTGCTCGAGAGATGGAGTTTTTCACCACGTGGGCCTTCCCCCGGGATGAAGCCCGGCCTTTACTAGCGGCGGACATGATGGGAGTGTGGCGCCCCCGCCTCTAGATTGTTGGTTTCACCTTGTCGCTTTGTTGCTTTTGCTTCTTATTTTCCTTTGATTATTTTTTTATTTTCCCCTTAATTGACGCATGAGCGTCCCCATCATCAAAAAAAAAAAAAAGAGTATAAGAGAATGCAATTCGTTCTCCTTACAACTACATGGGGACGTTCGGAAACTGATTAATTTATAGATTCAAGTCAACCAACCTACCCGATCGAATAAGACAATGCGTAATTTATTTTTTCTCTCATATTTTCACTGTATTTTCCAACTAGTTTTAGAAAAAGAGATACGTATAGTGTGTATAAATACATTACTTTTTCAGACTTTGTTGCACCCTGCATGTATACTTTAGCCCTTCTCTCTCATTGGCGTCTACAAGCCAATTCTAGATTTTTCAGTATTGTAGCAATTCATTTTACAGATTTGACCTTTAAAATTCTCACAGAAAAAAAAAACACACACACACATTTATTTCCATAAATTTTTTTCAATTTCCGAAATCATCCCACAAATATTGAATTAGACGAATCCATCCACTAACAATCCTAATCATTGCCGAACCCGTCCATGACCCGTTTTTTTGAAAATCATCGCTGAACCGATTTATTAACTACCCTAATGGAGGGATGGGTTCGGCGTTGATTAGGGTAGTTAACAGACGGGTTTGGCTATGATTAGCAAAAAAACCGGGTTCATGAACGGGTTCAGCAATGATTAGGATTGTTAATTGACGAATTCGTCTAATTTAATATTTGTGGGATCCAAGTTCAAAGAGACCATCTCCTCATGGAAATACTGATCAAGATGAGACAGAAGGAGGAGGATCGATTTTGGGTGTACAAACTCCACGTCAGATTGTCTGGTTATCATGTTACATAATTTTCCTAAACAATTCCCTAGATGGGTCGAAGGATCTGAAGGGAGTGAAGACGAAAGAACGGGAGAAAAGAAATCGTCCAGGACTTGTTGGTGAGGAAATGGGGACGATGGAGCCTGAACGATAGAAGTATCACCTGGGATGTCAGTCGTTTCCGGAGAGATCAGGCCGGGGGAGTCTGAAACGCTAATGGACGGAGGAGCAGCGAGATCCGTATTCACCCGTTGAGGTTCGACTGGAGAAGGGTCGGCTGAGGCAATCGGATCATGGTCGCCCTCTTTTTGAGGCTCGACCTCGGTAGAGCCAATGGCTATGATCGGAGTGGATAGAACGATGGGTGTCCGAGGATCAGAAGAGACATGGTGAGATGAAAAAGAAGTAATGACTTACTATGAGGAGAGAAATAATAGAAAAAATACGGCGAACCATGTTCCGAGAGGTGAACGGGAAGACCGTTTCCGAGTCTTGGTAGATGGAAGAGAACCGGCAAGGTGAGCCTAAGGATGAACAAGTTTCTTACGGCTAGGATCTGAAATGGTAGAATAAGAAGTACCTGCATTCAAAGTTACAGACAGATAAACAATAGAGGGACATACAATGTCAAAGAGATGTATCCATGAAGTAACATACCTTGACGTGAAGGAGAGGAGGTACTAAGGTCTCGCCTAGAAGAGGGGTCAAGCGAAGAAAGAAGAAAAAGAAGGGAACGGTAGGATGGGAGAGAAACCACTCCGCCGTAAGAGTGGGTTGAGGTCAGCACTAAAATAAGTACGAGCAACACCGTCCCACCAATGCCGAAAACGAGATGAGGAAAGTCCAGCACGAACATGGAATTTCGGGACGTCAAAATCTATCAGACGCCGATGCCAGGCGGCACATTGTCTTCGGCTGGAAGAAGGGGAAAGTCGTTTATCAATGCGATAAGCCACTACTAAATCCTGGCCGAAGCCGAATTGACGACTGACCAAGTGGGGGTTGTAAATTTCGGAAGGGATAGTAGCATTGAGAAGAGCAGTGGAACCATTAAAGATAGGACGAGGAAGGATGCATCGGTTCCAAAGCTGAGCAGAAGGACGAGGAAGAAGAGCTCCAAAAGGGGCGGTTGCAATATCCTTGATCCATGCGAAATCGGCTTTCCGGTAATGATAGTGGGAGAAGGCCTGATTAGCAGTTCGGCCCAGAAAATAGCCGATCCAATGAGGAATCGACATAGAAGGGAGTGACGTTTTCAGAAGACTAGGGCAAACGTATTGATCTTGGCGAATATCGTAAGAAGGGAAGCCCGATATATCCCAAAAATCCCAAACCAACCAAAAATGAAGGAACCACAGAGGACCACGAGCTTTGTCTGGGAAGCCATTCTCCCAACCCAAAACATAAGCCGACATACCTGAGTACAGATGAGCAAGGAAAAAATCGGCCAGCGGCAAAGCAGTCTGGTTAAAAATTTCGAAAGCCAAAGGATAGGTTTCAAGAAGGACTCCTTTAGAAGGAGTGCACCAGAAGAATCGTGTTAATAGATACATCATGAAAGCAAGTGGTTCCTGAGAATGGGGGTCAGGCGAGGAAGGATCACTCTGGTGAGTAACAATCTAACTGTGAAAAGTATTGTTAGAAGGAAAATCGGTGGTTTTTTTCTTTAGGTTTCGAATAAGACAAAACACCAAGATTGTCCCCACGAACCGAAAGATTGAAGAGGAGTTTAATGTCATGGATTGTGGGGGTCATTATGGTCCAAGAAGAAACATAAACAGTTTATAGTAGGGTTCCAAAAATATAAGAGGGCCTGAATGGGATGGAGATCAGTAGGAAAAGGCCCAACGCTAAGAAGGATTAAACGAAAGGAGAGTTTACAGGAAAGAGGGGCAGAGAAACATGAAAGAGAATGAGAAGGGAGAAGATGAAAAGACAGAGAATGATGGAAATAAGAAATAATGAGACTCGAGAAGTATGAAAGATCGTGGCCGGATTCCCTGGCGAAGTTAATGCGGAAAAAGAGGGGAAGAGGGAAAACTGAGATTACTTGGGCTTTTTCTAGCTGGAAATTCACCAAAGTAAGGACATCTGTTGTGACCACCAAGATATTGGGCTAGGGGAGAAGAATTGGACCGAACAATTGGGCCAAAAGGAGTCCAACAGGGGATGGGTAAGCAAGAAAAGAGGAAGTGCCCAGAGAGGTATGAGTCTACAGGCCGAAACGATCGGCCAGGAACAGCCGAAAAGGGAGACCTAGAATCGGCTCATGAAGGCAGCCAAGGAGCGGTTACCAAGCTCCGGCTATAAATAGGGGATGCCAAGCTCAGAATCAAAAGAGACCAATCCACCCCAAAATTTCCTTTATGCAAGTTCCATTCTTTGTATCTTTTATTGCTTTCTTTACAGCTTTCCTTTACAAGCTTTGCTAGATTCTAGCTTAGTTGTTAGCGATTATTTCTCCAAATCAGCCGTTATTTCTTAACAACTGGTAGTTTGGTAGTCCTTTTCCGGTTAATCAGCCGTTGTTTCTTAACAACTTGTAGATTTTCCATTGTATTCAACTTCGCCATTGCAATTTAGTGAAAATCAGTCAAGTTTGGACGCATTACTATAATCTCGGACCCGTAATCGATTTGATCCTTTTACGATAGCCTCCCTTGATGAGAAAAAGGTCATTGGCCAGCACCAGCGGCCAAACACCTCCATATATTTTGTTGTAATACCATTCTTAATTTCAATATAGCTTCTACTATTTATTTGGATACCACTTAAAAAAAAAAAACTTTTTGGATCGGATCACTTGTTGCTTTTTATAGACTTCATAAACCTAAACCTACGTGGTTTATTTATATTATTATAGTGACGGTTCAAGGGTTCTCTTTAACAAGAATGGATATTATTTTACTAGTTAAGCCTTATGTCAAAAATAGCTCACACAATTATTTTCCTAACCTGTATAGGTTGTTCAGCAAAAAAAAAAATGACAAAAACCAATTAGTCAAATATGTTTTTTCAATTTCCAAAACTATCTCACAAATATCGAATTAGACAAATCCGTCCCATAATTATCCTAATTATCACCGAACCCATCCATGAACCTAGGTTTTTTTTTGCTAATCATCACTGAACCCATCTTATAACTACCCCAATCATTGCCAAACCCATCCCTCCATTAGGGTAGTTATGGGATGGGTTCGGTGATGATTAGCGAATAAATCAGGGTTCGTTGACAGGTTCAGCGAAGATTATGGTAGTTATGTGATAGATTCGTCTAATTCGATATTTGTGGGACTGTTTTGATTTTTTTTTAAATTATTGGACGATATAATTTTTTTTTTGCGAAAAAAAGAATTAAGCATATTAAAAATCCTTAATATATATATGTCTCGACATAAGTTTTCTAAAATTACCTAGTTCTAAAATATTTACAAAATAGACCAAGCCATAAACCCCTCTGGGATAAGGTACTTGGCCTATTCACATCCTTAATTGTGCTTGTGAGTATTACTTTTCTTGCCGCCACTACCATAATTTGAATTGGATATGATAAATTTAGTTAGAACTTAAAATCAGAGTTTGAAAAGTAAAAGTTAGAATACGATATTCCTTGGCACGGAACCACATGATGTCATCGTTTTCAATCTACAAGGAAGAATGAAATCCGATATTTCATTCCTAAACTCCAATGGCAAACCAAGAATTATTTATGAAGACGTTGAAACACCCGATGAGCCTTTACACATCACAACATGTAATGTTATAAGAATTAAATAAAAAATCCCATAACCACTACCATAACCATCGAACAAGAAGATCAAGATGAAGAAGGAATGCATTGCTAAGAGTCATATGTCGAAATCTCATCAAGAACTACAAATGATGATAATTAACAATGTGTTGGGTCAGCCCATTCTTTTGGGCTAGACAAAAATAAGCCCATTTGGGCTTGATGAAAAAATAAAAATACATACCTGTAGAGCAGCACAGCAGAGTGAGGAATGCACCCATCACTGAGCCTAGAATTGTTTATACAGTATATTTGGGAATCCAATGATGATGACCATTGTTGGTAGTCAAGACTCAAGATTAGTGAATATCTTGGTGATTGTTAATGAACCTCTAGGTGATTACTAGAGAAAATATTGGCGTATCCATTGTTTGACATAGCAGAGATTTGATATGGTGACTGTAATTTTTACCTTTTTCTCATGGGCGGCCACAAGCCAATTTTGGATTTTTCCGTGTTGTAGCAACTCATTTTACCGTTTTGTCCTTTCAAAATTATCACTGTATATTGCTTTCTGAGATTTCTATAATAGTTCAGCTAAGTTTCGACCAAATTTTCCAACTATAGTTTATGGATTTCTAATGAATGTGATAAAAATAAAAAATAAAGAATTTTGTAATCATTGTAATATTCAGCTGAAAACATCCCATCCAATTGTATTTGAATTGTAAATCGTAATATGACACAAAAACCAACTTATTCATCAGATCTAGTTGGTATAAAGAATATTAGGAACATTGTAATATTTTTTTGATGAGCAGGAACATTGTAATATGATCATAAAAATCCAATCATTGATCACATTCATATAGAATTAACAATAGAATACAGTATCCTAACTTAGTTGATAGGTTATAGACAATGGAAAGATATATACCATTTACATCAGAAAATTAAAAGAGAGTCCAGAAATGTGGTGAGAGGATTTTTTAAAAAGATCAACCAATTCATTTGTGTCAAATCAAACATGTTAAAACATTAAAAGAATTATTTGATTCATGGAACAATAACAAAAATACATTATAAAATAAAGCAGCATATGCAAATACAATTACTATATCGAATAACAAAGCATACTATAAGGACTAGTTTGTATAATTTGGTTATGCAGTGCAGTTGAGGGCCTTAAGACCACCCTTTATAAGAATTTGCTCAATGCGATGCGAAGCCGTATGCGTCAGATGCAACCCATCCCAGAACATATATTCATCTGGATTCGAGCAAACAGGAACTCCCTCACTCCCACAAAATCTCTTGCTGTCGTAATTATAGTTTCCTCCCACTCCACAGCAGGATTTCAGTGCAATTTTCTTCCCAGATACCGTTTTGGATATTTCGCCAAGAATTTCAAGGACACCTTGATCGAACGGCCCATAGTATAAACTGACATGGGGGAATTTCTTGGCGAGCTTTTTGATTCCTTCTTGTAGATCATTATTTTTGGAGGCCATGAGATCATTGACGTCCTTGAGACAACCTAGGCTATCATAAGCTGAGGGGTTATTCGTGGCTCTGGCAGTCAACATGTAAGGAAAGCAACCAAGAGGAGAGCTTCCAGGAATGATTATTCTGGTTGCACCCATCTTTATCAGCTCCTAAATACATAAACAAGGGAGATGACGAAATATTAATTAGCTCATTCCGACAAAGAAATATGTTAGAAGTAAACAAAGATGCTATTAGTTACTTACCCTTACAACCCTGATTTGAGCTTTTGTGACCAGCGGGACATATGCCTTCACTTCCTTAATTGATTTTCCCTGACTCAATGCATACCCGATGTCATTGCCTTCGATATCACCCAATAGTATAAGAGAGTTTCTAAGAATGGCCTTAGCACAATCTGGGAGAAATGAAACCACATAAATAAATCATTCCACAATAAATTTGTTGGCATGCAAATGAGTTTATAAGGATTATTTGATAATATAGGAAGGGGTTTCTACAGACCTTGTGATGTTGAGCAGATAGATTTAAGGTGCGTTTTGAACCATGCTACTTGTTTGTCCAGGGAAACGGCATACGATGGTATGCGAATCCCCCTTGAAGTGAAAAATTTGCCGTCGAGAACAGGGCTTCTGGCTACTGAAAAGATGACTCCATTGCTGGAACTAGCATTTTTTGACAAATACGGGACTATATTTGGAATACCAAAGTCCGCGGCTGAAAAAGAATCAACAACATTAATAGTAATAGAAAGAAAGAAATTAGTGCTCGAGCAAAAAAAATAATTATGTAAAGAATGGAACGGGTGGCATATAGAAATCAAGTAATGTAATTTACAAGCAAAGTCGAAGTCGATAAGGCCATCGGACCAGCGACCATTGGGCTTGCCCGGGAATGTGATGCCGTAAGGGGAACGTGAAGGTGGTAGCAAACGGCCGGAAGAAGGTCGAACAAGTACGGAATTACCAATGTCGGTGACTCCATCGCCAAAATGGTAGAGATAATCAAATGGACACTTGGTATTTTGGTTTTGGGAGAGGGCGAGGCCAAGCAGAGTAAGCAGAAAAAGAGTAACCAGTTGGGGTTTGAGGAGGGTGGTCGTCATGATGTGTTTTTGAAGTTAGAAATAGAATGTGATCTGATGGGATGAAAATGAATAAAGGGATACAGGATTCGGAATAAAAGAATAAAGGAATGAAAGAATGAAGGAATGAAGAATTGGTTAATGTAATAGAGAATTGTTTAAGTTATATGTTTATTGGAAATGGAATGAATACTTGTTTGGCATTGGCACGAAGCTCTTTTATAGGAAGAGCCCACCGCGTTTTGACAGTTGACTATCACAAAATAATATATATATACATACATTACATCGTAAATAATATGAAAAAATATAGATATCATGGTTGTACTGTGAAGTCAGTCAACTGTCAATTTTCAACATGACGATGGATAATGGATCATGAAATCGGGTGAAGGTTATTATGGACGAGGCTGGAGCCCAAATACAATTCTTGAATTGAAATATTCAATTCAATTCTATGTATATAAATAAAATAAATTGAGACAACGCGTGCATGGTGGAAATTGGTAGTATTTGAAACTACGTATTGCCAACATATGCATACGGTTATAAATATTACAATGTGGTTACGTTGACAATTAAATTGAACAAGTAAATTTTAATTTATTATGCATGCATGGTTGGTCAATTCACAACCTGAGTTGAAATATTTGACAATATTAATTAATTCTTTCATACATACATATATATAAACTAGTGGTGATTCTGTGCGATGCACAACTAATGATGACGTACAATGGCCCATGGAGGGAAAAAAAAATAATTATAGGTAAGTATGCGTGGGTTCCCATCTATATATTTCATTCTTATTCCTGCACTTTTCTTTATCACTACAGACATGACCAGTATCATCCTTCATGCAAGAAAGAACCAACTGAGGCCAAACAATAAAACATAAAGGAATATTGTAACAGAACTACAAGTTCTCATTGGATTTCACTTAAAGATGAACTGACAAGATATACCTAAGCAAATAAGTTTTTTCAACTGCCTCCTAGCTGCTACAAAACTTGCTTGCTTGAATCAATATTACTTGTTCACAACACGTTAGAAGACACATAGCACACACTTACTAATGCATTAAGTACATAACTACTTGATGACGATACAAGAGATGGAGTGGGCATGGGAGCAGGAGGAACCACATAACCAGCATAGGGATCATATGGTGTAGTGGAATCGAAATCCCGAAGGTACGAATGGCACCAAACGACCAGGTATAACCTCATCAACAAGCAGTGGAAAGAAAATGGTAAGCATTTTTGCATAAGCCTCGGAAACACTTGATGTATCCGCACTATTTGCACTTTGATTAGAATATGTTGAAGCATCAAGCCAGACAGTTGGGTTCCTTGATGCTTTTGTACTGGCACGAAGTTCGTTTGCAAACTCACGAGCCTGGTAACACCAAATTAAAAAATACAAAATGATTATGGCCATATTTTGTTTCTGCATTTGACAATATTATCATAAAGAACCCATAGCAAACTAACTGATTATATAGCAAGAAGATGTATATGAACTATTTCCCTACTGATTATATAGCAAGAAGATGTATATGAACTATTTCACTACCTCTGACACAGAAGCAAGTTTAAAGAGCTGCAATAAGCTTTTCTTAAAGGGCCAAGCAGCTTGCATCTAGACTCTGAAAATAACACATACACAAGCATATGGTGGTGAACATATGAAAATTTTCAGGCACAATAACAATCAGTAGGCCGGCCAGACAACAAAATTAATTCACAGTACCTTCAAGTGCTGCAGAAGACGAGCATAAGTCCTGCACTTGTACCTCAAGTCAACATGAGCAGGCCTCTTCAGTTGTCCGCGCTATTAAATGCAAAATATCAATGAAAGCAATTACAATCCACTCAACAGGGTAATAATTGTTAATCATCTATCTTTCAGGACAATACTTATCACTTATCATGAAATCAACCAAGCTAGCAAAATAGTTCCTTAGAAACTCAGATGCACGTTTGAAAAATGTGTTTCTCAACTTTTCAAGTTCTGCCTTCTTCTCTTTAACCTGTGAGTTGTACCCAGCATTACAAGTAAGAAAACTCAATCTAAAACATCATCAGGCACATGCAAGCACACCAAACACATAACCTTTGAAGGTCCAGAGATTTTTAAATAATGTAGAGAAAGCATGCCCTTAGGCATCCCGGTAAAAGCTAACTTTTAGTGAATCTATAATGGAATCTTTCCTATCATAAACTTCTAATTAAAAATAAATGATGACAAAAAATGGGTACAAAAGCAAGCAAGACCTCTTTTACTTACAGATTTCATGCCTGAAAAGCAACGATCTAACTTGGGAACCTCAAGGTTTCGTAAAGCATTTGTCAGCCACCCACATGCTTTTATATTCTGAAGTATTCGAGCCTCATCAAAAGAACCCTCTGTAAGACAGGCTGCATACTGCATTTGAGGAAAATAGCAGCAAAAGAAGTAAGTTTCTTCGGTTGGGCCAGTGTAAGGACCAAAAAAAATAAAAAATAAAAAAGGAAGCAAAACAAACTAAGACTCAAAAGAGCATATATAACATTGTACATAAATGTCAATGCACAGGCGTTAAAAAAGAGTAAATAAAATTAAATAAAATAAAACATATTAGAAATTTAGAAATCCTTAAAGTTGGTTAGCAAGTTTCATAAACCAACAATCTGATTGAATTTATGTTTCTGGAAAAAATAAGGCCAACAATGGAGGATGAACTCATCCAAAAATTGTTCAATGTCGTAAGAAAGGTCAAGAACTTCTTTCATGAGCTGTTCCAGGGTCTTGCTTCCTTCACTGCCATCATTATCTTCTATGAAGACCTTCAGCGATCTTTATAGCATCCTAAATTGTTTTCTGAATATTGTAATCCAATACAATTCATGCCTTACATATATTCTTAGCTTTCTATTTGCGTTTCAAAGCAATGGAGTTGTTAAGGTTATTTTGATTTCTTGCAGGTATGCTATACAAGTGAGGCATCACTTGGCTTCAAGGTTGAAATCATTGGCTAATCAGTAGTGTCCTAACAATTCAAGGTTCGTGCCTTCTTTTTTAATATTATGTACTATCATTATCATGTCTTCATCATGTATTTTAGTGTTTAGATTACACATATTAATCAGCAGATTAACATATTAATAACTTAATATTATTGTTCTCATTGTTTTCATTTTTTTCGTAGTGTTCACTTTAAGCAATATAGAATATAAATGAAACCCGTTAATTGTAAAAAATGCCGCACAAAGAAAAGTCCATTTAAAAGCCTGACTTGCTGGCCAAGCAAAGGCGTTAATTTAACAAGGTTTTTGATCCAACATTAAATAAAAAAAATGTAAAAATATGAAATTTAATGCATTCATACCTGGACTGCTACACGACGTTCACCGGACCTACGTTTCTGGCTGAGGCTGGATTGTTCGGCCACTTGTATTCCTATTCCTTGCAAGGCGTGTCGTCGGGCTGCTCGAGCTGCACGGTTGCTGAGACGCTGCTCATGATTCCTGGATTGTCCATGATTACTTCCTACGAGTAATGGTTTTTCCAATAATTTCCAGAAATAAAATTCATACGAACGGAAAAGGGGTGGGAGCCCAATGATTACAGAATGGGACATACCTGTGGATTGGTTGATTTAGAGCGAACAGAAGTCCTACAACATCGTTGGGTGGGAGTTAATTGTTCGGTGGGTTGTGTCCCAACACCTTCCAAAGAGGGCTGACCGGGTGGGTCTCCTTATTCATCCATCCTACAGTGTTCACGATTTTTTATACAGGTGACAACACAACAAAATAAACATTTCATGCTAAATAATTCATTTTCTTGGGCCACAATCCAGAATTGTGATAACATTAACATAAAATGGATTTTCCCAGAGGTTGCTGCTCTAATAAAAGAAAGGAAACCCTCAAATGTCTTATGCAACTCAAACTTGTTGAATAATAAACTCACCCGACAACGCGTGCTCCCGCCGTCGTCAAAAAGAGATGTGCACGCCGTCGTCAAAGTAGCCGCCTTGTTTGATTGCCATTGTCAAAACTTGCGGATCCGTAGTTTTTCAACAATGGTGTATTTTATATCTTTACTTTTGTAAACCTTCCGGCTATAAATAGCCGTGTAATCTTAGTGAAAAAATGCAGAATCGAGTTTTAAGAAATACAAACTTTAACTCCTTCTCCCCAATTCAAAATTCCAACAGAATTGGTATCAGAGCCTGAGATCTAAACTCAGAGCAAAACAACTTGAGTATAAACACTCAAAATTAAAAGAATTAAATCTACTCACTGTTGTCTCCTCCGAGCAGCAGCCCGGCCAAAGCCGCACTGTCCCCGCTGCTCCTGCCACCGCCGACGTAGCAGCCCTCCAGCGACGTCCGACGCCGCTGCCTTTGCCAAAGCCTTAAGCCCAGCCTGCTCGCCGCCGTGAGCACCACCTGCCGCTCCGATCTGCTGCCCAGCTCCTTGCACCGCCCCTTCAGATTCGCGCCGCCTACGCACCATCACCTCCGTGCCATAGTCGCGACCACCACCGTCTGCTCGCGACGCTGCCCGACCCTTGAAGAGACGCTGCTGCATCTTCGTTGTTGTCCTCAGTCCAGTGTGAACGCCGATCTGCTGTTGGTTTCTCTTGTGGAGCTTTTATTGTGGAATGATACAAAATAAAGACTTGTGAAATTAAAGTCCTTCTCGGCTGGTGGAGTCTTGCAAAAGTGGGGCCAGTCATATTAAAGAAAAAAGAAAAGAGTAGAGTTGTTGCTGGTGAAAAGATTGAAGAATTGATTTTTCTTTGTCAAGCCAACGTGAGAAAGACATAAAGAAAAGGAAAATTTATTCAAGTGGGACCCTCTAGTTGGTGGGAAATTAATTATCCTTGCTGACTAGTTGCTGAAGCATTGAAGAAATTAAAATTCTGGAGCAGAAAAATTCGTGGTGTCTTCGACCGAATCCGAAATAATTCATACACATTATTTTGGAATTATTGCGAATATTGTTCACAATGGCGTCAACCAGTTCTCTTCAATCACAGGTGCCCAAATTGACAAAAGAAAATTACAGGATGTGGAGTATCCAAATGGAAGCCTTGCTGGGATCCCTTGATGTATGGGATATGGTGGAAGCAGATTTTGCAGAGTTGACATCATCAATAGAAGATGACGATCAATTGAAGGAGATAAAGAAAAAGGAGAAAAAAGCCTTGTTCACAATATACCAAGGCATAGATGAAGCCACATTTGAGTTGATTTCTACAGCAAAAACATCAAAGGATGCATGGGAAATTTTAAAGAAAGCCCACGATGGAGTAGATAAAGTGAAGAAAATCCGGCTCCAATCCTTGAGAGCCCAATTTGAAACTCTACAACAAAGCAGATCAGAAGCCGTCTCAGATTACTTCTCCCGAGTAATCTCTGTTGTTCATCAAATGAGACAAAATGGCGAGGAGATCAAAGATGTTCGTGTTGTGGAGAAGATCTTGAGGTCCCTAGACCCAAAATTCAACTTTATCGTTGTTGCCATCGAAGAATCAAAAAATCTCGAGGCAATGACAGTTGAAGAATTAATGGGCTCTTTACAAGCCCATGAGCATCGACTCTTCAAAAAGGGAGACGAACAATCCTTGGAGCAAGCACTGCAAACGAAACTGTCGTTTAAAAAAAATAATGCAGTCAGAAGAAGTCCACAACGTGGACGTTTTCAGGCACAAAGAGGAAGAGATGGCCGAGTCAACAATCGCTATGATCAGAATCGAATCAATAATGGCGAAAATAATGGAGGAAATGAACGTGGCCAGAATACCTATCGAGGCCGAGGACAATTCCGAGCCCGTGGTCGTGGACGTGGCAGAAACTTTGGAAGATTTGACAAATCAGAAGTTCAATGCCATGTATGTAAGAAATTTGGTCATTTCGCTAATGAATGTTGGTACAATGCAGACAACAACAAAAATGAGAAGGCGAATCTCATTGATAAAGAAGAGAAGGATGGTCCAGTTGTACTAATGTCTTGCAAAGAACCAGAGCCACCTCAAACAGTCACATGGTACATGGATACAGGTGCATCAAACCATATGTGCGGAAGAAAGGAATTCTTTTCCAAACTTGATGAAAGACGAATGGGCAATATCACATTCGGTGACCTGTCAAAAAGGCCAATTGAAGGTAAAGGAGATATTACCTTTGAGTTACATAATGGAAAACATCTATGCATTTCTGATGTTTATTATGTACCTGAAATTAAAAGTAATCTGCTGAGTGCTGGCCAATTGTTGGAAAAGGGATATGAAATCCAAATGAAAATTTTGGCTCTTAGTTTGCGAGATAAGAATAACAGGTTGATCACACATGTCAAGATGACGACAAACAGAATGTTTCCGCTGAAGCTCACTATAAATGACTCAAAATGCTTGAAGGCAACCACTGTTGATAGCGGCAAGTTATGGCATCTCCGGTATGGGCATCTTAACTTTGATGCATTGAAATTGTTACAGAAAAAGAATATTGTAACCGGACTGCCGCAGATTGAATCCTCCAACAATGTTTGTGAGGTTTGTGTCATGGGAAAACAACATCGACACGCCTTCAAGAATTATGGCGCGAGAAGAGCTAGATCGCGACTTGAGCTGGTACATTCTGATGTTTGTGGACCAATTACTCCAGTTTCTATTGGTGGAAACAGGTATTTTCTTACCTTCACAGATGACTACAGTGGAAAAACATGGATCTACATGATGAAAGAAAAAAGTGAAGTTTTCTCTAAATTCAAGGAATTTAAAAACCTTGTTGAGAAACAAAGTGGGTGCCAATTAAAGTGCCTACGAACAGATCGTGGTGGAGAATACACATCTCGAGAATTTGATCGTTTTTGCAGAGAGCATGGGATATCACACCAACTCACGATGCCATATACACCACAACAAAATGGTCTTTCAGAAAGAAAGAACCGAACAATTTTGAATATGGTTCGATGTATGCTGAAAGAGAAAAATATTCCCAAAGAATTTTGGGGTGATGCTGTAAATTGTTCTGTCTATCTGTTGAACAGGTCCCTGACAAAGAGAATTGGAGACATAACTCCCGAAGAAGCCTGGAGTGGGAAAAAGCCAAAAGTTGATCATTTGAGAATTTTTGGAAGCATTTGTTTTGCAAAAGTGCCAGAAGAAAAGCGTACAAAGCTCGAAGATAAAAGCCAAAAATGCATTTTTCTTGGCTATGGTGAAAATTTCAGCGGGTACAAACTGTACAATCCTGTAACCCGCAAAGTGGTGATGTCAAGAGACGTTATATTCAATGAGGATCAAACTTGGAGATGGAATGAAGATGAGCCGACCAAGCATGTTCCTTTTGATGATGAACATGAAAAGCAAAAGGAACAGCAACAACAAATGGAGGACATGGTACCTGATCATGTTGAAAGCCAATCCTCTGATGATAGTCCTCTTGTGAGAAGAACAAGAAGAGTCCAGGACATATATGACTCCAGTGAGCCAATTGATGATGAATTCAATAATTTCTGTCTATTTGCAGGTCTTGACCCATTGACATTTCAAGAAGCCTCTAAAGAAGTCAAGTGGCAAAAAGCTATGAAGGAAGAAATTCAAGCCATTGAAAAGAATAATACATGGGAGCTCACATCACTTCCTGACAAACATCGAGCAATCGGAGTCAAATGGGTGTTCAAGACAAAAAGAAATGCAAAAGGAGAAATTGAAAGGCACAAAGCCCGTCTCGTTGCAAAGGGGTACAATCAAAGATATGGAATTGATTATGAAGAAGTCTTTGCCCCAGTTGCCCGGCTTGAAACAGTGAGGCTGCTCATTTCACTAGCAGCTCAAAAGAAGTGGCAGATACATCAAATGGATGTTAAATCCGCATTTCTGAATGGAAATCTTGAAGAGGTTGTTTATGTTGAGCAACCACCTGGATTCATAATTGAAGGCCAAGAAGACAAGGTGTACAGGTTGAAGAAAGCGCTCTATGGATTGAAGCAGTCACCAAGAGCTTGGAATTCAAGAATCGATAAATACTTTATCGAAAATGGATTTGTAAAGTGCCCATATGAGCACTCCCTATATGCAAAAAGAAACCTGTCTGGAGAATTCTTATTGGTATGTCTATATGTTGATGACATTATCTTTACAGGAAACGATAAGGCCTTGATCCAGGAGTTCAAGAAATCAATGGAAAAGGAGTTTGAAATATCCGATCTGGGATTGATGCGATACTTCCTAGGCATTGAAGTCAAGCAAGATGAAGAAGGAATTTTTATCTCACAAGAAAAATATGCAAAGGAGATCTTGAAGAAATTCTCAATGGAAGATTGTTGCAGTGTCGACAGTCCGATGGAAGTTGGCACCAGATTGACTAAAGAAGGAGAAGGAAACCCAGTAAATCCAACCTACTACAAAAGCCTTGTGGGATGCTTGAGGTACTTAACCTGCACACGACCTGATATCTTGTTTGGAGTTGGTCTTGTTAGCAGGTACATGGAAACACCAAAAACTTCACACTTGAAAGCTGCAAAAAGAATTTTGAAGTACATCAAAGGAACAATCAATTATGGCATGTTATACTCTACAAATCAAAGCACTGAATTGATTGGATTCAGTGATAGTGATTGGGCTGGAAGTAAAGAAGATCGAAAAAGCACATCAGGGTTCGTGTTCTACCTCGGTAGAAATGCATTCACTTGGTCATCAAAGAAGCAACCCATTGTCGCGTTATCGACTTGTGAAGCAGAATATATTGCTGCTGCTGCATGCGTCTGTCATGCAATTTGGCTGAAGAAATTGCTTGGAGATTTGAAGATACAACAAGATAGTGCAATCAAGATTCATGTCGACAACAAGTCTGCCATTGCCCTTGCAAAAAACCCAGTCCATCATGAACGCTCGAAACACATTGATACCCGTTTTCACTTCATACGGGAACATGTAAAATCAAAAGAAGTGGAGCTGAAGTATGTCAGCTCAAGTGAACAAGTTGCAGACATTTTTACAAAAGCATTGAAAGTTGAAACCTTCCAGTATTTGCGAAAGAAGCTGGGAATCCAAGATTTCAAGAGGATGAGTTTAAGGGGGGGAAATGTTGAATAATAAACTCACCTGACAACGCGTGCTCCCGCCGTCGTCAAAAAGAGATGTGCACGCCGTCGTCAAAGTAGCCGCCTTGTTTGATTGCCATTGTCAAAACTTGCGGATCCGTAGTTTTTCAACAATGGTGTATTTTATATCTTTACTTTTGTAAACCTTCCGGCTATAAATAGCCGTGTAATCTTAGTGAAAAAATGCAGAATCGAGTTTTAAGAAATACAAACTTTAACTCCTTCTCCCCAATTCAAAATTCCAACAAAACTTATAATTAAATAGTCCGCCCACATATCTAAAAATATTAGCCAAAAAGAAACTTTTAAGAACTGATTTCTCACATCTAATTTCCTGAACCCCAAATCAAATTCATGCATCAGTGAAACTAACTTAGAGAAAAGAAGCAAACTAACTCTAATATCGTTGGGCACCAATAGAGATCTTCGGGAAGCATGGAAGCAGAGCGTGATGTCCATGCCTTTTGCTGCTATACGTTTATTTTAATTGTAAAAAGCAACGGTTTAGTAGTACAACATCCAGAAATTAAAGTAGTACAACATCCAGAAATAACACGAACTATTTCACCAATGAAGTGATCAATGGGAATTGGGATGAGGTTGAGAAATACCTCTCTGGTTTTGCCGAAGTTGATGATAATCGGTACTGAATGAAGATTTTTTTAAAGAAATGTCAGGTAAGTTTCCCTAACATTCTTTTCTAGATTCACGAATAGGGCACCCCTATTCGTAGCAGGGAAGCAGAGCACGATGAGCAAAATGAAGAATGACCAATCCATAGAGATCGTGAAACAGAAAACCAGACACGCTGAATTTCTAAATGTAAAAAAGACAGCAGGTATTCTATTTTACGCCTTGTAAGGTGCAACTCGCCAAGCAATTACTTCAACCCCAATCCCAGAAATCCAATATCCAACTTGAACATCGCATAATTTGGAAAAACAAAGTGCATAAAATGTAATTCAACGAATTGGCTCCTAAACGCTAGATACCCCACCCGGATGGCAAATCATATCCAACGAAGTTGGCTCCTAAAGTGCAGAAAATGTAATTCAAGGAATAAGAGAGTTGGAGAGAAAAAGGACAAATCATATAATAGTATAACGTAACAGTTCATATTTGGTGATAGGGGACAACGCACCTCAGCTTCCCGAGTGAAGTACGTGAGAAGTAGCAAGGCCTCATTGAGAGCAGGTCACTTGATATAACAAACATGATTAGTAAGGAATAATGCACTGCAATCATTACAAATTAAGGGATTCAGAGCTTCCCAAGGGGCATTGCTATTATTGACTTATTGTGCATACGTACGTCTGGTGCATTACATGTAGAAGCACAATGACGGGCTGCATGAGCGCGTGATGCAACAATACGCTGTTGGAGAGGAGACAGTGCAACATCATTGGATTCGGCGTGGTTTGCATCCTAAAGATAAAATCATTACAGCAATATAGAATTATAGATAACCTTAACATAATTAATAAAAAAGCAAAAAGAAATAAAAATTTGTTCATAGAACAAAAAAAATGAATTAATTCAACAAACCAGCGGCCCAAACAACTGATGGAGTCGAGCACTCCTACGAAGAGGCTGTGTATTGGGTATTTCATTCCTTTCCATATCCATTCAGAAAGAAGAAGTTCACTAAACAAAGCTGAAGCTAGTAACCAGCTGGGGCAATGGAACATGAACAAATTTTCAAAAATTAGTAATTCACTAATACGTAGAAGGAAGGAAGCATTGTTTCGGTGGAAAAAAAACAAAGTAGAAAAAATTAAAAGTTTTTTCCAGCAAACACATAGATATGGAACGCACAGATATGGACAGGCAATCAAGGAACGCACAGAAACCAATCTATCCAGTAACAATCCATATGCATCCAGAGACCAAATCCAAGGAGGACAATGTGTGTTAATGAGTTCAACGATTCATTGCAGAGCGACTGGTCAAGGTCTGGTCACATTGAGAACTCCTCTTGCAATTGCCTGCCCAAAAACGCAAAAACAAATAAATAAAATTATGAATAATGATACCGAGGGAATGGACCAAATCAATCGAGTTCCAATATAAAGGTAATTAAACTTGATTTTTAGTTGAGTTTCAAAATCGATCTCAACTTCAAGATTTGTCAACTGCTACTCAAGCTCGGAAATGCTAAAGCTTCACAGTTTCCACTATCGCTTACAGGACCGTCTGAAAAAACAATATTCCAAATATTTCTCTTACCTCAAAGAAGGAATTAAAGTTGAGTCTCAAAAGGAAGCGACGCAGGAATGGGGCCCGCTGACTGCCAGCAATCCTTCTACTGCAAAGTATCGTGTATAAGGAATTTGACTTCTTATTGAATTCATGTGCAAAAGAGAGCATATATGAAGTCGTGTGCATATTAAGCGATAGTTGCCAGTAAAAATATCACCCATTAGTCGTACCTCAGTTATGTGCTCCAGTTCAGCAGTATTTTCTTTGGTTTCTTGACTCTCAATGATCCAGCAAAATTGTAAACAGAGTTTCATTATGCCATCCAGAATCCGTGAAACAGAATCAATGTCCAAGAATGATTGTGAAATTAGGGCAGCTAAATAACTGTGGAGATCAAAATACTTATAGTTTATATCAGTAGGTGTAAACAGAAAACCTTGATAAGTAAGAGTTTCACCAGAACCATCACAGATTAAAGCAAGAAGCATTGCAACCCATCCATTTTCACTTACTCTTGATGGAAGTCCACCAATTTGGTAAAATCACGGGAGTTCTGAATATGGAATTGCAAAGCATTTCACTGAGACTCTATTACATCCACCTAGCAAATTGAACGAGCACCAGTTCGATTACACTACTTTCATCTTTAAAGTATGGTTTAGTAAATAAAAGGAAAATCCCAAAATATAGCAGTTACAGCATATTATTAACATATCCATCATGAGAGATCCAAACTAAAATAAGATGCAAAAAATGAGACGCAGTGCAATGCACCCTTGACTTCAGTTTGGATGTTTAGCTTTTCGCTTTCCTATAGCGTAGGTTCAATTCGATGCCTCCCATATATAAAGTAACATTTCACAATCATATTAAGTTACCTGAATATAAAATTGAAGATTTCTAATTAGGAAAGCCATGTGCTCTCTAACACGCCACACTGGCTTAAATCGTTGTCGTCTCTGCTTAGATGGTGAACTGTTCAAGCCATCAATACGACGTTTGGCAAACTCAGAATGATCTTGATTCATTGCAGAAGCCCAGGACTTCTCCAATTCCATCTGAGTTTGCTTGAGCCGGAGCAAGTACTGAAATATCCTTATATACCTGTTCAAATAATAAATCATTACAAAGAAAAACTTGCACGCCTCACTGGTACATTATGAAATAAGAATGTGGATGAGCATTTTTGTTTACTGAAAAGTTTACAATGAGTCTTAAATACTCGAGGAACCTGATGTGTGGCTTACTTGGAAAGTACTTCCTGAGTGAAGAACAACTGTAAGGGCCAGTCAACGGAATATTCAAGTGCGATACCATCCCAACCATCAATTGGCATCTCTGCAGAACAGCAGAAGTATCTGATGAGACACCAGAATCGCCATCTGAATACAGTTTTGCTTTTGGCAACTCCATATGCGAGGATTTAACTATGACTCCTGGCATTCTAGAAACGGTTGTACCAATTAGGAGATACAGGATTTGGAGATATGTATCTTTTATTTGGCACTGACAGATGAAAATGGGTGACACCGAAGTGTTACTCTGGAAAAATATTTGTCTTCTTCACCAATAGTCTTCAATGCAGCCTGCAACATATGAATCTAGAAGTTCAGTATACTACACACAATAAGCCATTAGTAGTGCGAGATGCAATAAACATGGTTGCAATCAGAAAAGGAAATATAAATTAAATGATGGCACAGGCAATGCATTACAGCAAACAGCCTTGATAGCTTAAGTAATCAAAAAATGAGACACACATTAAGATGTTTTGGTCATGTGTATAGGAAACTTCAGTGAAATTCAGGCCCTTTTATATAAAATCATCAGTTAGTGCAGAATTATTGAGAGGAAATAGCATGATGAACCATCAAAGATCCACACCTGAACAACGGCCTTTTCTCCATCAACTTCCAAGACTTGTCCACGTCGGGTTGTTCCATCTCCTAGACGAATGTTAACAATTTCCTGGTACTTGGGTCCCTGGAATGGTTTGGAAAAAGAAATTTAAATGGTTTACGGTCCAGATTAGCATCCATAAGGCTTATGCATTGTTATCCATGTAAATGTTAAATCAACAGAGTAAAGACATAAGGGATACGTAAAAATCACATCTCAGAATTTAGAGAATCCAGAAATGACTGCATAAATGTTACCTCCACAACGGACGGATATTCAGAAATTACAATAGACTCCTTCCTCACAGAATCTTGCTTAGAAGGTAGGCGTTGCCACAGTTCCTCAATGATAAATGGCATGAAAGGATGAAGTAATCGCAACCCAAAATCCAAACACAGCCACAAGGTGTCTTGTGCATATTTCCTTTCTGAATATGGTTTAATTACTTCAATAAACACGTCGCACAGTTGGAACTGCCGCCAAGAATAAACAGCAGTAGCTGCATTAGAAAATTCACAGGCCTCTAAAAAAAGAACTGTTCTCGATATGGCCTTGTTAAGCACTGAAAGTATCCACTTGCAGCTGAATGGAATGACAGCCAAATCAATTTTCGATGGCACAGTATAATGATCTCCAAGTTTTGTCATGGCAAATCTAATAGCATTCCACAGCTTGTTGCACCATTGTCGATATCCAACCACCCTCTGAATATCCAGATTTATTTTGTCTGACCATATGTTACTATTAAGTGGCAAAATATTTAGCAATTCAACCAGAAAATTATCAGCCCTACCATTATCCAAAAGCCAATACTTTTATGAAAAATTTTGGCAATCAAATACCTCTCAAATATATGCCTTGCAAACAAGATAACAAAAAAATTTGTTAAAACAATGATAGATCGCAGACATGTCAAACAAACCTGAATTTGCAACAAAGTACTTTTTGTGCATACATAGAACGGCTGAATTGTAAAATCGGAAGTCAGCAAAGCGGGGCAGACAAGTAACCTTGGACGACGAATGGTAGGGCCGGCGGCAGGCCTCGTTCGCCCCTTCCTTAGAGCGCCGGGTGGCGACGCACATACGTCCTTTGCGGCGGCAGGCCTCACGAACGCAGACGGCGGCGACGGGAAATCGAATCTTCTAGAGTTTGCGTGGGAAATCGAATCGCAAAAGCCCTCCGAGATCTCCTATCGGAGACGACGGGCGCAGCAAATGCACAAAAAGGACCGTACAGCTTCGCCCCGGCAGGCATCTCCGAAGAGGTTTGAGGACGCTGCTGTGCGACGGGCAAAAACCTAATCAACAAAGAGAGAGACAACAGAGAGGCGCCACTGGTGCCACGGGCAAGCGGCGCTGGAGGGAAGAGGAAGGTCGCAGCGCTGCGACGGGCGGAAGAGAGGGCGAGATCGGCGCCGGTGCTTAGGGCAGAGCAGAGGGGGTGGGCGCGAATGGTGGTGGAAAATACTCAGGTCCAACGAAACAGAAGCGATTACATCTGAATGAGTGAAAGAAACAAAGAGGAGAATGTATAAAGAGAAATCTAATCCAACGGCCTCAATTCCAATTTAATGTGCAATCAAACGGCTGAAAATGGAATTGAACAAGGCAAATTTTGTTGCTCTCCCTCTTATAGATATATATATATATACTAGAAAAAAACGCTGTTCTACGCACAGCATATTTGCACGTACAGCTGCCCATAGCAAAAGAAGAAACAAGTGTAAGTGAATAAAAGTGAGTTAAAGATAACCAATTGATTTGATAGGTATATTGAACCATGAAAGGCAACGCACAACTTTAGGCACATCATATTTACCGCGAACAACTTTAACCAAATCCGCTGTTCTACGCACAGCATATTTACCGCGAACAACTGTCCATAACAAAAGAAGAAACAAGTATAAGTGAATAAAAGTGAGTAAAAGATAAACGATCGATGTGATAAGTCAACAATGTGTTCGTAGGTTCACATTCACAACAATGTGTACGTGTGCTAAGTTCGAACAAATAAACCAAGCGAAACTTAAAAACAGTAATATGATATACAAAGCCTAAATAATATACTGATGCAGAAATTGAGAGAACAAAGTCCATACATTTTTAAACCATAAAATTTGATTTAAGAACAGACTTACACTTGCTCACACTCTCTGCACAATAATGGGTGCTCACACATCCACCTTCCCTGTATAATAAAAGCCTTTTTCCACGATGAGATTGAATAATTTGATGCGCCAACACCGATGGCTTGCTGATCGGCGGCCGCCCTAAAAACCTGAGCAGGAAACATTTAATCAACTACGGCTGGGACTATCTAATTAGAGATATAGATGCGATCAATGGTGACAATATGATTTTCTACAACAAATGGTGAACAATCAAATGATGTATAATCCAAACATTAGAATGATGCATTAAAAACAATTGCAGCAAACAGACTGACCAAGGGCCTGCTGGAAGCCGGCAACCTGTTTCCTATAGACAACAGCTCTTCAAATTTACATACCCTACAATTGAAGGAACCACTGCATGTGAAATAGATAGACTTAACAAAACAAGCGTTGAATTTAACCTGATCATAAAATCCAAATATAGTAGGACAATTTTGTTCAAGTCAATGCTTCCATCTTCTTAGCCTGCCATTCTGAGGGCAATAACTACAATAAACACATTATCGTTCAGAACCAAAATTCCAGTGTTGTAAATCCCTGCAACAGAACTCCACGGTGCCCAGTGGTCGCCGTTCTATCTTCCCCCCATCCAGAAATATATATCAGCTGTTAGAAACATACAAATACAGAACTACAAAACACAATCAATAATCTCTTACCAGACACAGCAACATCAATAACTTGGACGCACGCCATGGTCCATATATTCATGTCAATAGTTCTTTTTGTAAACTGGTTGTATTAAACATCTATCAGAAGTTTAGACAAGTGAATAATTGAAGTCATCCACACTGAAACAAAATATACAAAATAATATCAAGTGTAGATAGGGGACCAATTAAAAAGGACATACCAAAATGCAAGGCAATAATTTAATTGCCCATAAAAGGTCCTAACTTCAAAGAACTAATCCTTGTAAAATCCCCAGTCCAAGCATGCATATTGAGAAGTTATTAATAGCTATATTATATGTGAAATTTAAAATGTAAGCCTGAAGATGAAAAAATAAAAATAAGAAAATTGTTGTGTTCAACAGAGTAAGACACCACTAATCACCCACAAATTCAACCAAATAAAATATAACTTCACATAGAAGATTCTGTGTACCAATATGCATGCTTGGACTGGGGATTTTACAAGGATTAGTTCTTTGAAGTTAGGACCTTTTACACGTACAGCTGCCCATAGCAAAAGAAGAAACAAGTGTGAGTGAATAAAAGTGAGTTAAAGATAACCAATTAATTTGATATGTTAAGGTAGCTAATTCCATATTTTTTTTTTTATGCGAACAGCTATAGTATAGACCAACTACAGAACATGCAAGAAACACCTATTGATAAGAATTATAGGGCTGAAGTTTCTTGAAAACTCTGAATAAAATAAGAAATTCTGAATTTCCAATAATTTATCAACAAAAAAATTACTACTTATATTCTCCAGCAGAGAAGACTAAAATCTCAACCCTTTTCCATGCAATAAAATGCATATCTAACCTACAGCCACTATCAGTAAATAAAATCATTAGTTAACACTTACCCATTCAACAAAAAAGCACAAGAAAAATGTAAATGTAATCGAAAAGATTTGACCAACCATGATAGATTCCAGAAATTGCCTAAATCCGAACCTATTCATCCTACTCTCTTCTGTGTCTAAATTTCATAAAGGAATCAATTCAGCATCATAAATCAAATGACTCAGTGGAAATAAATCAAATGACTCAATTCCAAGAGATGCCCGGAGGAAGTAAATATTGAAAGCAAAAAACTCACCATGTCATGGAGGTGAGTTAATCCTTTGTTCCACTCACCCCATTGTTCACCTGCAAAAAAGAGATTATCTTCTTTTTAGACATTAACATCTAGCAGCTCTTTCAATATCAATATATTACAAACATGGAGGTGGAGACAGCTAAAAGACTGGCTATATATTGAACTAAAAGAAAAGACAACCAATTTCCAAATTCCAAGGACAGAAGCAGAAATAAATCGTACATTCATAAAATCATACCTGGCTATGAAGCTTCGCAATTCGGGACTTGATGAATCGAGCAACAACATCAACGAACGCTGAATCCACTACATCAAGCTGATGAAAGGTTATGTTGTCTGAAAAACCCGACCTTTTGAGTTTCTAGCTTGCATATTTGAAGCCCAATCCCTTTGCTTCTCAATCAAGAAAAGGAAAAATCCTCAATCAACCATTTCCATTTAAATTTCACTATCAAATCAAAGGAAAAAGGCAATTGCCACCAAAAGCAAAGAGTACGACAATGAATCATAAGGTAGAAATACAATCATTCTAACATAATTACTAATTGCTATAACTCACCAAGAAAAAACATCTGCTCATTTAGAGAGAGTCAACTCACCCTAGATGAACAACATTGCTCATTTCAAAAAAAGTCCACAAAAGATATGGAAAACAAAGCATAAGGCATAAAAGTGTCGGCATGGTGAAGTAAAGACAATAACTCCACTAAAGAACCAATATCTACAGCTTTTCTAGCATTATCAGCAGATTCACATTTATATGTTCCCTATCACACAATTTAGTTACCCAAAGATAAAGAGTCCAGCCAAATTCTCAATGCCAAATTCTCAATTGCTTGTTTGGATATATATGTTTAGTGCAAATGCATATTGATATTATGGTACAAATTACCTCTACACAGATTTATTCTTCTACCAACTATTGCATATCAACATCTTCGTATGGATAACACCCACCCTCAACCACTGAAATCCCCTTCGGCACTGCCAAGCACCCACTCAGAGGTTAAATGTCATATATGAAGTTTATAGTATTAACTAAATAATATTATGTTTAATCAAGGTAGTTTTGAATATATTCCCATAGGTTAACTTCTAAATAGAAGCATTATAAAGAGCACCCTTCTTTATAGAAGGAATTATTCAATCTCAGAAGGCGTAAAAGAAGTGTCAAAAGGGTAACAAAAAGAATATTGTATCATTACACACAACCTGAATTGGGAAGTAGATTCGTCTCTTCCTTTCCAGGCGGAGTGTATCCGAACTTACCTTTTCTTAAAAAGCATCAACAATGAGCATTTCAATAGATCTTGGCAGCTTCCTGAATGATATGCCAAACACAACACCATGCTTCTCGAGAAAACACATGAGCCATGATTTCTACAAACCTGTGTATAAAGAGAATAATCAATTGAAGCTTCAAAGCAAATATAATAGGTAGTGAGAATCAAAGTTTCCAACCTGGCAACTTATTGAAACTAAATTAATAGTGTACCTTTAACAAAGATATTTAAAATTAATTAAATCCTATGCAATTTACAAAAAATTGAAATTTCTCGATATAGCTTTAAACTTCCCATGTCACTGAAAATCAATTAATCAGATTTAGAATAGTTAAGAACAGAAGTGTAGCACATGGATAAACACATGAAAAGATTCAAGTCTTAACATTATGTTTCACCTGACAAATATACACATAACCTTTGCCAGCTTTATGCTTGGCTGAATCATCAATGACCCTATTCCCCATTTCACCTCTCTGTACAAATCCCTCTATTTCTTCATCTGAGGAAGGGACGTCCACGTGGAAGCAGGCACCAATCGGACCAAATCTTTGTTTTGTTCTTTATGCCAACATGAATCTGTAACTCCGGTCACACAGAGGGTTGGATTACAGAGGGTTGTAACTTCCAAATAAATTGTGTGAGCCAAAATAATTTGTATTGATTTTCATAATTTCATTGTGAGCACATCGTGAAGGATAAAAAGAATGCTGCTTCTCCAAAAATTTCTTCCCTATTAAGGTTGGCTACTGCACTAATCACCAGAGATGTGACGTGTTCAAAAATACAAAGTTCCAAAAGATTGTGCTTCAGCATTCATATTCCTGGGAGATACCTGTCGGTTTGCATATCCATTGCAACTGCCATTGGGGATAGCCAACTCGAGCCATCCTTTTCCCATCTCCCGAACCTCCGCAGACGACAGAATCTTGAAACACTACACTATTTACAAACTCCTTCCCTGGAAAGGTAACGCGCCAAAACCGTTATCACCCAAAATGTGTCACTTCAAGAATGGTAATGGCATGGCTACTGTTTCATGTGTTTATGAAATGGATTGGCCTTTGGACCAACTATTATAACATGTTGAGCCTTTGCAGACATTCAGTTTTGGAACAAAACATGTTGAGCTCTTATATGTAAAAATTAGGTTTGTATCAAGAGGAGAATAAATTTAGTTTTGTATCAAGATGGCAAACCTTTGTGTTTTCAAATTTATTTGCAATAAACTTGTGCTGGGGTCTGCGATGTCTTTTATGTCGTACAGGAAAAAGCAAGGCTGAAGAAGAGAATAGGAGGAATAGGTTCGGATTTAGGCAATTTCTGGAATCTATCATGGTTGGTCAAATCTTTTCGATTACATTTACATTTTTCTTGTGCTTTTTTGTTGAATGGGTAAGTGTTAACTAATGATTTTATTTACTGATAGTGGCTGTAGGTTAGATATGCATTTTATTGCATGGGAAAGGGTTGAGATTTTAGGCTTCTCTGCTGGAGAATATAAGTAGTAACTTTCAGCGCATTAATTTCCCTCAAGGTAGCTAATTCCATATTTTTTTGTGATTATATAGTCTACTGTAAAAGTGCATTAAGCAACAGCTCCTGAAATTAATGCATCGAGAACTATTATGGTAAGTCCACCTTAACAGATCAAATATAAGGGAACATACTCCCTCTCTAATTCAAACTTTTATAATTCTTATTATTTGATGTGTTAGGCCATAGAAGAGCTTTTTTTGTTCAATCATAGCTTCTGTTGTGTTTCTCGTGGCTGTATTGATATTAGCAATGAACAGTTTGGTTTCTGAAGTTACATTTAATAATCTTGGATTTGACATTAGCATTTGTATCTTCAGTTGTCCAAATGACTCACAGTTTTCTTCCAAAATTGATTCATGGGACAATCTTAAATTTTTTGAACCAAAAATTGGTGGGAAAGTTAATTATAGAAACACAAATCCAAACAATATGATCTTAAAATTTGAGGGCTAGTCCATCAAGACAAGACAAAGGAATATCAATACAATCTAAAATGTTGTGATTCAGAATATCTAAATGGTTCAGACATAAGTTCATTCATTGCTAATGAATAGAAGGAGGACTCATATCTTACCCAGTGTACAATATAAAAATATCAATCCATACCTTTTTAAAGACACAAATACAGGATCGGAATCAGCATTTTAAGTTGGGAACTTGTAATTAAAGCAAGACTAATTGTAGGTTTTTAAGTGATTACCAATTGGCTCGCATGCCAGCTTTCAACAAGTCGGTTCTCAGAAGCTCAACAGGACAACCGCTGGTCTGTTTTTTTGCTATCACGGCCGCAGGAGCGCGCAGTGTGTGGAGAAACAGCTGCTCATCCTTTAGCTTCAGGTATTCCTTCTACAATATAGTTCAGGAACTCATTACACTGATACTAAAGTATACTAACCTATACTAAAGCATTAGCTCGCTAAACCATATAAACAGGGGGATCACCCCCACATATAAACGATATGGGACTTTGAACATTCTGACCTTCTTTGCAGCTGCATCATCATTGCCATATATTGCACTTCCATCCCTGCACAGGACCATGGCATCCATAAAAATGTTTCCATAGAAGTTAAGGTTTCTAATTACATGATTAGTAATTGAATATATTCATTTCATTAATCTTACCACGAGGGCGGCCGGGGGTTCAAGAAACCTGATTTCATTGCAGAGAGGGCATGTTGATTATGAAGTTGGACTTCTATACGGCTGTAGAAGTTGGAGGACTTGAGAGGACACTGGTTTGTGACTTCTGTAGGAGGCCTTACTTGAATCTGTGATGCATGTATAAATGAACTCGCTACTTGAATCTGCGACTTCTGTAGGTTCAAGAAACCTCGACGCTCACTGCTTCACCATCCCTGGTGCTCCTATACTTCGAATATCTTGACTTCAGCCACCCCACCGGCGGAGGTGCCGCATTGGAGAGCCCAAAGGCTGGGTGCTCCGTAAAGAAACGCAATCAAAACCCTGAATTTAACCAAACACCCCAATTTTCACCATTCAAACTTAATCAATTATTCCAAGACCCTAACCCTCCTGATTGGAATCTGGAAGCTTCTTCAGGAGGAAACCAATACATGTTATGTGATGCAAGTATAGGAAAATATGAAGCAATCAAGCCTATAGAACTTCTTGGTGAATAGTCAGTGAGGGATAACAGAATTTTAGCATCCTCATCATGAGTTGCATCACGATTAAACCATAATGTGAGGGTAATCCGCTCTCCTTCATTGATGTGCTTAAAATAAAGGCCCACACATTGCCATAATATTAGAAATGGGGTCAGAAAACCTACAGAAGTTGCAAAAATGGATATTTTGTCTCTTCATAAATCTAGTGATTCAAAAATAGGGATTGAAACTCTTTTCTCCGCACAAAAGACTAAATTAACATTTTTAGTTGCTATTTTCCTGTTTTAGGTAAATCTCACATGGATGCTATGAAAGTTGGACAGCATAAATCAGATCAACTGAGAAGAAACATAAAAGATACCTCACTAACTGAGTGAATATTTTTGTTGTCTTGTTCTCAACAATCCTTCTTTTAGTTGTGAATCAGTGTGCATGGCAAATTGTGAGGCTGCCTCTCCCAGTTTTCCACTTGATGCGGTCTTTTCTGATCTCTGTAGTCTTAACGGCTCTGTTGGCTATATTTGTGTTCCATTATTCCATATGTTAAAAGTTTTATGCAATAGTTACGAAGGAGATGCCTAATCGACAATATCATAAGAAACATATACTTACGATGGCTGGATTGTATTTTGTGCCAATTGGCCTGTTTGTTGCAGAAGTTGTATTGAACTTTTCTTCCATTGAAGTTACTGGACCTGCAGCAGCAACTATAGCTTTTACTTTAATTGGGTATTGGATGATTTCTTAAGCATCAACAGTAGTATTGACTTACCTGGTTGGATGAAACTCTTGTTAGAGGTAAAGCTCATGCCAACTTTACATTCTGATTTTGGTTGTATGTAATAAAGGTTCTTATTTAATTCTTGGTCTAATATCAAATTTTTTTTCTTCAGGCAGCTATTGGAACATGGTTCTCTTATTGGTGCTACACAACATACATATCAACACCCTACAACATGTATACCTTCTAAAGGCTAATTTCATTTGATCTTTTTTAAAGAATGTTCATTACTTTCATACTTAGCTAAATCTATGTGCTTAATTATGATCGTCGTATCAAAAAACCAATCTCAACACTATAAGCAGGCCCATGTTTATTATTTGTTTTTGTTTGGTATCAGAAATGCACACCTTCCCTGCTGAGAGTGCATCAGTGCAGACATTGCTAATAAGCTGGGAATTAACCTGAAACATTGAAGAATTTTCAATTATATTCCTGAAAAGGAATTGCGGTATGACTTTCCAAGAACCTTCTAAGTGTGACAGTATTAAGCCAAATTACTTTATAGTTAAACCAAGGGCATTTTATTTAACCATCATAATCATGAGAAAAATAGTCAAATCATCATAAATGAAATATAATAAGCTCATGTGAAATTCACAACTCAAATCCATAGACACACCAACACAGAGCAACCAAGACAAACATATTGAGAAGTATTACCTTGCATATAGTGTCAAAGCCCACATCTGTCTCAACAAACTGATTTTTAAGATCTCCATTCAAAGTAACAGGGACACCAACAACCTGCAAAAACGCATTGAACATTTGAATGAACAGTCAAAGCAATGATAAAAGCGAAACGTGAATATAGCTAATCTGGCATAATAATGTGTAAGAGGCGTAGCATTGCTAAAATAGGGTGACATGCATAATTGAAAGATACAACACCTAATAATTTAACAGTGGATCATAGGGTGGCGTGCATAGTAGGAAGATAAACCGCATAATGATATAACACAATCAGATTCATAGGCACTAAAATAAAAGGAATGCAGTACGCTTTCAAACAGGGACTTTACATTATATACCTTAGTTGGACATTTCCTTTCAGCGAAAGTTTCTGCAAGTTGGGCAGCATCGATGTTTGATGTCACACCTACATGATGAAAATATTCAAAATATTAAGAATATGTAATAGATATTGTATCTTAACACAATCGTTTACAGCATACAAGAAGGATACCCCCAATAATGACAAGAGCATCAAGCTTCAAAGTTGTGCATGCTTCAAGGGCTGCATTCACTTGCTCTGTTGTTCTAATCTGGTCTTTGGTCCGTCCCAGCAAATCATATCCCCCTTTACAACATAAAACAAAATAAGCAAATCCAAGTTTGAAAGTTTTCTTCATAGGTCAAGCAATAATATAAGCCTACAACCAAACGTGCCTTGGTTTTTGTAAGTGGCAAGTATCTCATCAGTAATCTCTAAAGTTTTTTGTGCAAAAAAGCCTTCCGAACCGCCTGGTAATACACAAAGAGAAAATAAATATATTTTTTAGTATTAACATGTAGAAAGTAAAACAAATTTGCTTAAATTCCGGGGAAGTGTGCCAAGGAAAGGGTCAGCTTAAAAGTAAAACAGGAGGGAGAAATTAAAACATAGTATAAGTAATAACCTACTTTCAGATTAAACAAATAAAAGCATAAAAACATAAGTTGGAAATCATCATTCATCAATAAACAAACAAAATTGAGATAAATTATATGATAAGAAACTCCAGCTTCAAAGACTTAAGATGAAAACAGGAACATCTTCAATCTAGTAAACATGATAGACTGCATACCCAAAAATCCAAGTAAAATATTTTTGGGATTGCGAACTTTCAGAGCTTCATGAAGACCCCAAATCATATTTTGTCCTCCAGGGGATTGTCTACCACAGAAAACGATACCAACCCTGAGATGTTTACCAGAACAAAAGGTGAGCATGATATCAATTTTAAGCAAGTCAAAACACATGATCAGTTAAGCATAAAAGTCAAGATGGAACAAAATGAATACATGAAATGAAAAAACAGCCACGGTAGTACCTAACGGCGGGATGTTCAGTTATAATTTGAGCATCAGGGACCTTAGCAGTGGCCGTCAGGAAGTGTGCTAAAGGTTGACCAAATGTGTGAGGAAAATATCTACTTATGGCGTGGACACCTCCAGGATTCGCAGTAGTGGTGGCATCACCAAACTCCACACGAACTGTAGTTCCCTGTAAAATTCAAAGATAAGAGATTGTGAAGAAAGAGAAATTGAAGAAATGATAACATGGAGCACATACAAGCTTGAGTGAGACAAAGTCACAGGAAAAAGCTAATCACGTAGCTTTGAGGGATGCAACAGAACATTTAAATCCAAGCACTGTAAAAATTAACTCAACTGTTCAACTAAGCTAATCACAACCTTAATCTCGAGGTCTCAGATAATCAATGCCAATAATGAATGAAGATCCAATAAATGTACGATCACATATTTCCTAAATGAACTACGTCTTACCAAATGCCACCTAGCATCACTGGAACAAAATTTTAAACTACAAAAGACCAGCCTTGGACCATAGTTACAGAATTCAACACGAACAACATCATAAAAGGTAAAAACCATGCCACAAACTCTACAACAAAGTTCCTCCTACATCGCCGTCACTTCATTAAAACCAAAACACTAATTGCATCAAAACCGAGGCAACAAACAGAAGAAGACACCGCAAATCCGCAGTTCCAATCCAACAGACGAACTATATTTCCAACTAATTCACCATGCAAAACAATCGCTCCATTGCTCTACTGAAATCTCAAAATTGCTCCATAATCAGACCGGATTACCGGAAAACAACACAGAATCCACGAAGAACAAAGCACAACAAGAGGAATAGATACCTGAAGATGAGGATTGGAAGTAGGATGATCCCACATATTCTATCACGAATTGCAATCACAACATTCACTTCAAATTGACCAATGAACAATCCGCTTGAATCAAGAACCAAATCAATTCAGTAAATTACATGTGCAACATAAAGCACGAATTGCAGTTCAAATCCTTAAATCCAGGATGATCCCAAAAACACAAAGCATGAATTGCAATGACAACGTTCACTTCAAATTGACCAATGAACAATCTGCTTGAATCAAGAATTAACCTTCAGGAAAAAATTAAGATGTGTAGATCGAATCAAATTAAGCAAAAAGAGGGAAATTCATTTTAAAGACAAAAATGGAAGAGACAAAAAATTCAATCATTCTTCTCCAAAACAAGTTCACCGTTGAATCTAATACGACATGAGGGAAAAAAAAAAAGAAACCTATTTAGTTGATAAATGGACAATTGATATTAAAAAACAAGTAAATAACTCATATGCAAAGCACAAAACAATAGCTTAGAATTACTGTACTTTTGTGTAAACAAAATTAGAACAAAATGAAACAAAATTATGGCAAAAAGGAAAATGGACGACGGGAGAAAAAACAAACCTAGAGAAGCAGACATAGAAGAAATAGTCGAGTACGGGCTAACCTAGAGGCACAGAACTGATGAGGCGATCAGAGGCAGCGAGTGGTCCTCAGAGAAAGAGCAGGAGCGGACGGTGAAGACGGAACGGGCGGAGGTGGCGCTGGTCGGAAGAGAACCCACCGTGAGCTCGATAGGATTATAGCATAAGCAATGGCAAATGAGTTAAAGGCCCTGTTTGGCAAAACATCAAAATCGAATCAGCTAATTTGTGACTTAATGTGAGATAAATTAGCTATTTTAAAAATACAAAATAACTTAAAATACAAGACCACTGCCTTAAAACACACATAAGATTACAGAGACTTCTATCTTCTACAATTAACATAAAGATAAGCTTATTGCACTCTGACAATGGATTTTCACAATAAGAAACATATGGAGTTCAGAAGGTAATTAGTAGGATGCAGTTTGAGATAACTACCAATGTCAGCCAATAATTCATACAATGTACAATGCACATCTCAACTTCTGCAGCTAAAATTTTAATCTAATACAGATCTCAACATGTTTTACTGTAGTTTTGTGCCTCCAAGCCAAAGATTACACGCAATTGGATACCTGACAGGCGGGTTGGCCAGCACGTTCTGGGTAATCAATTCCACCTGCTCTTAAACTTCCCATTGCCTGCAATTATGTAAACAAATAATTAGATTGGTCTTGCACGCCAACAATTGAGAAGGTTCGCACGATTATCATGTTGGACCAAATTGCATTGATGTTTATATCTAATTGTAACCTCATTGCGGGAAATACAGAGTTCCTTTTGCGTTAACTTCAAACCTTGTTGAAATTTGGGCGCACGGAATTAATAAAACAAGGCATGAGGAATTAAAAATCACATTGTGGCTAAAAGCAGTTCACAAGCCGTGAAGCCAATAAACCAATGTATGTCAAACTAATGGGTGTAATCATCCTATATGTGTTACGGTTTTTGCCAATTTCTTCATTTTTTCACCAGAAAAAGACATCAAACCACATAAACCAGTTGATCCCGGGGGCGGCTCCGTATTCGCGAAGGTTTGAGCGTGTGCAGGGGCGAGGGGCGGCGGAAGAGGGAAGGCAACGTCGGGCAGCGGCGGACAGTGTCCAGTCAGGGAGGGCGTCAGGCGTAGGGGAGGCGGCGTCGGAAGAGGGATCTGAGTCTGGCAGAGGGCTCCGAGAAATTTCAATTAGGGCTTGCCGACGAACGGAGGCCCGATGAAGAGTAAGGAATAAAAGGGCAGAGCAGCAGCGGAGGACGGCGGAGTCAGGCACGAGCTACGTTTTGAAGAGAGTGTTGTTTCGGAGCAGCAACGGCGGAGGCGAGTACGGAGAACACTGAGAAAGGTTGAGTCCGGCGCGTCGTGTAGATGAAGTGGAAGAAACAGCAGACATCCAAATAAGCGATTGGAGACGGTAAAATTGACAATCCAAGGGTCACCATTGAAATTGAAGCCCAATCGAACGGTGGATATTCCAATTCACCCTGTTCAGTTTTTGGATGTACTCCTCTTATAAAGTATTAGATATATAATAGAAATAGAAATAGATAATAGATATGGTTTGGTTATAGTGCTATTTTTTAATGGCCAATCATATCACAAAGACATTCATCAATATGCCAAATCTCTATATAGATATTGAAGCAATCAAGAAACTAGCTAGCTAGAAAATCAATGAAAATTACTTATCAACTTAGAGGACCCCTGCAATATACATTTCATATTTGTTAAAAGCCTAAGAAAAATGACCCAGCTTATCCTGTACTTCAATATAAACCTAAATGATTACTTTCCACCATTCGTCTGAATAATACTACACTAGTATTTACATAATCTGGGCAACTGCAGGTTAATTAATTAATTAATTTCTCCAGTGAAGCCCATATATGTAAAAAAATTAAGGTCCTGTTCTCTTCGCCTTATTTAAGGAGTTATGATCTGAATTTTATAAGATCTGATCTGGTCTGGTCTGATCTTATTGGATCTGGTCTTGATGTAATCTGAATTGGTTTGGTTTGTTCTGGTCTGGTCTTATATGAGATTTTTATTCTACTTATAAATTATTGTTGTAAAATACTATTATTATTATTATTATTATTATTATTATTATTATTATTATTATTATTATAACAATTAATTTTAATTTATTAAATTAATTTACTCTAAGTATATAGTATATTTTTAAAATTTCAGTATTTTGCGTTTTTATATTTTTAAAATAAATATCATGTTATCAGAACTAATAATTTATATATTGTTTAATATAAAATATTATATTAATCCGCATACATTAATATGAAAAATATACAATAGTGAAAGTATTTATATTAGTAAAATATATTAAAACGTGATTAATATATTTAAATAATACTCCTTGTCCCAGTTAAATTGTCTCATTTGACTTTTTGACACTATTCAGTGTTCAACTTTAACTCAATATTATTATAATGATTAGTATTTCACCCGCCCAATGGGCGAAAATTATGGACAATATGAATAAAATTATCCAATTTAACAAATAAAATTGTTCAATTTTATTATATCGATTATATTCCCTGACATCCTTAAACTATTTTAAGCATTATATAAGTACATAAACAGTAAAAGAGGGGGGAAAAGGTAGGTGTAACTGTAATACCCGAGAAATCGACGTCGAGAATTTAAATCCAAAAATTTAAGAATTGGATTTAAACTATCGCAACCGAAATAATTCCGAGAGAGCGGAATTAAATATTTTCGGACGATAGCAACTCGAAGAGAGTTATCGGATTATCCAACGATTTCGGATAATTCACATTATGATTTTTAAAATTAAAAATCAAAAAAAAAAAAAAAAAAAAGGGGCCGCAGCCCGTTGGCGGCGCGGTGGCGCGCCACCAGCGCGCCGCCTTACTGGGTGGCTGCGCCCAAACGCGTTCAACGCGTTTTCCTTGCTCTTTTCCAACACAACCAAGTTCAATCGATCCAATTTCTCTTCTCAGTCAATTGGTGATGTATCTAGACCCTTTGGGATAAAGTTTAGGTGTAGTAACTCCCCACAAATGAATTTATGAGGGTGCATGCACAAGGTTGAGGTTTGTTGAACCAAGGTTGGAGTGGGGGTACTAAATGTGAGTTGGGGGCTGTGTAGTCCGAATTGGGACTGTCAAAAATCACCTCCATTGTTCCAAGACTCATCAAGGAGGTCTTGGGAACAATAAACACTCCCCAACCCTTCTTTTTTTTCAGTCCCAAAACCAACCCCATTCACCTAATCCGAAAATTAGACTCCAAGTGAGAATTGTTGAGAGTTTGAGGGTTGTTCTTCTTGTTCCTAGGGCCTTGGTCGAGTTTGGAGGGTTGCAATCCATCCTCCTACATCTAGGTAAGTGTTCTAATCCAAATCCTTAATCATAAGGTCGGATTTCAAGCCCTAACACCAAGTATTCTTCCAACAACTCTCAAAATAGGATTCGTTCGGTAGATCTTGGAAGAGGGGACTGTGTTGGTTGATTTTGGAGCAATCAAGGAGGAGGATTTCGACACTAATCTCTTGATATGTAAGTTAATGATGTGCATATCAATTTTTAGAGTGTTTGGTTGAGTAATCTTCGAGATATGGTTCGATCTTCATCTTGTGCCAAAACTGTCAATTAGGGTTTCTTCCGAGTAGGTTTTATTGTTGTGCTTTTCTCGCCTAGATCCGTTCATTTTTTGGAAGAACTTGTCTAAATGAAAAATGTTCCTAACACATTAAAGATGATGTCTGTAAATTTTCATAATTTTTGGACTTGATTTGGTCGACGAAAATGGATCTGGTATTTTCTGCTACTCATGGTGACAGATTTGAATTTTTAGCATGTCCAGTTTTGTAGTTCATATTTCGCCTAGCTATGGTCGTTTTTGATGGTCGACTTCTTCATGAAAATTGTTCATCTATGTGTCTAGTTTACTCCTGTTAAATTTCAGAATTTTTGGAACAACCTTCGAATTGTTATGGATTTTTAAGTAAGCTGTGGTCGGATGAACAGTGGTCCTTGCACCCTTTTGAAAACAAGTTTCTGAAATGATTTTTTTTGAGTGACTTAGAGTCCGAATTTGCTAAGGCCTATTTCTGAGAAAAATGTTTATTTGGATGTCGCCTAGCACCTGTAAAATTTTCAGAATTTTTCACAAAGTTTTACTACATTTCCTAATACGCTTTTGAAAACTGCCACAGTGTAGTCTTACCGGTGAAATTTGGTTTCGTACGTTTCGGTAGTTTTTGAGTCGATTGCTACTCTTTGATGAATCCTATGAATTCTGGAAATGTAGATATATGTTGTAATGATTAAAATGTGGATTTTGAAACTTTGTGAGTTTTGATCGAGTTAGATGCCCAATTTTGGAGGGTAAGTGCACTTGGCGTGAGCTCGTTGGGCCGCCCCCTCTTTTTGGTGGCCAAAACGGCGCCAAGGAAATTATGTTGCGTGATTGTATGAGTCTATACTCCTAGGTGTATCCGTATGGGTTACCTAGGGCTCCGGAGTGTGTCTGTATAGGGTCCGCTGCTTTCACTTGCCTTGTGGGTTCGATTCCCCAAGGTTTATGTTTTTCCTGCGGGTTCGATTCCCCAGGATATTGTTGACTCCTATGGGTTCGATTCCCTAGGATGTATATTGAGTTCTTGCGGGTTTGATTCCCCAAGAATGGTTGTCCTCGATCATAATGAACAATGGTAAAAGAATGTATTTGAAATATGGAAACAGGGTAAAAGAATGTGTTTGAGCTCTTGCGGGTTTGATTCCCCAAGAATGGTTGTTCTCGATCAAAAATGAATAATGATATATTATTCGTATGGTAAAGTGTAAGAATCTTCCGGAATTATTTTTACTCGACCTTCCTTTTTAAATTACAAATTCTATCTTTAAATCTCTCTTCTAAAAACTTTAAAATTCGTTATGCTATACATTAACTTACTCAGTACCGTTGTACTGATAGATACGTTGTCTCTAATTTTTTTCAGATGTTGAAGATTAGCACATGGCATTTACACTTGGGATGGGAATTTCCGAAGACTTGTCGCACTTGTTTTTTTTTTTTATTCTTTTACGAATCCCAAACTTATGTTTGGCCGTGTTTGGCCCTTAGCTTCCGCACTGTTTTAAATTATGTATGTTAGACTTAACTCTGATTTAAACCTTCGGGCACTTGTTGAATGGTTTTTAAATTATTTTTTTTAAGTATTGGTACAACTTAGCCTTAGCATCTTCTCAAGTGAGCTCGAAATGGTTCGCGTCTTGCTTGGGAAGGTGTGGCGGTAATGCCCTGGCCTGGGTGATCAAATCCGGGGTGTTACAAAGTGGTATCAGAGCCCGGAAATTTTTTTTAAAGCTATTATTTTTTCGGCCCACTATAGAGGCCCAAAATATTCAATATTACTTTTAAGCATTTCGAATATTATTTCCATGGAAATGAATTTTATTTTAAAACCCATGGGAATTATATAATTATTCCGACAAGTCTTGAAAAATACATAAGTATTTTTTTGGGGGGATGCATTTGCATACATCCATCATTTTTTTTAAATGCTCCAAAGTATATATATGCAAGTCACGTGTATTTGATAACGTTCTTAGTTGGTATGTCGATTGACCTTGCCTTAGAGCCACTAACTTGAATCTAACCTTGCTTTAGCCTTAGAACTTGGTCAAGGGTGCTTAGTTGCACATATCTACTCTCCTCTTGCCCTTCCTATCATTTAGATCTTCCTAACTGTTAGCGAGCCTTAGATTAGAAACTCATCTTCGCGTGCTTGGATAACAGAAATGGCACCTAGGGGAAGGCCAAGGAGGGTAGTCCCTAACAGCGGCGATGCTAACGCACATAACGACAATGACATTCCTCAAAACGTAGGAGGGCGAGTGCCAGTTGTTCCCAACAATATGGATGAGCGTCTAAGGAATGTTGAGGAAGTTCTCGTAGCACTAGGAAATGCCGAGGTGCAACGTGCACAAGCGGGTGTACCACCGCCGGTAGCCCGAGGCAACTACCTAGCATTGGTGAACCCCTACAAACCACCTCATTATGACGGCCAAGAGGACCCAACCAAGTTGGAGAATTGGATCCGAACTTTTGACAAGCTTCTTACTGCCGTCAAATGCCCCGAGAACGAGAAAGTTCGGTTGGCGACCTATTATCTGGATGGAGAGGCGGACGAGTGGTGGCAACATCTCCAGGGAGATTCGGCCGAAGTTGAGAAGGTTTATACATGGGAAGAATTTAAGGAAGCCTTGAGAGAGAGGTTTTATCCACTGAGCACTAAGGCTGCAAAGTATGAAGAATTTATTAACTTAAGACAAGGAGGAAAAACGGTGCAGGAGTACTACGCAAAGTTCAAGGAGCTAGTTCGCTTTGCTCCGAGACTTGTGCCCACTGATTCTGACAAGGCCCAGAAGTTCGAGATGGGGCTAAACCTTAGTATCCGAGAGATACTGGTTGGAGGACAACACACTACACTACAAGCCATGTATGACCGAGCCGTAGCAATCGCTCGTGTCCAGTGACTGAAACGCAAGGACAATGGTGAGTCGACCAAGGGCTCGCAAGGATTTGAGAAAAAGAATCGAAGCAACAATAATAACAAATTGAGGAAGGACAATGGTCAAACTAGGTTCAATGGACCTAAGGAGAATGTGGACAGAGGTTTGAACAACAGAAGAAATGACACCCGTGGTACATCCATACCACGATGCCCGCAGTGCCACAAAGCTCATCTGGTACGCGAGTGCCCTAAGCGTGGAACTTGTTATAGATGTGGTGGGGAAGACCACATGATCAGAGAGTGCAATGTTCGCGAGGAGATGATCGAAAAGAGGTTGGATCTGGTGAACCCTCCACACGAGAATCGGCCGACTGGGCCAAATCATCCCAATAATCAAGGACAGAGACCACAACAGAATCGCAACCAGCAAGAAAATTCATAGGCAGTTATGGGGACATAACTGCGGTCCTAAGGGGGAGAGGATGTGATACCCCGCAGAGATGTCACGCGTTGAGGTAAGAATTTAATTTTCGAGCCTCAATAATTCTATGCGTGTAAAACTACTTATGTTGGTGTTGCTTTCCGAGTGCGACCCAACTTCGAGGACGAAGTTGATTTCTAAGGGGGGTAGACTGTAATACCCGAGAAATCGACGTCGAGAATTTAAATCCAAAAATTTAAGAATTGGATTTAAACTATCGCAACCGAAATAATTCCGAGAGAGCGGAATTAAATATTTTCGGACGATAGCAACTCGAAGAGAGTTATCGGATTATCCAACGATTTCGGATAATTCACATTATGATTTTTAAAATTAAAAATCAAAAAAAAAAAAAAAAAGGGGCCGCAGCCCGTTGGCGGCGCGGTGGCGCGCCACCAGCGCGCCGCCTTACTGGGTGGCTGCGCCCAAACGCGTTCAACGCGTTTTCCTTGCTCTTTTCCAACACAACCAAGTTCAATCGATCCAATTTCTCTTCTCAGTCAATTGGTGATGTATCTAGACCCTTTGGGATAAAGTTTAGGTGTAGTAACTCCCCACAAATGAATTTATGAGGGTGCATGCACAAGGTTGAGGTTTGTTGAACCAAGGTTGGAGTGGGGGTACTAAATGTGAGTTGGGGGCTGTGTAGTCCGAATTGGGACTGTCAAAAATCACCTCCATTGTTCCAAGACTCATCAAGGAGGTCTTGGGAACAATAAACACTCCCCAACCCTTCTTTTTTTTCAGTCCCAAAACCAACCCCATTCACCTAATCCGAAAATTAGACTCCAAGTGAGAATTGTTGAGAGTTTGAGGGTTGTTCTTCTTGTTCCTAGGGCCTTGGTCGAGTTTGGAGGGTTGCAATCCATCCTCCTACATCTAGGTAAGTGTTCTAATCCAAATCCTTAATCATAAGGTCGGATTTCAAGCCCTAACACCAAGTATTCTTCCAACAACTCTCAAAATAGGATTCGTTCGGTAGATCTTGGAAGAGGGGACTGTGTTGGTTGATTTTGGAGCAATCAAGGAGGAGGATTTCGACACTAATCTCTTGATATGTAAGTTAATGATGTGCATATCAATTTTTAGAGTGTTTGGTTGAGTAATCTTCGAGATATGGTTCGATCTTCATCTTGTGCCAAAACTGTCAATTAGGGTTTCTTCCGAGTAGGTTTTATTGTTGTGCTTTTCTCGCCTAGATCCGTTCATTTTTTGGAAAAACTTTTCTAAATGAAAAATGTTCCTAACACATTAAAGATGATGTCTGTAAATTTTCATAATTTTTGGACTTGATTTGGTCGACGAAAATGGATCTGGTATTTCCTGCTACTCATGGTGACAGATTTGAATTTTTAGCATGTCCAGTTTTGTAGTTCATATTTCTCCTAGCTATGGTCGTTTTTGATGGTCGACTTCTTCATGAAAATTGTTTATCTATGTGTCTAGTTTACTCCTGTTAAATTTCAGAATTTTTGGAACAACCTTCGAATTGTTATGGATTTTTAAGTAAGCTGTGGTCCGATGAACAGTGGTCCTTGCACCCTTTTGAAAACAAGTTTCTGAAATGATTTTTTTTGAGTGACTTAGAGTCCGAATTTGCTAAGGCCTATTTCTGAGAAAAATGTTTATTTGGATGTCGCCCAGCACCTGTAAAATTTTCAGAATTTTTCACAAAGTTTTACTACATTTCCTAATACGCTTTTGAAAACTGCCACAGTGTAGTCTTACCGGTGAAATTTGGTTTCGTACGTTTCGGTAGTTTTTGAGTCGATTGCTACTCTTTGATGAATCCTATGAATTCTGGAAATGTAGATATATGTTGTAATGATTAAAATGTGGATTTTGAAACTTTGTGAGTTTTGATCGAGTTAGATGCCCAATTTTGGAGGGTAAGTGCACTTGGCGTGAGCTCGTTGGGCCGCCCCCTCTTTTTGGTGGCCAAAACGGCGCCAAGGAAATTATGTTGCGTGATTGTATGAGTCTATACTCCTAGGTGTATCCGTATGGGTTACCTAGGGCTCCGGAGTGTGTCTGTATAGGGTCCGCTGCTTTCACTTGCCTTGTGGGTTCGATTCCCCAAGGTTTATGTTTTTCCTGCGGGTTCGATTCCCCAGGATATTGTTGACTCCTATGGGTTCGATTCCCTAGGATGTATATTGAGTTCTTGCGGGTTTGATTCCCCAAGAATGGTTGTCCTCGATCATAATGAACAATGGTAAAAGAATGTATTTGAAATATGGAAACAGGGTAAAAGAATGTGTTTGAGCTCTTGCGGGTTTGATTCCCCAAGAATGGTTGTTCTCGATCAAAAATGAATAATGATATATTATTCGTATGGTAAAGTGTAAGAATCTTCCGGAATTATTTTTACTCGACCTTCCTTTTTAAATTACAAATTCTATCTTTAAATCTCTCTTCTAAAAACTTTAAAATTCGTTATGCTATACATTAACTTACTCAGTACCGTTGTACTGATAGATACGTTGTCTCTAATTTTTTTCAGATGTTGAAGATTAGCACATGGCATTTACACTTGGGATGGGAATTTCCGAAGACTTGTCGCACTTGTTTTTTTTTTTTATTCTTTTACGAATCCCAAACTTATGTTTGGCCGTGTTTGGCCCTTGGCTTCCGCACTGTTTTAAATTATGTATGTTAGACTTAACTCTGATTTAAACCTTCGGGCACTTGTTGAATGGTTTTTAAATTATTTTTTTTAAGTATTGGTACAACTTAGCCTTAGCATCTTCTCAAGTGAGCTCGAAATGGTTCGCGTCTTGTTTGGGAAGGTGTGGCGGTAATGCCCTGGCCTGGGTGATGAAATCCGGGGTGTTACAGTAACCCCGAGCCCTAAACACTCAAAGAATAAGAATAGCATCTGGCCACTCTCATTCATATAAAGTAAAGGACAAATCCCAACTACGGATATATAAGAGCCAAAACTGCTAAGGGCATCTAAGCTGAGTTCTGTTCCAGCTTTTATTTTAGGAGTGGTAGTGTCCTTTTCTTGCAGTCTTTGATACCAACCTCTTTAGAGATAGGGCGGAGAAGTAAGGCCAGCCATTTGACTTTTTGACATTATTGAGTGTTCAATTTTAACTCAATATCTATATAATAAATTTTGAATACTTTTTGGCTTGTGCAGACTGTATTGTTCTTATTTAATATAACTAAATCATTCTAATCTTTAGGATTTTATTAGTAATTATACCACCATTTTTGAATCAATGGCTATAATTAATGCACGTCAGCGTTGATTAATCATACATGATACACGTCAGCGTTGATTAATCATACATGATACATGTCAGAGCTGATTAATTATACTTGCCATATCATCAACTTTTAATACTATATTTAGATCATAAATCTAATATATTATAATCAAATCTTTAAAAAATCTTTCTATCTATTTTCAAAAGATATAAATTTTAAACAAATTATAATATATTTGATGGTTAACAAATATTTAATTAAACCCGTATATTATAAAATTTTAATAATATATATATATATATCAATATTATATTAATTGTATTAAAATTTGAGCCTAAAGTATTTTTTAGCTATGCACATCCTATACACTCTAGAGAACGACTAAAGTATTAATAAGTATTCATCTAAATCAATATAATCAATTAAAAATTTAATTAATTCTAACCCTACTTTAGTTAATTTATCGAAATATATATTTAAAAGAAATTATTCTGCTACAGAAAATTTTAATCAAATTTTAATCTTAATTTTTGGTATTAGGTTTAATTTTGAATTTAATTCTTATCATAATAAAATAACTCTTGAAGACATCGGCTATCCCCAAGACACGCGGGCCATTAAGGGCACCTCTCCTAAATCAGATTTTTTTTTTGCATACGCAAAGCTCAAACCCGAGATCTTGCTTAAGCAAATAGAACTCCAATCCACTCAAGTCAACTACTATTGGTCATAAGAAAATAATCTTAATAAACCACATAATATAAGCAAAATAATTATTCAAAAATATTTTAAACATATATATTATTCAAAAATATTTTGAACATATATATTTAATAATTAAATCAAAAATTGTAATCAATTATAGTAAAATTTAACCAAAAAATTATTTAAACTTTTCATTTCACTTATTACTCAATATAGATCGATATTATTATTAAAAAAAAGTAGCATAATTTAAATACAAAATATAGCGTTATATTATACTCAAACAAAATATATATAATAATATAATTCTATGAATCTTTAAGTATTAACCAATTCATATCCATAACATAACATAATAAAAAAAGCATAAAATATTTAATATTTAAACAAAAAAAATAGTTTTTTTTTTCCTGAACAGTCTATACATGCTCGGAAAGGGTCGGAGCTCATACTATACAAATTGCAAAGGGATAAAGGAGAGGGATACGGGTGGGGTGGGGAATCGAACCCCAACCTATAGGTTGGGAGTAGGGGGCTTGACCATTAAGGTAAATCCCCATAAAAAAAAAATAGTTAATCTATCAAAATGTATAGTAAGAAAAATTTATTTTGTTATAGAAATTTTTATTCAAAGTTTAATCCTAATTTCTGGTAAATAATATTAATAAAAAACATAATATAGAGAAAAAATAATTATTCAAATAATTATTGAGAATAGATAGATATATTTAGTAATTAAATCTAAAAAATTTAAACAATCTATGTAATAATCCTGAATAATTTTTGGTCTGTACGGGTATCCTAAACCACATTGGGCTCAAGAATAATCCCTCGAGCATCTGGTGGTATTGAAGGGTTGCCTCTCCCAAAGCAGAATTCTGCATACACAAAGGCTCGAACCTGAGACATTTGCTTAAGCTGTCAGAGCCCATTACCACTCAGGCCAACTGCATTTTGTTGTCCTCATTAATTTTAATTAATCCTTCTTATTTTAAAGCGCTAACCAGTCATTATATGCTCATTTTTAGATCAACGACTCTTAAAAAACACGTAGGTGCTGAGTAATCATCAAGATACACCCCAGCGCTGATTAATTCTATACACCTCATCTCTAATTAATTATACTACTTACCGTATTATTCTCAATTGCTTTTTCATGATGTATATGTTTCTAATTTTTTGTTGTTCATCTAAACTCAGCTCCATTGGAGCTTCATTCGAAATAAAAATCAAATTCCTTTGATGTCGTCTGTTCTTCCATAGTTGGATCATCTTCCTATTCCACCAACCAATGTTGCTTGATACTCACCTACCCCATAAGGTATAATAACCCTAAATCTCTTTTATAGTTTTACATATTTGTTTGTAAAGCAACTTTTAATATATCAGTCACCTATGCTCTTTATTTGCAAGATCCTAGGTAAATAAGTGTGCAAATATAAGTAGTGTTGTCGAATAAATTATGAAACATTGATATATGACTTCTATTGTGTCATTTGTTTGATCGAGGAATTCAATCTGATTCCTTCACATATAGTACATTATTCAAATATTTGAGAAAAGACTATTCATCATTGTCAGCTGAAGTAATTGAATTTATAATTCTAGAAGATAGAAAGCCCAACTGAATTAGATAGTTGACATGCTATTAGCTTGATAAATAATAAATGTATTCTAAACTTGATTGATAAACTCTAAACTCTATTACTCCTCGACTTTTAACTTTCGAATTCTAAACTTTAAATATTACTCAAAACTATATCAATTTAAAACTATCATTTATTATGAATTCTGAATTCTAAGCTCTAAACTTCTACGTATTTATTTTGTTCATCAAATTAAAAAATTATTAGTTTTGTTCATAATAAGAAAGAAAACAACACGCCCGTGCGCAACGCGCGGGTAAAAAAAGCTAGTTATTATAATTATTAATATTTCACCCGCCCAATGGGCGAAAATTATGGACAATATGAATAAAATTATCCAATTTAATAAATATAATTGTTCAATTTTATTATATCGATTACATTCCCCGACATCCTTAAACTATTTTAAGCATTATATAAGTACATATCTATACATTGCATAGAAATCGACTAACATATGTCATTGCCATTATTTATTTATTACAAATTAGTATCTTAAAATATATTTATACTACAAACAATAGTTGAAAGGAAAAAAATAAAGAAAAACAAAGATAAAAACCTTTCTATTCACGACTCTAATGACATACATTGAGAATGAAAGTACGTGAAATCGTATTGTACTCGATAGTTGATTATTGATATTAATTCACCCTAACGCGTTGAGATATTAGAAATTTTATAAAGATGTAGATATTTCCAAATTAAATTAGAAAAATATAAGAAATACTCTTGTAAATGAATTCATAGATAAATTAAAATGAATATACTTTCATCAACTTATTGTCGTATTGTAACACCCCCATTTTCGGCGCAGCGGAAAGACAGGGTGTTACTCAAGATGTTGCCGGCTCCAGAGTGAACGCTGACCCCACAAACCAACATGAGCTCTTTCCAGTGCGTTTTGGCCTCACTCACACACACCCTGGGAGACTTCCCAGGAGCCACCCATCCTAGAATTACTCCATGGCAAGCACGCTTAACTGTGGAGTTCTTATAGGATGACTACCAAGAAAGAAAGGTACCTTGTTGGTATGAGTAGCTTATTTCACTCCATTTAAGCTATATTATGGGGTATTACATTCCTCCCCTCTTAAGATCGCAACGTCCTCGTTGCACTCGGCCATCCACATCCTTGGATGCCACAACCATCCACATCCCGTGGATCTTTCACCCCGCTAGGCGCCTGAATACCACAGCACGCGGTTGCGGTCTGGCTCTGATACCATCTATAACACCCCCATTTTCGGCGCAGCGGAAAGACAGGGTGTTACTCTAGATATTGCCGGCTCCAGAGTGAACGCTGACCCCACAAACCAACATGAGTTCTTTCCAGTGCGCTGTGGCCTCACTCACGCACACCCTGGGAGACTTCCCAGGAGTCACCCATCCTAGAATTACTCCATGGCAAGCACGCTTAACTGTGAGTTCTTATAGGATGACTACCAAGAAAGAAAGGTAACTTGTTGGTATGAGTAGCTTATTTCACTCCATTTAAGCTATATTCTGGGGTATTACATTCCTCCCCTCTTAAGATTGCAACGTCCTCGTTGCACTCGGCCATCCACATCCTTGGATGCCACAATCATCCACATCCCGTGGATCTTTCACCCCGCTAGGCGCCTGAATACCACAGCACGCGGTCGCGGTCTGGCTCTGATGCCATCTGTAACAACCCCATTTTCGGCGCAGCGGAAAGACATGGTGTTACTCTAGATGTTGCCGGCTCCAGAGTGAACGCTGACCCCACAAACCAACATGAGCTCTTTCCAGTGCGCTTTGGCCTCACTCACGCACACCCTGGGAGACTTCCCAGGAGTCACCCATCCTAGAATTACTCCATGGCAAGCACGCTGAAACTTTTGACAAATTTCACTAACACGAGTATTTTTCCAAAAAAATATATCAGGATTGAATTTTATTAAATGAAAGAAATTATGATTCACGGGAAAGGGGTTTAAGGATATATTCCACTTTTTATTACTCATGTGGGGTGCTTTGATTTCAAACGGCGATGTGGTCCTCCCCTGTCATGAAACTTTTGACAATTTTCACGGTGCAGCCGGGATAGATAATTCAATCTTGACCTTCAGTCCGTCACACTGAAGATCCCCGGCGTTTGGCATCATGAAACTTATCATAGTTTTATGTCATGAAGATCCTTGCCATGAAATACATTCCGACTATATGAGTATTTTCTGAAAAATCATAATCCTGGTTTTCGATTTTATTTAATGAAACCAATTTATGATGGCGGAGTTGGGATTAGGGATATATTTATAGGTTGTCACGTTTTTATTACTCGTGTTAAGAAACTGTGCCCCCGAAAGCGCACGGAGTCAAAAATTGCAGTATTTATAGTAAGTACCGGATCGTTCACTGGAGGATGTGCGATGGAAGCAGGGCCCACGTCATTTACTAAGATTTTCCACTCGGTTACTCGATTCAAGTTTGTGTTTTGGCTATCAACTACTTGACAGAATTTAAACTAAGCTATGAAAGCGATTAAAATAACGCAGGTAAAATTATTCTAGAAAGCGAATTAAATTTAATCTAAGAAAGCAATAAAATTATTCTAAGAAAGCGGTTAAAATTATTCTAAGAAAGCATATTTAAAATGTGACAGAAGGGACAGGAAGAAAATAATAAAGATTGGACAAGATTCAGATGAAACACAATTTAAACTTCCATTTTGTTACACAGATCTTAGCTTGGGATAATCCTTTCAGTTAGCTAATTCTCATGCTCTCTATACCATGTTCCCTTTAACAGACAGGTACTTACAGTAAGAGTTTACATGCTCTTAAGACAGCAAAATCTAAGATACCACAGACTTACAACTGCCCTCACACGGCCGTGTAGAGGCATGTTATTCATCTGTGGTGGACAAGCAACACCTGACAAATCATTTATTGAAGTGGCAAGTACTGCTATCATTCCCCCATGTCACACCCAAAGATCCTAATCAATCCCTGAACTATCCCTTAACTCTCAATCCTAGTAGCAGTTACACAACTCTCAATACAACCGAGTGACCTCTAACGAAAGCATTTAAAAGAAAGCGGTAAAAGAAAGCGGTAAAGAAAGCATTTAAAATCCTATCACTCGGAGGTTTTGAAAGTCTGACCCTATTAGTAAAAGAAAGCCCCCAGTCAGAATGACTGGGTGTGGATCAAGAATTCCCTATTCTCGGTGAACCGCTCGCAGTGTTCACTTCCCTTCGGGTGGTTATGAGATACAAACTAATGAAACGAACTAATAGATTAGTTCGTTCCGGATGCACTCACTCAGGACTCAAAAATAGGCATTGGCAGAGGAGGATAGCAGTTGAAAGGAACTCAACCCTATCTTAGAAAATAACCAAGGCCTATGTATTGTTCCTCTAGAATTATCTATCACACCGTATTTGAATCCAAGTGGACCCCATCTCAGTGTGATATTTAATACCAGATTTCCAACACACAGCAATTTTGGAAATTAATTGATATTTGAAAATCATTCCCTAAACAGGTACTAGACTCTCAATTAAAACACAGATCCTTTCAATCTAGGTGAGACCTAATTGCTGACTCTGCTTCTAATTTCCCAAAATCAACCCTCAGTCGGATATAAATTAGTCATAACTGTGGAATTTATCCCATACTTAGATCCGGATTTTATAAATGAATTTTTGTTGGAAATTATTGTGAGACATCTGATTTAAATCAAGACTTTTATGTCCAAGGGAAGGATCCCAAAATAATTATGACCACAATATTTACATAATAATATCATGCATAATTTTATAAAGAAGTGTAAAATTAAATAACCCAAAATATAAGGTGGGTTTAGACAGAAATTGATACACAGAGATGAAATAGCCGGAGATGAGAAGAATTTTGGCTAAAGAGAGCGCCAGAAATAATTGGGGTGATCTGGACTGCAAACATTTGCTATCCAGTTCCCAATTATTCCAGATGGAATGATTTTAGACAGCAGAATAATCTTAAATGACAGTGGTCGCTATCATTCAGACCCTTACTATCTGTGAATCAGAGAAAAACCTACATGTTCTTTCGCTGTCTTAATTACTAGACAACATTGACCTATGTCGTCTAGTGTTGGCACAGTTAAGATTCGGGTTTGAAATTAAGATAAGAAAAATAAAACTGTATCCGGATAGGAGTCAGCTGAGCAGCTATTAAAATCCCGGATGGACGAACCGCCAAGGCTTCCACCGACCACTATCCAGACCATGCAAAATAACAACTAGTAATTAATATTCAGACTACGAGCTAGTTATCCATGTGGGAATACCCGCCAACATTAGTCTGATATATTCCTTACTAGCTGTTTCACACAACACGGAAAAGACAAAATAAATAAAAGAAAATATTTTTGGGTCATCTTGTATGAGAGACATTGGTTTCTCATGCAAGGGTATGGAAATTAATCCATAATTACTCTTTATGTCTAAATAATCACTCATTCCATAATTAATTAATTAATTACAGTCCGAATTATATACTTAGATCATTAGAGTTTAATTTTTGTAGAGGAATCTTTTAATGGACAATTGAACAAAGTTCTTTATATCAAATTAATCATGGGTTGAGATCATTGGATTTCAACCTCAAAATATTAATATAAAGGTTCAATTAATTAATGGGGTGAGATGGAGAATAAAAATTTGGCAAAAAAGTGCCAAGCCTGTCGAGAAACAAGCCTGTCGAGGAACAGAGTTTGTGTCGCGGACCGAGGGTCCGCGACAGGGGACCGAGGGTCCGCGACAGGGGGATCTCGACAGAAAGGTGGGAAATAAGAAAAATTGAAATTTTGGAAATTAGGGTTGTCGTGTCGCGGAACAAAATTGTGTCGCGGACCGTGGATCCGCAACAGGGGGATAGCGATACAAAGTTAGAAAATTAAACAAGGGCGTAATTCCTGTCGCGGAATAAGAAGTGTGTCGCGGACCGTGGGTCCGTGACAGGGGTTCCGCGACAGAGCCCTTCCGGAATAAAATTACAAGTTTTTGGGTCCTTGGTCACTAATTAAATCTAAATAAAACATTTAAACCAACTAAAATAGCAAAAGTGGTCAAGCAACCCAACAAAATAAAAACAGCAAGCAAAATAAAAAGGAAGAAACCATCAAATTTTTGTGGGACATTTTCTTTATATAACATCAAAAACCAAAATATGGTTTAATCACACCCATTAGTTGAATGTTCAAACCTAAAATACAAAAATATGAAAAAACTGGAAAATGAGTGAACACTAGCCACACTAATTTATTACATAAATTAAACTAAACTGCACTACAATCTACATTGCATAAAAATAAAACTGTCTACACTAACTACTTGAGAGCACAGTGGTGCCCCAAGAATAAAAATGAAACTGCAAGTGTGGCTAGGTTACTGTTCAAAGGGGTTGGGAGGTTATATTTATAGAGTGATGAAATTAAGCCCTAGGCCCATTCAAGGCCCACCAGTCGCTAAACAATTGAGCCTGTCTCGGAACAAAATCTGGTTCAGGACACAATTTTTAGCTCCAAGATGACGCGCAGGAGGGGGTGGGACTTGAGGTCCAGGAGGAAGAGGACGAAATTTCTTGTGCTGCGGGACTTGTGGTCCTGGGACCTTGCTGACGTATCTTGGCATGTGGGGGTGGCATGTGGTGTGTCACGTGCTCTGTCTCTGTCTCAATTCAATCTGTCGCGGAATGCCCAGTCGCGGTCGCGATCCATTTGTCGCGGTCCATTGTTCCGCGACAGAGTGTTCCGCGACAGACTTTGTGTCTTGACACTCCCAGTCTCTAACCATTTTCTGTCCAGGTCGCGGTGCACCCGGTCGCGGTCTATGGTATCTCGACCCAGGGTTTATTCCGCGACACAGATTTTGTGTCTCTAAACATCTCCAGTCTCTAAGCATGGTTCCTCGACCGGATGTGAATTTTTTCTTTCTCGACAATCTTTTTATTTTCTCTTTACTCTAATTCTTTCCTCATTTATTTTCTCTCTTTCTCATTTCTTCCTTCCCCCATTTTCTTTCTCGACAGCTTCCTTTAGTTCTTCTTCATCCTCCATTTTCTTGTTCTAGTTTTCCAATCTTGACAGCTCCTTTCTTTCCTCTTCTTCTTTCTCTCTTTTCCTTCCAGTTTTCTTTCTTCCTCCATTTTATTTTCTTCGGCCGGAGATGGGTGGCAAGCGGCGGTGGTGGAACTGCGGTAGGAGTATGAGGATGTGGCGGTGGCGCGAGGGCGGCACTTGGAGGATGGTGGTGCGGCTGTGGGCGATGAACAGGTGGTCGGATTTGAATTTAATTTGGGGATGATAAGGATGATGATGATGTTGAAGGGGATGGAGGTGAGCGTAGGCTGAGATGCGGCGGCCGGATCTGGGCGACGGCGGAGGGATGGCTGACCGGTGCTCGCTTGAACGGAAATCGGAGGCTGCGGCGCTGTTGAGGGGCTGTGATGGCGAGGTGTGGTGGCCGAGATGAGGAGGGCGGCTGCGATAATGGAGATGGTGGCCGGAGGCGCGAAGGCGATAGTGGTGTTGATGGTGTTGCGGATGTTCGGAAATGGAGGGGGGATGAAAATGGTGGAGATGGGGGTTGAGGTTGAAATGGAGATGGATGGTGGTGGAAATGGAGGCGGCGGCTGGGCTCTCGCCGGAGATGGAGGTCGGAGAGGGAGGTGGAGACGGCTGTGTTGTGAGTGGTGGTGGTGGTGATGGCCGCCGGCCGGCGGCGGCGGCGCCGGCGGCGAGGATGGAAGAATTAGGGTTAGGGTTAGGGTTGATTTTGAGTAGGGTTGGGCTTGGGCTTAAGGTGATATTGGGCCAAGGTTGTTGGGCTAATTTTTGTTGGGCTTGGTTCACTCAAATTGGATTTGGAAATTGGACTGAAATGGATTGATTGGACTGAAAATCTCTTGGGCCAAAATGCCAAATCTCCTGCATTTAATTAAATAAATGGATTAGTGGACCAATTAATTTTACTTATGGCAGAAAACAGAATTAGAAATAAATAAACATAAAAATTAAAAATATGTACATCAAAATATAAAACATAGAAATATAATAATTAAGGATATTTGCTCCACTTGATTGTTTGGCTAGTGATTCGATTAATGGACTCGTGTTCCACCGAACAAATATTACTAGACCATAATTATCAAATGTGGTATTTTTAATATTTTTATCATGTTTTTGGATTTTTTAACACATATTTAATGAAAATAACAATATTTTTGTATTTTTCAATACCAGCTTATTATTTATACAAACTTGCATAAATCTGTTAAATTCAACTGCTTTCTTGTTTAAATGAGACCGGAATGCGATCAAATGTCCGTATTAGACACGGAAATAGATTGAAAATAATGGTCAATTTTGGCCATTATCAACATCCTCACATTTAATACTGATCGTCCCCGAGCAGTCAGAGTCAGTGCTCCTAAGAGCATAGACGCTGCATATTCAATCTATTTTCGTGGCTTCAAAAATTTCATTCTTTTTAGATTGGGATAAGACAACCGAAAACTACAAGTATTAAATTCTCTTGATTGCAGTGTTTAATGAAATGATACTTCTCACTTAATCAGGCCTACAAATCAGTCATTATTGGTAATTTTTCATGAATATCATGTTTAGAAAAATTCATTGATTTAATTCTAGAATTAAAGTATGACATGAACATAATTAAAAGCAGAGCCTCACATATAGTAGAAACGGAAATTTCACTCACTCTCAAAAAGGGGTTTTATCAATGAGTCACTCATAATCAATTTTAATTAAATTATCCCATAAGCTTGCAATTGGACCAACTCGCCACCGGCTCATTTCTTCAAATCGAGATCCCGAGGTCTTATTTAAAGGTTATAACGGGGCATACGGTTGTAACGTTTGGTAGGGAAGGAAATTATTGGGCTAAGAAGTGGCAAGAATTAATTCTATCATAACTTGGCATATTTATTTAAAATTTATGATCATCAATATTTTTTTTTCTTTCTTTTGCTTTTCTTTTGCATGACATTAGACTAAGTCTAATTTGTTTTGTCATTTGCAAATTATTTTTGTTGAAATGAAATCAACATTTTTCTTTTTTTCTTTTCTTTTTTTTTCTTTTTCTTTTTTTTGATCGGATTTTTGAATACCGATTGAAATTTTTGTTGATGATCAGAAATTGTAATGCCTTGATAAAATTTATTCTTACACACTTGGGTTTGAATTTTTTGGTCTTTTTATAGGCTAGGAAAAATATAGTGGGTTTCAAAAAAAAATTAGGCTTAAGGCTCAAATTGGTTAATCCTAAAGGAAAAATATTTTTGGGTTTGGATTTCAAAAAAGGCCAAAATTTGGGCTTTCTAGGTGCCTCGATCATATGCCCGATTTTTGGAATATGGCATGGTCTTGAATCGGTCCCAATCGCAAGTTCTAGTTTCCTTTAATCAAAATGATTTTCACACATCAAAGAAAAGAATGAGTAAAAATGACTCATGGCTCAAATCTCACATGGAATGGTTCATTCATGTCATACAATATTCTTAAATATAATCTTTGAAAAATTCACACAATCTATTCAATTAAATTCTCAACATGAGGACTCATTACCCAACAAGATGATGATATCATTAAATTTTTATAGCTCAAAACCTCAAAAATTCATATCAAGCATGTATTCAATTGTATTATCCCAATTTAAAAGTTTGAAAATTTAATCATAAACCAAAATCAAATATGCGAATTTATTGACAGAGCTATACATGCTTTGCACTGGGTACAAATATATATAACATAATAAAAATAAACAAAATGAAAAATAACACACACTTTTTTTTTTTTAAGTGAAGAATCAACATCCTCACATTTTGAGTCTTGCTCGAAATGTGAGTAAATCAATTCCTACTTAAACAAATTATCAAAATCAAAATAAAATAAAAGAGGAGGGAGGGAGGGAGAAAATATTAACACGAAAACTAAGAACATAACTCCGATAGCCTTTTTCGTCAAACCAATTAAGTGTTCGACGATTTTGGCTATGTGTGATCGTTTGGTTCATCGAGCAAGGCAATTGTTTGATGCCCAATACTTAGAAAAATTCTGATTTTCATCAAAATTGTTCAATCACATTTTTGGATTTTTTTTTTAAAAATTTAATCTACTATATTTACTTGCATAAATTAGGTCGGATTAATTCTGTTCTTATAAAAGTTATTCCGGATTTTAAATTGCTTTAAATTCCAAGAATACTTTCAATTAATCACAGAATCGATCCAACCGGGAACCTGTTTTGGAGCTTTAATTTTCTTTTTGGTGATTCCACAAATTCCTGCAGAGCAAACACAGAAGAAGTTATCGGATTTTCTCAAAAATATCAACATCCTCACATTTAGAGTCTTAGTACTCTAAATGTGAGTTAATTGATTAATACCCGAATTATTTAATATAATATGTACAAGAGGTTTATATATATGTAAATATATATATATATATATAATTTTGACTTGCAGAAATTTAGGTTGGGTTAATTATGTGCTTGTGAAAATTATTCCGGATTTTAAATTGCTTTAAATTCCGGATATAATCTTCGGTCAATTACAGAACTAATCCAACCGGGAACCTGTAGTCCGAAGGTCTGCTGCTCCATTTGTTGTTTCACCAGTGATGAGGGCTTCCTCAGAGCAGTGATGGTAATGCAGTGGATGGGCGATGGGGCAGCGGTGGAGCTTCGTGGTCCGGAGGTGGTGGAGATGACAAACACGTGAGTCCCACGTGTTTTGTAATTTACAATTGCAAATTAGTGTAGCCCCAATGCTACACTTCTCCATTTAACTCCTTATACCAATTTCGGTGGCTCCATGATTCCTGCAAGCAAAAATACCCAATTGGTTAGGTTTTCCACTCAAATCAACATCCTCACATTTAGAGTCTTAGTACTCTAAATGTTTAATTGATTTGAGGGTACTTCTCTGTTCTGAAATAAATACACTAAACTAACACTAAACTAACTATGAGTAATCAGGAATGTAATTCTCTTAATAAACGACGCTGCATCCTCCCCGGCAACGGCGCCATGAAACTTTTGACAAATTTCACTAACACGAGTATTTTCCAAAAAAATATATCAGGATTGAATTTTATTAAATGAAAGAAATTATGATTCACGGGAAAGGGGTTTAAGGATATATTCCACTTTTTATTACTCATGTGGGGTGCTTTGATTTCAAACGGCGCTGTGGTCCTCCCCTGTCATGAAACTTTTGACAATTTTCACGGTGCAGCCGGGATAGATAATTCAATCTTGACCTTCAGTCTGTCACACTGAAGATCCCCGGCGTTTGGCATCATGAAACTTATCATAGTTTTATGTCATGAAGATCCTTGCCATGAAATACATTCCCACTATATGAGTATTTTCTGAAAAATCATAATCCTGGTTTTCGATTTTATTTAATGAAACCAATTTATGATGGCGGAGTTGGGATTAGGGATATATTTATAGGTTGTCACGTTTTTATTACTCGTGTTAAGAAACTGTGACCCCGAAAGCGCACGGAGTCAAAAATTGCAGTATTTATAGTAAGTACCGGATCGTTCACTGGAGGATGTGCGATGGAAGCAGGGCCCACGTCATTTACTAAGATTTTCCACTCGGTTACTCGATTCAAGTTTGTGTTTTGGCTATCAACTACTTGACAGAATTTAAACTAAGCTATGAAAGCGATTAAAATAAAGCAGGTAAAATTATTCTAGAAAGCGAATTAAATTTAATCTAAGAAAGCAATAAAATTATTCTAAGAAAGCGGTTAAAATTATTCTAAGAAAGCATATTTAAAATGTGACAGAAGGGACAGGAAGAAAATAATAAAGATTGGACAAGATTCAGATGAAACACAATTTAAACTTCCATTTTGTTACACAGATCTTAGCTTGGGATAATCCTTTCAGTTAGCTAATTCTCATGCTCTCTATACCATGTTCCCTTTAACAGACAGGTACTTACAGTAAGAGTTTACATGCTCTTAAGACAGCAAAATCTAAGATACCACAGACTTACAACTGCCCTCACACGGCCGTGTAGAGGCATGTTATTCATCTGTGGTGGACAAGCAACACCTGACAAATCATTTATTGAAGTGGCAAGTACTGCTATCATTCCCCCATGACACACCCAAAGATTCTAATCAATCCCTGAACTATCCCTTAACTCTCAGTCCTAGTAGCAGTTACACAACTCTCAATACAACCGAGTGACCTCTAACGAAAGCATTTAAAAGAAAGCAGTAAAAGAAAGCGGTAAAGAAAGCATTTAAAATCCTATCACTCGGAGGTTTTGAAAGTCTGACCCTATTAGTAAAAGAAAGCCCCCAGTCAGAATGACTGGGTGTGGATCAAGAATTCCCTATTCTCGGTGAACCGCTCGCAATGTTCACTTCCCTTCGGGTGGTTATGAGATACAAACTAATGAAACGAACTAATAGATTAGTTCGTTCCGGATGCACTCACTCAGGACTCAAAAATAGGCATTGGCAGAGGAGGATAGCAGTTGAAAGGAACTCAACCCTATCTTAGAAAATAACCAAGGCCTATGTATTGTTCCTCTAGAATTATCTATGACACCGTATTTGAATCTAAGTGGACCCCATCTCAGTGTGATATTTAATACCAGATTTCCAACACACAGCAATTTTGGAAATTAATTGATATTTGAAAATCATTCCCTAAACAGGTACTAGACTCTCAATTAAAACACAGATCCTTTCAATCTAGGTGAGACCTAATTGCTGACTCTGCTTCTAATTTCCCAAAATCAACCCTCAGTCGGATATAAATTAGTCATAACTGTGGAATTTATCCCTTACTTAGATCCGGATTTTATAAATGAATTTTTGTTGGAAATTTATTGTGAGACATCTGATTTAAATCAAGACTTCTATGTCCAAGGGAAGGATCCCAAAATAATTATGGCCACAATATTTACATAATAATATCATGCATAATTTTATAAAGAAGTGTAAAATTAAATAACCCAAAATATAAGGTGGGTTTAGACAGAAATTGATACACAGAGATGAAATAGCCGGAGATGAGAAGAATTTTGGCTAAAGAGAGCGCCAGAAATAATTGGGGTGATCTGGACTGCAAACATCTGCTATCTAGTTCCCAATTATTCCAGATGGAATGATTTTAGACAGCAGAATAATCTTAAATGACAGTGGTCGCTATCATTCAGACCCTTACTATCTGTGAATCAGAGAAAAACCTACATGTTCTTTCGCTGTCTTAATTACTAGACAACATTGACCTATGTCGTCTAGTGTTGGCATAGTTAAGATTCGGGTTTGAAATTAAGATAAGAAAAATAAAACTGTATCCGGATAGGAGTCAGCTGAGCAGCTATTAAAATCCCGGATGGACGAACCGCCAAGGCTTCCACCGACCACTATCCAGACCATGCAAAATAACAACTAGTAATTAATATTCAGACTACGAGCTAGTTATCCATGTGGGAATACCCGCCAACATTAGTCTGATATATTCCTTACTAGCTGTTTCACACAACACGGAAAAGACAAAATAAATAAAAGAAAATATTTTTGGGTCATCTTGTATGAGAGACATTGGTTTCTCATGCAAGGGTATGGAAATTAATCCATAATTACTCTTTATGTCTAAATAATCACTCATTCCATAATTAATTAATTAATTACAGTCCGGATTATATACTTAGATCATTAGAGTTTAATTTTTGTAGAGGAATCTTTTAATGGACAATTGAACAAAGTTCTTTATATCAAATTAATCATGGGTTGTGATCATTGGATTTCAACCTCAAAATATTAATATAAAGGTTCAAAAAATTAATGGGGTGAGATGGAGAATAAAAATCTGGCAAAAAAGTGCCAAGCCTGTCGAGAAACAAGCCTGTCGAGGAACAGAGTTTGTGTCGCGGACTGAGGGTCCGCGACAGGGGGATCTCGACAGAAAGGTGGGAAATAAGAAAAATTGAAATTTTGGAAATTAGGGTTGTCGTGCCGCGGAACAAAATTGTGTCGCGGACCGTGGATCCGCGACAGGGGGATAGCGACACAAAGTTAGAAAATTAAACAAGGGCGTAATTCCTGTCGCGGAATAAGAAGTGTGTGGGTCCGCGACAGGGGTTCCGCGACAGAGCCCTTCCGGAATAAAATTACAAGTTTTGTCTCTGTCTCAATTCAATCTGTCGCGGAATGCCCAGTCGCGGTCGCGATCCATTTGTCGCGGTCCATTGTTCCGCGACAGAGTGTTCCGCGACAGACTTTGTGTCTTGACACTCCCAGTCTCTAACCATTTTCTGTCCAGGTCGCGGTGCACCCGGTCGCGGTCCATGGTATCTCGACCCAGGGTTTATTCCGCGACACAGATTTTGTGTCTCTAAACATCCCCAGTCTCTAAGCATGGTTCCTCGACCGGATGTGAATTTTTTCTTTCTCGACAATCTTTTTATTTTCTCTTTACTCTAATTCTTTCCTCATTTATTTTCTCTCTTTCTCATTTCTTCCTTCCCCCATTTTCTTTCTCGACAGCTTCCTTTAGTTCTTCTTCATCCTCCATTTTCTTGTTCTAGTTTTCCAATCTTGACAGCTCCTTTCTTTCCTCTTCTTCTTTCTCTCTTTTCCTTCCAGTTTTCTTTCTTCCTCCATTTTCTTTTCTTCGGCCGGAGATGGGTGGCAAGCGGCGGTGGTGGAACTGCGGTAGGAGTATGAGGATGTGGCGGTGGCGCGAGGGCGGCACTTGGAGGATGGTCGTGCGGCTGTGGGCGATGAACAGGTGGTCGGATTTGGATTTAATTTGGGGATGATAAGGATGATGATGATGTTGAAGGGGATGGAGGTGAGCGTAGGCTGAGATGCGGCGGCCGGATCTGGGCGACGGCGGAGGGATGGCTGACCGGTGCTCGCTTGAACGGAAATCGGAGGCTGCGGCGCTGTTGAGGGGCTGTGGTGGCGAGGTGTGGTGGCCGAGATGAGGAGGGCGGCTGCGATAATGGAGATGGTGGCCGGAGGCGCGAAGGCGATAGTGGTGTTGATGGTGTTGCGGATGTTCGGAAATGGTGGGGGGATGAAAATGGTGGAGATGGGGGTTGAGGTTGAAATGGAGATGGATGGTGGTGGAAATGGAGGCGGCGGCTGGGCTCTCGCCGGAGATGGAGGTCGGAGAGGGAGGTGGAGACGGCTGTGTTGTGAGTGGTGGTGGTGGTGATGGCCGCCGGCCGGCGGCGGCGGCGCCGGCGGCGAGGATGGAAGAATTAGGGTTAGGGTTAGGGTTGATTTTGAGTAGGGTTGGGCTTGGGCTTAAGGTGATATTGGGCCAAGGTTGTTGGGCTAATTTTTGTTGGGCTTGGTTCACTCAAATTGGATTTGGAAATTGGACTGAAATGGATTGATTGGACTGAAAATCTCTTGTGCCAAAATGCCAAATCTCCTGCATTTAATTAAATAAATGGATTAGTGGACCAATTAATTTTACTTATGGCAGAAAACAGAATTAGAAATAAATAAACATAAAAATTAAAAATATGTACATCAAAATATAAAACATAGAAATATAATAATTAAGGATATTTGCTCCACTTGATTGTTTGGCTAGTGATTCGATTAATGGACTCGTGTTCCACCGAACAAATATTACTAGACCATAATTATCAAATGTGGGATTTTTAATATTTTTATCATGTTTTTGGATTTTTTAACACATATTTAATGAAAATAACAATATTTTTGTATTTTTCAATACCAGCTTATTATTTATACAAACTTGCATAAATCTGTTAAATTCAACTGCTTTCTTGTTTAAATGAGACCGGAATGCGATCAAATGTCCGTATTAGACACGGAAATAGATTGAAAATAATGGTCAATTTTGGCCATTATCACACGCTTAACTGTGGAGTTCTTATAGGATGACTACCAAGAAAGAAAGGTACCTTGTTGGTATGAGTAGCTTATTTCACTCCATTTAAGCTATATTCTGGGGTATTACATTCCTCCCCTCTTAAGATCACAACGTCCTCGTTGCACTCGGCCATCCACATCCTTGGATGCCACAACCATCCACATCCCGTGGATCTTTCACCCCGCTAGGCGCCTGAATACCACAGCACGCGGTCGCGGTCTGGCTCTGATACCATCTATAACACCCCCATTTTCAGCGCAGCGGAAAGACATGGTGTTACTCTAGATATTGCCGGCTCCAGAGTGAACGCTGACCCCATAAACCAACATGAGCTCTTTCCAGTGCGCTTTGGCCTCACTCACGCACACCCTGGGAGACTTCCCAGGAGTCACCCATCCTAGAATTACTCCATGGCAAGCACGCTTAACTGTGGAGTTCTTATAGGATGACTACCAAGAAAGAAAGGTACCTTGTTCGTATGAGTAGCTTATTTCACTCCATTTAAGCTATATTCCGGGGTATTACATTCCTCCCCTCTTAAGATCGCAACGTCCTCGTTGCACTCGGCCATCCACATCCTTGGATGCCACAATCATCCACATCCAGTGGATCTTTCACCCCGCTAGGCGCCTGAATACCACAGCACGCGGTCGCGGTATGGCTCTGATGTCATCTGTAACACCCCCGTTTTCGGCGCAGCGGAAAGACAGGGTGTTACTCTAGATGTTGCCGGCTCTAGAGTGAACGCTGACCCCACAAACCAACATGAGCTCTTTCCAGTGCGCTTTGGCCTCACTCACGCACACCCTGGGAGACTTCCCAGGAGTCACCCATCCTAGAATTACTCCATGGCAAGCACGCTTAACTGTGGAGTTCTTATAGGATGACTACCAAGAAAGAAAGGTACCTTGTTGGTATGAGTAGCTTATTTCACTCCATTTAAGCTATATTCCGGGGTATTACACGTATTGCAATTTATCTAATTTAGTTAATTTATCTAATACAAATATTTTCTGTTCAACCCACTAACACCTGTCGATCTTATGCCATTGCCTCGCAATGAGCACTTTAATGTCAATGGCAGGGACAGGGCAAGAGCAATTAAAGAGCTGCACAAAAATGTTCAAGACAGCCTCACCAAAGCTGCTGAGACGTATGCCAAATACGCCAATCGAGGAAGGAAGAAATTGCTCTTAAAACCGGGAGATTGGGTGTGGATCCATATGCGAAAAGAACGATTTCCGGCAAAGCGGAAGGATAAACTTTCCCCAAGGGGGGACGGTCCTTTTAGAGTTTTAGAGAAAATAAATGACAATGCCTATAAAAATATAATATCATCTATAAAGTACTTATTAATAATTTACAATATATTGTTTAACTATAATTTCAATTAACTGAGTATTGGTTAAGAATAATAACAAATATTGAAATTATATTTAAACAATAAATATAATATCAACCCATAAAGTTTTTGTTACATTCTTTACTTGGTAGTATTTTTATCTATAATAATTAATTAAATTAAATTATCTAATGTGAATTTCGCTCAAATTTGATTCTCCTATATTTTGAAAGTGCATTAAGTTTTATATATATATATATAATTCCTTCAATTTTATAGTGAAAATGGAATGATTTTTGCTAATGTTTATTATTCAACTATCAACTTATAAAGTTTTTGCTACATCTTTTATTTGGTAATATTCTTTATCTATAATAATTATGAAATTAAATTATCTAACGTGAATTTCGTTCAAATTTGGCTATCCTATATTTTGAAAGTGCACTAAGTTTTTTTTTTAAAAAAATATATAATTTCTTCATTTTTATAGTTAAAAGAAATTGAGTTTTGCTACTGTTTATTATCCAACTTCAAATAATGTTTATACAACATCTATATAAGAAAAAATATAGTCAAGTGAGATTTCGTTAGATTCGTCTCATCAGGTAGTTTTAAAATATCTAATTTTTAGAATTTTTTCTTGTACACATTTTGAATTATTGATCATTAGAAATGTGTATTGGATTGTGTGCAGAAAGTAAATATTGAGAAAATAGGTAATTTACTGTTCATAAGGGGATTTTTGTGAGAGAATTGATAAGTTACTGTTCATAAGATATATTATTTTTATATATTACTAGTATTACCCGCCCAATGGGCGGGAATGTGAAAATTGTGAATAAAAAACATTGAAATTGACAAATAAAATTGTTCACCTGTATTATGTCAATTATATTCCCGAAAGCTCCTTAAACTAATTTAAGCATTACATGAATACATATACTATTGTACAACAACCGAGCAATATACAATATGATATAACACTACAAGAAAATCGCCCATGGGCGACGAACGGGGGCGAGGAAACAAATATTTGTCGCCCCTAGGCGAGGACATAGGCGACGAAATTTGATTTTTTAATTTTTTTTTTCAGGCTTAGCGAGGAAGGAGGTGAGGAAATGTTGTGTCGTCGCCCCCGGGAGCGAGGGGTGGGGCGAGGAAATACGTTTCGTCGCCTTGATTTTGGATTAAAAAAGCCCTAGCCCGCGCCTTATTCAGATCATTCATTTCACACCACGCACATGTGACTCGACTCCCTCCGATCCCTCTCGCCCCCTTCCCTCCAAAGCCGAACCAGTCGCACCAAGCCGTCCAGCCCTCGACCACCGGTGGCTCCTGCTACCGGCGACGGACGGTCAAGTTCGGGCTTGCTCCGCCCTCCTTCTCTTCGTCTCCAGGTAACTGTTCGATACCTTCTTCTTGCTCTAACTTTGTCTAATAGACCATGCCGTTAGATTACTCAGGGTTTTGGATTAGTGTTGGTTATTTGGCCGAGCATTACTATCAATAGTGTTTTGGGTGGTTGCATTGTCAAATTTTTGGAGATTACCGATGGTATTGTTGCTGTTTGTTTTAATTTAGATACGGGATTATTTTGCGTCTTTTTTACAGGTACTTTTGATGTGTTTGATTTATATGGGACTATGAATTGATGAAGAGTTTAACCTTGATTGGGGAATTTCAATCTTCACGTCCGTTTTTATTTTATTTTTTCCGTGTCTTTCGGTGGATGTATTGTTGGTCATTGTGGTTGTTGATACACTTATTAATCGGGTGACGGGAACAGAAACATTGTTTAAATTTAGTAGTATATATTTATATAACTTGCTGGTATTTTAAAGGAGATCAGAATGTACTGATTTAATAATAAATTTTTCTTTTGGATGAATTTTTGTTTCATTTTGGTTTCTTGTTAAATGTGTCAATGGAATTGATCCAATCTGTTTTATATTTGTGACTTGTGGGTGAAGCAGATCATCTCGTTTTCCCAAAGAAACCTTTATGGGGTTTTTATAATTTCACAAGTCTGCAGTTCCTGTACAAATTTTAATTGCTGGATTAGTTACTGGTTTGTTGCTTTGTTATCATGGCCAGGTTTTTTAATTTAGATGAGTTGATTACTTGATTATATGCTAATTGCAGTTGAGAGTTGAGACATTTGACATTTAAATGAGAATGGAAGGTTTGGCAATTCTGAACAGTCTGCTGATGAAATTGCCTATAAAAGTAACTTAGATGGGTTACTTTAGTGGGGATACTGGATTGCAATTGTGAAACTGCTAAAAGTCATTGTTGGCTGGTTGGTCCTGTATGAATTGGCATCACAGGTGGAACTTGATTAGGGAGTTCATGATTTTAAGTTGGCCTCACCTGACAGATGCCAAATGGTCTCGGTGGGGACACTAGGCAATGGCATTCAATTGCTGATATGCTAAAAGTGATTGGTAGTTTCAGATAGAGGAAAAATAACTACGGAACCTAACTAATAACTACTGAACAACTTCATGATTTTTCCTAGTCCCTTTTACAAAAAAAATAAATAAATTAAAAATAAAAATAAAGGATTGAGTAATACAGATTACTACTAAAACTCTTTTCTTTTCTGGGAGATGAAAGCTGGATGGTTAATTCTACAAATTGCTAACAATGGCTTTGGGGAAGAGACAAAAAGTTCTAGCTCGGAGCCTGGGCTACAGACTGGATCATTCGAAGATGATGACAAAGCCAATGATGAAATATATATTATTGTTGTATATAGATAGATTCAAAACACATCCTACCATGTCATAGTTTTACAGATTACAATGAAGCTTTGCTTTGTAGTAAACCTAAACCTCGGCAGGAAAAATATTTCTTTATTTTAGGCAGGGGAAAAAAATTAACAAAACTATTGGCAAGAAATTCTTAAGGAAGTTAAAAAGACTGTTAACTAGTGCTTGGAGTTCAGATGAAGTGTTTATTGCCTGGGGATCAAATCTGTGACATCATATGTTTGTGATTACAATTATCATCCATAATGTGAATGTAGGAGTAATGACATCATATGTATTTCCCATTGCCTCAGCAATAATTTTGGTCCCCTGATAGTATTTAGGAGATTTTTAGCGGCATCAATGTTACAAAGAGGTGTATTGCGAACAATTTAAAAACGGGGCACAATGTGCACTTGTGGCAATGCAGCTACAAATTTTTATGCATTGCTAATTTTAAGAAAACCTTTGTCAGGAAACTTGTTGCATTGCCTCTTCTGAATTTATTTATAATTTTGAAATTCCAGAGGCTCTAAGGCAAAATGTAGGAATAATTGGTTATACTTGATGAAATTGCATATAACTATACCTAGGATTTTATTACTTGATGGATATAAAAGGAAACTTCAGGGAGTCAAAGCGGTGGGTGAGGTATGGGATTGGGAATGTTGCAATGCATCAATTTTGATGTCTCTAGAATATCTTTTCTGGTTTGTTACTGCAATCTCACATACAACAGATCTTTTATACCTTCCCATTGAAAAGTGGTCATCCATTAACATTGCTTTTACTCACATTGTTTACTGAAGTGAACTCCTGTAAATGCGATTGAGAGTTGGACTTATATTGTGCATTTTGAGCTAATGCTGTATTTTCTTGTCCTTTCAGCGTAGTGTAGATTCTTTTTATACGCGCAACAATTATAGAGGACAGGGTCATAGAGGATCTGGTGTAAGAACTTGCTTCTATTTACTACTAATATTTGCTTCATGAATTATCGGCATCCTAATTCCATGTAACACCCCGGATTTGATAACCCAGGCCGGGATGCCACCGCCACACCTCCCTAGCAAGACACGGATTCTCCGAGCTTGCTAAAGAGATGCAAGGCTATCGGTATTGCAAAAAAGTTTAAAAACAAGTCCGGAATTTATTTAAAAATAATAATAATAATAATAATTCATCCACATGTAGCAAAACCGGAAAGTAAAATATCGCAGCGGAAATGTAAAGGGGCCGACATGGCCAAAACTCGGGTTATACAGGCCCGATATGCAAGTGTCAATAAAAGCGATAAAAATAAAGTTTTAAAGTTTTTCTCCCCCAATGCATATGCTCATGCATTATCTCCATACTCTGAAAAGAAAAGAGAAAACAACAATTTTATCAGTATATAAAATACTGAGTAAGTCGATCCTAACATAGCAATAAAGGGATTTAATTAGATAATTAAAATTTCACTCCTAAACATGCATTTACAAATTTAAAGGAAATAATATTTTAATTGTGTACTTGAACATGCATTTAATCCACAATAACAATTTAGTCATGATATGAAATTTAAAGACATAATTTAAATGCATAATTTAAAGACATGCATAAATAAATAAATACTTAAAAATATTAAATCTTTTATTTCCCCGTTACGTAACCATTTCTCAATATTTTGTATAGCCGGTGATCCGGCGGCCGCAGCCGTGTCGTAAGTATCTTGTATAGCCGGTGATCCGGCGGCCGCAGCCGTATCTGCCATACCCAGTAACACTCCGGAGCCTCGGAAAATCCATACGGACAATCCCGAGAGAGTAGGCCATGTATCTCCCGCCGATTGGCGTAATATCTCATCTAAATTCTCTCGTCCATCATAGGCCCGAAGAGAAAGGCTAGAGGGGCACCCTGCAGAGCACTCACCCTCCACCAAAAGTATCTCATGTATCGTTTCAATTTAATGTATCGGGGTTTTTCAAAAGTATAGATGTATCGTATTTCAAGTCTTTGATCGTTTGTTACGAAATTTCAAAACCTCTCGATTTAAAAGTCTCTTGGTGTCACAGTTTACGCCTTTTTAAATTAAAAATTCATTTCAAGTCCGAAAAATCTGGAATTTTCACAGTATATCAAAAACATCCTAACGAACAACTTTTGTGTTTTAACCTTTTCGAAATAAGTTGAGGAAACATGTCAAAAATCGAGTTTATTACGCAAGCAGAATTCTGTCCGGACTCAGGTTTGACACAGTTCAAGGTTTCGACTTTTTAACATATCAAATGGACTCCAAAAATTCTGAAATTTTATATGCACGTACTAGACATGATTACCTACAACTTTCATTTAGATTGCAAAGATCAAATCGGACTAGAAAATATAGAAACATGCTCATCAAGTTCGAATATGATCACTGTCAGTTTTCGAAAAAGTCCTAGTAAAACAGTTTATGTCCGGTGCGATTTGAAATAGCAAACGTTAACGAAAATGTCTGAAATTTTTACATGACCAAGATTTATGTGTTAGGATTAAAAGTCTAGTTTTGAGTTTCTCGGATTGAATCCTCGAAATATGAGTTTTAGGCCGATTTCAGAAACTGTGCGTGTTGGGGTTTTTAATTTCGGTTTTTACGTTTCGTTATGTTACGACTACTTCGGACGCCCCTAAACCCCCCGTATTGACATGGAAGGCTCCACTTACAGTAATGGTGTTCTTGAATCGTCCTAGGGTCGCTCGGCTCGTCCAAACTCCTACGAACGGATCTACGCCACGCAAAGTTCCCGACTTTGGCCACGAACGTATTTGCAATCAACAAATCAAGAGTTAGATTGGGGATTCGAGAGGAAAAACGAGATTGAGAATCTGAGATACTACTTACCAATGATCTAAGGACTGTGATCCTTGATCTACACGCCTCTACGGTCGTCGTTGGTCGCCGGAAGGTCACCGGAAGTTCGTCGGAAGTTCGTCGGAGGAGTGTTTGGCTTTGAGAGTGTTTTGGGAGAGTAGAGGGGGTTTGGAGGCTGACAAATGGGGTGGAGCTCAACCCTAATTCGTCCTAATACTCCTTCCCCCGTTCAAAATCTTCTTTCCATAGTCGGGAGGTCGAATTATGGCAAGAAATCGCCGAAACCGCATCATTTGCACGAATCTGGGGACTCACGCGGGGTTGGCGCGCTGAAGGGCCAAACCCCGCCTGGCCAGCGCGCGGCTCCCGCCGGGACTGCGGTCCGGGCGGGTCCGTGCAATCCGATCCGTCGGGTCTTTTCCTCCTCTCTTTCGGACTTCCATCCTTCCATGTTTTCGCGTTCGATTTTCCGGGTCATTTATTCCGATTCCATTTGATTTCATGTGTTCGGGTTCGTCGGGTTCTAAATCGTCGTCTTTTGATTTCCGTGCATTTCCGATTTTACGGGTTCTCGGAACGAGACTTTCTTTCCTATTGGATTAATTCCTATTTTTATATTCTAAAATTTACGGGTATTACAGTCTACCCCCCTTAAGAACCAACTTCGTCCTCGAAGTTGCGCTTCATCCTCTCGCGAGTTCGGGAATTGTTTGATTAAGCGATTGTATTATTGTGTGTTGTTGTTTGTTATTATTTGACTGAACCCAGAATTGAAATTTCCGAGTTGCCTACGTACCCCGTGAAGGGATCAAGTCATTACGTAGTTCAAAACAATTTGAATTTGTTTCTTTGGGGTACAAAGTATTCGGACAAAATATCCGGAAGTATTCGGGTTGTCACATCCTCCCCCTCTTAAGATTACAGTTATGCCCCCATAATTGTTGTTGCATTGTCTTGGAATAGGGTTGGGTAACGATCCTTCATGTCTGCCTCTAGCTCCCACGTTGCCGTCTCGGCTTCGTGGTTAGACCAAAGAACCTTAACCATTCTCACGGTCTTATTCCTTGTTACCATCTCCTTCATGTCGAGTATTCGCACCGGAATTTCTTCGTAGCTTAAGTCATCGTCCAGCTCAATCTCCTCCGGGTGGAGTACGTGGGTCGGATCGTGGACGTATTTCTTCAATTGTGAGACGTGGAACACGTCGTGGACACGAGCAAATTGTGGTGGTAATGCTAGTCGGTATGCAAGATTTCCCACTCTTTCTAGGATCTCGTATGGTCCTATGTACCGTGGGCTCAATTTCCCCCGCTTGCCAAAGCGCATCACACCCTTCATCGGTGATACCTTTAACATGACCTTATCGCCTATTTGGAATTTCAAATCTTGCCGTCTTACGTCGGCATAGCTCTTTTGCCGGTCTTGCGCGGCTCTCATCTTCCCTTGGATTATTTTGACTTGTTGAGCCATGTCCTCAACAAGTTGCGGTCCAATTACCATAGTCCTATCGCTCTCTTCCCAGCTCAATGGACTTCAGAATTTGCGTCCATATAGTGCCTCGAAAGGTGCCATGCCAATGCTAGCATGGTAACTGTTGTTGTAGGAAAATTCGATTAAGGGTAAATGATTTTCCCAACTTCCTTTAAACTCTAATACGCATGGCCTTAGCATGTCTTCCAAAGTTTGGATCGTTCTTTCCGTTTGCCCATCCGTCATGGGGTGGAACGCGGTACTCATCTTTATCTTCGTACCGAGGGCTTCTTGTAGTTTTGTCCAAAAATGTGAGACGAATCTACTGTCTCTGTCCGAGATGATGTCATGTGGTACTCCATGTCGTCGTACCACGTTGTCGACATATGCCTTTGCCAATTGGTCCATGGACCAGGTATCCTTCATAGGGATAAATATGGCAACTTTTGTCAACCTATCCACGATCACCCAGATTTTATTCATCCCTTCGGTGAACGTGGTAATCCCGAAACGAAATCCATTGAAATGCTATCCCATTTCCAACTTGGGATTTCCAATGGTTGCATTAATCCTAAGGGTTTCTGTCGTACGGCCTTGACCTTCTGGCAGGTAAGGCATCTTGCCACAAACTCGGCTATTTCTCTCATCATGTTCGGCCACCAATAGTTCTTCTTTATGTCCTTGTATAGCTTCTCGCCTCCGGGATGGACCGAGTATGGGGTATTATGGCCTTCCTCCATCACTTTCTGCTTCAGGTCCTCGCTTTTTCGTGGTATGCACCACCTTCCCTTGAAGCGGACGCTTCCGTCCTCATGAATTTTAAAATCCATTGCCTTTCCTTCAGCAATGCTCTTCCTAATTTCCTCCAGCTTTTCATCACCCGGTTGTGCTAGTCGTATTTCATCGAGTATGGTAGATCCTGCTACCATCGTGTTGACGACCTCACTTAGTTCGCCAGAGTGTACCAACTCTAGACTTAATTTCGCCAAGTCTCTGTAAAACTCGGCCGGTACCACAAGTGAATTCACCACGTGTTGAGTTTTTTGACTCAAGGCATCGGCCACAACGTTGGCTTTTCCTTCGTGATACGCGATTTCCAGGTCGTAATCCTTAATCAGTTCCAACCATCTTCTTTGCCTCAAATTCAGCTCTTTTTGCGTGAATATATACTTGAGGCTCTTATGGTCGGTGAACATCCGACACTTTCGCCCATAGAGGTAGTGCCTCCATATCTTTAGAGCTAACACGACTGCGGCTAGTTCCAAGTCGTGCGTCGGATAGTTCTCCTCGTGTGGCTTTAGTTGACGTGATGCGTATGCTATAACCCTTTGATCTTGCATTAGCACGCATCCCAATCCTTCCTTCGAGGCGTCGTTGTACACCTCGAAGTCTCCATCCTCCGATGGTAGTGCCAACACCGGCGCTGTGGTAAGTCGTTTCTTCAATTCTTGGAATGCGGAATCACACTCACTGGTCCAGTCGTATTTCGCCCCTTTCTTTAACAGCTGTGTCAATGGGCGAGCGATCTTTGAGAAATCCTTTACAAACCTTCGGTAGTACCCCGCCAATCCGAGAAAACTTCTTATCTCGGTTGGATTCTTCGGTGGCACCCATTCGGTCACTGCCGAGATCTTTGCTGGGTCTACTGCCACTCCGTTGGAGGGTACGATATGTCCCAGAAATGCCACTTCTTTAAGCCAGAAGTCGCATTTGGACAGCTTGCCATACAGCTGATTTACTCGTAAGATCCCTAACACTTTGTGTAAGTGTTCGGAATGTTCTTCTTCGCTTTTCGAGTAGATCAGGATGTCATCTATGAACACCACTACGCATTGATCTAATAGTTCTCGAAACACGTTGTTCATGAGATTCATGAACATTGCTGGGGCGTTCGTCAGCCCGAATGATAGCACCGTGAATTCGTAGTGCCCGTAGCGAGTTCTGAACGTCGTCTTTGGGATATCCTTTTCGGCGATCCTTAACTGGTGATATCCAGATCGCAAGTCGATCTTTGAAAATACTGAAGCTCCCTTCAGTTGGTCGAACAAATCCTCGATTCTGGGCAACGGGTACTTATTCTTGACCGTGACTTGATTAAGTCCTCTATAATCGATGCATAGTCGTAGACCTCCGTCTTTCTTCTTAACGAATAAGACCGGGGCTTCCCATGGGGACGTGCTCGGCCTTATGTAGCCCTTCTCTAGCAACTCCTCGAGTTGTTCCTTTAGTTCCTTCATTTCTAGCGGTGCCATACGGTAAGGAGCCTTTGAGACAGGCTCCGTTCCCGGGATGAGATCTATGGTGAATTCAGATCTCTCTCAGGCGGCATGCCGGGAACGTCTTCCGGAAATACATCTGGGTATTCTCTCACCACCGGAATGTTATCCACCTTGACCTCTTCGGCCCCAAGGTTATGAATGTAGCATGCATATAATGCGTAACCCTTACGCATTAAGCTACATAGCTTAAGGGCGTTAACTATCTTGGTAGACTTCTTAGGGGGCTGGGAGTAAAAGGTGACTCTCCTCCCCCTACTCTTTGACAACGTGATCTTTTGTTTTTGGCAATCGATCACGGCTTTATATTGGGTTAGCCAATCCATCCCTAGTATGACGTCAAAATCCTTTAGATCGAATTCTACCAGGTTCGCGAAAAACTCTATGTTCTTTATAACTATCGGAATTCCGTTATATCGCTTAGAGCATGATACTACCTCCCCCGATGGAAGTTGAATTCCTAAGTTAATCAATCCGCACTTAGGTAGATCTAGTTCAGGTAAGACTTTAGATGATATTATCGAACAACTAGCTCCTGAGTCAAACAGAACTCTAAGGGGTGTACTTAAGACATGGAACGTACCTCCCATTACATCCCCCTGCATAGGCACATCTGCCTCATTGATGACATTCAACCGCCCCATTGGACGTCCCGGATTGCCTTGCTGATCCCGGTTCGGGTTCGGGTTCTGATTCTGTTGCTGATTTGGATTCTGTGGAGGACGTTGATTTTGATTGAGATTCTGGTTTTGAGGGGGTCTATTATACCCCTGGTTGTTTCCATTCCGCCCATCTTGGTTGCGAGGCTGAGTTGGCCCCGTGCCTAAGTCCTCCGAAAGTTGTTTCCACTCATTCGCCATGTGGCCGTTGCGACCACACCTGTAGCAGGCGCCCTGTTGGGGGCATCCTCTGGCCAAATGTGGCCTGCCGCATCTCGGGCAAGGTGGCACCGGGTTACCCCGGAAAAGGGTTCTATCGTCATTTCCTTTGTTGTTGTTTTGAGGGGGTCTGTTCAGATCTCCCCGAAAGTTGTTCCCTACAGCATTGTTACCGGAACGGTTGTCTCTACTCCTCTTATCCTGTCCCTGAGATCCTCGACTGGGTTCTCCGCTCACTTTCCTTTTCAGTTGTTGCACCCTTGCAACAGCTACCGCACGATCATACACCGATTGCAGGTCTGGGTATTGGACTCCCGTGATCACTTCCCGTATAGTCAAGTTTAGCCCCATTTCAAATTTCTGTGCCTTTTCCGCATCTGTCGGCACGAGTCTTGGTGCGAAACGCACCAACTCCTTGAAACGGGTGTAGTATTCCTGGACTGTTTGCCCTCCTTATTTCAGAGATAGGAACTTCTCGTACATGGCTGACTTTGTGCTCATGGGATAAAAGCGATCCCTGATCAGTCCCATGAATTCCTCCCAAGAATAGGGTTCCTCGTCCTTGGCTAACTTCTCTTGAGTGGCACGCCACCAGTCATCCGCCTCCCCTCCGAGATAGTACGATGCCACAGGCACCTTCTCGCCAATTGGGCACTTCACCGCGTTTAGTAGCTTGTCGAATGTTCGGATCCATTCTTCGAGTTGAGCCGGGTCCTCTTCTCCGGCGTAGTACGGCGGGTGATATGAGTTCACCATAGCTAAGTAGTTAATGCGGGCCTCGGGTGGAGGTACCGCAGCTGCCTGGCCTTGGTTCACATGCGCGTTCCCTATCGCAATGAGAACCTCTTCTAGAGTGCGTAGGCGCGCGTCCATGTTGTTTGGCATAGGGTTTGCCGGCTCCTCTTGAGCGTGTACCCCTTCGCCAGGTATAGGCATTTCTGGTTGCATAGGGGTTTCGTTGGTGTTTGGAGTAGTGGGCTGGGCGCGTGGTTTTCCTCTCGGTGCCATGCTGTTGCAAGAACAAGAGAGTTTAGATTCTTTTTGTTGAAGTATTATATAATGCTTATAAAATAATTTAATTAAATAAATGACGATATTAACAGGTATTAGTCTACTGGAACCTGTTAGTATGGGTTGTTGGAGTTTAGCGTATCGTTTGCTGTTATTTGGGGTTGGTTCTACTTGCTGCTTTGTTTTTGTTTTGTTTTTTTTTTCGTGAACAGTAACCTGTTCAGGTTTTTTTTTTGAGACCCTAGGGTCCAGGGTGTTGGGGTTTAGGGTTGGAGATACCCTTGTTTGATTATTATCTCTATATAATATATATATATATATATTTACATATTTATGTTATTTATTAATACTTGTATTTTTGTTTAGTTGTTATCTATAGGTCATTGATTATTATTACCTTGTTCATTTGTTTGATCGGGTTTTAACAAGGTATTCGAAGAGAAATAATTTAATTAAAGTGTAAGGAATACTTTAAATATACTTGTATAAAATAAATGCTTGTATATTTATTACTCAAGAGAAAATTTTTCAGTCGATTACAAGCATTCGTAACAGGAATGAAATAATAGTGCTGGTAATAGTTTGGGAAAAAAAGGGAACATAGATAGTAGTGCATCAGTATGGGGCTCCAAGTCTAGAGAGAATGGTTAGGTGCATCCTCGATGGGATCGTCTCCGTCGCTGGGTATGTCAATCGGTGCTGCAGCATTAGGGTGATGTAATACCCCAGATTTTTATCAACGCCCAAAGAAATAAAATTTATTTCGATCAATGTCGAAATATTTCCGAGAAGAAGAAAATAATTTATCACAATAAATTATTGCTCGGAAATGAAACGCCGATAGATTTAAATTCAAAATGGGATAAAAGAGGGAAAGGAAGCCCGAAGACATTCCATGAATTGAGTCAAAATAATTGGAATTAAATTCAAGAAGGAAAAGAATTTTAATTCCAAGAACCCGTGAAGTCGGAAGAAATTTAATAAAACAAGTTATTGCACGGGAATCAAAAGACGACGAATTGGAAGTCGACGAACCCGAGACCGACGGACTTAAGATCTCAAACATGAGATTCATTTGAGTCGAGATAAATTTAAGATAAGGATTTATGACCGAGAATGACCCGAAAAATCGAGGCCGAAAACGTAGGAGGATAGAAGTCCGAAAGAGAGGAGAAAAGGCCCGACGGATCGCACGGCCCGGCACGGACCGCAGCCCAGCCGGGGCCGGCGCGCACCCCGCGCGCTTTTCCCTTGTTTAGCGCGCCAACAGCGCGCCGTTGCAGCAGCAGCTGCGTTTGTCGCGTTTTGGCGACTTTCTCGCCAATTTTCGGGGCCCAAGTGAGGAATCTCGATCTATCACGGGTGTAGCATCTTTTTGGACGTTATGTAATCAATCCTATCCCCATTTGTCAGCCATTTCATCAATCATTCACCCCAAACTCTCCAAAAACTCTCCCAAAAGCCAAACACTCTTCCGACGAACTTCCGGCGACTTTCCGACGAGTTTCCGGCAACCAAATCCAACCAAGGAAGTGTGTAGATCAAGGATTGCAGGCTTTGGATTGTTGGTAAGATGTTAATCAAGTTTTCTTATGATTTTAAGATCATAAACATCATCCTAACTTACGAATCTTCGTATTCAAACACAAATCGGAGCCAAGGGAAGAATAAATCGGGTGGAAGAGATTCGTTCGTGACATCCCGTGGATTCCGGACGACCCGTGACTTCCTAAACATCATCCCCACTGTAAGTTAACCTTACTATGGTTTTGGGTGACTTAAAATGCAACCAAATATAGAGATTTAGAAACTCTAAAAATCTGTCAACAAGAGAAACCCTCGACGCAGCGTTTTTGTATGAATTTTTCAAACCTCTAAAGCTGCTCAAACAAGAAAACTCAAAACATGAAAAGTGTTGCTAAGACTTAGATCTAGCTTCTGTAAAAATTTTAGAATTTTTCATATTGTTTTGAAACCTGAAACCAACCCAAAACCGAAGAGCATCAAATCTGAATCTTAGAACTTTGGTAGATTTCACTCTCAATCTTGTTGGTTATTTTGACCATGGATCTAGGCCGATCTAGGATTGGTGCTAAACATGAAAGTTGTAGATCTATGAGTTTAGAACATCTCTGTAAGTTTTTAGAATTTTTCATTGAGATTTGAACCTCCAAACTCGAGCCGATCCGATCTGCGTTAGAGCCGATGTCAAGAACCTTGACAGATTTCATAATCAAACTCGACGAGCAAAACTCTTACTTCGAGTGTTCAAACCTGAAAACTCAAAACTAAGATTTTGATCCAAAGATCATAAGCTATATTGTGTAAAAATTTCAAAGATTTTCATCAAGTTTTGATACCCCAAATCGTATCGAACATATTCTGCGTTTTAAGAATTGTCAAAGGATGACAGATTTCTTAACCGATCGTGATGAGCTTATTCCTATCACTTCTAGCTCGAACCAATCCTCATGATCTAAACAAAAGTTGTTGGAAATCAAGTCTAGTATGTGCCTGTAAAATTTCAGAATTTTTGAAGTCCATTTGTTGTGTCAAAAAGTCAAATCTTTGAGAGGTGTCAAACCTGAATCCTGACAGCATACTATTTCTGTAGAAAACTCGATTTTTGACATGCTTCCCATCGTTTTTCCGAAAAACTTAAAACATGAAAGTTGTTCATTGGGATGATTTTGAGATGCTGTACAAATTTCAGATCAATCGCCTAAGAAATGGATTTTTAAACTGAAAAGGCGCAAACTGTGACATCGATCGGTTTTAAACTTGAGAGATCTTGAAATCTTGTCGAAACATGAAATTAGCCTTTAAGGTTTAAATGATTGGGAATCCCTTTGAGATAAAATATAATTGAAATATCTTGCTTGCCGAAAGGCAATTGAAATATCTTGCTTGCCGAAAGGCAATTGAAATATCTTGCTTGCCGAAAGGCAATTGAAATATCTTGCTTGCCGAAAGGCAATTGAAATATCTTGCTTGCCGAAAGGCAATTGAAATATCTTGCTTGCCGAAAGGCAATTGAAATATCTTGCTTGCCGAAAGGCAATTGAAATATAATGCTTGCCGAATGGAGATTGAAATATAAACTTGAAACATGAGAAATGATTTTTGAAATTGGCTGAGGCCGCCGGATCACCGGCTAACTGTTACTATCGATATTGGCTGCGGCCGCCGGATCACCGGCTATCTATTGTTGAGATGATGGCGTAACGGGAAATCTATATTAAAAAGTTCAGATTTTATGAAAATGGCTGCGGCCGCCGGATTGCCGGCTAAATTAAATATTGTTGAAATGGTTATGTAACGGGAGAGGAAAATAAAGGATTTAATATTTTTAAGTATTTATTTAGTTATGCCTTGCAAATCATTTTACTACAAGAAATCTTTTACTAAATTTAACTAAAGGCTTTGAAACCCCTAACCCATGCTATGTGTTAACTTACTCAGCGCGTTTTTGCTGACCCAAACCATATATCTCCTTTTTCTTACAGAGAATGAAGAATATGCATCATCATATGCATACCGGGAATTTTTGGGGTTTACATCATGAACGGGCCTGTTTAACCCGTGTTTTGGCCATGTTGGCCCTTATACATTATTTCCGCTGCAACTTTGATGTATTATCTTTAAATTATATATGAATGGGCTGTTTGAATATTTTAAATACTGAAAACCATAGCCTTGCATCTCTTTAGTGAGCTCGGAGAAACCGTGTCTTGCTAGGGAGGTGTGGCGGTGGCATCCCGGCCTGTGTTACCAAAACCGGGGTGTTACAGGTGAGGTCCCGGGTTCTGAAGGACCCCTCCGTCAATCTCGTTGGCTAAGGTAGTCAACTCCCAGGCCACGTTCCCTATTTGTTCCTCCAAGTCATCACTCTTGTCTTGGAGTTGGGCCACTTGGGCTTGGAGCTGCGTGACTTGATTTTGCAGCTGGGTTATGTTATGATGATCGGTCTCCCTAAGATGCCCCAGATGGGCCACGTGGCCCTCTAGCTGTCCTACTCGAGTCTTGAAATAATTGATATGTTGTTGGGACTCTAAGTACGCGTTAGTCAGTTTCATCATCAAGTTGACCATGTTCGTGTTGGGTTCGGCCATCTAATGTCAACAAGGAGGTTAGAGTCAGGACATGTTTCGAATAAAAGTCAAGATATGCAGGAATTTAAATCTATATGAATATGCACATGCAATCCCCCCAAAAATTAATTTAATGTATTTTTAATTTAAATTTAATCATGGTTTTAAGTAATTTAACAAGTCGGGCCTCTATATTGGCCAAAAATAATAATTTGGACTTAAGAAGTAAAAGCATGGGTATTTGGGCCGAAATGGTTGGGCTTATAATAAGTAATTATTGGGTCAAAATAATTTAACCCCCTTTGGGCTCAAAATAAAAATACTATTAGTCTTAAAAATAATAATAATAATAATAAATTAAAAATAATACTTAGTTCAAAATATTGGTTTAAAATAATAATAATAGTAGCTTTAAAATATTCCGGGCTCTGATACCAACTTGTAATACCCCGGATTTGATAACCCAGGCCGGGATGCCACCGCCACACCTCCCTAGCAAGACACGGATTCTCCGAGCTTGCTAAAGAAATGCAAGGCTATCGGTATTGCAAAAAGGTTTAAAAACAAGTCCGGAATTTATTTAAAAATAATAATAATAATAATAATTCATCCACACGTAGCAAAACCGGAAAGTAAAATATCGCAGCGGAAATGTAAAGGGGCCGACATGGCCAAAACTCGGGTTATACAGGCCCGATATGCAAGTGTCAATAAAAGCGATAAAAATAAAGTTTTAAAGTTTTTCTCCCCCAATGCATATGCTCATGCATTATCTCCATACTCTGAAAAGAAAAGAGAAAACAACAATTTTATCAGTATATAAAATACTGAGTAAGTCGATCCTAACATAGCAATAAAGGGATTTAATTAGATAATTAAAATTTCACTCCTAAACATGCATTTACAAATTTAAAGGAAATAATATTTTAATTGTGTACTTGAACATGCATTTAATCCACAATAACAATTTAGTCATGATATGAAATTTAAAGACATAATTTAAATGCATAATTTAAAGACATGCATAAATAAATAAATACTTAAAAATATTAAATCTTTTATTTCCCCGTTACGTAACCATTTCTCAATATTTTGTATAGCCGGTGATCCGGCGGCCGCAGCCGTATCTGCCATACCCAGTAACACTCCGGAGCCTCGGAAAATCCATACGGACAATCCCGAGAGAGTAGGCCATGTATCTCCCGCCGATTGGCGTAATGTCTCATCTAAATTCTCTCGTCCATCATAGGCCCGAAGAGAAAGGCTAGAGGGGAACCCTGCAGAGCACTCACCCTCCACCAAAGTATCTCATGTATTGTTTCAATTTAATGTATCGGGGTTTTTCAAAAGTATAGATGTATCGTATTTCAAGTCTTTGATCGTTTGTTACGAAATTTCAAAACCTCTCGATTTAAAAGTCTCTTGGCGTCACAGTTTACGCCTTTTTAAATTAAAAATTCATTTCAAGTCCGAAAAATCTGGAATTTTCACAGTATATCAAAAACATCCTAACAAACAACTTTCGTGTTTTAACATTTTCGAAATAAGTTGAGGAAACATGTCAAAAATTGAGTTTATTACGCAAGCAGAATTCTGTCCGGACTCAGGTTTGACACAGTTCAAGGTTTCGACTTTTTAACATATCAAATGGACTCCACAAATTCTGAAATTTTATATGCACATACTAGACATGATTACCTACAACTTTCATTTAGATTGCAAAGATCAAATCGGACTAGAAAATATAGAAACATGCTCATCAAGTTCGAATATGATCACTGTCAGTTTTCGAAAAAGTCCTAGTAAAACAGTTTATGTCCGGTGCGATTTGAAATAGCAAACTTTAATGAAAATGTCTGAAATTTTTACACGACCTAGATTTATGTGTTAGGATTAAAAGTCCAGTTTTGAGTTTCTCGGATTGAATCCTCGAAATATGAGTTTTAGGCCGATTTCAGAAACTGTGCGTGTTGGGGTTTTTAATTTCGGTTTTTACATTTCGTTATGTTACGACTACTTTGGACGCCCCTAAACCCCCCGTATTGACATGGAAGGCTCCACTTACAGTAATGGTGTTCTTGAGTCGTCCTAGGGTCGCTCGGCTCGTCCAAACTCCTACGAACGGATCTACGCCACGCAAAGTTCCCGACTTTGGCCACGAACGTATTTGCAATCACCGAATCAAGAGTTAGATTGGGGATTCGAGAGGAAAAACGAGATTGAGAATCTGAGATACTACTTATCAATAATCTAAGGACTGTGATCCTTGATCTACACGCCTCTACGGTCGTCGTTGGTCGCCGGAAGGTCACCGGAAGTTCGTTGGAAGTTTGTCGGAGGGGTGTTTGGCTTTGAGAGTGTTTTGGGAGAGTAGAGGGGGTTTGGAGGCTGACAAATGGGGTGGAGCTCAAACCTAATTTGTCCTAATACTCCTTCCCCCGTTCAAAATCTTATTTCCATAGTCGGGGGATCGAATTATGGCAAGAAATCGCCGAAACCGCGTCATTTGCACGAATCTGGGGACTCACGCGGGGTTGGCGCGCTGAAGGGCCAAACCCCGCCCGGCCAGCGCGCGGCTCCCGCCTGGACTGCGGTCCGGGCGGGTCCGTGCGATCCGATCCGTCGGGTCTTTTCCTCCTCTCTTTCGGACTTCCATCCTTCCACGTTTTCGCGCTCGATTTTCCGGGTCATTTATTCCGATTCCATTTGATTTCATGTGTTCGGGTTCGTCGGGTTCTAAATCGTCGTCTTTTAATTTCCGTGCATTTCCGATTTTACGGTTTCTCGGAACGAGACTTTCTTTTCTATTGGATTAATTCCTATTTTTATATTCTAAAATTTACGGGTATTACATTCCACTCTTGAGTTTTAGATGCTTATTTCTTTTAAAACATAGATTTTATTTATTTATATTTTAGAGGTGATACTCTGGTGCCCACTGAGATATTGTTTCCATGTATACTCAGGCAATAGCATTACCCATGTGTTTGTATCATTTAATTACTATTTCTTTTCTTTTTTTAAAAAACAATTCGTAGAGCATAAGGTTTTTATATTATTAGCATGCACCATTATATTATATCATGTCACGCACTTACAAATTAATATGTTTACTTTTCCATTTCTGGCTCAAACAAAGGTTATAGAAGTCTCTTCACCTCGACACGCTTGAAGGAGGGATTAGTGTGGTATTTAGAGTAAAAAGGTGATTTTTTTATTGTGGTGGGGTGGGGAAGTCAATATTTCTGATTGCTCATTAGGCTTTTTGATTTGTTGTTGGATGATTTTGGGGGTGAAATTTGGGGGCATATATAAAATTTATCACTTATCAGGATACATGCATGTAGTGGAACTGTAGAAGTAGAATCATGACGTAAAGTTTTGGGGGAAACTGGGCATATATACAATTTATCATGATATATGGAATGGAATAGAAGTATCACGCCTTGATGTAAAGGTTTGATTTCTAGTTTTCTAGCATCTGGGAACAGAAATGGCTTGGAATAGATTCAAGAATTTAATTCCAGATTATTTGTTATTCCTTGAATTACTTGATCGTGTCTCATGAATGAGTTGTATTGTGTTGGTTTGTCTGATGAAAATTATTGCAGCTGAATACTATTATTATTTCAATGTCTAGGTTGAGAAATGGTTCACAAAGTAACTCCAACAGGAGATAATTGGTTAAATGGTAAATCAAAACATTAACAGTGTAACACCCGAGAAAAACAAATTCAAATTGTTTTGAACTACTTTATGACTTGATCCCTTCACAGTGTACGTAGGCAGCTTGGAAATCTAAATTCTAATTTCAGTCACAAAATAAGTCACAGAATAGAAACATAACCAAGAGCATCCTAACGTTTAACTCGAGGAAACCGAAACACAACTTCGAGGACGAAGTTGATTCTTAAGGGGTGTAGACTGTAATACCGGGGAAAATTGTTAAGAGGAATCGGAACTAATTTAATTAGATAGATTATGGCACGGAAATGTTACGAGCATTAACCCGAGTTCGTAATAAATTCAAGATAGAAATTTCGAACCGGAAATGACCGAGGAGTCGAACAAAAAACTTAGAGGATAGAAAACCGATAGAGAAAAGAAGAAAAGACCGACGGACCACACGAACTGCCCGAACTGGCCGGTTCGGAGGCCGCGCGCCCTCCGCACGCGCACGCGCGGCCACCGCGCGAGATGAGCGAGACGCATCCGAAGACTGCTCGCGCGTGCTCCGCGCGGACAAAGCTCCATGTGCGCGTCACCACTGCGCCAGAGGTGCAGGAGGTGTAAACTTCCCTTCCATGGTGATTTTCTTGCCAAAAATCCGACCTCTATGGGTGGCAAGCCGATCACAGCCTTAGGGGAAGGCTTAAGGTCGGATTCAGACGCCCCTTACTCATTATTTTCAGAAAACACACCCTATACTCTTCCATCCTTCCTCTCCAAGCCGAAATCCCTTCGAGTTCACTTTCCGGCGAGTATTCCGGCGAAGACGGGACAACCGGGACGAAGCCTCTGCCTTCTAGAACCTTGGTAAGTTGTAATATGGTGTTTAATTCGTCCACAAGTCTCAAAAACTTGAAATCTAACATTCTTTCCTTTGCTAGGATTTCACGTCGGGGGACGAACAAAAAACGATCGGAGAAGTTGGCCGTTCGTCGCGACCTTAGGACGTCCGAAAAGCCCTTACAGCAACCCTATTATGTAACTAGGTAAGTTAAGACCTTACTCTACAATTTTTGTGGTTCCTTGTCGTTTAAAACAAAAGATCTAGACACGTAACTAAAATCGGTTTTCAAAAACCCTATTTTCGACCAATTTCAGTAACTCGACTAAAACCCTATCTTCGAGAAATTCAAACCAAGAACTTTTCAACATGGATTTTGTTCATAAGACTCTAAATCTACCTTGTGTCAAAATTTCAGTCATTGACATAAAGATTTGATACCCCAAATCGTGACGCAAAGTTTCTGTGTAAAAACCGAACATTCAAAATCCTGACAGTTTTAATGACTCGACTTGATGCATGTTTTTCACCCATTTTTAGACCGAATCAAACTTGAATTTCTAAACAAAATTTGTAGAAAATTTTGTCTAGAGTATACATATAAAATTTCATGAATTTTGGAGTTCATTTGTTATGTTAAATCGGACGAATTCAAAACCTGTGTATAACTGATTTTTGAACCCGAGCGTGAACAGTGTGTTGATGACGATTTTTGAACACATAAATCTCACTATTTCCAAAATCTTAAAACATGAAAGTTGTTCATTAAGATGTTTCCTACAACCTGTAAAAATTTCGGATGAATTGGACTTAGAATGAATTTTTAATCGGCGTTGGACTAAACTGTGTCAAACTCGATTTTGCGGGCTGAAATCTTTCCTTGTAAAGAACTCGAATTTTGACTCATTTCGAAACCTTATTTCCGAAAACTCGAAACATGAAAGTTGTTCGTATGGGTGTCATTGAGCTACTGTGTAAATTTTAGAATTTTTGGTTTAAAGATGGATTTTTAATTTAAAGAGTCGTAACCTGTGACAAGATGGATTTTTCGAACTTAAGAAAACTCGAACTATGAATCGCGATATCGAATATCTTGTAAACGATGAAACATAAACTTTCGAAAAATCCCGTTCACTAGGCTGAGCCGATCTTCATGCTAATATTATTTTGATACTGCCTCGTTAGTGGTCTCCCTACTATCTGAGATTGCCTCGTTAGTGATCTCGCACGCTGTGTATTTATTTGGACTGCCTCGTTAGTGGTCCTACGACTATTGAGACTGCCTCATTAGTGGTCTCCCATTTATTTGGACTGCCTCGTTAGTGGTCCTATGTTTTGAGATTGCCTCGTTAGTGATCTCCTCGGTGTGGTGTCCTCTTCTTAGTTATCGGGATTATATTAAAAGACTTGTGTGTGTATTTAATTAATTTATATTTATTTATCACATTTTTAAATTTATGCTTTTTAATTATGCTTCTAAATTACGTACTCTAGTCTTGTATAATGATCATGTCTTTCCGCTGCAAGTAATCTGTAAACTTTAAATTAATTTCATTATGCATGAAAAGTCTAATTTTTAATTAAACACATGTAACCCCTTAATTGTTTAGTTAGGAATTGACATACTCGGTATATTTTTATACTGATAAACCCGTTGTTATTTTTCTTTACAGAGTATGTCGAGTGACGCATGCTCATGCATTTGGGGAAAAAACTTTTCAGAACACTTTCGATTCTTGCATTTCATTACTGTTTTAAATCGGGCCTGTTAAACCCGAGTTTTGGCCATGTTGGCCGTGATTACTTTCCGCTGCATCATTTTCTCTATTGCGTGCATGGATAACTAGTATCTCGTATTTTGAAACTTACTATTATTATTCCTGATTCAATATTTAAAAATGTCTTTAAATCTTTTAAGTACCCATAAGCCTTGCATCTCCTTGGCGAGCTCGAAACGCCGTGTCTTGCTAGGGAGGTGTGGCGGTGGCATCCCAGTCTGGGTTATCAAATCCGGGGTGTTACAAGTTGGTATCAGAGCCGGAATATATTTTTAAGCTATTATTATTGTTATTATTATTATTATTATTATTATTATTATTATTATTATTATTTTGACACCATTATTTTAAAACTTGGCATTATTTTAAATATATCACTTCTAAAACCACTAGTTTTACTTTTAGCCCAAAAATTTATTTTTACGTAGCCCAATATTTTAGCCAAAGAAATATTAAAAATTTTGGTCCAATATAGAGACCCAACTTTTATTATTACCCATGTAGTAAATTTATTTTAAACACATGGATAAATTAAATTTTAATTGGGGAGGGAACTTGCACTTGCATATTGCATGTAGATTTAGATTCATACATATCTAATCTTGCCTGAAACCTATTCTAACTCTAACCTACCTTGTTGATATTAGATGGCCGAGCCAAACGCGAACATGATCAACCTGATGGTAAAACTGATGAATGCGTACCTCGAGTCCCAACAGCATATCAATTATTTCAAGACGCGGGTAGGACAGTTGGAGGGTAACTTGGCCCATCTAGGTCATCTTAGGGAGACAGACCATCACCACATCATCTGGGACACCGAAATAGATGTTGATCGCCCGAGCACTAAAGTCTAGGTAGCGACCACGAACCCAGACTCGAGATAAGTCTTCGTGCTCCCCAAGGCCACCAATGTTGGCGATCACCTCCATAGCTAGATAACCGGAAGCAATGCCCTCGGGGTGACGTGCGAGTCCGGTCCACTGAAGATGGTCCAAAACCGGCCTAACACTGTCATCGTCCACATGCTGAGGATGCATGCCTCTCTCAGGAACATAAGCCCTGTTCCGACGAAGCTCGTCGAAATAGAACTCCTGAGAGGCCATCGTCGCGAATCGATGCCTATCGTGCCGGCGAGGACGCTCCTCGTCAGGGAGATCCCTGAGTCTCGGCACCGCTGCTCCTCGTCCTCCTCAGACTCACTGTCATCAACATCTGGCATCACCGGAGCAGCAGTGCTAGGGCCAGCTGTGTCACGCCGGGTGGCCCGTCTCTTGGCCCCCGAGAGAACCATGAGAGACGCCCAGACAACCCATAAGAAAAGCAACATCCTGCAAATACCCAATACCAAGTATAAGGCTAATTTCCCACAATAATCATCGACCACAATACGCAAAAGCATCAAATATAAACTTCGAACACGAGTAATCCATGACCACAACACCCCCAATCACCATTAACATAAACTAAAAAGGCAATTCAAACAAGGAACATACCAAGACAAATACCGAACCCCTTTCGTGGCAATTTGTCGAACACGTTAAGCGCGAAATAAAACAAGTCTCATTTTTACTTACAAAGTACACGAAATTGTCCACAAATTAAAACAATGGCTCAAGCAACAACTCATCATCATGATATGACATCAAACAATAAAATGGGTTCATTCCCATGCCACAACACTAACAAAAAACCGAAAACTTCATAGCCTCCCTAAATACTCAAATCAAGCAAGAATGTGGCAAGACATAAAAACATTGTAGCATAAACACAAGCAAATCAACAAGAGTAACATCAATTACCACATACACTTGCTAATTATTGCAAAATGGGCTTAAAACTAACAAAACCCCCAAATTTTTGCCTAAACCCTAATCCCAAAATCCACCCAAAAATCGAGTAAACTAACAAGTAAGAATTGAAATTAGCAAGTCATAAGGATAGACTCATACCTTGGTAAGTGAAATTGAAGCCGAAATCAAGCGAACGAGAAGTAAGTCGTCGAATTGGGAGAAAATTTGAAGTGTTGTCTCGGAAGAATTTGGAGAAGAATGGCTGACGCGCTGCGCGCGAGTCCTTTTTTCGGACTGCCGCTGCCGCGTGGTCCCCGCGCGGGGATCACCCTCACCGCGTGGCCACCGCGCAGGGTCCGAATTTTGTTTTTTTTATTATTTGTTACTCTATTCCATTTTCTTAATTATTTAGATAATATATTCCCATGACTTACCTCCTTTACCCTACCGGGCCTACATCGGTAATGTGGTACGCCGACATGGAGTACCACATGACATCATCTCGGATAGAGACAGTAGATTTGTCTCTCATTTTTGGACAAAACTGCAAGAAGCCCTTGGTACGAAAATAAAGATGAGTACCGCGTTCCACCCCATGACGGACGGGCAAACAGAGAGAACGATCCAAACGTTAGAAGACATGCTGAGAGCATGTGTGCTAGAATTTAAAGGAAGTTGGGAAAACCATTTACCTTTGTTCGAGTTTTCCTACAACAATAGTTACCATGCTAGCATCGGCATGGCACCTTTCGAGGCACTGTATGGACGCAAGTGCCAAGTCCGTTGAGCTGGGAGGAGAGCTGTAGGACTATGGAAGTTGGACCACAACTCATTGAGGACATGGCTCAACAAATCAAGATAATTCAGGGAAAGATGAGAGCCGCTCAAGACCGGCAAAAGAGTTATACGGACGTGAGACGGCAAGACTTGGAATTTCAAGTCGGCGATAAAGTCATGCTGAAGGTATCACCAATGAAGGGTGTGATGCGCTTCGGCAAATGAGGAAAATTGAGTCCACGGTACATAGGACCGTATGAAATCCTAAAAAGAGTGGGAAATCTCGCATATCGGCTAGCGTTGCCGCCACAATTTGCTCGTGTCCACGATGTATTCCATGTCTCACAATTGAAGAAGTATGTGCACGATCCGACCCATGTGCTCCAACCGGAAGAAATTGAATTAGAAGATGACTTGAGCTACGAGGAAGTTCCGGTGCGAATACTTGACATGAAGGAGAGAGTAACGAGAAATATGACCGTGAGGATGGTCAAGGTCCTTTGGTCTAATCACGAAACGGAGACGGCGACATGGGAATTGGACGCCGATATGAAGCAACGTTACCCGACCCTCTTCCAAGATGACCCGACCACAGTTATGGGGACATAACTGTATTCTTAAGGGCGGGAGGATGTAACACCCGAGAAAAATAAGTTCAAATTGTTTTGAACTACATTATGACTTGATCCCTTCACAGGGTACGTAGGCAGCTTGGAAATCTAAATTCTAAGTTCAGTCACAAAATAAGTCACAAAATAGAAACATAACCAAGAGCATCCTAACGTTTAACTCGAGAAAACCGAAACACGACTTCGAGGACGAAGTTGATTCTTAAGGGGGGTAGACTGTAATACCCGGGAAAATGGTTAAGAGGAATCGAAACTAATTTAATTAGATAAATTATGGCACGGAAATCTTACGAGCATTAACCTGAGTTCGTAATAAATTCAAGATAGAAATTTCGAACCGGAAATGACCAGAGGAGTCGAACGAAAAACGTAGAGGATAGAAAATCGATAGAGAAAAGAAGAAAAGACCGACGGACCGCATGAACCGCCCGAACCGGCCGGTTCGGAGGCCGCGCGCCCTTCGCGCGCGCACGCACGGCCACCACGCGAGATGAGCGAGAATCGTCCGAAGACTGCTCGCGCGTGCTCTGCGCGGACAAAGCTCCATGTGTGCGTCACCACCGCGCCAGAGGTGCAGGAGGTGTAAACTTTCCTTCCATGGTGATTTTCTTGCCAAAAATCCGACCTCTATCGGTGGCAAGCCGATCCCAGCCTTAGGGAAAGGCTTAAGGTCGGATTAGGACGCCCCTTACTCATTATTTTCAGAAAACACACCCTATACTCTTCCATCCTTCCTCTCCAAGCCGAAATCCCTTCGAGTTCACTTTCCGGCGAGTATTCCGGCGAAGACGGGATGACCGGGATGAAGCCTCTGCCTCCTAGAACCTTGGTAAGTTGTACTATAGTGTTTAATTTGTCCACAAGTCTCAAAAACTCGAAATCTAACATTCTTTCCTTTGCTACGATTTCACGTCGGGGGACGAACAAAAAGCAATCGGAGAAGTTGGCCGTTCGTCGCGACCTTAGGACGTCCGAAAAGCCCCGACAACAATCCTAATCTCTAACTAAGTAAATTAAGACCTTACCCTACAAATTTTTGTGGTTCCTATTCGTTTAAAACAAAACATCTAGACACGTAACGAAAATCAGTTTTCAAAAACCCTATTTTCGACCAATTTCAGTAACTCGACTAAAACCCTATCTTCGGGAATTCAAACCAAAAACTTTTCAACATAGATTTTGTTCATAAGACTCTAATATACCTTGTGTCAAAATTTCAGCCATTGACATAAAGATTTGATACCCCAAATCGTGACGCAAAGTTTCTGTGTAAAAACCGCACATCTGAAATCCTGACAGTTTTAATGACTCGACTTGATGCATGTTTTTTACCCACTTCTAGACCGAATCAAACTTGTATTTATAAACAAAAGTTGTATAAAATTTTGTCTAGATTATACATATAAAATTTCATGAATTTTGGAGTCATTTGATATGTTAAATCGGACGAATTCAAAACCTGTGTAAAACTGATTTTTGAACCCGAGCGTGAACAGTGTGTTGATGACGATTTTTGAACACCTAAATCCATTATTTCCAAAATCTTAAAACATGAAAGTTGTTTATTAAGATGTTTTCTACAACCTGTAAAAAGTTCGGATCAATTGGACTTAGAATGAATTTTTAATCGGCGTTGGACTAAACTGTGTCAAACTCGATTTTGCGGGCAGAAATCTTTCCTTGTAAAGAACTCGGATTTTGACTCATTTCGAAACTTTATTTCCGAAAACTCGAAACATGAAAGTTGTTCGTATGGGTGTCATTGAGCTACTGTGTAAATTTCAGAATTTTTGGTTAAAAGATGGATTTTTAATTTAAAAAGGCGTAACCTGTGACAAGATGGATTTTTCGAACTTAAGAAAACTCGAACTATGAATCGCGATACCGAATAACATAAATTTTTGAAAAATCCGTTCACTAGGCTGAGCTGATCTTCATGCTAATATTATTTTGAGACTGTCTCGTTAGTGGTCTCCCTACTATCTGAGATTGCCTCTGTAACACCCCGGTTTTTGGTCACCCAGGTCGGGATGTCACCGCCACACCTCCCTAGCAAGACACGGTTTCTCCGAGCTCGCTAAAGAGATGCAAGGCTATAGTTTTTCAGAATTTAAAACATTCAAACAGCCCATTTATATATAATTTAAAAATAATGTCATTGCAGTTGCAGCGGAAAATAATATTTACATAAGTATAATGCAGCGGAGTTTAAATATAGCCAACACGGCCAGAATACGGGTTAAACAGGCCCGTTCATGCAATTTCTAGTCTAACGTAACATTTAAAAAATAAAGTATTTCTCCAAAATTCCCATGAATGCATATGATGATGCATATCCTTCAGCTCTGAAAGAAACAGGGAAAAAAAATATGGTTTTGGTCTGCACTACGTGCTGAGTAAGTTAACACATACATAACTAAGGGGTTTCAAAGCCATTATTTAATATTTAAAGAAAACATGTGCACAACACCACATAATTTAATTTATTTCGCTAACAATAATTCAAACGACAAAGACTTCATAAGATCATAAATATAATTTGCAAAGCAATATAATTATAGGACATAATTTAAAAGCATAATCTAAAAGGAATAATTTTCAAGTTTATATCTCAATTGCCATTCGGCAAGCTTTATTTATCAATTGCATTCTGGCAAGCATTATATCTCAATTGCCTTTCGGCAAGCATTATATTTCAATTGCCTTTCGGCAAGCATTATATCTCAATTGCCTTTCGGCAAGCATTATATTTCAATTGCCTTTCGGCAAGCATTATATCTCAATTGCCTTTTGGCAAGCATTATATTTCATGTGTATTTTATTTCAAAGGAATTCCCAATCATTTATACCTTAAAGGCTAATTTCACCGTTTCAACAAGATATCAAGATTTAACTTCCGGTAAGCCACTGTTTACTCTAAAATTCGTCTAACCATTTATTCGATTTAATTCCAAAAATTCCGAACTTTCACCACTGACTCAGAAACGTCAAGATGAACAACTTTCGTGTTTTAACTTCTTCAATCTGAGATACCGAAATAGGTCAAAAACACCAATTTTCACAGAAACACAAATTTGTCCGAATTTTATATGTCACAGTTTAAAGATTTCGAATTCTACCATAGCAAATCAACTCCAAATTTAATGAAATTTTACAGAGACCGTCTTAAGAGGTTTATCTATAACTTTCATGTTCGGCAAAAGATCTAATCCAGTCTAGAACTAATGTCAAAAATGCAATCAAGATCAGACCTAAGTTCTGTCAAGAAATTCAAGATCTAATTTCAAGCAGTTTGGTTTCGGTTGGTTTTCACATATCAAATCGTCACGAAAAATTCTGAAAGTTTACGGAGGTGTTTTTAACGTATAGATCTACAACTCCTATGTTTAGCACCAATTCTGAATCGGTCCAGATCTAAGTAAAAAATCAACCTCAAGTTCGGACTAAGAATCTACCACCGTTTCAAGATCTAAACCCAAGGCAGGTCTGTTCGTGGTTGTTTTTGGATATCAAAACATGATGAAAAATTATGAAAATTTTATAGTAGATAGATCTATGTCTTAGAAACGTTTTTCGTGTTTTAAGTTTTTCCGTTTGAAGTCGTTTTAAGGTTTGGAAAAATTAGACAAAACTGTTGCGCCGTTAAAAATTTTACGTTGGCAGATTTCATGTCCTTGATTCGAATCTTTAAATCTAACGTATTTTAATTTCACCCAAAACCATGTAAGATTTAACTTACAGATATATCGATGTCTCGGCTCGATGATTCGGAGGCGTGGCTTCCACGTTCTTCGTTCTCCCTCCGAGATCCTTCGTTTTTCCTCAACGCCTCCGGATCGGGGTTTAGAATAGAAAAGAGGTTTAATTAGGATTCGTTTTCGAATCTTGAATGGAAAGGAATGAACATGATCTTACCACGAAAGCAAGGGTCTCCAAATTTTCGTCCAACTCAGTCTTCGAATGCCTTCGTGCCTCCGACGACTCCGGGATTAGGGTTTCGACGTGTAGAGGGATTTCGTAGGGTTTCAAAGTGCTTGGGATCAAAGTAACGGGTTATTTATAGATGGACAAGCCCTAGGGGACGTCCAAAGTCTGCCTTAGGGTGTCTTGAGTCGCAAGGTGTTCAACCGAAGTCGGAAAATCCGGATTCGGGCGAGTAAATCTCGAACGGGGCGTTTCTGCCAGTTGGCGCGGTCGTGGCGCGGTCCAAGGCCAACAACCACGCGGCCAGCGCGCCACTCACGCCGGACTCCAGTCCGGGCGGGTCGTGCGATCCGTCGCGCTTTTCCTCCTCTCTTTCGGACTTCTATCCCTCTATGTTCCCAGATTCCGATTTCCGGGGTATCTTCGGGCTCCGATTTCCTATCCTAATTTTATTCGGATCTAAATTTACATTTGGACTCGGGTTATTGAGTCCATCGGTGTTGGGTTTCCGTGTAACCATTTATTCGATTAAATTGTCTTCGGCTTCCCGGGTTCTCGGAATTTTGTTTCCTTTTTAATTTAAATTCCATTTCTCATCTTTTATGATTCTTTATTTATTTATTATGTTCTCTTTATTATTTATTTATTTATTTATTTATTTTATGTTGTAAAATTCTCGGGTATTACAGTCTACCCTCCTTAAGAATCAACTTCGTCCTCGAAGTTGTGTTTCGGCTTTTCTCGTACTAAGGTCTTTTGTTTATTTTTGTTTTTATTCAGGATACATCTTATTGAGTTGAACTCCAAAAATAAATTATTACGGGGTATCACATCCTCTCCCCCTTAGGGCTTCAGTTATGTCCCCATAACTGCCTATCCATTATTCTCAAGAAGGTTCGGGTCAAGGTTTAAATGAGCCGTGCGTTTGAAATGGATTTGTTGTTTGGGAATCCAACAAAATTTTTGGAATAGAGAGTGTTTTAATAAAGACTTGATTTTTATTGTTTCAAATAAGGAAATTTTCTAATTCGTACAAGGATAGGAATGGCTAAGGTCGAGATTTGTTATGCTTAGGCGTGCGCTTAGATGAACGCGATTTAGAACTAAGGCAAGATCAGTCTCTAGTTAGCTTCCTTAATTTGATGTCAAACGTCTAAGTTATCTAGTGCAAGCAGAAGATCTAAGTTAATATTCGCCAAGATTCTAGGTTATATTCGCCAAGATTCTAAGTTAAAATTCGCCAAGATTCTAAGTTGAAATTCGCCAAGATTCTAAGTTGATAAAAGAGATGCAATATGCAAATGCAAATGATGATTTCCCCCCAAAAATAATTTAATGCACTATATATATATATATATTTTTTTCCCATGGGTTTTAAAATAAAAATTTCTCCATGGAAATAATACTTTAAAACTTAAAATAATAGTCAAAATATTAATAGTAGTTTAAAATTAATAAGGGTTTAAAAATAATAGGTTCAAAATAGCCGGGCTCTGATACCACTCTGTAACACCCCGGTTTTTGGTCACCCATGTCGGGATGTCACCGCCACACCTCCCTAGCAAGACACGGTTTCTCCGAGCTCGCTAAAGAGATGCAAGGCTATGGTTTTTCAGAATTTAAAACATTCAAACAGCCCATTTATTATATATAATTTTAAATAATGTAATTACAGTTGCAGCGGAAAATAATATTTACATAAGTATAATGCAGCGGAATTTAAATATAGCCAACACGGCCAGAATACGGGTTAAACAGGCCCGTTCATGCAATTTCTAGTCTAACGTAACATTTAAAAAATGAAGTATTTCCCAAAATTCCCATGAATGCATATGATGATGCATATCCTTCAGCTCTGAAAGAAACAGGGAAAAAAATACGGTTTTGGTCAGCACTACGTGCTGAGTAAGTTAACACATACATAACTATGGGGTTTCAAAGCCATTATTTAATATTTAAAGAAAACATGTGCACAACACCACATAATTTAATTTATTTCGCTAACAATAATTCAAACGACAGAGACTTCATAAGATCATAAATATAATTTGCAAAGCAATATAATTGTAGGACATAATTTAAAAGCATAATCTAAAAGGAATAATTTTCAAGTCTTCTAGTTAGCATATCTCATGGCTCATGTTTCAAGTTTATATCTCAATTGCCATTCGGCAAGCTTTATTTATCAATTGCCTTCCGGCAAGCATTATATCTCAATTGCCTTTCGGCAAGCATTATATTTCAATTGCCTTTCGGCAAGCATTATATCTCAATTGCCTTTCGGCAAGCATTATATTTCAATTGCCTTTCAGCAAGCATTATATCTCAATTACCTTTCGGCAAGCATTATATTTCATGTGTATTTTATTTCAAAGGAATTCCCAATCATTTAAACCTTAAAGGCTAATTTCACCGTTTCAACAAGATATCAAGATTTAACTTCCGGTAAGCCACTGTTTACTCTCAAATTCGTCTAAATTCAGATTTAATTCCAAAAATTCCGAAATTTCACCACTGACTCAGAAACGTCGAGATGAACAACTTTCGTGTTTTAACTTCTTCAATCCGAGATACCGAAATAGGTCAAAAACACCAATTTTCACAGAAACACAAATCTGTCCGAATTTTATATGTCACAGTTTAAAGATTTCGAATTCTATCATAGCAAATCAACTCCAAATTGAATGAAATTTTACAGAGACCGTCTTAAGACATTTATCTACAACTTTCATGTTCGGCAAAAGATCTAATCCAGTCTAGAACTAATGTCAAAAATACAATCAAGATCAGACCTAAGTTCTGTCAAGAAATTCAAGATCTAATTTCAAGCAGTTCGGTTTCGGTTGGTTTTCACATATCAAATCGTCACGAAAATTTTTGAAAGTTTACCGAGGTGTTTAATGTATAGATCTACAACTCCTATGTTTAGCACCAATCCTGAATCGGTCCAGATCTAAGTCAAAAATCAACCTCAAGTTCGGACTAAGAATCTACCACCGTTTCAAGATCTAAACCCAAGGCAGGTCTGTTCGTGGTTGTTTTCGGACATCAAAACACGATGAAAAATTATGAAAATTTTACAGTAGATAGATCTATGTCTTAGGAACGTTTTTTGTGTTTTAAGTTTTTCCGTTTGAAGTCGTTTTAAGGTTTGGAAAAATTAGACAAAACTGTTGCGCCGTTAAAAATTTTACGTTGGCAGATTTCATGTCCTTGATTCGAATCTTTAAATCTAACGTATTTTAATTTCGCCCAAAACCATGTAAGAGTTAACTTACAGATCTATGGATGTCTCGGCTCGATGATTCGGAGGCGTGGCTTCCACGTTCTTCGTTCTCCCTCCGAGATCCTTCGTTTTTCCTCAACGCGTCCGGATCGGGGTTTAGAATAGAAAAGAGGTTTAATTAGGATTCGTTTTCGAATCTTGAATGGAAAAGAATGAACAAGATCTTACCACGAAAGCAAGGGTCTCCAAATTTTCGTCCAACTTAGTCTTCGAATGCCTTCGTGCCTCCGACGACTCCGGGATTAGGGTTTCGACGTGTAGAGGGATTTCTTAGGGTTTCAAAAGTGCTTGGGATCAAAGTAACGGGTTATTTATAGATGGACAAGCCCTAGGGGACGTCCAAAGTCTGCCCTAGGGTGTCTTGAGTCGCAAGGTGTTCAACCGAAGTCGGAAAATCTGGATTCGGGCGAGTAAATCTCGCACAGGGCGTTTCTGCCAGTTGGCGCGGTCGTGGCGCGGTCCAAGGCCAACAACCGTGCGGCCAGCGCGCCACTCACGCCTGGACTCTGGTCCAGGCGGGTCGTGCGATCCGTCGCGCTTTTCCTCCTCTCTTTCGGACTTCTATCCCTCTATGTTCCCAGATTCCGATTTCCGGGGTACCTTCGGGCTCCGATTTCCTATTCTAATTTTATTCGGATCTAAATTTACATTTGGACTCGGGTTATTGAGTCCATCGGTGTTGGGTTTCCGTGTAACCATTTATTCAATTAAATTGTCTTCGGCTTCCCGGGTTCTCGGAATTTTGTTTCCTTTTTAATTTAAATTCCATTTCTCATCTTTTATGATTCTTTATTTATTTATTATGTTCTCTTTATTATTTACTTATTTATTTATTTATTTGTTTATTTTATGTTGCAAAATTCTCGGGTATTACAGTCTACCCTCCTTAAGAATCAACTTCGTCCTCGAAGTTGTGTTTTGGCTTTTCTCGTACTAAGGTCTGTTGTTTGTTTTATTATTTTGTGACTGAACTTAGAATTAAAACTTCTAAGCTGCCTACGTACCTTATGAAGGGATCAAGCCATAACGTAGTTCAAAACAATTTGAATTTGTTTATTTTTGTTTTTATTCAGGATACATCTTATTGAGTTGAACTCCAAAAATAAAATATTACGGGGTATCACATCCTCTCCCCCTTAGGGCTTTAGTTATGTACCCATAACTGCCTATCCATTATTCTCAAGAAGGTTCGGGTCAAGGTTTAAATGAGCCGTGCGTTTGAAATGGATTTGTTGTTTGGGAATCCAACAAAATTTTTGGAATAGAGAGTGTTTTAATAAAGACTTGATTTTTATTGTTTCAAATAAGTAAATTTTCTAATTCGTACAAGGATAGGAATGGCTAAGGTCGAGATTTGTTATGCTTAGGCGTGCGCTTAGATGAACGCGATCTAGAACTAAGGCAAGATCAGTCTTTAGTTAGCTTCCTTAATTTGATGTCAAGCGTCTAAGTTATCTAGTGCAAGCAGAAGATCTAAGTTAATATTCGCCAAGATTCTAGGTTAACTTCACCAAGATTCTAAGTTAAAATTCGCCAAGATTCTAAGTTGAAATTCGCCAAGATTCTAAGTTGATAAAAGAGATGCAATATGCAAATGCAAATGATGATTTCCCCCCAAAAATAATTTAATGCACTATATATATATATATTTTTTCACATGGGTTTTAAAATAAAAATTTCTCCATGGAAATAATACTTTAAAACTTAAAATAATAGTCAAAATATTAATAGTAGTTTAAAATTAATAAGGGTTTAAAAATAATAGGTTAAAAATAGCCGGGCTCTGATACCACTCTGTAACACCCCGGTTTTTGGTCACCCAGGTCGGGATGTCACCGCCACACCTCCCTAGCAAGACACGGTTTCTCCGAGCTCGCTAAAGAGATGCAAGGCTATGGTTTTTCAGAATTTAAAACATTCAAACATCCCATTTATATATAATTTAAAAATAATGTCATTACAGTTGCAGCGGAAAATAATATTTACATAAGTATAATGCAGCGGAATTTAAATATAGCCAACACGGCCAGAATACGGGTTAAACAGGCCCGTTCATGCAATTTCTAGTCTAACATAACATTTAAAAAATAAAGTATTTCTCCAAAATTCCCATGAATGCATATGATGATGCATATCCTTCAGCTCTGAAAGAAACAGGGAAAAAAATACGGTTTTGGTCAGCACTACGTGCTGAGTAAGTTAACACATACATAACTATGGGGTTTCAAAGCCATTATTTAATATTTAAAGAAAACATGTGCACAACACCACATAATTTAATTTATTTCGCTAACAATAATTCATACGACAGAGACTTCATAAGATCATAAATATAATTTGCAAAGCAATATAATTGTAGGACATGATTTAAAATCATAATCTAAAAGGCATAATTTTCAAGTCTTCTAGTTAGCATATCTCATGGCTCATGTTTCAAGTTTATATCTCAATTGCCATTCGGCAAGCTTTATTTATCAATTGCCTTCCGGCAAGCATTATATCTCAATTGCCTTTCGGCAAGCATTATATTTCAATTGCCGTTCGGCAAGCATTATATCTCAATTGCCTTTCGGCAAGCATTATATTTCAATTGCCTTTCGGCAAGCATTATATCTCAATTACCTTTCGGCAAGCATTATATTTCATGTGTATTTTATTTCATAGGAATTCCCAATCATTTAAACCTTAAAGGCTAATTTCACCGTTTCAACAAGATATCAAGATTTAACTTCCGGTAAGCCACTGTTTACTCTAAAATTCGTCTAAATTCAGATTTATTTCCAAAAATTCTGACATTTCACCACTGACTCAGAAACGTCGAGATGAACAACTTTCGTGTTTTAACTTCTTCAATCCGAGATACCAAAATAGGTCAAAAACACCAATTTTCACAGAAACACAAATCTGTCCGAATTTTATATGTCACAATTTAAAGATTTCGAATTCTACCATAGCAAATCAACTCCAAATTTAATGAAATTTTACAGAGACCGTCTTAAGACGTTTATCTACAACTTTCATGTTCGGCAAAAGATCTAATCCAGTCTAGAACTAATGTCAAAAATGCAATCAAGATCAGACCTAAGTTCTGTCAAGAAATTCAAGATCTAATTTCAAGCAGTTCGGTTTCGTTTGGTTTTCACATATCAAATCGTCACGAAAAATTTTGAAAGTTTACCGAGGTGTTTTTAACGTATAGATCTACAACTCCTATGTTTAGCACCAATCCTGAATCGGTCCAGATCTAAGTCAAAAATCAACCTCAAGTTCGGACTAAGAATCTACCACCGTTTCAAGATCTAAACCCAAGGCAGGTCTGTTCGTGGTTGTTTTCGGACATCAAAACACGATGAAAAATTATGAAAATTTTACAGTAGATAGATCTATGTCTTAGGAACGTTTTTTGTGTTTTAAGTTTTTCCGTTTGAAGTCGTTTTAAGGTTTGGAAAAATTAGACAAAACTGTTGCGCCGTTAAAAATTTTACGTTGGCAGATTTCATGTCCTTGATTCGAATCTTTAAATCTAACGTATTTTAATTTCACCCAAAACCATGTAAGAGTTAACTTACAGATCTATGGATGTCTCGGCTCGATGATTCGGAGGCGTGGCTTCCACGTTCTTCGTTCTCCCTCCGAGATCCTTCGTTTTTCCTCAACGCGTCCGGATCGGGGTTTAGAATAGAAAAGAGGTTTAATTAGGATTCGTTTTCGAATCTTGAATGGAAAGGAATGAACAAGATCTTACCACGAAAGCAAGGGTCTCCAAATTTTCGTCCAACTCAGTCTTCGAATGCCTTCGTGCCTCCGACGACTCCGGGATTAGGGTTTCGACGTGTAGAGGAATTTCTTAGGGTTTCAAAAGTGCTTGGGATCAAAGTAACGGGTTATTTATAGATGGACAAGCCCTAGGGGACGTCCAAAGTCTGCCCTAGGGTGTCTTGAGTCGCAAGGTGTTCAACCGAAGTCGGAAAATCTGGATTCGGGCGAGTAAATCTCGCACAGGGCGTTTCTGCCAGTTGGCGCGGTCGTGGCGCGGTCCAAGGCCAACAACCGCGCGGCCAGCGCGCCACTCATGCCTGGACTCTGGTCCGGGCGGGTCGTGTGATCCGTCGCGCTTTTCCTCCTCTCTTTCGGACTTCTATCCCTCTATGTTCCCAGATTCCGATTTCCGGGGGTACCTTCGGGCTCCGATTTCCTATTCTAATTTTATTCGGATCTAAATTTACATTTGGACTCGGGTTATTGAGTTCATCGGTGTTGGGTTTCCGTGTAACCATTTATTCAATTAAATTGTCTTCGGCTTCCCGGGTTCTCGGAATTTTGTTTCCTTTTTAATTTAAATTCCATTTCTCATCTTTTATGATTCTTTATTTATTTATTATGTTCTCTTTATTATTTACTTATTTATTTATTTATTTGTTTATTTTATGTTGCAAAATTCTCGGGTATTACAGTCTACCCTCCTTAAGAATCAACTTCGTCCTCGAAGTTGTGTTTTGGCTTTTCTCGTACTAAGGTCTGTTGTTTGTTTTATTATTTTGTGACTGAACTTAGAATTAAAACTTCTAAGCTGCCTACGTACCTTATGAAGGGATCAAGCCATAACGTAGTTCAAAACAATTTGAATTTGTTTATTTTTGTTTTTATTCAGGATACATCTTATTGAGTTGAACTCCAAAAATAAAATATTACGGGGTATCACATCCTCTCCCCCTTAGGGCTTTAGTTATGTACCCATAACTGCCTATCCATTATTCTCAAGAAGGTTCGGGTCAAGGTTTAAATGAGCCGTGCGTTTGAAATGGATTTGTTGTTTGGGAATCCAACAAAATTTTTGGAATAGAGAGTGTTTTAATAAAGACTTGATTTTTATTGTTTCAAATAAGGAAATTTTCTAATTTGTACAAGGATAGGAATGGCTAAGGTCGAGATTTGTTATGCTTAGGCGTGCGCTTAGATGAACGCGATCTAGAACTAAGGCAAGATCAGTCTTTAGTTAGCTTCCTTAATTTGATGTCAAGCGTCTAAGTTATCTAGTGCAAGCAGAAGATCTAAGTTAATATTCGCCAAGATTCTAGGTTAACTTCACCAAGATTCTAAGTTAAAATTCGCCAAGATTCTAAGTTGAAATTCGCCAAGATTCTAAGTTGATAAAAGAGATGCAATATGCAAATGCAAATGATGATTTCCCCCCAAAAATAATTTAATGCACTATATATATATATTTTTTCACATGGGTTTTAAAATAAAAATTTCTCCATGGAAATAATACTTTAAAACTTAAAATAATAGTCAAAATATTAATAGTAGTTTAAAATTAATAAGGGTTTAAAAATAATAGGTTAAAAATAGCCGGGCTCTGATACCACTCTGTAACACCCCGGTTTTTGGTCACCCAGGTCGGGATGTCACCGCCACACCTCCCTAGCAAGACACGGTTTCTCCGAGCTCGCTAAAGAGATGCAAGGCTATGGTTTTTCAGAATTTAAAACATTCAAACAGCCCATTTATATATAATTTAAAAATAATGTCATTACAGTTGCAGCGGAAAATAATATTTACATAAGTATAATGCAGCGGAATTTAAATATAGCCAACACGGCCAGAATACGGGTTAAACAGGCCCGTTCATGCAATTTCTAGTCTAACATAACATTTAAAAAATAAAGTATTTCTCCAAAATTCCCATGAATGCATATGATGATGCATATCCTTCAGCTCTGAAAGAAACAGGGAAAAAAATACGGTTTTGGTCAGCACTACGTGCTGAGTAAGTTAACACATACATAACTATGGGGTTTCAAAGCCATTATTTAATATTTAAAGAAAACATGTGCACAACACCACATAATTTAATTTATTTCGCTAACAATAATTCATACGACAGAGACTTCATAAGATCATAAATATAATTTGCAAAGCAATATAATTGTAGGACATGATTTAAAATCATAATCTAAAAGGCATAATTTTCAAGTCTTCTAGTTAGCATATCTCATGGCTCATGTTTCAAGTTTATATCTCAATTGCCATTCGGCAAGCTTTATTTATCAATTGCCTTCCGGCAAGCATTATATCTCAATTGCCTTTCGGCAAGCATTATATTTCAATTGCCGTTCGGCAAGCATTATATCTCAATTGCCTTTCGGCAAGCATTATATTTCAATTGCCTTTCGGCAAGCATTATATCTCAATTACCTTTCGGCAAGCATTATATTTCATGTGTATTTTATTTCATAGGAATTCCCAATCATTTAAACCTTAAAGGCTAATTTCACCGTTTCAACAAGATATCAAGATTTAACTTCCGGTAAGCCACTGTTTACTCTAAAATTCGTCTAAATTCAGATTTATTTCCAAAAATTCTGACATTTCACCACTGACTCAGAAACGTCGAGATGAACAACTTTCGTGTTTTAACTTCTTCAATCCGAGATACCAAAATAGGTCAAAAACACCAATTTTCACAGAAACACAAATCTGTCCGAATTTTATATGTCACAATTTAAAGATTTCGAATTCTACCATAGCAAATCAACTCCAAATTTAATGAAATTTTACAGAGACCGTCTTAAGACGTTTATCTACAACTTTCATGTTCGGCAAAAGATCTAATCCAGTCTAGAACTAATGTCAAAAATGCAATCAAGATCAGACCTAAGTTCTGTCAAGAAATTCAAGATCTAATTTCAAGCAGTTCGGTTTCGTTTGGTTTTCACATATCAAATCGTCACGAAAAATTTTGAAAGTTTACCGAGGTGTTTTTAACGTATAGATCTACAACTCCTATGTTTAGCACCAATCCTGAATCGGTCCAGATCTAAGTCAAAAATCAACCTCAAGTTCGGACTAAGAATCTACCACCGTTTCAAGATCTAAACCCAAGGCAGGTCTGTTCGTGGTTGTTTTCGGACATCAAAACACGATGAAAAATTATGAAAATTTTACAGTAGATAGATCTATGTCTTAGGAACGTTTTTTGTGTTTTAAGTTTTTCCGTTTGAAGTCGTTTTAAGGTTTGGAAAAATTAGACAAAACTGTTGCGCCGTTAAAAATTTTACGTTGGCAGATTTCATGTCCTTGATTCGAATCTTTAAATCTAACGTATTTTAATTTCACCCAAAACCATGTAAGAGTTAACTTACAGATCTATGGATGTCTCGGCTCGATGATTCGGAGGCGTGGCTTCCACGTTCTTCGTTCTCCCTCCGAGATCCTTCGTTTTTCCTCAACGCGTCCGGATCGGGGTTTAGAATAGAAAAGAGGTTTAATTAGGATTCGTTTTCGAATCTTGAATGGAAAGGAATGAACAAGATCTTACCACGAAAGCAAGGGTCTCCAAATTTTCGTCCAACTCAGTCTTCGAATGCCTTCGTGCCTCCGACGACTCCGGGATTAGGGTTTCGACGTGTAGAGGAATTTCTTAGGGTTTCAAAAGTGCTTGGGATCAAAGTAACGGGTTATTTATAGATGGACAAGCCCTAGGGGACGTCCAAAGTCTGCCCTAGGGTGTCTTGAGTCGCAAGGTGTTCAACCGAAGTCGGAAAATCTGGATTCGGGCGAGTAAATCTCGCACAGGGCGTTTCTGCCAGTTGGCGCGGTCGTGGCGCGGTCCAAGGCCAACAACCGCGCGGCCAGCGCGCCACTCATGCCTGGACTCTGGTCCGGGCGGGTCGTGTGATCCGTCGCGCTTTTCCTCCTCTCTTTCGGACTTCTATCCCTCTATGTTCCCAGATTCCGATTTCCGGGGTACCTTCGGGCTCCGATTTCCTATTCTAATTTTATTCGGATCTAAATTTACATTTGGACTCGGGTTATTGAGTCCATCGGTGTTGGGTTTCCGTGTAACCATTTATTCAATTAAATTGTCTTCGGCTTCCCGGGTTCTCGGAATTTTGTTTCCTTTTTAATTTAAATTCCATTTCTCATCTTTTATGATTCTTTATTTATTTATTATGTTCTCTTTATTATTTATTTATTTATTTATTTATTTGTTTATTTTATGTTGCAAAATTCTCGGGTATTACAGTCTACCCTCCTTAAGAATCAACTTCGTCCTCGAAGTTGTGTTTCGGCTTTTCTCGTACTAAGGTCTTTTGTTTGTTTTATTATTTTGTGACTGAACTTAGAATTAAAACTTCTAAGCTGCCTACGTACCTTATGAAGGGATCAAGCCATAACGTAGTTCAAAACAATTTGAATTTGTTTATTTTTGTTTTTATTCAGGATACATCTTTTTGAGTTGAACTCCAAAAATAAAATATTACGGGGTATCACATCCTCTCCCCCTTAGGGCTTTAGTTATGTCCCCATAACTGCCTATCCATTATTCTCAAGAAGGTTCGGGTCAAGGTTTAAATGAGCCATGCGTTTGAAATGGATTTGTTGTTTGGGAATCCAACAAAATTTTTGGAATAGAGAGTGTTTTAATAAAGACTTGATTTTTATTGTTTCAAATAAGGAAATTTTCTAATTCGTACAAGGATAGGAATGGCTAAGGTCGAGATTTGTTATGCTTAGGCGTGCGCTTAGATGAACGCGATCTAGAACTAAGGCAAGATCAGTCTTTAGTTAGCTTCCTTAATTTGATGTCAAGCGTCTAAGTTATCTAGTGCAAGCAGAAGATCTAAGTTAATATTCGCCAAGATTCTAGGTTAACTTCACCAAGATTCTAAGTTAAAATTCGCCAAGATTCTAAGTTGAAATTCGCCAAGATTCTAAGTTGATAAAAGAGATGCAATATGCAAATGCAAATGATGATTTCCCCCCAAAAATAATTTAATGCACTATATATATATATTTTTTTTCCCATGGGTTTTAAAATAAAAATTTCTCCATGGAAATAATACTTTAAAACTTAAAATAATAGTCAAAATATTAATAGTAGTTTAAAATTAATAAGGGTTTAAAAATAATAGGTTAAAAATAGCCGGGCTCTGATACCACTCTGTAACACCCCAGTTTTTGGTCACCCAGGTCGGGATGTCACCGCCACACCTCTCTAGCAAGACACGGTTTCTCCGAGCTCGCTAAAGAGATGCAAGGCTATGGTTTTTCAGAATTTAAAACATTCAAACAACCCATTTATATATAATTTAAAAATAATGTCATTACAGTTGCAGCGGAAAATAATATTTACATAAGTATAATGCAGCGGAATTTAAATATAGCCAACACGGCCAGAATACGTGTAATACCCGTGAATTTTCCATCATAAAATAAAACAATAACTAAATAAATAAATAATAAATAAAATAAATACCATAAATAAATAAATGAATCCAGCAAATAAACAAATAAATAAAGATAAGGAAATGAGAAATGAGATTTTAACTTAAAAAGGAATTAAAGGAATTTAATTAAATAAAAAGAATTGATTAAGGATAAATAAATGGTACACCAAAACCCGACACTAATGAACTCGAGGATTCGAGTCCAAAACATCCAATTAGACCCGAGTGGAAATTTAGAGAGAAAGTACAAACACGAAGATACCCCGGGAATCGGAATTCGGGAGCATAGAGGGATAGAAACCCGAAAGAGAGGCGGAAAAGCACGACGGATCGCACGACCCGCCCGGACCGAAGTCCAGGCGAGTGCCGCGCGGTGAAACAAGGAACAGCGCGCCACGACCGCGCCACTTGACAGATTCGCCCGTTGCGTGAATCTCTCGCCCGAACGCGGATTTTTCGACTTTCGGTTGAACATCTCTCGACCCAAGACCTTTAGGTCAGATGTTGGACGCCCTAGGACTTGGGGAATCTATAAATAAAGCCCTTGGGAGCCCCGAACAAATTTACAAAACCCTACAACATTCTATACGTTCGAAACCCTAAATCCGGAGTCGTCGGAGGCACGAAACCAAGAGAACGCTGTTGGACGAGTTTCTCTACAGATCTCCATAGTCGTGGTAAGTTTCGGTCCAATCTTTATTCAATAAACGATTCAAAAACGAATCCTAATCATCTCCTTTTTCTTTCTACACCTCGAATTGGATCTAGATCGTGGAACCCGACGAACGGAGAGGAGGAACGGTAGACGGGAAGCCACGCCTTCGAATAGACGATCCCCGACGTTCATAAACTCAGTAAGTTAACTCTTACATGGTTTTGGGATGAATTAAAACATTCAAACTAAAAGATTATCAAGAAATCGAAAATCTGTCAATCTAAACTTTCTACCGGCGCAACAGATTTGTTGAATTTTTCCGAACCTTAAAACGAACTCAAACGGAAAAACTTAAAACACGAGAAACGTTCCTAAGACGTAGATCTAGCTACTGTAAATTTTTGAGAATTTTTGGAGTTGATTTGATATGTGAAAATCCGTTGAAACCGAGCTGTTTGAATCTAGATCTTGAAATCTTCGGCAGAACTTAGGAATGATCTTGATCACGTTTTTGACATAGGATCTAGGCTGTTTTAGATCTTTGGCCAAACATGAAAATTGTAGATAAATGTCTTAAGATGATCCCTGTAAAATTTCATTAAATTTGGAGTTGAATTGCTATGGTAGAATTAGAAATCTTTAAACTGTGACACATTAAACTCGGACAGAATTATTCTTATACGAAAATTGGTGATTTTGACCTACTTAGGTATCTCGGATCGAAAACGTTAAAACACGAAAGTTGTAGATCTTGATGTTTCCGAGTCAGATATGAAATTTTGGAATTTTTGGAATTAAATCGGATTTTAGACGAATTTTAGAGTAAACTGTGGTTTACGGGAAACAAAATCTTGAAATCTTGTTGAAACATGAATTAACCTTTAGGGTTGAAACGAGTTGAGATATTATTTCTAAATAAATACAATTGAAGTCAGATTTTAAAAATTAAATCCCCTTAAAACTTGATAAATTAAAATTAGGGGTGAGTGCTCTGCAGGGTGCCCCCTAACGATTCACTTCGTGCCGTAATGGACGATGGTGACCCCGCGCTTTACTTGAAATGTGATATTGCCAAAACGGCGAAATATAGAGCCTACACTCTCGTGAATATCCTATGGGTTTCTCGAGGCTCCGGAGTGGTACTGGGTATGGCTGATACGGTTGCGGCCGCCGGGCTACCGGCTAAACTTGTCGACATCGCGATGCTATCGTGAAACTTTGAAATACCAAATCGGGGATGTAACGGGGATTCTAAATCAAATTAAATTAGATTAAATTATGTTGTTGTCCAATTAAATTATTTAAACGCTTTATTTAAATTATGGCTTTTATGATTAAACCATGTGATATGTGTTATTAAATAGAGCCCTGAGATAAATTATGCTATTGGATATTGATTGGATGAAATTAAATATTATGTTATTATCATGCTTTTGTTAAATTATTAAATTAATGGCTTTTAAACCCTACGGTCATGCATGTGTTAACTTACTCAGCAATTTTGCTGACCAAAACCATTTTTATTCCTTTTCTTACAGAATATGTGGAATGAGCATGTGTGAGCACGAATCATGCATGGGATTTTGGGGATTGTTATTTTGCCTTTAAATTTCGTACTTAGACTATATTATGAACGGGCCTGTTTAACCCGTGTTTTGGCCATGTCGGCCCTTTTTCTATTTTCCGCTGCGATACTGTACTAAACCAAATATTTCCGCTGCGCTACGCTATTATTATTTTCGAATTATATTGTATGGGCTATTTTGAATGGTTTAAACGTTTTTAAATACTGCAATACCTAGCCTTGCATCTCTTAGTAAGTTCGGAGAAACCGTGTCTTACTAGAGAGATGTGGCGGTGACATCCCGACCTGGGTAACCAAAACCGGGGTGTTACAAGTTGGTATTAGAGCCTGGCTATTTTTAAACTATTATTTTTAAAACATTATTATTTTTAAACTATTAGTAGTATTTTGACTATTATTTTAAATTTTAAAGTATTATTTCCATGGAAAATTGTTATTTTAAAACCCATGGAAAAAAAATATATATATATATGGCATTAAATTATTTTTGGGGGGGAAATATTATTTGCATTTGCATGTTGCATCTCTGTTATGAACTTAGAATCTTGGAAACTTGAACCTAGAATCTTGGCGAATTGAACCTAGAATCTTGGCGAATTGAACTTAGAATCTTGGCGAATATTAACTTAGATCTCTTGCTTGCGCTAGATGGCTAGTCAGGACATGATGCAGTTGATGGTCAGGATGATGAGTGTACATCTCGATTCCCACCAAACCCTAGAGCAAATGAAGTACCGTATGGCTCAATTGGAGGCCGATTTACGCCACATGGGCAACTTGAGAGAGGCGGATCATCACCGCATAAACCAACTCGAGCTCCAAGTCCAAACTCTCACTACGCAAAACTTAATACTAAAAGAATACATTGATGCCCACGGGCAGGACTTAAACACTATCTTTGACGAGCTACTGCCGCCGAGTTCGGAGGAGGAAGATCTGGAGGAAGATCCTGCTACCCAACCGGAGGATGTCATGAGACACTAGAGCTTCTATTGTTAGATACTATTTTGCTAGGAAATTATCGCTACTTTTTGTACAAAAAAAAAATTCTTTTGAGGAAATAAAATGCCCGATTTATTTATTTTTTTTCTTAAATCGGAAGGGAAATTTTAAAATAAAACCCCCGAGGCATCGTATGCCTCTTAATTCGAACAAAGCACCACGTACTAAATTGCTACACACATATACATTTATAGAAATTGCTTAGACTATATGCTAAATTCACCAGTCCTAATCTATCCTATTTATACCAGAATGGCACCCAGAGGAAGAGGAAGGGGAAGAACTCAACCCGCTCCCCAAAGCACCAATGAAACACCAACTGAAATACCACCAAACGTCACTGAACCGATTCAACCTGATGAGGAACAGCCCCAAGGTGCGCAGGACGCCCCCGCACCGAACAATGTGGGCGATCGTCTTAGGACGATAGAGGAAGTGTTGATTGCGCTCGGAAACGCGCAAGTCAACCAGGGTCAAGCTGCGGCGGTACCTCCGCCCCAAGCTCGCCCTAACTACCTGGCGATGGTGAATCCTTACCAGCCGCCTGAAACTTTTGACAAATTTCATTAACACGAGTATTTTTCAAAAAAATATATCAGGTTTGGATTTATTAAATGAAGAGAGTTATGATTCATGGGAAAGGGGTTTAGGGATATATTAAGAGTGACACTTTTTATTACTCAGGTGGGGTGCTTTAATTTCAATGGCGCTGCAGTCCTCTCATGTCATGAAACTTGACAAGTCTCATGGTACAACCGGGATAGATTGACCTTCAGCCTGTCACACTGAGGGTCCCCGGCATATGTGCCATGATACTTCTCATGATTTCATGTCATGAGATTACCTACCATGAAACTTTCGGCAGATTCCCACTACATGAGTATTTTCTGAAAAATCACATTTTTATTTACTCGTGTTAAGAAACTGTGCCCCCGAAAGCGCACGGAGTCAAAAATTGCAGTATTTATAGTAAGTACCGGATCGTTCACTGGAGGATGTGCGATGGAAGCAGGGCCCACGCCGTTTACTAAGATTTTCCACTCGTTTACTCAATTCAAGTTTGTGTTTGATTATAAACTACTTGACAGAATTTAAATTAGATTATGAAAGCAATTAAAATAAAGCAGATAAAATTATTCTAGAAAGCGAATTAAATTTAATCTAAGAAAGCAATAAAATTATTCTAAGAAAGCGGTTAAAATTATCTAAGAAAGCAGATTTAAAATGAGACAGAAGAGACAGGAAGAAAAGAATGAAGATTGGACAAGATTCAGATGAAACACAATTAAACTTCCATTTTGTTACGCAAATCTTTGTTTGGGATAATCCTTCAGTTAGCTAATTCTCATGTTCTCTGTACCATGTTCCCTTTAACAGACAGGTACTTACAGTAAGAGTTTACATGCTCTTAAGAAAACATAATCTAAGATACCACAGACTCATAACTCCCTTCACAGGCCTTGCAAAGTTATATTATTTATCTGTGGTGGACAAGCAACACCTGACAAATCATTAGTTGAAGTGTCAAGTACCGCTATCCTTCCCCCATGTCACACCCAAAGATTCTAATCAAGTCCTGAACTATCCCTTAACTCTCAGTCATAGTAGCAATTACACAACTCTCAATACAACCGAGTGACCTCTAAAGAAAGCAGTTAAAAGAAAGCGGTAAAGAAAGCATTTAAAATCCTATCACTCGGAGGTTTTTGAAAGTCTGACCCTGGTAGTAAAAGAAAGCCCCCAGTCAGAATGACCGGGTGTGGATCAAGAATTCCCTATTCTCGGTGAACTGCTCGCAGTGTTCACTTCTCGTCGGGTGGTTATGAGATACAAACTAATGAAACGAACTAATAAATTAGTTCGTTCCGGATGCACTCACTCAGGACTCAAAAATAGGCTTTGGCAGAAGAGGATAGCAGTTGAAAGAATACTCAACCCTATATTAGAAAATAACCAAGGCCCGAATGTTGTTCCTCTAGTATTATCTGTCACACCTTATCGGAATCCAAGTGGAATCTGACCCAATGCAATATTTAATACAAGATTTCCAACAAACAGCAATTTTGGAAAATAATAAATCTGAAAATCATTCCCTATCAGGTACTAGACTCTCATAAGAACACAGACCCTTTCTGTCTAGGTGAGACCTAATCGCTGACTCTGCTTCTAATTTCCCAAAATCAACCCCCAGTCGGATATGAATTAGTCATAACTGTCGAGTTTATCCCTTACTCAGATCCGGATTTTATAAATGAGTTTTTGTTGGAAATTTATTATAAAACATCTGATTTAAGTCAAGACTTCTATGTCCAAGGGAAGGATCCCAAAATAATAGTGACCACAGTATCTACATAATAATATCATGCATAATTTTATAAAGAAGTGTAAAATTAAATAACCCAAAATATAAGGTGGGTTTAGACAGAAGTTGGAACACAAAGATGAAATAGCCGGAGATGAGAAGAATTTATTTGGCTAAAAAGATGACTGAAATAACTGGGGTTATCCGGACTGCAAACATCTGCTATCCAGGTCCCAACTATTCCAGGTGGAACGGTTTTAGATAGTAAACTGATCAAAATGACAGTGGTCGCTGTCATTTAGACCACTCACTGTCTGTGAATCAGAGAAAAACCTACATGTTCTTTCACTGTCTTAATTACTAGACAACAATGACCTATGTCGTCTAATGTTGACACAGTTTGAGATTCGGGTTTGAAATTAAGATAAAGAAAAGAAAACTGTATCCGGATAGGAGTCAGCTGAGCAGCTATTATAATCCCGGATGGACGAACCGCCAAGGCTTCCACCGACCACTATTCGAACCATGCAAAATAACATTTAATAATTAATATACAGACCACGAGCTAGTTATCCGTGTGGGAATACCCGCCAACATTAATCTGATATATTCCTTATTAGCTGTTTCACACATTACGGGAAAAGACAAAATAAATAAAAGAAAAATATTTTTGGGTCACCTTGCATGAGAGACATTGGTTTCTCATGCAAGGGTATGGAATTAAATCCATAATTACTCTTCATGTCTAAATAATCACTCATTCCATAATTAATTAATTAATTACTGTCCGGGTTATATACTTAGATCATTAGAGTTTAATTACTTTGTAGAAGAATCTTTTAATGGGAAATTGAACAAAGTTCTTTATATCAAATTAATCATGGGTTGAGATCATTGGATTTCAACCTCAAAATATTAATATAAAGGTTCAATTAATTAATGGGGTGAGATGAAGAATAAAAATTTGGCAAAAAGGTGCCACTTTGTCGCGGAATAGAGTTTGTGTCGCGGAGTGTGGCTCCGCGACAAAGGTTTCGCGACAAAGGGGTGGGAAATAAGAGGAATGAAATTTTTGAAAATTAGGGTTTATTTTGTCGCTAAGCAAAAATTTTGTCGCGGAACATGGTTCCGCGACAAGGAGGTATAGCGACAAAAGGGTTGAAAATTGGTAAGGACATAATTCCTGGTCGCGGAACAAGGATTTTGTCGCGGTACGTGGTTCCGCGACAAAGGTTCCGCGACAGAGTCCTCCCAGAATAAAATTACAAGTATTTGGGTCCTTGGTCGCTAATCAAGGATTTTGTCGCGGAACGTGGTTCCGCGACAAGAGTTGCATCGCGACCAAGGGGTTTCAAAATTAACGGCAAGGCATAATTTTCTGTCTCGGAATAAAATTTTGTCGCGGAACGTGGTTCCGCGACAAGGGTATTCCGCGACAAAAGCCATGCAGACAAAATGCAAGAGTTTGGTCCTTTGTCGCTAAACATGGGTTTTGTCGCGGAACGTGGTTCCGCGACAAGGGTTGCATCGCGACAAAGGGTTTTAAAGTTTATAAAAATTTTGGCAGCATAACCCCTAATATTGCATTACATGGGTGTGCGTTGTGATCCGTGGGATCACAACGGGAAAAATTACGTTGCAACCCGTGGGGTTGCAACGTGATGCAATACTATATAGGAAATGCAATTTTTAAAATAGATATGCATAAACACTTTAATACTATCCCTCTCTAAACCTAATGTATTAAAAATAAAATAAGAAAATAACAATAGAACTAGACATAAAAAGAACACTACCTAATAACTAAAGGAAAAAAACAAAATAAGAACAGCATACTAAAAATAAAAATAAAATAAAGAAAATAACAAAAACAAGTACTGGCAACTTGAGATGCAAACAGCCTATGTTATCACTAAAATTAAAATAAGACCTACACTAGATCTATCAAGGGCCAAATATCAAGTGTTTATGCACTCATTAATCTAAATAAACATTAAACCCTAACTAAAAATAATAAAAATGGTCAAGTGACCAAAAATGCAAAAATAAAGCAATAAATATTATGTAAATAATCCATAACAAATTTTTTGGTGGAACATTTTCTCAATATTACCAAAAACCCAAAAATGGGTTAAACACACCCATTGATTAAGTGTTTTCAACCCAAAATACAAAAATATAAAACTGGAAAAATAAAATGAACACTAGCTACACTTATTTATTACAAAGCATAAATTAAAACTAAGCTAAAGTCTATTACTACATAGCATAAAAGTAAACTAAACTACCTACTCTAACATGTTTTTTGGAGAGCACAGTGGTGCCTCCAAGAACAGTGAAAATAAACTATAGTGTAGCTAGGTTACTGTTCAAGGGGGTGGGAGGATATATTTATAGATGAGCAAAATTAGCCCTAGGCCCATTAGGCCCATTGTGTCGCTAAACAATTATGCCTTGTCGCGGAACAAATTCTGCTTCAGGACACACTTTTTAGCTCCAAGATGGCGCCCAGGAGGGGCCGGGAGTTGAAGTCCAGGAGGAAAGGACAAACATATTAACACTTGCGGGACTTCAGCTCCTGGGACTCCCCAATTGTTTTGACATGTGGGAGATTCAAATTTGAGGGTCACGTGACTTCTGCTGTCCCGGAGTGCAGCTCTGTCGCGGAAGGCTGTCTCTGTCGGGGAAGGCTTTGTCGCGGTCGCGGTACACTTTGTCGCGGAACATTGTTCCGCGACAAATTTTGTGTTTTGCTTCTCCTCTCACAGTCTCGGAATAATTTTTGGGCGCAGAGCAATTTTTTTGGTCGCGGAGCACTTGGTCGCGATGTCTACTCCGCGACAAAGTTTAATTTTCTCTTCTTTTCTCTTCATTTTTCTCATTTCTCCATTCTTTTCTCTCTCTCTCTCTCGTCCATCTTCTCTTTCCCCATTCCTCTTTCTCTCTTTCCCAAATTCTTCACAGATTTTCTTCTTCTTCCTTTCTAATCTCTTTCCTCCATTTTCGAATTCAAATTCTTTCACAGCTTCTTTCTTCCTTGTTCTTGTTCCTCCCAGTCTTCTTCTTTGTTCGTCTCCCTCCTCCATTTTCGTTTCCAATTTTCTTGTCTTCCATCTTCTTTCCTTCTTCTTCGTTCTTCTCGTCCCAGCTTCTTCTTTCTCTTTCCAGTTTTTCTTCCTCATTGAAGAGATGTGGCTATGTTGAAGTGAGGAGATGGGCGGCTAGGCGGAGATGAGGTTGAGATGGCAGGGGGCGGCTGTTGTAGTATGGTGATGAGGGTGGCCGGATCTGGAATTGAGGCGGCGGCCGTGGCTTTGAAGGTAGTGGCCGGATGTAGGCGACGGAGAGAGGATGGATGCGGTGGAGATGGGGTGACCGGAGTGGTTGAAGGTGGTGTTGGGTTTGAGATGGTGGCGGAAATGGAGAAGGGGCTGTGGTGGTGGAGGCGCGTGAAGGTGAACGGAGGGAGTGGACAGGTTTGATGATGGGGGATGCCGGAGGTTTGCCGGAGATGATTTGGTGGTTGGAGGTGGAAAAATGGTGGCTCGGGTGGAGAAGGCTGGAGGAGATGCTCGGTAATGGCGGATTTGAAGGATGGAGGTTCGATGGTGGTGGTGGAAGTGCGGTGGTGAGATGATAATTTTAGGGTTGTTGATGGTGGGAACTTGGTGGCGAGATGGTGGCCGGAAAGTGGGAAGACGATGGACGGAGAGGCGGAGTGGCGGCGGCAGTTTTAGGTTAGGGTTAGGGTTAGGGTTTGGGCTTGGATGAGTATTGAATTGGGCTTATGGTAATTGGGCTTGAAAGTATTGGGTTTTGGATTTTGGTGTTGGGCCAATTAATTTGTTGGAGTAGGCTTGGATTATGGTTAGGGAATTGGATCAATAATTGGAGTGGACTGGACTCTGGATCTTAATTGAATCATGGACATAAGCCAAATCACCTGTAATTAATTGAAATCAAAAGTGATTAGTGGACCAATTAATTTCTTAATTATAGCTCAAAACAGAAATAGAAATATACACACATAAAAATTAAAAATATATACATCAAAATATAAAATAATATAAATATAATATTTATTTCACTTGATCATTTGGTTTGTGTTCCATTTAATGAACCCGTGTTCCACCACATAGACAATACCGAACCAAAATTAACCAAGTGTAGGATTTTTAATATTTTTATCATGTTTTTGGGATTTTTAACATAAAGTTAATAAAAATAACAATATTTTTGTGTTTTTCAATACCAGCTTATTATTTATACAAACTTGCATAAATCTGCTAAATTCAACTGCTTTCTTATTTAAATAAGACCGGAATGCGATCAAATGTCCGTTTTAGACACGGAAATAGATTGAAAATAATGGTCAATTTTGGCCATTATCACCGCCCCACTACGCTGGTGAGGAGGATCCAGCTAAACTGGAGGAATGGATCCGGACTTTTGACAAGCTGCTGGGAGCGGTCAAATGTCCGGAAGGAGAGAGGGTACATGTCGCTTCATACTACTTGGGAGGCGAAGCTGACGACTGGTGGCAGGCGACGCAAGCCAAACTGACGGAAGATGATGAGCCCTACTCGTGGATGGAGATGATGGAACTACTCAGGGATCGATTCTATCCCTTGAGTACTAAAGCTGCCATGTATGAAGAATTCCTGTCGCTGAAGCAAGGAAGCCAAACGGTGCAAGAATACTACACACGCTTCAAGGAGGTGGTGAGGTTCGCACCAAGGCTAGTGCCTACTGATGCAGAAAAGGCACAGAAGTTCGAGATGGGACTGAACCTGTATGTGCGCGAGGTGATCGCGGGGGTACACTACCCCGATTTGCAAGCCGTGTATGACCGCGCTGTGGCGGTAGCACGCGTGCAGCAGTTAAAAAGGAGGGTGAGTGGGGAATCCAGCAGGGGTCCCCAAGACAAGAGAAGCCGAGACTCAAGAAACGAGAACAACACTGGAAGGAACGAGCAGCGCAGAGGGTCGAATAGGCCCCAACAAAACAACACTGGGAGGAGGTTCAACCAAGAAGATCCGGTAGCACCTTGCCCGAGATGTGGACGACCCCATCTGGCAAGGGGATGCCCGCAACAAGGCGCCTGTTACCGATGCGGTCGAATGGGTCACGTTCGACGGGATTGCCGAACTAGGCTCGAGAACATAACGAAGAGGGACGATTTGGTCGCGGGGCAAGAACAGCCTCAAAATCAAAACGGGCGAAACGGGAACAACCAAGGGTACAGACCCCCTCAAAATAGACCGCAGAACCAGAACCAAAACCAACGACCTCCGCCCCCGCAGAATCAAAACCAACAGCAAAACCAGCAGCAGAACGCGAATCAGCAGGGCAACCAAGGACGCCCTGTGGGGAGGCTCAATGTGGTAAACCAAGCGGACGTGCCTGCGCAAGGAGAAGTGATGGCAGGTACATTTTATGTGTTGAATACGCCCCTTAGAATTCTGTTTGATTCTGGAGCTAGTTGCTCAATTATAGCATCAAGGATAGTGCCTGAGTTAGATCTACCTAAGTGCGAGAGAATTAGCTTAGGAATTCAATTGCCTTCTGGAGAAGTAGTGTCTTGCTCTAAACGATATAACGAAATTCCTATAGTGATAAAGAACGTAGAATTCTTCGCGAACTTAGTAGAATTTAACTTAAGAGACTTTGACATCATACTGGGGATGGATTGGCTATCCCAGTACAAAGCGGTGATCGAATGCCAAAAGCAAAAGATCACCTTGTCAAAAAGTAGGGGAAAGAGAGTTATCTTTTACTCTCAGCCCCCTAAGAAAAGTAACAAGATCGTTAGTGCACTCAAACTAAGTAACTTGATGCGTAAGGGGTACGAACTATATGCGTGCTATGTGCACAACCTTGAGGCGGAAGGAAACAAGGTTGATAGCATACCAGTGGTAAGAGAATACCCGGACGTATTCCCTGAAGACGTTCCGGGCATGCCACCTGAGAGAGATCTTGAATTCACTATAGATCTCATTCCGGGGACAGAGCCTGTCTCGAAAGCTCCGTACCGGATGGCACCACTGGAAATGAAGGAGTTAAAGGAACAACTCGAGGAACTATTGGAAAAAGGCTATATAAGACCGAGTACGTCCCCTTGGGGAGCACCGGTTTTATTTGTTAAGAAGAAAGACGGAGGACTACGTCTTTGCATAGATTACCGAGGACTAAACCAAGTGACCATTAAGAATAAATACCCCCTACCGAGAATAGAGGATCTGTTTGATCAACTGAAGGGAGCTTCAGTATTCTCGAAGATCGATTTGCGATCTGGGTATCATCAATTGAGGATCGCCGAAAAGGACATTCCGAAGACGGCATTTCGAACGCGATATGGCCATTACGAGTTCACAGTGTTATCCTTCGGGTTAACCAATGCTCCGGCCATATTCATGAATCTCATGAACAACGTGTTCCGAGAATTGTTAGACCAGTGTGTCATAGTGTTCATCGATGACATCTTGATCTACTCGAAGAGCGAGGAAGAGCATGCAAAACACTTACATCAAGTGTTGGAAATCTTGCGAAGAAATCAGCTATACGGCAAGCTGTCGAAATGTGAATTCTGGCTGAAAGAAGTGGCATTTCTCGGACATATAGTATCCGCTGATGGAGTTTCAGTGGATCCGGTAAAAGTTTCTGCCGTGACGGAGTGGGCAACTCCCAAGAGTCCAACGGAAATAAGGAGTTTCCTTGGATTAGCCGGATACTATAGACGATTTGTGAAGGACTTTTCAAGGATTGCACGTCCTTTGACCCAGTTACTGAAGAAAGGAGCAAAATACGAGTGGACCGAAGCGTGTGAGACCGCGTTTCAAGAGCTGAAGAAACGACTCACAACCACACCCGTATTAACACTACCATCAGAGAATGGTGACTTCGAAGTATATAGCGATGCTTCGAAGGAAGGTTTAGGTTGTGTCTTGATGCAAGACTCGAGAGTCGTAGCCTATGCATCACGCCAACTAAAACCTCACGAGGAAAATTATCCGACCCACGACCTGGAGTTGGCAGCGGTCGTTTTCGCTCTAAAGATATGGAGACATTATCTTTATGGGCGGAAGTGTCGAATGTTCACCGACCACAAGAGCTTGAAATATATATTCACTCAGAAGGAGTTGAATTTGAGACAGCGAAGGTGGTTGGAACTTATTAAAGACTACGATTTGGAGATAGCATACCACGAGGGGAAGGCGAATGTGGTAGCCGATGCCCTAAGTCGGAAAACCCAACACGTGACAAACTCGTTGGTAATTCCGCCGGCATTGTACATGGAGTTGGCTAGATTGGAGTTAGAACTTGTGCATCCTGGCACAGTGAGAGAAACGGTCAATGCCATGGTCGTAGAAACTCCAATATTGGACGAGATTCAACTCGCTCAACTGGGCGACCCAAAACTCGAGAAGATAAAAGGGTATATTGCCGAAGGAAAGGCAATAGGATTTGCTGTCCACGAGGATGGAAGCATCCGTTTCAAAGGGAGGTGGTGTGTGCCTCTTAAATGTGCCGAATTGAAGCAAAGGTTGATGGAGGAAGGGCACAACACGCCATATTCCGTACATCCCGGAGGTGACAAGCTATACAAAGATCTGAAGAAGATCTATTGGTGGCCGGGAATGAAGAAGGAAGTCGCGAGCTTCGTGGCGAGATGTCTCACCTGCCAAAAGGTTAAGGCAGTGCGACATAAACCCTTAGGATTGATGCAACCACTAGAGATTCCAAGTTGGAAGTGGGATAGCATCTCAATGGACTTTGTCTCGGGATTACCCCGATCACCTAAAGGCATGAACAAGATTTGGGTGATTGTGGATAGGCTGACGAAGACAGCCATATTCATCCCAATGAAAGACACGTGGACTATGGACCAATTGGCCCGAGCCTACATTGATAATGTGGTACGACGACATGGAGTACGACATGATATCATTTCCGATAGAGACAGTAGATTTGTCTCTCATTTCTGGACGGAGTTACAAAAAGCTCTCGGTACTCAAATCAAAATGAGCACCGCATTCCACCCGATGACGGATGGTCAAACCGAGAGAACAATCCAAACACTGGAAGACATGATGCGAGCATGTGTGTTGGATTTCAAAGGAAATTGGGAATCTCATTTACCCTTGATTGAGTTTTCCTATAATAATAGCTACCATGCTAGCATCGGCATGGCACCTTTCGAGGCGTTGTATGGACGAAAGTGCCGAAGCCCATTGAGCTGGGAAGAGAACGATAAGTTCGTGGTAGTGGGACCACAACTTATTGAACACATGGCTCAACAAATCAAAGTGATTCAAGGGAAGATGAAAGCAGCACAAGACCGTCAAAAGAGTTATGCCGACGTGAGACGACGAGACCTAGAATTTCAAGTGGGAGATAGGGTCATGCTAAAGATATCACCCATGAAGGGGGTGATGCGCTTTGGCAAACGAGGGAAGTTAAGTCCTCGATACATAGGACCTTACGAAATCCTAGAACGAGTCGGAACTCTAGCCTACCGATTGGCTTTACCACCACACTTAGATCGAGTTCATAATGTCTTCCATGTCTCGCAACTAAAGAAGTATGTGCCGGACCCGACACATGTACTTCAACCGGAGATAATTGAGCTCGATGAAGATTTGACTTACGAAGAAGTCCCAGTGCGTATTCTCGATACTAAGGAACGAGTAACGAGGAACAAAACCGTCAAAATGATCAAGGTTCTTTGGTCAAATCACGAAAGTGAGACGGCAACTTGGGAAGTAGAATCCGACATGAGGGAACGATACCCGACATTGTTCCAAACCGATACCGACACAGTTATGGGGACATAATTGCAATCTTAAGGGGGAGAGGATGTCATACCACCTACTTTTCGTGCATTTTTGTAAATTGTTGAACTACGTTATGGCTTGATCCCTTTACCGGGTACGTAGGCAGCTTAGAAGTTTTAATTCTAAGTTCAGTCACAACATAATAAAATAAACAAAAGACCTTGAGCACGAGAAAAGCCGAAACACAACGTCGAGGACGAAGTTAATTCTTAAGGAGGGTAGACTGTAATACCCGTGAATTTTCCATCATAAAATAAAACAATAACTAAATAAATAAATAATAAATAAAATAAATACCATAAATAAATAAATGAATCCAGCAAATAAACAAATAAATAAAGATAAGGAAATGAGAAATGAGATTTTAACTTAAAAAGGAATTAAAGGAATTTAAATAAATAAAAAGAATTGATTAAGGATAAATAAATGGTACACCAAAACCCGACACTAATGAACTCGAGGATTCGAGTCCAAAACATCCAATTAGACCCGAGTGGAAATTTAGAGAGAAAGTACAAACCCGAAGATACCCCGGGAATCGGAATTCAGGAGCATAGAGGGATAGAAACCCGAAAGAGAGGCGGAAAAGCACGACGGATCGCACGACCCGCCCGGACCGAAGTCCAGGTGAGTGCCGCGCGGTGAAACAAGGAACAGCGCGCCACGACCGCGCCACTTGACAGATTCGCCCGTTGCGTGAATCTCTCGCCCGAACGCGGATTTTTCGACTTTCGGTTGAACATCTCTCGACCCAAGACCTTTAGGTCAGATGTTGGACGCCCTAGGACTTGGGGAATCTATAAATAAAGCCCTTAGGAGCCCCGAACAAGTTTACAAAACCCTACAACATTCTATACGTTCGAAACCCTAAATCCGGAGTCGTCGGAGGCACGAAACCAAGACGAACGCTGTTGGATGAGTTTCTCTACAGATCTCCATAGTCGTGGTAAGTCTCGGTCCAATCTTTATTCAATAAACGATTCAAAAACGAATCCTAATCATCTCCTTTTTCTTTCTACACCTCGAATTGGATCTAGATCGTAGAACCCGACGAACGGAGAGGAGGAACGGTAGACGGGAAGCCACACCTTCGAATAGATGATCCCCGACGTTCATAAACTCAGTAAGTTAACTCTTACATCGTTTTGGGATGAATTAAAACATTCAAACTAAAAGATTATCAAGAAATCGAAAATCTGACAATCTAAACTTTCTACCGGCGCAACAGATTTGTTGAATTTTTCCGAACCTTAAAACGAACTCAAACGGAAAAACTTAAAACACAAAAAACGTTCCTAAGACTTAGATCTAGCTACTGTAAATTTTTGAGAATTTTGGGAGTTGATTTGCTATGTGAAAACTCGTTGAAACCGAGCTGTTTGAATCTAGATCTTGAAATCTTGGGCAGAACTTAGGAATGATCTTGATCACGTTTTTGACATAGGATCTAGGCTGTTTTAGATCTTTGGTTGAACATGAAAGTTGTAGATAAATGTCTTAAGATGATCCCTGTAAATGTTCATTAAATTTGGAGTTGAATTGCTATGGTAGAATTCGAAATCTTTAAACTGTGACACATTGAACTCGGACAGAATTATTCTTATACGAATATTGGTGATTTTGACCTACTTAGGTATCTCGGATCGAAAAAGTTAAAACACGAAAGTTGTAGATCTTGATGTTTCCGAGTCAGATATGAAAGTTTGGAATTAAATCTGAGTTTAGACGAATTTTAGAGTAAACTGTGGTTTACCGGAAACAAAATCTTGAAATCTTGTTGAAACATGAATTAACCTTTAGGGTTGAAACGAGTTGAGATATTATTTCTAAATAAATACAATTGAAGTCAGATTTTAAAAATTAAATCCCCTTACAAACTTGATAAATTAAAATTAGGGGTGAGTGCTCTGCAGGGTGCCCCCTAACGATTCACTTCGTGCCGTAATGGACGATGGTGACCCCGCGCGCTATACTTGAAATGTGATATTGCCAAAACGGCGAAATATAGAGCCTACACTCTTGTGAATATCCGTATGGGTTTCCCGAGGCTCCGGAGTGGTACTGGGTATGGCTGATACGGTTGCGGCCGCCGGGCTACCAGCTAAACTTGTTGACATCGCGATGCTATCGTGAAACTTTGAAATACCAAATCGGGGATGTAACGGGGATTCTAAATCAAATTAAATTAGATTAAATTATGTTGTTGTCCAATTAAATTATTTAAACGCTTTATTTAAATTATGGCTTTTATGATTAAACCATGTGATATGTGTTATTAAATAGAGCCCTGAGATGAATTATGCTATTGGATATTGATTGGATGAAATTAAATATTATGTTATTATCATGCTTTTGTTAAATTATTAAATTAATGGCTTTTAAATCCTACGGTCATGCATGTGTTAACTTACTCAGCAATTTTGCTGACCAAAACCATTTTTATTCCTTTTCTTACAGAATATGTGGAATGAGCATGTGTGAGCACGAATCATGCATGAGATTTTGGGGATTGTTATTTTGCCTTTAAATTTCGTACTTAGACTATATTATGAACGGGCCTGTTTAACCCGTGTTTTGGCCATATCGGCCCTTTTTATATTTTCCGCTGCGATACTGTACTAAACCAAATATTTCCGCTGCGCTACGCTATTATTATTTTCGAATTATATTGTATGGGCTATTTTGAATTGTTTAAACGTTTTTAAATACTGCAATACCTAGCCTTTCATCTCTTAGTAAGTTCGGAGAAACCGTGTCTTACTAGAGAGATGTGGCGGTGACATCCCGACCTGGGTAACCAAAAACCGGGGTGTTACAATACGGTTTAAACAGGCCCGTTCATGCAATTTCTAGTCTAACGTAACATTTAAAAAATAAAGTATTTCCCCTAAATTCCCATGAATGCATATGATGATGCATATCCTTCAGCTCTGAAAGAAACAGGGAAAAAAATACGGTTTTGGTCAGCACTACGTGCTGAGTAAGTTAACACATACATAACTATGGGGTTTCAAAGCCATTATTTAATATTTAAAGAAAACATGTGCACAACACCACATAATTTAATTTATTTCGCTAACAATAATTCAAACGACAGAGACTTCATAAGATCATAAATATAATTTGCAAAGCAATATAATTGTAGGACATGATTTAAAATCATAATCTAAAAGGCATAATTTTCAAGTCTTCTAGTTAGCATATCTCATGGCTCATGTTTCAAGTTTATATCTCAATTGCCATTCGGCAAGCTTTATTTATCAATTGCCTTCCGGCAAGCATTATATCTCAATTGCCTTTCGGCAAGCATTATATTTCAATTGCCTTTCGGCAAGCATTATATCTCAATTGCCTTTCGGCAAGCATTATATTTCAATTGCCTTTCGGCAAGCATTATATCTCAATTGCCTTTCGGCAAGCATTATATTTCAATTGCCTTTCGGCAAGCATTATATCTTAATTGCCTTTCGGCAAGCATTATATTTCATGTGTATTTTATTTCAAAGGAATTCCCAATCTTTTAAACCTTAAAGGCTAATTTCACCGTTTCAACAAGATATCAAGATTTAACTTCCGGTAAGCCACTGTTTACTCTAAAATTCGTCTAAATTCAGATTTAATTCCAAAAATTCCGAAATTTCACCACTGACTTAGAAACGTCGAGATGAACGACTTTCGTGTTTTAACTTCTTCAATCCAAGATACTGAAATAGGTCAAAAACACCAATTTTCACAGAAACACAAATCTGTCCGAATTTTATATGTCACAGTTTAAAGATTTCGAATTCTACCATAGCAAATCAACTCCAAATTTAATGAAATTTTACAGAGACTGTCTTAAGATGTTTATCTACAACTTTTATGTTCGGCAAAAGATCTAATCCAGTCTAGAACTAATGTCAAAAATGCAATCAAGAGCAGACCTAAGTTCTGTCAAGAAATTCAAGATCTAATTTCAAGCAGTTCGGTTTCGGTCGGTTTTCACATATCAAATCGTCACGAAAAATTCTGAAAGTTTACGGAGGTGTTTTTAACGTATAGATCTACAACTCCTATGTTTAGCACCAATCCTGAATCGGTCCAGATCTAAGTCAAAAATCACTCAAGTTCGGACTAAGAATCTACCACCGTTTCAAGATCTAAACCCAAGGCAGGTCTGTTCGTGGTTGTTTTTGGATATCAAAACACGATGAAAAATTATGAAAATTTTACAGTAGATAGAACTATGTCTTAGGAATGTTTTTCGTGTTTTACGTTTTTCCGTTTGAAGTCGTTTTAAGGATTGGAAAAATTAGATAAAACTGTTGCACCGTTAAAAATTTTTCGTTGGCAGATTTCATGTCCTTGATTCGAATCTTTAAATCTAACGTATTTTAATTTCGCCCAAAACCATGTAAGAAATAACTTACAGATCTATGGATGTCTCGGCTCGATGATTCGGAGGCGTGGCTTCCACGTTCTTCGTTCTCCCTCCGAGATCCTTCGTTTTTCCTCAACGCCTCCGGATCGGGGTTTAGAATAGAAAAGAGGTTTAATTAAGATTCGTTTTCGAATCTTGAATGGAAAGGAATGAACATGATCTTACCACGAAAGCAAGGGTCTCCAAATTTTCGTCCAACTCAGTCTTCGAATGCCTTCGTGCCTCCGACGACTCCGGGATTAGGGTTTCGACGTGTAGAGGGATTTCTTAGGGTTTCAAAAGTGCTTGGGATCAAAGTAACGGGTTATTTATAGATGGACAAGCCTTAGGGGACGTCCAAAGTCTGCCCTAGGGTGTCTTGAGTCGCAAGGTGTTCAACCGAAGTCGGAAAATCTGGATTCGGGCGAGTAAATCTCGCACGGGGCGTTTCTGCCAGTTGGCACGGTCGTGGCGCGGTCCAAGGCCAACAACCGCGCGGCCAGCGCACCACTCACGCCTGGACTCCGGTCCGGGCGGGTCGTGCGATCCGTCGCGCTTTTCCTCCTCTCTTTCGGACTTCTATCCCTCTATGTTCCCAGATTCCGATTTCCGGGGTATCTTCGGGCTCCGATTTCCTATCCTAATTTTATTCGGATCTAAATTTACATTTGGACTCGGGTTATTGAGTCCATCGGTGTTGCGTTTCCGTGTAACCATTTATTCGATTAAATTGTTTTCGGCTTCCCGGGTTCTCGGAATTTTGTTTCCTTTTTAATTTAAATTCCATTTCTCATCTTTTATGATTCTTTATTTATTTATTATGTTCTCTTTATTATTTATTTATTTATTTATTTATTTATTTTATGTTGCAAAATTCTCGGGTATTACAGCCTCGTTAGTGATCTCGCTCGCTGTGTTTTTATTTGGACTGCCTCGTTAGTGGTCCTGCGACTATTGAGACTGCCTCGTTAGTGGTCTCTCATTTATTTGGACTGCCTCGTTAGTGGTCCTATGTTTTGAGATTGCCTCGTTACTGATCTCCTCGGTGTGGTGTCCTCTTCTTAGTTATCGGGATTATATTAAAAGACTTATGTGTGTATTAATTAATTTATATTTATTTATCACGTTTTTAAATTTATGCTTTTAAATTATGCTTTTAAATTACGTACTCTAGTCTTGTATAATGATCATGTCTTTCCGCTGCAAGTAATCTGTAAACTTTAAATTAATTTCATTATGCATGAAAAGTCTAATTTTTAATTAAACACATGTAACCCCTTAATTGTTTAGTTAGGAATTGACTTACTCGGTATATTTTTATACTGATAAACCCGTTGTTATTTTTCTTTTACAGAGTATGTCGAGTGACGCAAGCTCATGCATTTGGGGGAAAAACTTTTATGAACACTTTCGATTCTTGCATTTCATTACTGTTTTAAATCGGGCCTGTGAAACCCGAGTTTTGGCCATGTTGGCCGTGATTACTTTCCGCTGCATCATTTACTCTATTGCGTGCATGGATGACTAGTATCTCGTATTTTGAAACTTACTATTATTATTCTAGATTCAATATTTAAAAATGTCTTTAAATCTCTTAAGTACCCATAAGCCTTGCATCTCCTTGGCGAGCTCGAAACGTCGTGTCTTGCTAGAGAGGTGTGGCGGTAGCATCCCGGCCTGGGTTATCAAATCCGGGGTGTTACAAACAGTGAGATATTTGGTTAAATGGTAAATCAAAACATTAATAGTACTATATGCTCTTAGTAGCATCATTTTATTGTTGAATGTATTTTTAAATTAAATGTTGGCATATTTGTTGGTGTCTTGCTGGAGATGTAGTACCGTATGTCATTTGCAGATCACTATCTTCTTTTTGGATTTTCCTAGCCAAGTGGGACTTTGTTTTCTTCATCAAAATTGAAGGTTTGTGTTTGCTGCCCTCAGACTCAGTTGCAGGCTATATTATGTTGTATTAAGGTAACCTAGACATTTTCTGAAGTTTCTTATGTTGTATTAACATTTTTTTATAGTTGCTTATAAGTTTATCAGATTGAGTTATGTGGTCAAATGTATTTGGATATTTTCAGCAGTCGTTGATGCTTTATGTGGTCAATCAAGTCTTCTATATATTGTTACAATCTCCTCTTATGAACTTGCCGAGTTTTTCTTGTTACTTGTCATTTGACAGATATTATCTATCACACGATTTCTCCAGCACGAGCATCATCTTGGCTACTGATATTCCCATGTTTCTCGTATGGCCTTCACTATTATCTAGTATTAAGCATGGGCACGGCTTCCTTACCTTAGTGCATATATATGGTGTTTTTATATATTTTCTTATCCATGTTTGGTGATACATGCAGGTGTTGATGTCAAGAAGTCCATTAGGTTTCAATTTCTTCAGATGAAGGTCTCTGTAGTGGAATCAATTCTACAGTTGTCAAAATAAGTAGGGGGGCCTTCATAAGTTAAATGCTGGTAAATAATAGTTCAATATTGCAATTTAATCTTAGTTCGATATTGCCATCTCAGGAAGGTTTTCCGCTTTGGTTGTAATAACATGGTTTTCTTTATCAGGCTATATGTGTAACATGGTTTTCTTTATCAGATCAGTGTCTTCTTATAATCAGGCTATATGTGTAACATGGTTTTCTTTATCATTCTATTGCGCAATTTAAATTTGAGTTTCTCAGTTAATTTTACTGGAAAACTTAAGATAATGGAGTTATTTATTGAACAACACTTTCATCATTTTCCAATTCCGAAAGTTCAAGGAGATTGAACCAATACTCTGAACCGATATTATGGCACCAAATTCTCTTGTTTTGGGTAACTTCCACAGGAATCCGGCAAAAACAGTCAAGAAAAAAAAAAAGAATCAGGTAAAGGGGCTACTAGTTGCAGCCAGTGATAGTGAAGCTCAATATTTGATTCGTCTACTTCAGGTGGATTAATAAGATCTATTTGGTTGCAGTGCTTGATGACATTGTTCTCTGACTGGTCTGTCCTGCGAAAGTTGCAGTCTGTGCAGTTGGATGGCTAAATCAACCAGTAAGTTTCCCATGTTAATTCATTAGTTGCTGGCACCTATATAGGAGGCTTTGAGGGAATGTAGTGTAAAAGCTGGTCTTTGAGTAAGAGCAGGAGCTAAGGGAGAAGAGCTGATCGAATAGGGATCTTAATTGGATTGAAAGTGACTGTATGGAACAATTCAAAGTAGGCAGACTTGGATTGAAAGTGGCTGTATGGATCGAAATAGGGATCTTAATTCATTTTTGTTCTTTTTGTTTTGTTTTCTTTCTGCTATGAAGGTTTCGTCTGTGTGTGAGGGCTTGAGATTCAGATGTAAAAAAAAAAGGACGCTGTGTACCTGTAATACCCGAGAATTTTCCAACATAAAATAAAACAATAATTAAATAAATAAATAATAAATAAAATAAATACTATAAATAAATAAACAAATCCAGCAAATAAAAGAAATAAATAAAGATAAGGAAATGAGAAATGAGACTTTTACTTAAAAAGGAATTAAAGGAATTTAATTAAATAAAAGGATGGATAAATGGTACACCAAAACCCGACACTAATGAACTCGAGTATTCGAGTCCAAAACATCCAATTAGACTAAGAATAAAATTAGAGAGAAAGTATGAACCCGAATATACCCCGGAAATCGGAATTCGGGAGCATAGAGGGATAGGAACCCGAAAGAGAGGCGGAAAAGCACGACGGATCGCACGACCCGCCCGGACCGAAGTCCAGGCGAAGTCGGCGCGGTGGCCGCGCGGTAAAGGAGGTTCAGCGCGCCACGACCGCGCCACCCCACAGATTTGGTTGTTGCGTGAATCTCTCGCCCGAACGCGGATTTTTCGACTTTCGGTTGAACATCTCTCGACTCCAGACCTTTAGGTCGGTTGTGGACGCCCTAGGGATTGAGAATTCTATAAATAAGCCCCTTGGGAGCCCCGAACAAGTTTACAAAACCCTACAACATTCTATACGTTCGAAACCCTAAATCCGGAGTCGTCGGAGGCACGAAACCAAGACGAACGCTGTTGGACGAGTTTCTCTACAGATCTCCATAGTCGTGGTAAGTCTCGGTCCAATCTTTATTCAATAAACGATTCGAAAACGAATCCTAATCATCTCCTTTTTCTTTCTACACCCCCGTATCGAATCTAGATCGTAGAACCCGACGCAACAGATTTGGTGAATTTTTCCGACCCTTAAAACGAACTCAAACGGAAAAACTTAAAACACGAAAAACGTTCCTAAGACTTAGACCTAGCTACTGTAAAAATTTGAGAATTTTTGGAGTTGATTTGATATGTGAAAACCCGTTGAAACCGAACTGTTTGATTCTAGATCTTGAAATCTTGGACAGAACTTAGGAATGATCTTGATCTCGTTTTTGACATAGGATCTAGGCTGTTTTAGATCTTTGGCCAAACATGAAAGTTGTAGATAAATGTCTTAAGATGATCCCTGTCAAATTTCATTAAGTTTGGAGTTGAATTGATATGTTAGAATTTGAAATCTTTAAACTGTGACATGTTAAACTCGGACAGATTTCTTGTTATGCGAAAACTGGCGATTTTGACCTACTTAGGTATCTCGGATTGAAAAAGTTAAAACACGAAAGTTGTAGATCTTGATGTTTCCGAGTCAGATATGAAATTTTGGAATTTTTGGAATTAAATCTGATTTTAGACGAATTTTGGAGTAAACTGTGATTTACCGAAACGAAAACTTGAAATCTTGTTGAAACATGGAATTAACCTTTAGGGTTGAAACGAATTGAGATATTATTTCTAAATAAATACAATGGAAGGCAGATTTTAAAAATTAAATCCCCTTACAAACTTGATAAATTAAAATTAGGGGTGAGTGCTCTGCAGGGTGCCCCCTAACGATTCACTTCGTGCCGTAATGGACGATGGTGACCCCGCGCGCTATACTTGAAATGTGATATTGCCAAAACGGCGAAATATAGAGCCTACACTCTCGTGAATATCCGTATGGGTTTCCCGAGGCTCCGGAGTGGTACTGGGTATGGCTGATACGGCTGCGGCCGCCGGGCTACCGGCTAAACTTGTTGACATCGCGATTTTTATCGTGAAACTTTGAAATACCAAATCGGGAATGTAATGGGGATTCTAAATTAAATTAAACTAGATTAAATGATATTGTTGTCAAATTAAATTATTTAAATGCTTTATTTAAATTATGGCTATTATCTTGAACCATGTGATGTGTGTTATTAAATATAGCCTGAGATAAATTATGCTGTTGGATATGGATTAGATGAAATTAAATATTATGTTATTATCATGCTTTTGTTAAATTATTAAATTTATGGCTTTTAAACCCTACGATCATGCATGTGTTAACTTACTCAGCAATTTTGCTGACCAAAACCATTTTTATTCCTTTCTTTACAGAATATGTGGAATGAGCCTGTATGAGCACGAATCATGCATGGGATTTTGGGGATTGTTATTTTGCTTTTAAATTTCGTTCTTAGACTATATTATGAACGGGCCTGTTTAACCCGTGTTTTGGCCATGTCGGCCCTTTTTATAATTTCCGCTGCGATACTGTACTAAACTAAATATTTCCGCTGCGCTATGCTATTATTATTTTCGAATTATATTGTATGGGCTATTTCGAATGCTTTAAATGTTTTAAATACTGCAATACCTAGCCTTGCATCTCTTTAGTAAGCTCGGAGAAACCGTGTATTACTAGGGAGATGTGGCGGTGACATCCCGACCTGGGTGACCAAAAACCGGGGTGTTACAAGTTGGTATCAGAGCCCGGCTATTTTTAAACTATTATTTTTAAACCATTATTATTTTTAAACTACTATTAATATTTTGACTCTTATTTTAAATTTTAAAGTATTATTTCCATGGAAGAATTTTTATTCTTTATTTTAAAACCCATGGAAAAATATATGGTGTATTAAATTATTATTGGGGGGAATTATCATTTGCATATGCATGTTGCATCTCTGCTATGAACTTAGAATCTTGGCGAAACTTGAACTTAGCATCTTGGCGAAACTTGAACTTAGCATCTTGGAAACTTGAACTTAGAATCTTGGCGAAACTTGAACTTAGAATCTTGGAAACTCGAACCTAGAATCTTGGCGAATATTAACCTAGATCTCTTGCTTGCGCTAGATGGCTAGTCAAGACATGATGCAGTTGATGGTCAGGATGATGAGCGTTCATCTCGATTCCCACCAAACCCTAGAGCAAATGAAGTACCGTATGGCTCAATTGGAGGCCAATTTACATCACATGGGCAACTTGAGAGAGGCGGATCATCACCGCATAAACCAACTCGAGCGCCAAGTTCAAACCCTCACTACACAAAACTTAATACTAAAGGAATACATCGATGCCCACGGGCAAGATTTAAACACTATCTTTGACGACCTACTACCGCCGAGTTCGGAGGCGGAAGATCCGGAGGAAGATTCCGCTACCCCACCGGGAGACGTCATGAGGCACTAGAGATTCTATTGTTAGACATTGTTTTGCTAGAAAAATATTTCTACTTTTGTACTAAAATTTCTTTTGAGGAAAAAAAATGCCCGATTTATTTTTAAATCAAAACAAAACAAGACAAAATAAAACAAAACCCCGAAGCATACGATGCTTCTTAATCCGAACAAAGCACCACGTGCTAAATTACTACACACATATACATTTATAGAAAATGCTTAGACTATATGCTAAATTCACCAGCCCTAATCTGTCATATTTGTACCAGAATGGCACCCAGAGGAAGAGGAAGAGGAAGAACTCAAACCACTCCCCAAACCACCACTGAGATACCTACTGAAACACCACCAAACGTCACTGAACCGATTCAACCTGAGATGGAACAACCCCAAGGTGCGCAGGACGCCCCCGCACCGAACAATGTGGGCGATCGTCTTAGGACGATAGATGAAGTGTTGATTGCGCTCGGGAACGCGCAAGTCAACCAGGGTCAAGCTGCGGCGGTACCTCCGCCCCAAGCTCGCCCTAACTACCTAGCGATGGTGAATCCCTACCAGCCGCCCCACTATGCTGGTGAGGAGGATCCAGCTAAACTGGAGGAATGGATCCGGACTTTTGACAAGCTGCTGGGAGCGGTCAAATGTCCGGAAGGAGAGAGGGTACATGTCGCTTCATACTACTTGGGAGGCGAAGCTGATGACTGGTGGCAAGCAACGCAAGCCAAACTAACTGAAGATGACGAGCCTTACTCGTGGATGGAGATGATGGAACTACTCAGGGATCGATTCTATCCCTTGAGTACCAAAGCTGCCATGTACGAAGAATTCCTGTCGTTGAAGCAAGGAAGCCAAACGGTGCAGGAATACTACACCCGCTTCAAGGAGCTGGTGAGGTTCGCACCAAGGCTAGTGCCTACTGATGCGGAGAAGGCACAGAAGTTCGAGATGGGACTGAACCTGTCTGTGCGCGAAGTGATCGCGGGGGTACACTACCCCGATTTGCAAGCCGTATACGATCGCGCTGTAGCAGTAGCACGCATGCAGCAGCTGAAAAGAAGGGTGAGTGGGGAGTCCAGCAGGGGTCCTCAAGACAAGAGAAGCCGAGACTCAAGAAACGAGAACAACACTGGAAGGAACGAGCAGCGCAGAGGGTCGAATAGGCCCCAACAAAACAACACGGGAAGGAGGTTCAATCAAGAAGATCCGGTACCGCCTTGCCCGCGATGTGGACGACCACATCTGGCGAGGGGATGCCCGCAACAAGGCGCTTGTTACCGATGCGGTCGAATGGGTCACGTTCGACGGGAATGTCGAACTAGGCTCGAGAACATAACGAAGAGGGACGATTTGGTCGCGGGGCAAGAACAGCCTCAAAACCAAAACGGGCGAAATGGCAATAACCAAGGGTACAGACCCCCTCAAAATAGGCCGCAAAACCAGAACCAGAACCAACGACCTCCGCCCCCACAGAATCAAAACCAGCAACAAAATCAGCAGCCGAATGCGAATCAGCAGGGCAATCAGGGACGCCCTATGGGGAGGCTGAACGTGGTGAACCAAGCGGACGTGCCTGCGCAAGGAGAAGTGATGGCAGGTACATTTCACGTTTTGAATACGCCCCTTAGAATTTTATTTGATTCCGGAGCTAGTTGCTCAATTATTGCATCAAGGATAGTGCCTGAGTTAGATCTACCTAAGTGCGAGAGAATTAGCTTAGGAATTCAATTGCCTTCTGGAGAAGTAGTGTCTTGCTCTAAACGATATAACGGAATTCCTATAGTGATAAAGAACGTAGAATTCTTCGCGAACTTGGTAGAATTTAACTTAAGAGACTTTGACATCATACTGGGGATGGATTGGCTATCCCAGTATAAAGCGGTGATCGAATGCCAAAAGCAAAAGATCACCTTGTCAAAAAGTAGGGGAAAGAGAGTTATCTTTTACTCTCAGCCCCCTAAGAAAAGTAACAAAATCGTTAGTGCACTTAAACTAAGTAACTTGATGCGTAAGGGGTATGAACTATATGCGTGCTATGTGCACAACCTTGAGGCGGAAGAGAACAAGGTTGATAGCATACCAGTGGTAAGAGAATACCCGGACGTGTTCCCTGAAGACGTTCCGGGCATGCCACCTGAGAGAGATCTTGAATTCACCATAGATCTCATTCCGGGGACAGAGCCTGTCTCAAAAGCTCCGTACCGGATGGCACCACTGGAAATGAAGGAGTTAAAGGAACAACTCGAGGAGCTATTGGGAAAAGGTTACATAAGACCGAGTACGTCCCCTTGGGGAGCACCGGTTTTGTTTGTCAAGAAGAAAGACGGAGGACTACGTCTTTGCATAGATTACCGAGGACTAAACCAAGTGACCATTAAGAATAAATACCCCCTACCGAGAATAGAGGATCTGTTTGATCAACTGAAGGGAGCTTCAGTATTCTCGAAGATCGATTTGCGATCTGGGTATCATCAATTGAGGATTGCCGAGAAGGACATTCCAAAGACGGCGTTTCGAACACGATATGGCCATTACGAGTTCACAGTGTTATCCTTCGGGTTAACAAATGCTCCGGCCATGTTCATGAATCTCATGAACAATGTGTTCCGAGAATTGTTAGACCAGTGTGTCGTAGTGTTCATTGACGACATCCTGATCTACTCGAAGAGCGAGGAGGAGCATGCGAAACACTTACGTCAAGTGTTGGAAATCTTGCGAAGAAATCAGCTATACGGCAAGCTGTCGAAATGTGACTTCTGGCTGAAAGAAGTGGCATTTCTCAGACACATAGTATCCGCTGATGGAGTATCAGTGGATCCGGCAAAAGTCTCTGCCGTAACTGAATGGGCAACTCCGAAAAGTCCAATGGAAATAAGGAGTTTCCTTGGATTAGCCGGATATTATAGACGATTTGTAAGGGACTTTTCAAGGATTGCACGTCCTTTGACCCAGCTATTAAAGAAAGGAGCGAAATACGAGTGGACCGAAGCATGTGAGACATCGTTTCAAGAGCTGAAGAAACGACTCACAACCACACCCGTATTAACACTACCATCAGAGAATGGTGACTTCGAAGTATACAGCGATGCTTCGAAGGAAGGTTTAGGGTGTGTTTTGATGCAAGACTCGAGAGTCGTAGCCTATGCATCACGCCAACTAAAACCTCACGAGGAAAATTATCCGACACATGACCTGGAGTTGGCAGCGGTCGTTTTCGCTCTAAAGATATGGAGACATTATCTTTATGGGCGGAAGTGTCGAATGTTCACCGACCACAAGAGCTTGAAATATATATTCACTCAAAAGGAGTTGAATTTGAGACAGCGAAGGTGGTTGGAACTTATTAAAGACTACGATTTAGAGATAGCATACCACGAGGGGAAGGCGAATGTGGTAGCCGATGCCCTAAGTCGGAAAACCCAACACGTGACAAACCCGTTGGTAATTCCACCGGCATTGTACTTGGAATTGGCAAGATTGGAGTTAGAACTTGTGCATCCTGGCACAGTGAGAGAAACGGTCAATGCCATGGTCGTAGAAACTCCAATATTAGACGAGATTCGACTCGCTCAACCGGGCGATCCGAAACTCGAGAAGATAAAAGGGTATATTGCCGAAGGAAAGGCAATAGGATTTGCTGTCCACGAGGATGGAAGCGTCCGTTTCAAAGGTAGATGGTGTGTGCCTCTTAAATGTGCCGAGTTGAAGCAAAGGTTGATGGAGGAAGGGCACAACACGCCATATTCCGTACATCCCGGAGGTGACAAGCTATACAAAGATCTGAAGAAGATCTATTGGTGGCCGGGAATGAAGAAGGAAGTGGCAAATTTCGTAGCGAGATGTGTCACCTGCCAAAAGGTTAAGGCAGTGCGACATAAACCCTTAGGATTGATGCAACCACTAGAGATTCCAAGTTGGAAGTGGGATAGCATCTCAATGGACTTTGTCTCGGGATTACCCCGATCACCTAAAGGCATGAATAAGATTTGGGTGATTGTGGATAGGCTAACGAAGACAGCCATATTTATCCCAATGAAAGACACGTGGACTATGGACCAATTGGCCCGAGCCTACATTGATAATGTGGTACGACGGCATGGAGTACCACATGATATCATTTCCGATAGAGACAGTAGATTTGTCTCTCATTTCTGGATGGAGTTACAAAAAGCTCTCGGTACTCAAATCAAAATGAGCACCGCATTCCACCCGATGACGGATGGACAAACCGAAAGGACAATCCAAACACTAGAAGACATGCTGAGAGCATGCGTGTTGGAGTTCAAAGGAAATTGGGAATCTCATTTACCCTTGATTGAGTTTTCCTATAATAATAGTTACCATGCGAGTATTGGCATGGCACCTTTCGAGGCATTGTATGGACGAAAGTGCCGAAGCCCTTTGAGCTGGGAAGAAAACGATAAGTCCGTGGTAGTGGGACCACAACTTATCGAAGACATGGCTCAACAAATCAAAGTGATCCAAGGGAAGATGAAAGCCGCACAAGACCGTCAAAAGAGTTATGCCGACGTGAGACGACGAGACCTAGAATTTCAAGTGGGAGATAGGGTCATGCTAAAGATATCACCCATGAAGGGGGTGATGCGCTTTGGCAAACGAGGGAAGTTAAGTCCTCGATACATAGGACCTTACGAAGTTCTAGAACGAGTCGGAACTCTAGCCTACCGATTGGCTTTACCGCCACACTTAGATAGAGTTCATAATGTCTTCCATGTCTCGCAACTAAAGAAGTATGTGCCGGACCCGACACATGTACTTCAACCGGAGATAATTGAGCTCAATGAAGATTTGACTTACGAAGAAGTCCCAGTGCGTATTCTCGATACTAAGGAAAGAGTAACGAGGAACAAAACCATCAAAATGATCAAGGTTCTTTGGTCAAACCACGAAAGTGAGACGGCAACTTGGGAAGTAGAATCCGATATGAGGGAACGATACCCGACATTGTTCCAAACCGATACCGACACAGTTATGGGGACATAACTGCAATCTTAAGGGGGAGAGGATGTCATACCCCCTAATTTTTCGTGCAATTTTGTAAACTTTTGAACTACGTTATGGCTTGATCCCTTTACCGGGTACGTAGGCAGCTTAGAAGTTTTAATTCTAAGTTCAGTCACAACATAATAAAACAAACACAAGACCTTAGCACGAGACGAGAAAAGCCGAAACACAACTTCGAGGACGAAGTTGATTCTTAAGGAGGGTAGACTGTAATACCCGAGAATTTTCCAACATAAAATAAAATAATAATTAAATAAATAAATAATAAATAAAATAAATACTATAAATAAATAAACAAATCCAGCAAATAAAAGAAATAAATAAAGATAAGGAAATGAGAAATGAGACTTTTACTTAAAAAGGAATTAAAGGAATTTAATTAAATAAAATGATGGATAAATGGTACACCAAAACCCGACACTAATGAACTCGAGTATTCGAGTCCAAAACTTCCAATTAGACTAAGAATAAAATTAGAGAGAAAGTATGAACCCGAATATACCCCGGAAATCGGAATTCGGGAGCATAGAGGGATAGGAACCCGAAAGAGAGGCGGAAAAGCACGACGGATCGCACGACCCGCCCGGACCGAAGTCCAGGCGAAGTCGGCGCGGTGGCCGCGCGGTAAAGGAGGTTCAGCGCGCCACGACCGCGCCACCCCACAGATTTGGTTGTTGCGTGAATCTCTCGCCCGAACGCGGATTTTTCGACTTTCGGTTGAACATCTCTCGACTCCAGACCTTTAGGTCGGTTGTGGACGCCCTAGGGATTGAGAATTCTATAAATAAGCCCCTTGGGAGCCCCGAACAAGTTTACAAAACCCTACAACATTCTATACGTTCGAAACCCTAAATCCGGAGTCGTCGGAGGCACGAAACCAAGACGAACGCTGTTGGACGAGTTTCTCTACAGATCTCCATAGTCGTGGTAAGTCTCGGTCCAATCTTTATTCAATAAACGATTCGAAAACGAATCCTAATCATCTCCTTTTTCTTTCTACACCCCCGTATCGAATCTAGATCGTAGAACCCGACGAACGGAGAGGAGAAACGGTGATCTGGAAGCCACGCCTCCGAATTGGACATTCCCGACGTTCATAGACACTGTAAGTTAACCTTACATGGTTTTGGGAGATTTTAAAACATTCGAAACCTAAAAGATTCAACAAGAACCATAAATCTGTCCACTTTTGTTTTTCTACCGACGCAACAGATTTGGTGAATTTTTCCGACCCTTAAAACGAACACAAACGGAAAAACGTAAAACACGAAAAACGTTCCTAAGACTTAGACCTAGCTACTGTAAAAATTTGAGAATTTTTGGAGTTGATTTGATATGTGAAAACCCGTTGAAACCGAACTGTTTGATTCTAGATCTTGAAATCTTGGACAGAACTTAGGAATGATCTTGATCTCGTTTTTGACATAGGATCTAGGCTGTTTTAGATCTTTGGCCAAACATGAAAGTTGTAGATAAATGTCTTAAGATGATCCCTGTCAAATTTCATTAAGTTTAGAGTTGAATTGATATGTTAGAATTTGAAATCTTTAAACTGTGACATGTTAAACTCGGACAGATTTCTTGTTATGCGAAAACTGGCGATTTTGACCTACTTAGGTATCTCGGATTGAAAAAGTTAAAACACGAAAGTTGTAGATCTTGATGTTTCCGAGTCAGATATGAAATTTTGGAATTTTTGGAATTAAATCTGATTTTAGACGAATTTTGGAGTAAACTGTGATTTACCGAAACGAAAACTTGAAATCTTGTTGAAACATGGAATTAACCTTTAGGGTTGAAACGAATTGAGATATTATTTCTAAATAAGTACAATGGAAGGCAGATTTTAAAAATTAAATCCCCTTACAAACTTGATAAATTAAAATTAGGGGTGAGTGCTCTGCAGGGTGCCCCCTAACGATTCACTTCGTGCCGTAATGGACGATGGTGACCCCGCGCGCTATACTTGAAATGTGATATTGCCAAAACGGCGAAATATAGAGCCTACACTCTCGTGAATATCCGTATGGGTTTCCCGAGGCTCCGGAGTGGTACTGGGTATGGCTGATACGGCTGCGGCCGCCGGGCTACCGGCTAAACTTGTTGACATCGCGATTTTTATCGTGAAACTTTGAAATACCAAATCGGGAATGTAATGGGGATTCTAAATTAAATTAAACTAGATTAAATGATATTGTTGTCAAATTAAATTATTTAAATGCTTTATTTAAATTATGGCTATTATCTTGAACCATGTGATGTGTGCTATTAAATATAGCCTGAGATAAATTATGCTGTTGGATATGGATTAGATGAAATTAAATATTATGTTATTATCATGCTTTTGTTAAATTATTAAATTTATGGCTTTTAAACCCTACGATCATGCATGTGTTAACTTACTCAGCAATTTTGCTGACCAAAACCATTTTTATTCCTTTCTTTACAGAATATGTGGAATGAGCCTGTATGAGCACGAATCATGCATGGGATTTTTGGGATTGTTATTTTGCTTTTAAATTTCGTTCTTAGACTATATTATGAACGGGCCTGTTTAACCCGTGTTTTGGCCATGTCGGCCCTTTTTATAATTTCCGCTGCGATACTGTACTAAACTAAATATTTCCGCTGCGCTATGCTATTATTATTTTCGAATTATATTGTATGGGCTATTTCGAATGCTTTAAATGTTTTAAATACTGCAATACCTAGCCTTGCATCTCTTTAGTAAGCTCGGAGAAACCGTGTATTACTAGGGAGATGTGGCGGTGACATCCCGACCTGGGTGACCAAAAACCGGGGTGTTACAGTACCTTTTCTTATTCGGCAATGGAAACCATTTTTTATCCTAAAAAAAAATAAGATCTATTCGGCAATGGTAGCTTACTATCTCCTCAATCTTAGTACTTCATATATGATTTTAGACATTTATATAACCAATGGTTGGATTATTTTTCCTTTCTTGCACAACTTAAACAGATATCTTGTCTAAGAGCTTCTTCTTTTGTGTTACATCTGTGTAAACACCTTTTCAAGTCTGGATGATCATTTTTGCCTGTTGAGTTATTTGTACTTGGTAACCGAAGATGTAATGTATCTTATACATGTCCCTTTTGTTGTATTATATTAATACATGCTTGTACTGCGCAATTATAAGAATTGTGTTGGTCGGATCTATGTTTTGTCCTTCAATTTATGTGAACTATATGTTTTATCTTGAACGAATATAGGTTATTATTAGTCATTGTATTCTTGGTCACCATTGTAGAAAAAAAAATTATGGAATTTTGCATTTCATTTGAATTCAGAAAATGGTAGATTTCGTATTAAGAAAACAGAAATTTAAAAAAATAATAATAAGGGAGGCGAGGACATGGGCGAGGAAAAGTCATGTCGTCGCCTAGTTCTTTAAAATACATTCCCTAACTTCATCCTCGCCTAAGTCCTCACCTGTTTCCTCGCCTAGTTCCTCGCCCTATCCCTCGCTCCGTTCGTCGCGAAATTCCTCGCCTCCAGGCAAGGACTTTGTCGACTAAACTCAGTAGCCGGCGATGCCCTAGGCGACGACCTTGTTTCGTCGGCTGTTTCCTCGCCTACCGGCCTAGGCGAGGAATTTGGCGAGGAAACGCTGTCCTCGCCTCCCGTCATTTTTTTTGTAGTGTGACACTACAAATAATTTATATATAACAATTTAGTGCCTTAAAAAAATATTATACTATAAACAATAGTGTCATAGGAGGAAAAAAATAAAAAATGAATGATAAAAGACTTTCTATTCACAGCTCTAATGCAATATATAGACAAATGAACACGGTAATTAATTATTAATATTGATTCACCCTAAGGTCTTGAGATTAGAAATTTCACAAAGATGTAGATATTTCCAATTTAAATAAAAAAATATAAGAAAACACTTAGTGAATTTAAAATTTAAAAATGATTATGCAAAAAATATTATTGAATGCACCATCATCACGAATTTCATAATGATATGATTTTGTGGGTTGTATAAGCATAATTTGATCAACTTATGCAATTTATATAATTTAGTTAATATATCTAATACAAATATTTGTTGTTCATGATGAATATAATATCAATCTGTAAAGTATTTATTAAATTTTTTATCATATTAAATATAATTTCAATTCATAAATTATTTGTTAAGAATCAATGAATAATAACAAATATAGAAATTATATTTAAATAATAAATATAATATCAACCCATAATATTTTTGTTACATATTTGGTAGTATTTTTTTTATTCATAATAATTAATGAAATTTAATTATCTAATGTAAAATTTCGCTCAAATTTGGTTTTTCTAAATTTTGAATGTGCATTATACTTTTATATACTTACTCTATTTTTAGATAGTGAAAAATGATGACTTTTGTTACTATTTATTATCCAACTTTGACTCATGTATATATAACATAAATAAAACAAAAAATATAGTCAAGTGGGGTCTTATTGGATTCGTCTCATCTTGTAGTTTTAAAATATCAAACTTTTAAAATTTTTACTTATGCACATTTTGAGTTGTTAATGAATTATTAAGGTTAAATGTGTATTGAATTGCGTGTAAAAGTGAATATTGAGGATATAGGTAGGTTAATGTTCATAAGGGGATTTTTATAAGAATGAATTGATATGTTACTGTTCATAAGAGTATGTTACTATTCATAAAGGATATTTTTTTTTATATAGATATAGATATAAATATACTTGAAAAAAATTGTCGATTTTGGTATTCTTAGATTCGTCTAATCGTATAGTTTTCTAATATATATTTTGTATAATTTTTAGTTGTATATATTTTGAGATATTAACGATTAAAAAAAGTGTATTGGATTGTGTGCAGAAATCAAATGAGACATCTCAAGTGGGACAGAGGGAGTATATAAAACTGCTATTTTCTTCTTTTAAAAAAGTTTTACGTGCGATTATATATGGAACTTTGCACATAAACCTACACTAAATGAAATATCTGGTCTTGATGCAGTGAGGTATCGTAAACTTGCAATCATGCTCCTATATGCTTTTTGATCAACTGATTTTCCATTCTCATCCTTGCTTAGTTTCTCCTGTTGTCCCAACGGAGGTTGGATTACCTTGCACTCATACATCTGAAACTTTTTCAGCATATTTCTAGCGTACTTTTCCTGACTTAGAAATATACCATCATCTTCCTGCTTAATCTGCAATCCCAAGAAGTAGTGTAATTCACCCATCATTGACATCTCAAATTCTGATTTTATAGCATTGACAAATTCCTTTCTAAGTTTAGCTGAAGTCGATCCGAAAATAATATCGTCGACATATACTTGAGCAACAGTCATGTGGTCGTCGTGACGCTTGATAAACAACGTCTTGTCCGTATTTCCTCTATTGAATCCATTGTCAACTAAATACTTTGATAGTCTTTCATACCATGCCCTTGGTGCCTATTTCAATCCATATAATGCACCTTTAACATGATATACATGTTTAGGATGCTTTGGGTCTTCAAATCCAATTGGTTGTGCTACGTAGATCTCTTCCTTGATTTTGCCATTGAGAAAAGTCGTCTTTATGTCCATCTGGTACAACTTCAGATTTAATGAACATGTTAGAGCAAGCAATATTCTAACGGCCTCCATTCTTGCCACGGGGGCAAACATTTCACCGTAGTCCAAACCTTCTATCTATGTGTATCCTTGTGCTACGAGCCGTGCCTTATTTCTTATCACATTCCCTTTCTCATCCATCTTATTTCTATACTCCTATTTGGTTCCAATAATGTTGACGTTCTGTGGTGGTTCTGTCAACTCCCACACAGCGTTCCTTTCGAATTGTAGTAACTCGTCTTGCATTGCAGCAATCCAGTACTTATCTTTAAGTGTCTTAGAAGTGTTCATCGGTTCAATCATAGAGACAAAACAATTGAAGCTAAATCGATCTTTAAAATTGCTCTCTTTATGACCGGTCAGCCTCTGTTCTTGTGGATCGCCAATAATATCCTGCGTTGAGTGATGTTTATAAACTCTGGATCCTTTTCTCTTTTCTGAACTTCAGTGGGTGGTTCTTCCGTAGTCTCAGCTACAGAGTCTGTGTTGCTTCCTTATCTTGTACATCTAAACTGATCTATTCTTCCTCATTAACAGTCTGCTCTACATCATTAGTATCCTCATGATTGTGATTAAAAGGTAACTCATCATCATCTAATCTGTTATCTAAAAAATCAAGATCTTCATAGAGAACATTAGTAGATTCCATGACCTTTTTATCAAAAGTAAGATAGACACGATATGCCTTAGAATTGTTAGAATGAAATATCCATCCGCTGATTTATAATCAAATTTATGCAATTCATTTCTATCTTTCAAAACATAGCGTTTGCAACCAAAAATATGAAAGTATTTTACCATGGGAGTTTTACCATTCCAAAGCTGGTAAGGAGTGCAGTTGGAGTGTGGTCTCAACAGCACTCTGTTGATGATGTGACAGGCAGTATTAATGGCTTCCGCCCAAAAACTTTTGCAAATTGAACTGGTGTGAAGCATCGATCTTGACATCTCTTGTAAAGTTAGGTTCTTTCTTTCAGCTATGCCATTTTGTTGTGGTGTTTTAGGAGCTGAGTACTCATGGATAATTCCATTGTTGTCGCAATATCTGTCAAAACGACTGGTTCTCGAATTCCTTGCCATGATTGGTTCGAATTCGTGAAATGCTCCTTTGCGTCTCATTCATTAGTCTCTTGCTCAGTGTCTCAAAATATTCAAAAGTCTTATCTTTTGACCTAAGAAAGAAAACCCAACAATATCTAGAGAAATCATCAACACATACTAGAATATGCTTTGTACCATTTAAGCTCTCCACTTCGGTTGGACCCATAAGATCCATGTGTATCAGGTCGAGGCATTCTTTTGTTTTGATCTCGTCAGCCTTTTTATGTCTCGATCTGGTTTACTTCCCTTTGGCGCATTCTCTGCAGATGGTTTGGTTGTTCTTCTGTAGTTGAGGCAACCCTCGAACAACATTTGAGTTACTCAACTTGTGTAATGTCTGAAAATTAAGGTTTCCGAGACTCTTGTGCGGAGAGTAGTCTGATTATCTTCGGTCAGTAGTATTTGAGAAGTGTGATCCTTCAAAATGTAGCAATTATTCTTGCTTCGGCTTCCCATCATGATGCAATCAACATGTTTATCAAATACTTTGCATATGTCTTTTGTAAACTCAACTAGTAGATTCTCATCACAAAGATGACTAATCGAGATAAGGTTAGTAGTAAGACCATTTACATAGTAAATTCTAGAGAGTTTAGAAAGGATTCGATCCTTAATTTTACCATAACCCATAATCTTGCTACGAATACCATCACCATATATGACATTTCCACAGTTTTTCTCAACAAAGTCCACTAAGATATCTTTACTTCCCGTCATATGCCTTGAGCAACCAGAATCATCATTTTTAGTTTTGGTTATCCATACCTTCTGCATCTTGAATATCTTTCGAAGTTCCTGGTCAGGCCAAACGACTGGTCTTCCATTAATGAGATCTCTAAGAATGCGTATGCATGTTTCAGCAGTGTGTCCAGGTAAATTGCAGTACAGGCAGTCCTTCTGTTGTCTGGACGATGATCCGACAATCTCCTCAGGTGGTACATTAGTAGTTGAAGTCAGAAAGCCTCTGCTGGTAAACTTTGTTTTGCTAGGAGTGCGTTGCTTCTTATAACCTAAACCTGTTTGATCACCTACACGTTTTCCCATAGAAAGATCTACATCAAGTTGATTTTTACCTTTAGATACCTTTTGAAGTTCATTGTTCTTTGATTTGAGATCTTCAAGCTCTATATCCATAACATGGATTCTGCCTTTAAGAGTATTGTTCTCCTTTTGGATGTCTTCATTTTTCTCAACTTCAAGGTCATAAGCAATTCCGACGTCTGCCAGTTGTGCTAACAACTTCTTATTTTCCTAAACAGCAACCTTGAAATCTTCTTTAAGCTCATTGTAGTCAGCAAGTAGTTGATCGTACTCGTCATCACTTTCACCTGAATCAGAAACATCATTGTTAGGTGAAAAACATATTGACTTGACAATACTTTCTATAGTAGGGCTTGCATCTCTTAAGGTGAAAGCAACAACTTCATCAGAATCTGTAATTTGTTCTTCTGTGGTTCCTTCATTGTCACATTCACCGAGAGTAGCTTTCATCGCCTTCTTTTCTCTCATTTCCTTTTCTTTTGGCTGTGGCACATTCAGATCGAACGTGTTCTCTGCCTCCACATTCATAGAAAATCACCGAGGCAAACTTCTCTAGCTTGTCATAGTCCTTCTTCTTGTTGTTGAAACGATCAGCTTAGCCGCTATCATTTCTTTTGAAATCCCTGCGAGGTTGTGTATCCGTTGTCTGAACGTCATAGGAACTGCGACCTTGTTGTTTGTTGAACTGTTTAGCCTGTCTGCCTTGCAATATTTTGGTCACCTTTCTGGAAATGTATGATACTTCATCTTCAGAGGAATTTCCAGAATCTTCTTCCACATTGAGAGCAATGTTCTTTGATGATTTTTCTTCAAGATGGTTCATCTCATGGGTTTGACGAATTCCGACTAGACCATCCAAAGAAATGGTATTCAACTTGTCTAATTCTTCCATTGTAGCAACCTTGGGGGCATATTTCTTCGTGAGTATCCTCAACATCATTCTAACGAGCTTTTAATTGTCATAAACCAAGCCCAATGAATAAGCTTGATTCACAACATCCTTGAATCTCCCATAGTAGACTGAGATTGACTCGTCTTTCTTCATCTTCAGGTTTTCAAACATGGTCTCGACCCGTTGTAGTTTGGTAGCTCTGACGTCCTCAGAACCTTCATACATGACTTCTAGCACATTCCATGCATCATAGGCTAAAGTGTAGTTGGTAATCAATTGAAACTGCGTTTCAATCATAGCGCTGAAAATTGCATTGAGGGCAGTGTAGTTTCCTCGCTTGGCATCTTTTTCAGCTTGTGTATATTCAGTCTTAGTGGCTGGCCGACTACCAGGTGGATCCGTGGAAGCTGCTGGTGCAGACCGTGGTCGGATTGGTGGTTGCCAGGGTGCTTCGACTGCGTCCCATACTTCGTATCCAAGAGCCATTAAATGAATCCGCATGCGTGTTCTTCAATATCTGTAGTTAGCGCCATCGAACAAAGGAGTTCTTGAGAGTGATGCGCCTTTTCTGCTCATTTTTCAAGATTTCTTCAGATCGCCTCTAATGTGTTAGAGTTTACTGCTCTGATACCAATTGATGGTCCCAGTTGCTGTGAATCTTGAACTTAACCCGTCGTTGAGCAGGTGTCTAAACAACGAGTAAGCGAGTGGTGTGTGCACAGAGTGTTTTGCGGAATGTAAAGAACACAATTATTTGATAACCTAGTTCGATCAAACGGATCTGCATCTGGGGGATGCCAATCCATGTGACTTATCATATACTCAAGATTACCTAGACTTAAAAGACACAAACAACCAATTCAAACTCTAAAGCAACAACTTCACTGTCTGCAGAAAGATTGCAGCCGGAACTCCCCCACAACTCAATCTCTGAACTATCCAGTCCGATTTGAATTCCACGGCTGTTCAGACTTCCAGATTCTTGGGATCACAGTATAGAAGTTCTCCTGAATCCTTCTCCTTGGATCTTCAAGTGCTTTCTTCGAAGCCACTTCAAATCTTCGTCAAAGAAATGTTTGTTCAACAAGAAAGCTTGCTGAATTGATGTAGCGCGAACCTTGTATGTAAAATGATCTTCAGAATGTAGAATGACTCAAAAGGAATTTTACAAACTCTCAAAGAATATGATGTAGCAAATCTTGGAGAGCAATAACCGACTCGAAAGTGAAATGGATGTTGTAACACCCCGATTTTTGGTCACCCAGGTCGGGATGTCACCGCCACACCTCCCTAGTAAGACACGGTTTCTCCGGCTTACTAAAGAGATGCAAGGCTAGGTATTTAAATATTTAAAAATATTTAAAACATTAGCAAACAGCCCATACAATATAGTCTCGAAAATAATAATATCATAATGCAGCGGAAATAATATTTGAGTATAACATTGCAACCGAAATGTAAATAAGACCGACATGGTCAAAACACGGGTTAAACAGGCCCGTTTATTCTACAGTCTAATGCAAGAATTTAAAACTAAAGTCTCGCAAAAATATAATTCCCCCATGCATGATCGTGCTCATGTTTGTTCCACATACTCTGTAAGGAAAAAAGGAAAAATAAACCGTTTGGTCAGCACAACTTGCTGAGTAAGTTAACACATGCATGATCGTAGGGTTTAAAAGCCATTAATTTAATATTTACATAAAAACATGATAATAAGCCATAAATAATTCAACTTAATCATCTAACCAATTTTCATAATATTTTATGGCATTAATCAACAATACATTTAGCACAATTTAAATTAAAGCCATAATTAATTTAAACAAAGCATTTAACAATTTAAACGACAACTATAAATAATCTAATTTAATTTAAATTCCCCATTACATCCCCGATTTAGTAATTTCAAGTGTTTCACAATTTCATCGCGATCTCAACAAGTTTAGCCAGAAACCGGCGGCCGCAGCCGTATCTGCCATACCCAGTACCACTCCGGAGCCTCGAGAAATCCATGTGGATATTCACGAGAGTGTAGGCCATATATCTCATGCCGTTTTGGCAATATCATATCTCAAAAATTTAAGTCCAAAAATTCTGAAAATTTACCACTTACTCGGAAACACCGAGATGAACAACTTTTGTGTTTTAACTTTTTCAATCTGAGATACCGAAACAGGTCAAAAACATCGATTTTCGTAAAAACATTCATCTGTCCGAATTTATCTTACAGCAGTTCAAGATTTTCAAGATCTACCATAGCAAATTAACTCCAAACTTAACGAAATTTTATAGAGACCTTCTTAAGACATTTGTCTACAACTTTCATGTTTGGTTAAAGATCTAAATCGGCTTAAAACTAATGTCAAAAACGCCTACAAGTTCGGACCTATGTTCTGTCAAGAAATTCAAGATTTAGATTAAAACAGTCCGGTTCCAGGCCGATTTCAGATATCAAATCGTTACTAAAAATTTTGAAAATTTTACAGGAGATAGATCTAAGCTTTAGGAACGTTTATCGTGTTTTTGATTAAGCTTTTAGATTTAAATATTTTAGTTACTCCCAAAACCATGTAAGTGTCAACTTACAGATTCCTCGTCGTTCGGAATCGTCGATTTCGGAGGCGTGGCTTCCAGTCCATCGTTTATCCTCTCCGTGCGTCGGGTTCTTCGTTCTAGATCCGATTTGGGGTGTAGAGAAGAAAAGAAGAAAGTTAGGGTTTCGTTTTTGAATTAGAAACGAGATGGATGAACGGATCAGACTTACCACGGCGTTGGAAGACTTCCGAATTCGTCCAAACAGTCTCCGGCTTGGTTTTGGTGCCTCCGATGACTTCCGGATCTAGGGTTTTGTGTATAGAGAGTATCGTAGGGTTTTGAAAAGTGTTCGGGGCTTCCAAGAGGTGTTATTTATAGATAGGCACGACCTAGGGATGTCCAAGGTCGGCCTTGGGGAGTCTTGAGCCGAAAGGTGTTCAATCGAAGTCGGAAAATCCGGATTCGGGCGAGTGAATCTCGCAACCGGTGAATCTGTCCGTTGGCGCGGCTGTGGCGCGCCGTTTCCCCCTTCACCGCGCGGCCACCGCGCGGCACTCGCCTGGACTTCGGTCCGGGCGGGTCGCGCGATCCGTCGTGCTTTTCCTCCTCTCTTTCGGACTTCTATCCCCCTATGCTCCCGGATTCCGATTTCCGGGCCATCTTCGGGTTCCTATTTCCTCTCTAAGTTTTCACTCGGGTCTAAAGGCATGTTTGGACTCGAATTCTCGAGTTCATTGGTGTCGGGTTTCGGTGTACAATTTATTTATCTTTAATTAATTCTTTTTATTTAATTAAATTCTTTTAATTCCTTTTTAAGTTAAATTTCATTTCTCATTTCCTTATCCTTATTCATTTATTTGCTGAATTTATTTATTTATCGTATTTATTTTATTTATTGTTTATTTATTTAATTACTTGTTTTATGTTTCAAAATTCTCGGGTATTACAGTCTACCCTCCTTAAGAATCAACTTCGTCCTCGAAGTTGTGTTTCGGCTTTTCTCGTGCTAAGGTCTTTTGTTTGTTTTATTATTTTGTGACTGAACTTAGAATTAAAACTTCTAAGCTGCCTAAGTACCCTGTGAAGGGATCAAGCCATAACGTAGTTCAAAACAATTTGAATTTGTTTGTTTGTTTACAAAAATGCACGAAAAATACATGGTATAATGCGGATGTCACACCATGTATTACATCCTCTCCCCCTTAAGATTGCAGTTATGTCCCCATAACTGTGTCAGTGTCTGTTTGGAACAGTGTCGGGTAGCGTTCTCTCATGTCGGATTCTACCTCCCAAGTTGCCGTTTCACTTTCGTGGTTCGACCAAAGAACCTTGATCATTTTGACGGTTTTGTTCCTCGTTACTCGCTCCTTGGTGTCCAGAATTCGCACAGGGACTTCTTCATACGTCAGATCTTCATCGAGTTCGATTACTTCCGGTTGAAGTACATGTGTCGGGTCTGGCACATACTTCTTTAGTTGTGAGACATGGAAGACATTATGAACTTGATCTAATTGTAGCGGTACAGCCAGTCGGTAGGCCAAATTTCCGACTCGTTATAGAATTTCGTAAGGTCCTATGTATCTGTAACACCCCGGTTTTCGGTCACCCAGGTCGGGGTGTCACCACCACACCTCCTTAGCAAGACACAGTTTCTCCGAGCTCACTAAAGAGATGCAAGACTATGGTTTTTCAGAATTTAAAATATTCAAACAACCCATTCATATATAATTTAAAAACAATACATCGAAGTTGCAGCGGAAAATAATAATTACATATGTATAATGCAGCGGAATTTAAATATAGCCAACACGGCCAGAATACGGGTTAAACAGGCCCGTTCATGCAAGATCTAGTCTAATACAATAATTCAAAATAATATATCTTCCCAAAATTCCCATGTATGCATATGACGATGCATAATTCTCAACTCTGGAAAAAAAAAAGAAAAAATATGGTTTGGTCAGCAAAAACTTGCTGAGTAAGTTAACGCGTACATGATTATGAGGTTTCAAAGTCTTTAATTAAATTTAAATGAAACATGTGCGTAATGTAATCTATTCATTTAATAATAATTTAATCGCATGATTTAAAAGTCATGGATTCCATACGATCTTAAATATAGCTTGCAACGTAATTAAATAAATTGCCATAAATATAAAAGCACAATTTAATACAGATTTAATTTGGAATTCTCGCAAACTTCTCGTTTCATATCTTTTAGAGATCACCATCGCTGGGGCTCTTATGTCCGCCAGCCTTACGCCTGGGCTCTTATGTCCACAAGTATCATGGTTAATCTGTTAATTAGAGTTAATCCGTCCGCTAGCCATACGATCAGTGTTTCGCTAGGGCTCTTACGTCAACCTAGACATACACTTGGGCTCTTATGTCCCAAGCCGCAGAGAACATTGACAGTATCTAGCTTAGTCATAACCCGCAATATTTTAACCTTCTCGTTTCGTGTATCTTATTTCAAAGAATTTCTACTCGTTTCAACCTTAAAGGCTAATTCCACCGTTTCAACAAGATTTCAAAATTTGACTCGGTCAACCACAGTTTACTCCAAAATTCATTAAAAATCGAATTTCATTCTAAAAATTCTGAAATTTTACCACTGACTCAGGAACATCGAGATGAACAACTTTTGTGTTTTAACTTTTTCAATCCGAGATGCCGAAACAGGTCAAAAACGTCAATTTTCGAAGAAACATTAATCTGTCCGAATTTCGTGTACAACAGTTCAAGATTATCAAGATCTACCATAGCAAATCAACTCCAAACTTAACGAAAGTTTACAGAGACCTTCTTAAGACATCGATATACAACTTTTATGTTCGGCGAAAGATCTAAATCGGTTTAGAACTAATGTCAAAAACGTGATCAAGATCGGACCTAAGTTCTGTCAAGAATTTCAAGATCCATGTTTCAGCAGTTCGGTTTCGGGTGGATTTCAAATATCAAAACGTCTCTAAAAATTCTGAAAATTTTACAGTAGATAGATCTAAGCCTTAAAAATGTTTTTTGTGTTTTACGTTTTTCCGTTCGAAGAAGTTTTAAGGTTCGGAAAAATTCGACAAAACTGTTGCGCCGGTAAAAATCATACGTTGACAGATTTTTGAAAGATTCGGTTAAGCTCTTAGTTTTCGTGTTTTAATTTCTCCCAAAACCATGTAAGTATTAACTTACAGATTCGTAGATGTCCGGGATCGTCGATTTTGAAGGCGTGGCTTCCCGTCCACCATTTATCCTCTTGATTCGTCGGGTTCTTCGTTCTCGATCCGTATCGGGGGTTTAGAATAGAAAAAGGATGAGGTTAGGATTCGTTTTCGAATCAAGAATGGAAAGAGGAATAGATTGGAACTTCGAATCAAGACACAACCTAAACCTTCCTTCGAAGCATCGCTATAAACTTCGAAGTCACCATTCTCTGATGGTAGTGTCAATACGGGTGTGGTTGTGAGTCGTTTCTTCAGCTCTTGAAACGCTGTCTCACAAGCCTCTGTCCACACGTATTTTACTCCCTTCTTCAGTAGCTGGGTCAAAGGTCGTGCGATTTTTGAAAAATCCTTCACGAACCGTCTATAGTACCCGGCTAATCTAAGGAAACTCCTTATCTCAGTTTGGCTCTTGGGAGTTGCCCATTCAGTTACGGCATAAACTTTTGCCGGATCCACTGAAACTCCATCAGTGGATACTATATGTCCTAGAAATGCTACCTCCTTCAACCAAAACTCGCATTTGGACAATTTGCCGTATAGCTGATTCTTTCACAAGGTCCCTAACACTTGGTACATGTGCTGGGCGTGCTCCTCCTCGTTTTTCGAGTAGATCAGGATGTCATCAATGAACACCACTACACACTGATCTAATAGCTCTCGAAATACATTGTTCATGAGGTTCATGAACATTGCCGGAGCATTTGTTAACCCAAAGGATAATACTGTGAACTCGTAGTGGCCATTTCGAGTTCGGAACGCCGTCTTCGGAATGTCTTTCTCGGCAATTCTCAACTGGTTATACCCAAATCGTAAGTCGATCTTCGAGAATACTGAAGCTCCCTTCAGTCGATAAAATAGATCCTCAATTCTCGGCAAAGGGTATTTATTCTTGGTAGTCACTTGGTTCAATCCCCGATAGTCTATGCAAAGTCGTAATCCTCCGTCTTTCTTCTTAACAAATAAAACCGGTGCTCCCCAGGGGGAAGTACTCGGCCTTATGTACCCTTTTCCTAACAGCTCCTCGAGTTGGTCCTTTAACTCCTTCATTTCCAGTGGTGCCATCCGGTACGGAGCTTTTGAGACAGGCTCTGTGCCCGGGATGAGATCTATAGTGAACTCAAGATCTCTCTCAGGTGGCATTCCCGGGATGTCTTCAGGAAACACATCCGGGTATTCTCTTACCACTGGTATGCTGTCAACCTTGTTGTCTTCCGCCTCAAGGTTGTGCACATAGCACGCATATAGCTCATACCCCTTACGCATCAAGTTACTTAGTTTAAGTGCACTAACGATTTTGTTACTCTTCTTAGAGGGCTGAGAGTAAAAGATAACTCTCTTTCCCCTACTTTTTGACAAGGTGATCTTTTGCTTCTGGCATTCGATCACCGCCTTATACTGGGACAACCAATCCATCCCCAATATGATGTCAAAGTCTCTTAAGTTAAATTCTACTAAGTTCGCGAAGAATTCTACGTTCTTTATCACTATGGGAATTCCGTTATATCGTTTAGAGCAAGATACTACTTCTCCAGAAGGCAATTGAATTCCTAAGCTAATTCTCTCGCACTTAGGTAGATCTAACTCAGGCACTATTCTTGATGCTATGATTGAGCAACTAGCTCCAAAATCAAATATGACTCTAAGGGGTCTATTCAAAACATGAAATGTACCTGCCATCACTTCTCCTTGTGCAGGCACGTCCGCTTGGTTAACCACATTGAGCCTCCCCATAGGGCGTCCTTGGTTGCCCTGCTGATTCGCATTCGGCTGCTGATTTTGCCGTTGGTTTTGATTCTGCGGTGGCGGAGGTCATTGGTTCTGGTTCTGGTTCGGCGGCCTCAATTGGTTCTGAGGGGGTCCATACCCCTGGTTATTTCTGTTCCGCCCGTTTTGGTTCTGAGGCTGTTCCGGCCCCATGACCAAATCTTCCCTCTTTGTTATGTTCTCCATCCTCGTTCGGCAATCCCGACGAATGTGACCCATTCGACCACATCGGAAGCAGGCGCCCTGTTGAGGGCATCCCCTCGCCAGATGGGGTCGTCCACATCTTGGGCAGGGTGGTACCGGTTCTTCTTGGTTAAACCTCCTCCCATTGTTGGTTTGTTGTGGCCTATTCGACCCTCTCCGCTGTTCGTTCCTTCCCGTGTTGTTCTCGCTTCTCGCGTCCCGGTTCCTCTTGTCTTGGGGACCCCTGCTGGACTCCCCACTCACCCTTCTCTTCAGTTGTTGCACACGCGCTACTGCCATAGCGCGGTCATACACAACTTGCAAATCGGGGTAGTGTACCCCCGCGATCACCTCGCGAACAGACATGTTCAGTCCCATCTCGAACTTCTGTGCTTTCTCTGCATCCGTGGGTACTAGCCTTGGTGCGAACCTTACTAGTTCCTTGAAACGAGTGTAGTACTCCTGCACAGTATCGCCTGCCACCATTCGTCTGCTTCGCCTCCCAAGTAGTACGAAGCGACGTTCACTCTCTCTCCTTCCGGACATTTGACTGCTCCCAGCAGCTTGTCGAAGGTTCGGATCCATTCTTCCAGTTTAGCTGGATCCTCCTCACCAGCGTAGTGGGGTGGCTGGTAAGGATTCACCATTGCCAAGTAGTTAGGGCGAGCCTGTGGCGGATGTACCGCCGCAGCTTGCCCTTGATTGACTTGCGCGTTCCCTAGCGCAACCAAAACCTCTTCTATCGTCCGAAGACGATCGCCCACATTGTTCGGTGCGGGGGCGTCCTGCGCACCTTGGGGTTGTTCCTCTACAGGTTGAGCCGGTTCCGTGACATTTGGAGGTGTGTCAGTAGTGGTTTGGGGAGCGGGTTGAGTTCTTCCTCTTCCTCTGGGTGCCATTCTGTTACAAATGGGGTGGATTAAGACTTGTGAAACTAGCATATAGTCTAAACAATTTCTATAAATGTGTATGTGTTTTGTAATTTCGCACGTGGTGCTCGATCGAACTAAGAAGCGTCGTACGCTTCAGGGTTTTATTTTATTTCGTTTTATTTTATTTCGATTTTTTTTCGTGTCGGACAGATCTGTCCGGTTTTTTATTTTTTTTCGATTTATTGTAAATAAATCGGGCGTCTTATTTCCTTAAAAGAAATTTTAGAACAAGCGAGAAGGCATACAAAAGTAGAAATATTTTCCTAGCAAAATAGTAGCTACTATAAATAGAATCCCTAGCGTCTCACAACGTCCTCCGGTGGGGTAGCGGGATCCTCCTCCGGGTCTTCCTCCTCCGAACTTGGCGGCAGTAGATCGTCAAAGATGGTGTTCAAGTCTTGTCCATGAGCATCGATGTGTTCCTTCAGGATTAAGTTTTGCGTAGTGAGGGATTGGACTTGGCGTTCGAGTTGGTTTATGCGGTGGTGCAAATTTGCCTCCAAGTGAACCATACGATGTTTCATTTGTTCTATGGTTTTTTGGGAGTCAAGGTGAACGTTCATCATTTTGATCATCAAGTTCATCATATATTGACTAGCCATCTAGCGCAAGCAAAAGATCTAGGTTAATATTCGCCAAGATTCTATGTTAAACTTCGCCAAGATTCTAAGTTAAAATTCGCCAAGATTCTAAGTTAAAATTCGCCAAGATTCTAAGTAAAATTCGTCAAGATTCTAAGTTGAAATTCGCCAAGATTCTAAGTTCTCTACATAGAGGAGATGCAATATGCAAATGCAAATGATGATTTCCCCCCAAAAATAATTTATGCACTATATATATATTTTTCCAGGGGTTTTTAAAATAAAAATTTTTCCATGAAAATAATACTTTAAAATTTAAAATAATAGTCAAAATATTAGTAGTAGTTTAAAAATAATAATGGTTTAAAAATAATAGTTTAAAAATAGCCGGACTCTGATACCAACGTGTAACACCCCGATTTTTGGTCACCCAGGTTGGGATGTCACCGCCACACCTCCCTAGTAAGACACGGTTTCTCCGGCTTACTAAAGAGATGCAAGGCTAGGTATTTCAGTATTTAAAAATATTTAAAACATTTGCAAACAGCCCATACAATATTGTCTCGAAAATAATAATATCATAATGCAGCGGAAATAATATTTGAGTATAACATTGCAGCGGAAATGTAAATAAGACCGACATGGTCAAAACACGGGTTAAACAGGCCCGTTTATTCTACAGTCTAATGCAAGAATTTAAAAATAAAGTCTCGCAAAAATATAATTCCCCCATGCATGATCGTGCTCATGTTTGTTCCACATACTCTGTAAGGAAAAAAGGAAAAATAAACGGTTTGGTCAGCACAACTTGCTGAGTAAGTTAACACATGCATGATCGTAGGGTTTAAAATCCATTAATTTAATATTTACATAAAAACATGATAATAAGCCATAAATAATTCAACTTAATCATCTAACCAATTTGCATAATATTTTATGGCATTAATCAACAATACATTTAGCACAATTTAAAATTAAAGCCATAATTAATTTAAACAAAGCATTTAACAATTTAAACGACAACTATAAATAATCTAATTTAATTTAAATTCCCCATTACATCCCCGATTTAGTAATTTCAAGTGTTTCACGATTTCATCGCGATCTCAACAAGTTTAGCCGGAAACCGGCGGCCGCAGCCGTATCTGCCATACCCAGTACAACTCCAGAGCCTCGGGAAACCTATGTGGATATTCACGAGAGTTTAATCCATATATCTCATGCCGTTTTGGCAATATCATATCTCAATTTTCGCGCGGGGTCACCATCGTCCATAAAGGCACGAAGTGAAGCAGTTAGGGGGCACCCTGCAGAGCATTCACCCCTAATTTTAATTTATCAAGTTTTTAAGGGGATTTATTTATGAAAATTCTGGTTCCACTAAATTTATCAAGGAAAGATTTCGACTCGTTTCAACCCTAAAGGCTAATTCCATCGTTTCAACAAGATTTCAAGATTTGACTACGATAAACCGCAGTTTACTCTAAAATTAATTTAAAATCAGATTTAATTCCAAAAATTATGAAAATTTACCACTTACTTGGAAACACCGAGATGAACAAGTTTTGTATTTGAACTTTTTCAATCCGAGATACCGAAACAGGTCAAAAACATCGATTTTCGTAAAAACATTCATCTGTCCGAATTTATCATACTGCAGTTCAAGATTTTCAAGATCTACCATAGCAAATCAACTCCAAACTTAACGAAATTTTACAGAGACCTTCTTAAGACATTTGTCTACAACTTTCATGTTTGGCTAAAGATCTAAATCGGCTTAAAACTAATGTCAAAAACGCCTACAAGTTCGGACCTAAGTTCTGTCAAGAAATTCAAGATTTAGATTAAAACAGTCCGGTTCCAGGCCGATTTCAGATATCAAAACGTTACTAAAAATTCTGAAAATTTTACGGCATATAGATCTAAGCCTTAGGAACGTTTTTTGTGTTTTAAGTTTTCTCGTTTGAAGATTTTAAAGGTTCGGAAAAATTGGACAAAATCGCTGCGCCGGTAGAAACTACGTGTTGACAGATTTTCGAAAGTTTTGATTAAGCTTTTAGATTTAAATATTTTAGTTACTCCCAAAACCATGTAAGTGTCAACTTACAGATTCCTCGTCGTTCGTAATCGTCGATTTCGGAGGCGTGGCTTCCAGTCCACTGTTTATCCTCTCCGTTCGTCGGGTTCTTCGTTCTAGATCCGTTTCGGGGTGTAGAAAAGAAAAGAAGAGAGTTAGGATTCCGTTTTTGAATTAGAAACGAGATGGATGAATGGATCAGACTTACCACGGCGTTGGAAGACTTCCGAATTCGTCCAAACAGTCTCCGGCTTGGTTTTGGTGCCTCCGATGACTTCCGGATCTAGGGTTTTGTGTATAGAGAGTATCATAGGGTTTTGAAAAGTGTTCGGGGCTTCCAAGAGATGTTATTTATAGATAGGCACGACCTAGAGACGTCCAAGGTCGGCCTTGGGGAGTCTTGAGCCAAAAGGTGTTCAACCGAAGTCGGAAAATCCGGATTCGGGCGAGTGAATCTCGCAACCGGCGAATCTGTCCGTTGGCGCGGCCGTGGTGCGCCGTTTCCCCCTTCACCGTGCGGCCACTGCGCGGCACTCGCCTGGACTTCGGTCCGGGCGGGTCGTGCGATCCGTCGTGCTTTTCCTCCTCTCTTTCGGACTTCTATCCCCCTATGCTCCCGGATTTCGATTTCCGGACCATCTTCGGGTTCCTATTTCCTCTCTAAGTTTTTACTCGGGTCTAAATGCATGTTTGGACTCGAATTCTCGAGTTCATTGGTGTCGGGTTTCGGTGTACAATTTATTTATCTTTAATTAATTCTTTTTATTTAATTAAATTCCTTTAATTCCTTTTTAAGTTAAATTTCATTTCTCATTTCCTTATCCTTATTCATTTATTTGCTGAATTTATTTATTTTATTTATTGTTTATTTATTTAATTACTTGTTTTATGTTTCAAAATTCTCGGGTATTACAGATGTGAAAGTGTAAAATTACTACTTGATAACGAAAATTACTCAATACAGAGGATCTAAGTATAATATAAGACATAAAGATGAAATAGATCCTGCAGGGTCGGTTAAACAAATGCACAGACAGCAACTAACTGTCACGCAACTTAACTGTTCTTGTAGTTCCCGCGTAGTTTCAAGACACATGAAAGCACATCATCTGCACAGGAGTATATTAGTATAATAACATCTTCGATCAAGGCGTCCTAACTATTCTTCGTGAAATATCCAAAACGGCATAAGGCAATGAAATAGCATTGAAAGCTTGTTGTGGAGTGGGAGGAAAATATAACTACGACAGCAAGAGATTTTGTGGGAGTGGAGTTCATGTTTCCTCGAAGCCAGATGAATATATTTTCTGGGATGGGTTACATCTCACATATAAGGCTTCTCATCGCATCGAGCAAACTCTTATTCAGGATATTCTCAAGACCCTCAACTGCATAATATATTGCATTCTGCTATTTAGCGTCTAACCATGAAGAAAAATATAATAAGAGGTAATGAATATTTTAGGCCATTACAAGGCACAATTTCTATATTTAGGCCATGATAAAATCAATTTTCAATTTTAGGCCATTAGAAACAATTTTTGACCAAATTAAGGCCATTTAGACTATTTTGAATTTTTCAAAGTTCAATTAACCCTACCAACTTTTGCTTTATTATACTTTGACCCCAAATTTTAGTTTCTTCATTAACTTTAATCCAATAACAGCCCATCATGCTTCCGATAATAAGATTAAGTAATAACTCCATACCTTGGGTTTGACCGCCTTGCTGCCGGGTTTCTCAAGCTCCGGGATTTTACGGACTTCTTCCAACCACGCAGCCGCGACCGATGGTTCACCGATTCTTGTCTCCTTCAGTAGCAAATAGCACAATCTTATTTCGTTTCCTACCTTAGGATGTATCAATGTTTGGGGTAAAGGGTTTAACTATATATCGTAGTATTTGGAATATTTGGAAGCCTGGATTTTATTACAGAACTTTTAAAAATATTATTCAAACATAATTTCCCCTAATGGAGAAGACAAACACTTAGCTCCTCATGGAGGAAGCAAGACTCTTGGGGATGCACCCCATACTATTCCAAACACAAAGAAAATTTGCAGAAAGAGAAATATTACAAATGTTTTAAAGAGTTAGGAGGATTTTCAATGCCTTCCATCTACTTCAAACTTCTTTATTTATAGGCGCCCGCGGACTTCAATTCCGGATTCCAATCTTCCTCTAAATCCTTGTGACGTCACTGCGTTCGTCACTTGGCCTTAACTTCCACTGGCTACATTATTGTCCTTTTGGAATTATTGCGTTAGGTGGCTTCTTTGTCAACTTTTCCACCTTCTCTTGTTGGCCACTTACTGCCAACTACTCTACCTTTCTTTGTCGGCTTTTAATTATGGGTGTTGCCGACACCTCTTTTTCTTTTACATCCAGCTAATCTTACTTTGGCTTGTGAAAGTTTTTTGGTCATTTTTTTCCCTTGTCCTGTTCGGATCCGGATTTTTTCTGGGTTACCCGGATCTTTGTACCGAATAGTGTTTTTTCCTGTTCTACACAGTATGGGCATATGTGGTTATCCCATTGGCCAATATGCATCATGTTGCATGCCTTCTTTCTGGTGGACTCGGTTGCTGGCAACTTGTTTTCCCAGATGAGTAGCCCCTTCTTTTCGAAACAGGTTTCCGCAAACTCTGTGCTTTTCCCTGTTAAAGAATTAACCAGGAACGATCCATTTAAATTGTTTGAGAATATTTTAAACGGATATTTAACCTTTTCCATCTCGGTGAGACAGACCCAGAATCCCCATGCTCGTCGGGTGGAGATTTCATCTTCGCTGATTGAAGATACCAATGGTGCCTTCTCATCCATAGATTTAACTCTGTTGAAGGCAATCATATCATGTCTTTGTAATTTAATAAAATGAAAGACCGGATAAGAACATTTCCCGACTATTTCTGGTGCTGCTGAAATGAACTTAAGCTCTAGAATATCTCCTCTTTGCAGGTGCGGGTTGTTCTGCCATGATTTGTGCACTGTGCTACTTATCCATGCCGGACGTTTTTCGATTTCCGGAAACCCTGGTGATGTAGTATGAACCAATTCTAATGCTCCAAAGTCATACCACTTTCGAACCTCTTCTGGCTTTGATCCTTCGAGCATCCATACCCTGTTGTATTTCCCGGATGTCTCGATTACTATTTTGCTCGGGTTAATTCCCCTTTTGGAAACCAGTTGTTCTCATTTTCCTTGGTAGTCCAGCAAGACTGTAGATAGGACCTTCTCGTCTGAATTAACCTTAGAGGTGTCTGTCATTGGCCTAAGGTTAATTTCTTCCTCTTTTACCCCAGAAGCAGTGGGTTGACTTGACTTTCGGAAATGTGACTTTCCTCTTGCCCAACATTTTTGTTGGTATCCGACAATGGTTCTTTTGAAGCAGTGCTTGAATTTGCTTCTTCATATGTGACCACTTTAGCTTTTTGGGCACCTTTCTCTTTTTTTACCATGCTTTCCTGATTGTCTCTAATATTGTTTCCCATAGTGCTGCCATTGCTATATGGGAGGCTCGTATATTGTTGCGGACCATGTCCACATCGCTCTGTTGTATTTGGCCAGCTGCTCGTGCATTGATCTCGAGCTGTCCAAAATGCTTTGATAGCTCCTCTAGGTTTTCTCTGAGGTGCCTGAATCTCGTAATGATGGAATCAGCTTCAAATGCTTCCATCTTTCGTCAATAAATCTGCAAGAACATTTTCATGAGATTTTATAACATCAATATCATAAGCATAATATTGACATTCAGCTTGCCATCTGATAATACGAGCTTTTTCAATTTTTGATTCAAGTTTATTTTTTAAAAAAGCACTAACATTAGTATTGTCAACTTTTAATACAAATTTCTTTGAAAGTAAGAATAAAGGCTATTTTTTAAATGCTTTCCATACTGCCAAAAATTCCTTCTCGTTAATATGCCAAAGTTTGGCTTGTTGTTTAGTGAACAACCCTCCTGTGTATCTACAAGGTTCTTGACCCGTAGTTGTTTTTCTCATGAGCACTCCTGCCCATCGAAAATCATTGGCGTCTGTGTAGACTACGAGCTCATCCTCATCTTGAGGTATCGTGAGTTTTGGCAAGCTATTGCAAACTTACTTTAGTTCACGAATTCTCTTGATATGGATTTCTTCCCATTTCCATCTAAAGCTTTCAGTCTCTTTCAGGAGTGGTCTAAAATCATTTTTATATTTTGCAAGGTCTTTTATAAACATGCCTGCAAAATTTACAACTCCCAAGAAACTCTGAGGTTGTTTCTTGTCTTTTAATATGTCAGGAAAATTGCGTATTTTCTCCAAAATGTGTTCCTGTAACTCTATCCCTGCTTCATAAATTTGAACTCCTAAGAATTCAATTTTATTAGTAGCGGTATTAGCCTTTTTCTCAGAGAGAACAAGACCTTCACTGTGACATGCATCTGAAAATATTTCAAGATGTTTAATATGTTCTTTAATATTTCGAGATGCAATCAGAATATCATCTATGTAGACGAACATGAACTTTTAGATAATCCTTAAATAGATTATCCATCTTTCTTTGGAATATCTGAGGGGCATTAGAAAGCCCCATTCGCAAACATTCCAAATATATTGCCCTTGTGGGATGGAGAATGCTGTGAATTTCTTCGACTCATTCTCCATATTAATCTGATAGAAACCAGATTTGCAATCAAATTTAGAAAACACTTTAACACCTTTGATGCAATCAATTAAGTGTTCTCTACTCAGAATATAGTAACCATTAAACTGTATTATTTTCTTAATACCTTGATAGTTTATTACCAACCTAGGTTTACCTCTTTTTATTTCACCATGGTTTCTTACCAAGAATCCAGGGCTACTATAAGCTGAGACTCCAGGCTCGATGAGTTTAAGATCGATATGCTCCTTGATAATTTGTTGCATATTTTGTTATCCTGCATATTCATTAAGATGGGTTTGTATCGAACATACTCATATTTATTTTGTTCTTTTACCTGTAGAGTAGCTTCGATCTTGTTATAATCTCACCATGCCAGAGGATACTCGATAAAGTTTCTCTGGATAAGTCTTTTGACATTTTCGAGGGACAATTTAGTTTCCCCATCAATGTCTAATGAAGTTATATTTAATGACTTCATCTCCTGCATTGCTTCTTTGAGGTTTATAATTTCCTCAATAGAAGCTTCATCGAATCCTTGTTGTCTAAATGACAACAAAGCCTTACCAAAATTTCTTTTATCCTTCATTTTTGGATGGGTTAGTTTGGCATCATTATCACCATGTTTGCCGCGAAATAATATAGGCATTAACCTGTTGAATGCCTTTTCTCTGCGCAACACCTGTATCTCATTTCCACAACTTGTGGTAAATATTAACAAAATTCTTTTGTTATCTTGAACATATTTTGTAAAGGATTGTATGAAATTATTCCCTAACAAAATATCTGCTCATGTGTCATGAAAGTAAATAGGAGGCGTTTTTACCTTATACCAAGGTGTACCAAATGCTCCTCCAATCATGATATTGGCCTGTCGGATATCCTTATTTAGTACTAAGATTTTTTTGGGAAAAATCTCTTTCTGCAATAATGGGTAATGATTCCATAGCTTCGCTAGGGAAAACTCCTGGTTTTGCCATGCAAATACCTGATCCTGAATCAATATAAGCTGAAAAAAATTTTCGGACTTATATTGTTCATATATTATTCCTACAGAGATATAAATGGAAAATGGACTTGTCAGTTAATTCTGATGGTGTGACCCTTCAGATTAAATTCTATACCATTATCCTTTCTTACCCATGATTTATGATTTTCGGGAAAACTTAATCCCAAAATCATAACCCCATTGTCTTTTCCGGCGGTGCCTAAGACTTTGATCTCGTGTCCTGCAATTTCAATTGTTCCTTCATAGGTTCCAATTGATGGCTGCTGCAAGTACTATAAGTCATCACATGGAAAACGGTTAATTTTTTCAGTGACGTCAAATATTACTCGTATTTCTTACCATCTTTTAGGGCATTTAATCTTTATATTCTCCACCCCAATGGATTGAGGAGTTAGATCTTTGATGAACTCATTCCGTTTATATGCCATAATTCTGTCTTCCGAAAAAGACATACGGCTTGCGTACTCAATTCTAGCACTCGTTGATCTGCCTAGAATTGGATGATCTCTTATCTGTATGTCTACTCCTCCTAACCTTGGAATCTGGGTAGGATTTGGAGTCATGACTTTAGAAAATTCCTTGAAAATTCTAGGAATTTCTGTATATTCTTTCCTGAGAAATAAGTCAGAATGATGACTATTGGAAAGTGCATAAGAGATTCTATAAGTTATAGAATATGGCATGTTCCCTTCTTTAATCAGATCTTTTCTTTTAAAATCCTGATGAAGGGTTAGAACTCTACTAAAATCTTGGTCAGCTAAGTTATAGAAAATTCTTGGATGTATGTCAAACATTAACTTGCCAACATATAAATTTCCTACCATAGTTCCAAGAAGACCATCTATAAGGTTATTGATTCTTCTATCAGTGACTGATAGATGTACTTCAGAATCAATGCCTTCTTTAAAGATTGCCTTAATTACTACTTCAATGGCTCCTATGTGGATCAATTTCATAGTAATTGCGATTTCCTCCTTCATTCTGCTTAATTCCTCAAGAATTTCTTCTTTAGGAATTAATTGCATATCCATAACATTACAAGTAAGTTCCATAAGAATTGCAAACTCACCTGCACTTACCTTGTAGATGATATTATGTCTTCTCTGGTTGAGTCCCACCTGGTTAAGAACTCGTCCAATCCCGCCAATTCTGAATCCGTCATATGGGCTGAGGTTGGAATCTTTTCGCATTATTCTTTCCATGGTTCGATTCGAGATCGTCATCCTTGAAAAGAATCCAGACAGGTTCTCAGTGGTCTGAATCCTGTCCTCTTCAGTCAGACTCGGTTGAAGATCCATCTGAATATGAGTCCGAGTCTTTTCTTAATTCTTCCTCGTAGATGCTTTCATCCGAGGGCATGTCTTCAAACTGATAGACTGGTACCAGCTTTTCATGGTAGACCGCTTCCACGATATCCTCTGTGGCTTCGTACATTCATATCTCACGATTCTGGGGGCAATTGGGTGAGATATGACCTCTGGCTCCACACTTCCAACAGTTGCAGTCCTTGAAGCTTTCGTTGGCTCGGGTATGGGCTCGTCTGAATGTTCTCTTGGACGTCGTTCTCCCCGTGCACCTTGTTGCTGAGCTAGTTGAGCCTTGGGATGAACTCTTCGTCGTTCCCGTTCTTTGTCTAGTTTTGTATGTTCTTGCCTTGCTCTTGGACCACCATGCTCTTCTTCTTCGGAATGGAGGTCTTCTAAAACTCTTACTGTATAAGCCTCGACTCTTCTTCTTTCTTCTCTTTTCTTCTGATTCTCCTATAAATGTTGGAAGATCGTTATTTTCACAGCAAAGAGGGGTTTTTTTTTATTTTACCTCTTAGTCTCTTGATGTCCTTTTGGGATGCTGCCTGTTGACACTATTCTCTGAGCTTATCCTTTAAGAAGGACATTCTTTGGGCTATTGATTCCACTGTACCAGGGGGTACTGTGTACGACTGGATCAACATCTCTCTCCATGGGCTGTAGATTTTTGCAAAGAACATGGGACATGCTACTTCAGGTGTCATTTTACTCCGAAAAATAGTATTTACGAAACCAATATATATATTCATTTACTGTGCAAATACTTCTTAACTCTCCACCCAATAGTGCTTGGGTATAGACCTTGATTTTTTCGGTTCTCTGTTCTTCAAAGTAACCATCTCCTACAAAATGGGTTTTGAATGAGAGGCCAAATCTTTCGCAGATTGTGCTTTTGGATTCTCCTTCCAGTATTTGCTCCTTTAAAGTTGCCGTGGAGTTTTTCCAGCCCAACTTTGCCGATCCTTCGAGACTTAGCTCTATTAATCTGACAAAGTTTTCTTTATCGAGATCCATGGTGGTTGCTGCAATCTTCATTGAAGCTACCCATTCGTCAATCAGATCTTCGATGTTTCGGAAGTCGATAACATCGAGGTTCAGTGTTATGCCATATGGATTTAATGGTTGTAACATCGTCTTGGCCCACGGTGTGGATTCTGGTGCTTTGCTTGGGTTCCGTCCTGGGTTTCATCTTGCATTGAGATGTACCTCAGGATACATGTTCATGTGGAAATCTGTACTTTCTCTCATTGGGACATCAAGCGGTCCATCGTGGGTTACGTTGGATCCCGATTCTTTCGCATAACCCAATTGAAGAACTTCATTGGGTTTTACATTAACCAGATCCATAATCCAAAGTTGGGAAAATGATTCCGCTAATTCTTGTAGATCTGATAGATCTGCCCTGGAAACACTCCTTCGACTGTTTTCAGTATATCGATCATAATCTCTTCTTGTGATTTCTACTTTGGAACCATAGTTGCTTTACCTTTTTGACGTAAAGCTTGTACGGGTCCGAATGCATCTCTAATATTGGCTTGGTTATTCTTGGAAGATCCATGAATATCCTTCTGCCTTTTCTTGATATCTGAAATATCAAATTTCATATTTAAAATTTCTTTCTTCAGATCTTGAAATAATTTCAAGATCTCATCTGTTGATTGATTCAAGGTATCTATTTTTCCAGGTAGAATTAATACCCGGTTACCATAATCTTGAATCGTCTTTTAGATTTCTCTTAAGTGAGAACTTAGAGCTATCCGGATCAATTTCTTTCCAGTCAGTTCCTCTCATTTTCATGAAAGAAATTACTTTTAATAAAATCTTGTCTTATGGACAAGTTCAAGAATTTCCTTTGGAAATTTCTATTTTTTATTTCCAAAATTTAGAAATAACTCGTTGGTTTCAAGTTAATTGAGTCCGTTAAATAACTAAATCTTCTCTATTAAGAAATTAAATATTATAAATAATAGAATTAATATGTTCTTCAATAAAACATAGGCTCTGATAACAATTTTCATGCGCTTGGGGTCTCATTTGTATAGAAAACTTTGGAATAAGACTAAAGTATATAAAGTCAAACTTTTGGGGTTTTAAAGAAAATAAAGGAAAAGTTGTTGAGTTATTAATTAATTTCAAATTGGTCCTTATGACTTAATTTCATTCAACATGTGTTTGTAATGGCCTAATTCCGAAAATTCAAATTATAATGGCCTAAAAGTAGAATAGGCTCCTTCTAAGCCCTTTTTATTCATTTCCCCTATTTTATTATTGTTCCTTCTACTATTAAAAAATTCTTGTAATGTTTTTTAACAAATAATATGAAAAAGGGTCCGGTTAAGGTGCGATTGCACCATCCCACAGCACATCAAGGCGAAGATCTTGAGCGTCCAATTAAAATCCAAGGGTTGTAAATGCAAAAGGGTAAAGTTGTCCAATGAAAATATGTAACGGTTTTATTAATTTCCAAATTAACGGATTACTACTTATCTTTAACGGATTTACTCATATCATAAACGGATTTGTATCCTAAAATATCTTATAAAAGAAAAATTAACTAAAATTAAAACATATTACTGACACAAATTATATTAAAAAATTCCTATTCCTTTCAGGTATAAGTGCAACTATTTTCAGCGACATACCAAATACATTTTGCAGCGATGTTATATCTTTTCAGCGATATCACGTTATACTTTTCAGCGATGGCATATGGTTCATTTCATCGAGTTGGTATCATTATTTTCAGCGATGACTTGAAATTCCTTTCCCCCGAGATGTGCAACTGTTTACATCAAGATACTAATACACTTTGCAGAGATGTTATATCTTTTCAGCGATGTATACTAATTCTTTTCAGCGATGTATCACTAATTCTTTAAGCGAGTTCACTATATTCTTTTCAGCGATACATCATATGTTTTTATTTTTAGCGAAATTATTAATTCCTAATTCAAACATATTACTGACACAAATTATATTAATTTGTATCATTATTTTTAGCGATACCATGTTATACTTTTCAGCGATTGAACGTGCTTCATTTCATCGAGTTGGTATCATTATTTTCAGCGATGACTTGAAATTCCTTTCCCCCGAGATGTGCAACTGTTTTCATCGAGATACTAATACACTTTGCAGAGATGTTATATCTTTTCGGCGATGTGTACTTATTCTTTTCAGCGATGAATCACTAATTCTTTAAGCGAGTTCACTATATTCTTTTCAGCGATACATCATATGTTTTTATTTTTAACGAAATTATTAATTCCTAATTAAAACATATTACTGACACAAATTATATTAATTTGTATTATTATTTTCAGCGATAGAACGTTATACTTTTCAGCGATGAAATGTGCTTCATTTCACCGAGTTTGTACCATTATTTTCAGCGATGACTTGAAATTCCTTTCCCCGAGATGTGAAAGTGTTTTCGTCGAGATACTAATACACTTTGTAGAGATGTTATATCTTTTCAGCGATGAACTACTATTCCTTTAAGCGAGTTCACTATATACTTTTCAGCGATATATCATAAAAAAACCATAATCACTGAAACAATTCATAAAACTAAATCAGTTAAAAACAAGGTTTTGGTTAGGGTGCAACCAAAACCAAAATAATTCCAACCAAACCATTCCAACCATTCAAACCATAAAACAATTCAAACCATAAATCAATTCCAAGCAAAAACATTTCATTCACTAAACATATTAAACACCATTCAAAGTCATAAAATCAGTTCAAAACATTCACACAAACCATTCAAAGTCATAAAACAAGTCAACCATGACAAAACAAGTCACAAAACAAGTCACTGAAACAAGTCAAAAAACATCACAAAATCAGTTCTAAAAAAATCATTTGAATCATCTTAAACACCAGGGGAAGACTCCTGAGGTTGAAAGATGGCACGATGCATCGCCCTAAGCCTATGAAGCAGATCTTTCCACATATCTTTAAAAACCTTTTTACGTTCATTCAACTGTCGTGGAGTCTTTGCAAATGAGACTTTAACGCTGCGATAATGCTTTGACATTTCTTGCAGCTTTGTGGGGGTCAAATGAACGCCTGTTCACATCACCACCATTAGATCTGCCTTCTTGATGGACGACATCAGTATGAATATCCAGAGCTTGGAAGTGGGGATACATGATGTTATAAGATTTTTCAGCAGACTGAATATCAGGATATTCAGTTATGATTTTCAGAAGAAATTCATGTGTTTCAACATATAAGAAAGATAACTTATCAGCATATAAGATGTAAATATAAGATGTCACAATCAGTACAAAACAATTCATAACCATAATCACTGAAACAATTCATAACCCTAGAAACAACCATAATCAGTTCAAAACAATCACTAAAACAACCACAATCAGTACAAACCAATTCATAGCACTAAAACAACCATAATCAGTACAAAACAATTCATAGCACTAAAACAACTATAATTACTGAAACAATTCATAACCCTAGAAACAACCATAATCAGTTTAAAACAATCACTAAAACAACCATAATCAGTACAAAAACAATTCATAGCACTAAAACAACCATAATCACTGAAACAACTCATAACCCTAGAAACAACCATAATCAGTTCAAAAACAGCATTAAAACCATAAATCAGTTCAAAACAATCCCAACGAAACCATTCTAACCATAAAACAATACAAACCATAAATCAAAGGTTCTTCAGCATACTCAATATCAGGATTAATTTTCATAAGAAATACCTGTGTTTCAAGAAGAAGATCGCGATACTTCGAAGGCGCAAACCCATGGTCTAATATTTTTTCGATTAAATCGTTCAGCGCGCGCGCTTGATCAACAGTTGGATGTGTGTCCTGCAGATACCTCCCGAAAATTTCCCAACATTGTGTCAACACACTGGAACTGGAACTCTCTCTGGTACATCTTCTTTTCGACGACATTTCTGAGAAATGAAGGTGATTCCGATTTGGGTTTTAAGAAATTAAGGTTTACAAATGAAGTTTTGAGAAATGAATGTGATTCCATTTATAAGGGTCACAGTTTAAAAAAATTTCCGAGGCCCATTTCATTTTATTTAGGCCCATTTCTTTTACGCCATTCAATGAAATGACATATAGTTCTTTTCAGCGATGATATCTGTGTTTTTCAGCGATGACATTGTATTTATATCAGCAATTAGAATATTAAGCCCAGTCCTCATTTCCCGTCGCTCATTCCCTCTTATGAAGAAACATTGAAGTATTGAAAAGTTTACAGTGAATGATTTTGTATTTTGGACTATTAGAAAAACAAAAGAGAGAATATTCTTGCCAATATTAATTGCATTATGACAAATACTCAAATTAGATTCCGCTTCATGACATATGATACATTGGAATCCAACCTAAAGTAAATTAATTTTGGACCCTTTAAGTTGACCAACGAGGGGCCTTTAGTTATCGATTAAGTTTATATCCAGATTCTGGACCTCCAGAAGTGATATGGTGTTTAGATTAAAATGCTATGTAAACATATATCATTACAATGGCAACAAATATATTTCTTTCCAACGATGATATCTGTGTTTTTCAGCGATGACATAATATTCAAATCAGCGATTGGGATATGATGATTGGTTGTAAAGGCGTTCTGGCTGATTCTTTTGTTCATCTTTCACAAACTGTTTATGTGCAAACCTCAAGTAATCTCTCACAAATTCTGGATTGGTGATCCTCACCAGCTTCAGTTCCCATGCTCCTTTGATCCGGTTGCAGATTAGACTTCTGCGTTTGTACTCATAATGCATGATCTTATCTTTATTTCCTGTGTTAGCATACTCCAGGGCCTTCTGATCCATTTCCATGAGGAGTTCGAGATAAGAAGTTCTGTAACGCTCCATCATGGCGCCCACCATATCTCTTTCCAGGGCTTCCTTTAAATAAGACATATCTTGTGCCAGATCATATTTCAAACACTCCTCTGCCTCAACCTTGGTCATCAATCTGTACTGTCTTGCATTCTTTCTCAGCACTGGCCACTTCCTATGCCTTATCTCATGTAGCACTTTTTCCCTTAGAATTCTGATGTGCTCAGGAAATTCAGGATCCGCATCAATTCATTTTTCAGCTATCCCCACCTGAAAGAATCGCTTCAAATCAGCCAAATAGAGAATAATACTCCATAATTTACAATGCCCATGTAAGAATAGTGAGATGTACATTTAAGCAGTGTGACAATATACATTTCAGCGATGAAATAATATACATTTAAGCGATGGGAAAAAGTACATTTAAGCGATGTACTTAGTTACAATAATTTGTAAATATATTTAAGCGATTAAAAGATGTACATTTAAGCGATGAAAACATATACATTTCAGCGATGAAAACATGAACATTTAAGAGATGGAAAAAAGTACATTTAAGCGATGTACTTAGTTACAATAATTTGTAAATATATTTAAGCGATGAAAAGATGTACATTTAAGCGATGAAAACATATACATTTCAGCGATTAAAACATGTACATTGAAGCGATGAAAAAAGTACATTTAAGCGATGTACTTAGTTACAATAATTTGTTTTTCCACACCTCAAAAAACAGTTCATTCATCATTGTTTCTTTTCCGACCCTTTTTTGGCTTAGGTGGTGGTGGTTTCTTTACCTCAAATGACTGACTGAGCTGGGCAATAAAATGCATCTCTCTATTCACTTCTCCAAGCACAAAATCTTTCTGTTGATTCACATCTGACAGCAATATTTGAGCACAGACATTGACTCTTTTTGCCAGATTGTAGCTTTTGTTCTTCATTTCTGACAACATGTCATCCATAATCAATCCTTCCCAATAATCCATATATGACAAGACAAAAACACCACAGCTGTGCTCATCTTTCTGCTCTGCCAACGGGGAGAAAAGCATACGATATGTTGCAAACCATTTTTCGGATTTCATCAATGTATTTCCCAGCATCCTGAAGTTATACCATATCTTATTCAAAACTATATAATCAGCTGTCCACCCGCCTTCAGCATTCTTGCTGTTGAAGTAAACAATTCTTCTCTTTCTCATATCAACAGAAAAAATAATCCAATGTTTTTGTCGACAATATGGGAAGAAGAACTGGAACATTTAGTAAACATATAATTAGAATCTAATAATGATCAACTATGTAAAAAAAATTATCAAAAGAAAAATATATCTTACATTCTCTGCATTCAACACCACATCAATCATTTCTTCGGGAACCATCTTGAAATCCTTCATGAATAAATCAACAACTTCTGCACCATCTTTTAATGGTAAATTTGAATCCACCTCTGCCTCTGCAAATGTCTATTTCAAAAGATACAACATTTCATGCGTCAAAAAGAAGTTCATATATATATATATGTGTGTATGTATGTATATATCATACTCACAGCAAATAATGATGAAAAACAATATTTTAGCATTGGTTTCCCGTTGGCTCTTTCGAATTCACGACGGTTGATCACTTTCGCATAAAAGTTTATAACAATATCCGCAATATCACTATCAACCCTCAGTGTTTCAACGTCAAGCTTGGACAAGTTCATTTCTTTATCATCATAAACAAACATGTTTTTCACTTCAACCTTTCCTAGAATATTTGTAATGATAGCCCTAACAACCACATTCAACTCTTCTGGAGTACAGGTATATGACGCCTGAAATTCTGGATAGTGTTTAAATTGGGTATAAGTCATGTCCATGAATGTATACTTAGTGCATTTTTCTATAGGCTGGAGATCAATCATCGTCACTCTAGGAGGCATATACTTCTCCTTCAACTTCTCAATTGTCTTAGCTCTATCACATCCAGATTGTACCTGAAAATTACAGATGACATAGCTATCAATTTCTCACTGACAGATATTGTTTTTATTGCCTTGAAATTAAAATACCTCTCGGTTCTCCAATGCATCCGATACACCTTTCCCTTTCTCAAGACCATCATTTTTTAACTAAAACACAGAAGAAAAAACATCAATATAATAATTGCTAAAAACTATAAGAAAGTCACTGAAATGCAAAAAAAAAAAAAAAAACCTTTGCATTCTCCAATTCATCTGATACAACATTCTCATTCTCGGATATACCCAAAGAAAAGGTTGGCACATCTTTTGCATGCATCTATACACATACTAGAGTAAGTTAGAAAAAATACCTCTATTTACATCACAAGTGATATAGCTAAAAACTATTAAAACAGCTAATGCAAACGAATCATCAAATCCCAATCGCTGAAATGTGCATCATTTCATCGCTGAAAAACATTACAAAACATCGCTTTAAAACATTAAAACCATCGCTGAAAACCATTAAAATACCTCTGGATTCTCCAATATATTCGATACATCTTTCTCAGCGCCATCATGTGCTAACTAAAATCACACAAGAAAATATATCAAACATACTATAGTAAGTTAGAAAAAATACCTCTATAAACATCACAAGTGATATATAGCTAAAAACTATTAAAACAACTAATGCAACCAATCATCATATCATCGCTGAAAAGTGCATTATACCATCGCTGAAATGTGCAATGCTTCATCGCTGAAAACCATAAAAACAATCACTGGAAACTATTAAAATACCTCTGGATTCTCAGCCCCATCATGTGCTAACTAAAAATCACACAAGAAAATATATCAAAACATTTTGTTACTGTAATCCCTATAACAAACATTTTGTTACTGTACATATATTCCAAGAATCGAAACTGAAAGGGATTCGGAATCGAATTAAAGATCTCTGCAATAAAAATAAACAACACAGAAAAAGCAAAAAAGAGAAAAGAATGTCAGAAACTACCTTTAAAAAATATTATGAAGTACAATATTTATAAAACTACCTTCGGTACATTTTCAGGTAAATTTTCAGTGTCAGGGGCAATTCTCTCTTCAGTTTTGTCTTTTACATTCCCGGCATCTACACCACCTCCTTCCCGCAAACTTGTCACCTCCGGACCCCCTTGACTCATCACAACATTTGCAGCTCCTGCTAATATACCCATCAAGAGTTCTCCTTCACTTACAGTTATATCAAGATTATTTGACTGTTCTCCTCCACCAGTACCATCAAAAGGTAAACAACGTCGACCCACATTAATCGACTGTTCATCTTGAACTACATCTTGATCACAAGGGGGGTGTGGCGGAGGTTGAAGAGGATCACCTAAAGCAGGGGATACAGGATCACCTAAAGCTTCAACATCATTTGTGGATGCTTCTATGAGAGGATCAACATTGTCTGAAGCATCAACATCCCTATATTGGCAAGCAATGTTCAGGATAGAGTCCATTGTGTGATCAGAAAGATGGACAACTGGTTCAAAATCAGTTGTCTCATTTGCATTAGCTTCATGCACGGGTAAATACATAGAGTGCAAGCTAGAAAGATTGACAGCTTGTTCATTTCCACCAGCATTCAAATCCTCATTTTCTCCTAACTGCTCATCTCCTCCTCCATCCACACTCCTAGAAAGATTGACAGTTGGTTCATCTTCCACTTCTTTTCCACCCCTCCTTTTCTTCTTTAGCTCAGAAACAAAAGTACTAATTCGATCGTCATTTTCCACATTTTCCACAGTCCTTTTCACAGCCCTCGATTTCTTCTTAAAGTCAATATCTGGATACTTTGCATTAGGGAAAACCTTCCAAATATCAACCATCTCCAAGTATCGATCTTTTTTTACATGTAAATCCAACCAAATGAACCACTTCACGCTCATAGTAATCAAAAAACATGTGCTGAAAAAAACAAAAACAAACAAGATACATAATCAACAAACAACGACCATTATCAACAATATAAATCACATCACAAATATAAATCGCATAACAAACACAAATTTAAAATTACCATTAAGCAAAACAGGTCTCCACAGGGGCGTGCTTGAGCACTGGTTCCCTTATCCAATTTTGCCTTATACAGTTATACTCATTCAGAGATTTGATCAGAAATTGTCTAATATGAAGACACCAATTGTACCTTAAAGCTTCATCCGGAGATCTAAGAAACTGAAGATACCTTTTGTTTACAACCCTCCGTGAGTTAGGAGTAAAGACTTTCTGCATAGCAAACAATACATACATCCTCCAGTAGTCGTCCAATGGAATTTCCATATTCTCCTTATTCTCTAAAATACTTCTAAGATCCTTAACAGGTATTCGATTAGGCTCCTTCTTATTCTTAATAAGAGAATACTTGTCACAAAATTTATCAGCAAAATCATAACCAATTTCATTATTCTTCAAATCTATTATAAGTTTATCGACTCCCCATGGCAAACCATATACTTTATGAATATCTTCATCTGAAAACCTCCATCGACGGTTTTTTATCAATAATAAAACATTCCTGAATGCTCCACTGATTGATGAGAGTTATCACAGGATCAACCTTAAGCATGCACATATTGAACATAAGCAGACAACTGAAGCATTTTTCATGAATAAACTCTTTCCTCCCATCTCCGTCACTCTCGTTCAGGATTTTATTTAACAAACAAACGCTAGAGAGAACGCAACAGACCCGAGTATGAACTTTTTCAGCCATTCTTCGGAAGAATCACCGTTCACCGTTTCACTGATCAGAAAAGAATCACCGTTCGCCGTAGACGCTCAGAGAATCGCTAAATCGCTGAAAAACCCTAGAGAAAAGTATCGACAGTGATAAATTAAAAATGGCGGTTAAATTTTTATTAAATACTACACAGTGAATTCTAGACGGTTATTTTTTATTAATTACTAGACGGTTATTTTTTATTAACTAATTTTCATCGCTGAATTGCGTTAGTTACGCGAATTCTGAAACATTGTAAAATTTTTATTAACTACTACGCGGTTTTTTATTAACTAATCTCCATCGCCGAATTGAATTATGATCATCGCCTTCGTCTATAGGAATTCATCGCTGAATTGCATTAGTTACGCGAATTCTGAAACATTGTAAAATTTTTATTAAATACTACACGGTTATCTTTTATTAACTAATTTCCATCGCTGAATTGCATAATGATCATCGCTTTCGTATATAAGAAATCATCGCTGAATTGCATTAGTTAGCACTGAAATAAGTCGATCAAATACAATATTAATATCCTTTCAAAAATGAAGAATTCAAAAGACAATAACAAATATTGTAATTCCTTTCACGAATCCTTTGAATAAAGAAACTATGCTCACAACTTGCAATGCAATGTATACACTTCATGTCATTTCTAAAAAACAAAAATCTTCATTTCTGCATCCGTTTACGATGTTCTAACTCTTTCTTTTTCCGAACAGCTTCAGAAATAGAGACCATTCTCTTGTTCGATTTCTTCCGCCCTTTACACGTTTCTCTTTCCCTTAAATACAAATTTGAGTAATCTGATGTACTTCCAATCTCTGGAAAAAAACAAAAAGATTGAGAAACACTATTTTCAAAAAAGCAAAAACATAAACATGTCTTTGATTAGCAATTACCCGACTCTTTGTTAATATCAATATTGTCATACTTTGTTTTCATCAATGTCTCAAAATCATTTATAAACGATTCACAAGCATCCTCATTTCGCGACAACACAATTGCTGACTTCATAAACAAGCCACACAATTTCCGGTATCTAGATGCTGCATTGACCACATTTGTTTCTTTTCCAACACCGACATTGACATAACTGAGATCAGATTTTGCATTCCGTGACCACCGCTGCAAAATATATTTATCTGGAATAGTATGAAACACTTTTGCTCCACTTCCTGAAAGAACATCCATCACCCTCAAAGCATGACAACATAAAATCCCCATATTCTCAAACATATTGCAAGTGCATCCAATTGTACCATCATCCATGTTAACATTAACATGATCACCAATCAACTTTGAATCTGCATATTCTCTCTTGCAAACACGATGAACTAATGCATCTGGTTGAAGCTCAACCACATACCCAAATGACAAATCATACTCATTGTTGAAAATATTGAACACATTTGGTGTATACTTTTCAGCTATATATTTCAATAGTGGATTCATAATAAACCTCGCAGAAACTTGTCTATCATCTGCCTTAAAATATTCCATCCGTTCATTATCCCTCCTTGACTCCACAACCCTTTCAAAATGTGCAAAGAACTCAACATAGTTATCAACTGGCCTTAAGAACCTGTGAAAAGTCAACACAATATGGGAATGTGAAAATCAAATTCTCAACTAAATAAAGCAAACACACATCGCTGAAATAAATAGCACCCTATCGCTGAAAACAACAGTAGAACCTCACTGAAAATAACTAATCAAATATCACTGAAAATGAAATTTATTCATACCGTTTCACAACTGAGTTAAAAGATTCACTTAGCTGAGTAGTCCTCATTCCTGCAGTAAAATGATTTTTAACCCAAGCAGCGGACCATTGCCTTCTCAAATTATAAGTAGTCGACAACCACCTATGTTCAGACTGTGAGAAACAAGTTGATAGCATGTATTCTCATTCCACCTCAAATTCCATCTCTGTCCTCACATCATATACCAAATGATGAAATAGGTTATCAAACCTTAAAAAATGAGTTCAACATGTATATATCAATATCCAATCGAAAAAACAATTGAAAGTAAAAATAACTAAATATTTACCTTGGTGTGTATAGTTGGCTCAAATTTTTTTTCGTATTTTCTATAATGTGCCAACTACATAAAGCATGATAGGTATTAGGCAAAATTTTCCTAATTGCCGGTGCCATCGCACAATCTTGATCTGTGAAAATCGTTTGAGGTGCCTTATCCCCCATACACTTCAAAAATGTTTTAAATAGCCACTCAAATGATCTTTGAGTTTCATCAAGCATCAATGCAACTCCAAAAATAGAAGTCTGTCGGTGATGATTGAATCCAACAAAAACAACTAATGGTCTGTAATTTTTATTTGTCCGATACGTTGTATCAAAGGTCACACTATCACCAAAAGCTTGATAATCCATCCTCATTTCAGCATCTGACCAAAAGATATTTGTAATTCTCTCATCATCATCCAGTTCATACTCATGGAAGAAAAATAGATTACTGACACATTTCTCAGAGAAATACTTCAATACAACACCAGCATCCCCTACTTTTAAATTTCTTTGCCGCCTTCTAACAAGTGCATTCTTCAAATCGTCCTTTAAAAATCCTATAGTCCACTACCTCCAGCACCCATACTAAACAAGTCATATGATGACTTCAATGACAATCCAACTTCTTAATGTATATCAGCCAATGTTTAAAAAGGCGGTATTGAAACGCGCCTTGAGGCGCGCCTCGATGCGAGGCGGCGAGATTTCGTGTAATACCCGGGGTTTTTACAACGCCCAAAGAAACGAAATAAAATTTATTTCCGAGAAGAAAATAATTTATTACAATAAATTATTGCTCGGAAATGGCGTGACCGATAAATTCAAAAAAATTCGAACCCAAATTTTGGTAAAGTCGAAATGGGATGAAAGAGGGAAAGGAAGCCCGAAGTGTAATACCCGTAAATTTTAGAATATAAAAATAGGAATTAATCAAATAGGAAAGAAAGTTTTGTTTCCGAGAACCCATAAACTCGGAGATGCACGGAAATCAAAAGACGACGATTTAGAACCCGACGGACCTAAACCTAAGATTTCAGACGTGAAATCGAATTGAGTCGGAATAAATTTATGATGAGAAGCATAATCCGAAAATGACCCGGAAAATCGAGCGCGAAAACGTGGAAGGATAGAAGTCCGAAAGAAGGGAAGAAAAGACCCGACGGATCGGATCGCACGGACCCGCCCGGACCGCAGTCCAGGCGGGGACCGCGCGCTGGCCGGGCGGGGTTTGGCCAAAAGGCGCGCCAACCCCGCGTGGTCCCCCAGAATTGGGCAAATGACGCGTTTTCGACGATTTGTTACCATAATTCGACCCCCCGACTATGGAAAGAAGATTTTGGTCGAGGGGAAAGCTTTTAGGGCGACTTAGGGCTGCCTCCCCACCCTTTCATCAGTCACCAAACTCCCCAATTCACTCTCAAACTCTCCCAAGCCAAAACACTCTCCCGACGAACTTCCGACGAACTTCCGGCGACTTTCCGACAACCCCCGACGGCCGTAGGAACGTGTAGATCAAGGATCACAGTCCTTAGATCATTGGTAAGTAGTATCTTAGGTTCTCAATCTCATTTTTCCTTTCAATCCCCAAACTAACTCTTGAATCGTTGATTGCAAAACACGTTCGTGGCCAAAGTCGGGAACTTTGCGTTTCGTAGATCCGTTCGTAGGATTGTGGACGAGCCGAGCGACCCTAGGACGACTCAAGAACACAATCACAGTAAGTTGAGCCTTCCATATCAATACGGGTGGTTTAGGGGCGTCCAAAGTAGTCGTAACATAATGGAACGTAAAAACCAAAGTTAAAAACCCCAATACGCGCAGTTTCTGAAATCGGCCTAAAACTCATATTTCGAGGATTCAATCCGAGAAACTCAAAACTAGACTTTTAATCCTAACACATAAATCTAGGTCGTGTAAAAATTTCAGACATTTTCGTTAACGGTTGCTATTTCAAATCGCACCGAACATAAACTGTTTTACTAGAACTTTTTCGAAAAACTGACAGTGTTCATATTCGAACTTGATGAGCATGTTTCTATATTTTCTAGTCTGATTTGATCTTTGCAATCTGAATGAAAGTTGTAGATAATCATGTCTAGTATGTGCATATAAAATTTCAGAATTTTTGGAGTCCATTTGATATGTTAAAAAGTCGAAACTTTGAACTGTGTCAAATCTGAGTCCGGACAGAATTCTGTTTGCGTAATAAAGTCGATTTTTGACATGTTTGCTCAACTTTTTTCAAAATTGTTAACACGAAAGTTGTTCATTAGGGTGTTTTGCATAAACTGTGAAATTTTCAGATTTTTTGGACTTAAAACGAATTTTTAAATTGAAAAGGCGTAAACTGTGACGCCAAGTTACTTTTAAATCGAAGGATTTTGAAATTTCGAAACGAACGATCAAAGATTTGAAATACGATACATCTATACTTTTGAAAAACCCCGATACATTAAATCTAAACGATACATGAGATACTTTGGTGGAGGGTGAGTGCTCTGCAGGGTGCCCCTCTAGCCTTTCTCTTCGGGCCTATAATGGACGAGAGAATTAGATGAGATATTACGCCAATCGGCGGGAGATACATGGCCTACTCTCTCGGGATTTTTCGTATGGATTTTCCGAGGCTCCGGAGTGGTACTGGGTATGGCAGATACGGCTGCGGCCGCCGGATCACCGGCTAAATGAGATACTTACGAAACGGCTGCGGCCGCCGGATCACCGGCTATACAAAACATTGAGAAATGGTTATGTAACGGGGAAATAAAAGATTTAATATTTTTAAAGTATTTATTTATTTATGCATGTCTTTAAATTATGCATTTAAATTGTGTTTTTAAATTTCATATCATGACTAAATTGTTATTGTGGATTAAATGCATGTTCAAGTACACGATTTAAATATTATTTCCTTTAAATTTGTAAATGCATGTTTAAATATTTTTTGATTTGCTGAATTTATTTATTTATTGTATTTATTTTATTTATTGTATTTATTTTATGTTGGAAAATTCTCGGGTATTACAGTATCGAGGACTCAACTTCCCTCGTCTGCCAAAGCGCATCACCCCCTTCATGGGTGATATCTTTAGCATGACCCTATCTCCCACTTGAAATTCTAGGTCTCGTCGTCTCACGTCAGCGTAACTCTTCTGACGGTCTTGAGCGGCTCTCATTTTTCCTTGAATCACTTTGATTTGTTGAGCCATGTCTTCGATAAGTTGTGGTCCCACTACCACAGACTTATCGTTATTTTCCCCGCTCAACGGGCTTCGGCACCTTCGTCCATACAACGCCTCGAATGGTGCCATGCCAATGCTAGTATGGTAGCTATTATTATAAGAAAATTCGATTAAGGGTAAATGGGATTCCCAATTTCCCTTAAATTCCAACACGCATGCTCTCAGCATGTCTTCTAGTGTTTGGATTGTTCTCTCGGTTTGTCCATCCGTCATTGGGTGGAATGCGGTGCTCATTTTGATTTGAGTACCGAGAGCTTTTTGTAACTCCGTCCAAAAGTGAGAGACAAATCTACTGTCTCTGTCGGAAATGATGTCATGTGGTACTCCATGTCGTCGTACCACATTATCAATGTAGGCTCGGGCCAATTGGTCAATAGTCCACGTGTCCTTCATCGGGATAAATATGGCTGTCTTCGTTAGCCTATCCACAATCACCCAAATCTTGTTCATGCCTTTAGGTGATCGGGGTAATCCCGAGACAAAATCCATTGAGATGCTATCCCACTTCCAACTTGGAATCTCTAGTAGTTGCATCAGTCCTAAGGGTTTATGTCGCACTGCCTTAACCTTTTGGCAGGTGAGACATTTCGCCACGAAGTCTGCCACTTCCTTCTTCATTCCCGGCCACCAATAGATCTTCTTTAGATCTTTGTAAAGCTTGTCGCCTCCGTGATTCACTGAATATGGCGTGTTGTGCCCTTCTTCCATCAACTTTCGCTTTAACTCGGCACACTTATGGGGCACACACCATCTCCCTTTGAAACGAATGCTTCCATCCTCATGGACAGCAAATCCTATTGCCTTTCCCTCGGCAATATACCCCTTTATCTTCTCCAATTTCGCGTCACCCGGTTGGGCGAGCCTAGTCTCGTCCAATATTGGAGTTTCTACGACCATTGCGTTGATCGTTTCATTCACTGTGCCCGGATGCACAAGTTCCACGTCCAATCTCGCTAAATCCATGTACAATGCCGGCGGAATTACCAACGAGTTTGTCACGTGTTGGGTTTTCCGACTTAGGGCATCGGCTACCACATTCGCCTTCCCCTCGTGGTAGGCTATCTCCAAATCGTAGTCCTTAATAAGTTCCAACCACCTTCGCTGTCTCAAATTCAACTCCTTCTGATTGAATATATACTTCAAGCTCTTGTGGTCGGTGAACATTCGACACTTCCGCCCATAAAGATAATGTCTCCATATCTTTAGAGCGAAAACGACAGCTGCCAACTCCAGGTCGTGTGTCGGATAATTTTCCTCGTGAGGTTTTAGCTGGCGTGATGCATACGCTACGACTCTCGAGTCTTGCATCAAGACACAACCTAAACCTTCCTTCGAAGCATCGCTATAAACTTCGAAGTCACCATTCTCTGATGGTAGTGTCAATACGGGTGTGGTTGTGAGTCGTTTCTTCAGCTCTTGAAACGCTGTCTCACAAGCCTCTGTCCACACGTATTTTACTCCCTTCTTCAGTAGCTGGGTCAAAGGTCGTGCGATTTTTGAAAAATCCTTCACGAACCGTCTATAGTACCCGGCTAATCCAAGGAAACTCCTTATCTCAGTTTGGCTCTTGGGAGTTGCCCATTCAGTTACGGCAGAAACTTTTGCCGGATCCACTGAAACTTCATCAGCGGATACTATATGTCCTAGAAATGCTACCTCCTTCAACCAAAATTCGCATTTGGACAATTTGCCTTATAGCTGATTCTTTCGCAAGGTTCCTAACACTTGGTACATGTGCTGGGCGTGCTCCTCCTCGTTTTTTGAGTAGATCAGGATGTCATCAATGAACACCACTACACACTGATCTAATAGCTCTCGAAATACATTGTTCATGAGGTTCATGAACATTGCCGGAGCATTTGTTAACCCAAAGGATAATACTGTGAACTCGTAGTGGCCATATCGAGTTCGGAATGCCGTCTTCGAAATGTCTTTCTCGGCAATTCTCAACTGGTGATACCCAGATTGTAAGTCGATCTTCGAGAATACTGAAGCTCCCTTCAGTTGATCAAATAGATCCTCAATTCTCAGCAAAGGGTATTTATTCTTGGTAGTCACTTGGTTCAATCCCCGATAGTCTATGCAAAGACGTGATCCTCCGTCTTTCTTCTTAACAAATAAAACCGGTGCTCCCCAGGGGGAAGTACTCGGCCTTATGTACCCTTTTCCTAACAGCTCCTCGAGTTGGTCCTTTAACTCCTTCATTTCCAGTGGTGCCATCCGGTACGGAGCTTTTGAGACAGGCTCTGTGCCCGGGATGAGATCTATAGTGAACTCAAGATCTCTCTCAGGTGGCATTCCCGGGATGTCTTCAGGAAACACATCCGGGTATTCTCTTACCACTGGTATGCTGTCAACCTTGTTGTCTTCCGCCTCAAGGTTGTGCACATAGCACGCATATAACTCATACCCCTTACGCATCAAGTTACTTAGTTTAAGTGCACTAACGATTTTGTTACTCTTCTTAGGGGGCTGAGAGTAAAAGATAACTCTCTTTCCCCTACTTTTTGACAAGGTGATATTTTGCTTCTGGCATTCGATCACCGCCTTATACTGGGACAACCAATCCATCCCCAATATGATGTCAAAGTCTCTTAAGTTAAATTCTACTAAGTTCGCGAAGAATTCTACGTTCTTTATCACTATAGGAATTCCGTTATATCGTTTAGAGCAAGATACTACTTCTCCAGAAGGCAATTGAATTCCTAAGCTAATTCTCTCGCACTTAGGTAGATCTAACTCAGGCACTATTCTTGATGCTATGATTGAGCAACTAGCTCCAGAATCAAATAGAACTCTAAGGGGTGTATTCAAAACATGAAATGTACCTGCCATCACTTCTCCTTATGCAGGCACGTCCGCTTGGTTAACCACGTTGAGCCTCCCCATAGGGCGTCCTTGGTTGCCCTGCTGATTCGCATTCGGCTGCTGATTTTGCCGTTGGTTTTGATTCTGCGGTGGCTGAAACTTTTGACAATTTCCCACACGAGTATTTTGGAAATAATATAACCCCGGTCTTGATTTTATTTAATGAAAACCATTTTATGATTGCGGAGTTAGGATTAGGGATATATTTATAGGTTGTCACGTTTTTATTACTCGTGTTAAGAAACTGTGGCCCGAAAGCGCACGGTGTCAAAAATTGTAGTAATTTATAGTAAGACCGGATCGTTCACTGGAGGATGTGCGATAGAAGTAGGGCCCACGTCATTTTACTAGATTTTCCATTCGTATTGCACCAATTGGTTTGGAAAGTGGTTAACATCTACTAACATGAATTTAAACTAAACTATAAAAGCGTTTAAATTTATTCTACAAAGCAAATAAGTTTATTCTAGAAAGCGGGTGAAATTATTCTAAAAATGCGATAAATACTATCTATGAAAGCAGCGAAAATTTACATTATGCCAGCCGTGAAGCTGAGTCACAATGTAGACAGAAAGGACAGGAAGAGAAGAATAAATATTGGACAAGATTCAAATATAGCAGTATTAAACTTCCATTTTTATACACAGATCTTTGTTCGGGATAATCCTGTCAGATAGCTAATTCTCATGCCCTCAATACCGCGTTCCCTTTAACAGACAGGTACTTACAGTATGAGTTTACATGTTCTTAAGACCGCAAATTCTAAGATACCATAGATTTGTAACTGCCCTGGCCTGGGTATGTTACTTCATCTGTGGTGGACAAGCAACACCTGACAAATCATTTATTGAAATGCCAAGTACTGCTATCATTCTCCCATGTCACACCCAAAGATTCTAATTGAGCCTGAACTATCCCTTAACTATCAATCCTAGTAACAGTTACGCAACTCTCAATACAACCGAGTGACCTCTAACGAAAGCATTTAAAGAAAGTAGTAAAGAAAGCATTTAAAACCTATCACTCGGAGGTTTTAAAGGTCTGACCCTGGTAGTAAAAGATAGCTCCCCATCAGAATGAAGGGGTATGGATCAAGAATTCCCGGCTCTTGGTGAACTACTCGTGTGTTCACTTCCTTCCGGGTAATTATGAGATACAAACTAATGAAATGAACTAATGAATTAGTTCGTTCCGGATGCACTCACTCAGGACTCAAAAATAGGCTTTGGCAGAAGAGGATAGCAGTTGAAAGAAAACTCAACCCTATCTTAGAAAATAACCAAGGCCTGGATGATGTTCCTCTAAGATTATTTACTACACTATATTTGAGTCCAAGTGGACCCCATCTCGGTGTAACATTTAATCTTAGATTCCCAACAAACAGCAATTTTTGGAAGATAAAGAATTTGAAAACCATTCCCTAAACAGGTACTAGACTCTCAGTTAAAACACAGGTCCTTTCAGTCTGGATGAGACCTAATCGCTGACTCTGCTTCTAATTTCCCAAAATCAACCCTTGATAGAATATGAATTAGTCATAACTGAAGAATTTATCCCTTACTCAGATCCGGATTTTATAAAGGAATTTTTGTTGGAAATTTAATATGCAATATCTGTTTAAGATCTAGACTTCTATTGTCCAAGGGAAGGATCCCAAAATATTTTAGACCACAATAGTACATAATATTATCATGCATAAGGATATATGGAAGTGTAAAATCAATTGACCCAAAATATAGATGCGGGTCTAGACAGAAGGTGAAACACAGAGATGAAGTGGTCAGGAGACCAAAGTACTGGCAGAATAATCGGGTGGACTGTAAACATCTACCGTCCAATTTCCCAATTACTCGGATGGAGCAAATTTAGACAGCTTAGACCCTGTAATGGCAGTGTCAATGCCAGTTGGGCCTCCACTGTCTGTGAATTCGGATAAAAACCTACACGCTTCCTCTCTGCAGTACTTATCAGCTAATGTTGACAGACATTAGCAGAGTTTTATTACAGATTGGAATTTGGGTTTGGAAATTAAGATAAATAAAATAAAATTGTATCCAGATGGGAATCAGCTGAGCAGCTATTATAGTCCCGGATGGACTAACCGCCAAGGCTTCCACTAAATGCCATCCAGACCATGCAAAATAACACTTAGTAACTAATACCCAGAATACGAGATAGTTATCCGTGAGGGAATACCCGCCAACATTAGTCTGATGTATTCTTTACTAATTGTTACACACAACACGCAAAAGACAAAAATGAAGTAAAGAGAAGAGCTTGTATGAGAGACATTGGTTTCTCATGCAAGGTTATGGAATCAATCCATAGTTGATGGCTTAAATAATCCCTCCTACCATAATTAATTACAGTCCGGATTATCTGTTTAAGACATCATGATTTTGTTTATAGAAAATTGTTTTAATGACAATTGAACAAAGGTCCTTTAATCACAACAATTAGTGATTTAATTATTGCTAATTAGAATCATCAATCATTAATGACTAGAGGGTTCAATTAATTAACAGGTGGGAAATGGAGAATCAACATTATGCTATTGGCAGCATAACGCCTTATATTGCAATTCTAGGGGTAATACATCTTAATCCGTGGGATTCAGATGTGAGTTTTTTTGCAATATAATGGAGGGTAGAAGATCAGAATTTTTGAGATTAAATGGGGAGGAGGATTCTGTCTAGATACCATAAATGGTGTCATGGGCCTAGACCCTCGACATGGGTGCCTCGACAGATTCACATAAATTTGGGCAGAGTTTCACCTTGTGTCACTAAGCAAAAGTTGTGTCGCGGACCGTGGGTCCGCGACAGGTGTTTAGCGACACAGGGTTGCTCTGGAAATTTCTAAGTATTTTGGTTCCCAGTCGCTAATCTGGAATTGTGTCGCGGAGCATGGCTCCGCGACAGGATGTCTAGCGACTGGGGTTTTCAAAATAAATGTGCAAGGTATAATTTCCTGTCTCGGAATAAGGGTTAAGTCGCGAACCATGGGTCCGCGACAAGGGTGTTCCGCGACTGGAGCCATGCAGAGAAAAATAACAAGAGTTTGGTTCCTGGTCGCTAAGCATGGTTGAGTCGAGGACCGTGGGTCCGCGACAAGGTGTTTAGCGACCAAGGGTTTTCAAATAATGAAGACAAGTGTCCCTAGACATCCATGTCGCGGAACACCCTCCTGTCGACAAACGTGGCTTGGCGACAGGAGTCGGTTAGCGACAAGGGTGGTTCAGGACTCAAGTCTGTAAAAGCAAAGTTGAACAGTGGCATGCAAAAAGTGTGATCTCACCCCATTTCAGATTTAAAAGCTATTCTAAGCCAAAAGCAACCATACAACATTTAAAAATAACAAGAACATGCTTGAACAGAATTAAACCTATCTAGAACAATATTTAAAATAAAGCAACATCCTAATCTAGGGTTTGATCACACACGTACATGATTGCCATTCACAAAGAGTACAATAAGCATAATAATAGGAAATGGGGTCAAATGACTCCAAAAAGGAATATGAAGGCAGTAAATCCATGGGGTGTGAGACCCACTTCATGATTTGGGACACATTTAGAGAATATTTTCCCATTCTATTCAGTGAGTTTGATAATACCCATGATTTTGGATATTTCAAACCCTAAATCAAAAGTTTAGAAGGAAAAACAAAATGATATTAAGCTGGCTACCTAGCAACTGAAACAGTAAAACCAACATTAAATTTAACTAATCTAAACTAAACTAGTGCAAGAATTAAATAATACAAAAGAAAAAGAATAAAACTAAACTAAAACTACCTAAGAACTCAGCTCTCCAATCTGTCTTCAAGAATGAATTCTCCACACACTGAGCTCATGGGGGTCTCCTCACATTTATAGGAGTGGAGCCCTAGGCCCATGGGCTTGATCTGAGGCCCACTATGTCTCAAGACATCACACACATCACAACTTTGTCGCGGGACAGGGCTGCATGTGGCAAGGCTTCTCGACTGGTCTTGTGTCTCTATCCGTGTCCGTGTCGCGGAAGCATGGACCGCGACAGGGGTTCCTCGACTGGGGTGTGGCTTGGCCTCCAAGGTGTTGGTGGCGCGGAGCTTGGTCGTGTCGCGGAACCATGGTCCTCGACCAGGGTTCCTCGACTGGAGGTTCCCAGACTGGTCTTCTTCTTCATGTTGCATGTTGGGTCGCGAATCTCTCCTGTGTCGCGGAACCATGGTCCTCGACCAGGGTTCCTCGACCAGATGTTCCCAGACAGAGCTGAATGGGCCAGATGGGCCAAAGTTATTCTTTTTGTGGGCTTTTCTATCTTTTCCCATCTTTTTGCATTTTTGTGGGCTTGTTTATTCTTTTGCCCATCTTTTTGCATCCTTTTCTTTTCTTTTCTTTTTCTCATGTTTTTGGATTTTTCTAACATAAATATGTAATAAAATTACATATTTATGCATTTTTCATACCAGCTCAATATTTTTACAATTATGCATAAATCAGTCCAATTCGACTGCTTTCTTATTTAATATAAGACCGGAATGCAATCAAATGCCCGTTTCAGACATGGAAATGGATTGAAAATAATGGTCATTTTTGGCCATTATCAACATCCTCACATTTAATACTGATCGTCCCCGAGCAGTCAGAGTCAATGTTCCTAAGAACACAGACTCTACATATTCAATTCATTTTCGTGGCTTCATAAATCACATTCTTTTTGGATTGGGATAAGACAATAAAAAACTATAAGTATTAAGTCCCCTTGATTGCAGTGTTTAATGAAATGATACTTGCTCACTACATCGGGCCTAGAAATCAAACATTATTATCAACCCTTCATGAATATCATGTTTGAAAGATGCAAAGATTAAAAATGAGAATTAGAGGATGACATGAGCATGTTAAATGAAACAGAGCCTCACTTATAAGAGAAATCGGAAAATTCACTCACTCTCAATGGGGTTTAATCAGTGAACACTCATAATCAATTTCAATTAAATTATTCCATAAGCTTGCGATCAGACCAACTCGCCACCGGCTCATTTCTTCAAATCGAGATCATGAGGTCTTATTCAAGGGTTATAATGGGGCATACGGTTGTAACATTAGGTAGGAAATGGAATTATTGGGCTAATAAGTGGCAAGAATTAACTCTATCATAACTTGGCACATTTATTTAAAATTTATGATCATCATTATTTCTTTCTTTTGCTTTTCTTTACTATTGCATGACATTAGACTATGTCTAATTTGCTTTGTCATTTGCAATTTATTTTTGTCGACTGAAACTCGACTCTTTTTTTTTTTTGATCGGATTCTTGAATGCCGATTGAAATTTTTGATGATCGCAAATTTAATGCCTTTTGATAGAATTTATTCTTGCACACTTGGGTTTGAATTTCTTGGTCTTTTTGTAAGGCTAGGAAAAATATAGTGGGTTTCAAAGGAAAATTAGGCTTATAGGCTCAAAGTGGTTGATCCTAAAGGGAGAAATATTTTTGGGTTTGGATTTCAAACGAAGGCCAAAAATTTGGGTTTTCTAAGTGCCTCGATCATATACTCGATTTCGGGAATATGGCATGGTCTTGAATCGATCCCAATTGCAAGTTCTAGTTTCCTTTAATCAAAATGACTCACACATCAAAGAAAATAAATGAGTGAAAGTGACTCATGGCTCAAATCTCACAAGGTTGGGTTGATTCATGTCATACAATATTCTCAAATTTAATCAGAGCTTAATTCTAACAATTTATTCAATCAAAATCTCTAACATGCAGATTTATTACCCAATAAGCTGATCGCATCATTAAATTTTTATAGCTCAAAACCTTAGGAATCCATATCATGCATGTTTTCAATTATATTATCCCAATTTAAAAGTTTGAAAATTTAATCACAAGCCTAAATTCAATCATGTGAATTTAGAGCAGGTTTATGCATATTTTTGCTGGTTATTTAATTTAAAGCAGTAAAAAGAGGCACTGCTGACATACGGAGCATGTCAACAGCATATTTTTGGCCTGACAATCACTTATTCATCTTGGACTGTCAGACATCTTTTCAAAGGAAGAAAATAAAGATTGTTGCAGATCTCAAATTTGAGTTCAATTTTGTGGAAAGCAATAAATTACATTAATTTCAAGGGATTCCTATGCAGTTAGCGTAAACCTGCATGCAAAAGAGGAATTCCCTTATATAGTGCCGACAATAAAATAAAGCATTTCAGGATTCATTCTTCCTTCATCCCTCCTTTCCTAGGGAAAGAAATTTCTGCTCCAGTAGACGATGCTTGACAGGTCACAGCGAATGCACCAGCCTTCTGGTTCTTCCAGGTGTGCTTGCCCCCTTGGGCAGTATTCTCGTTCCACTTGACCTCTAAACAATCTAGAGGTTTCCTGGCGTTCTATCAGCCATGAGAAGAGGTTGGTAACTGTATAGATTAGGACCGATCGAGTGGTCGCCATTTCTTTCATCATTTGAATCCCCAGAAGGACTTGGCTTTCGTCTAGCCTGCTTAGCAACATCAGTCCCCGTGCGCAGATTGACGCTTTATGATTATCTTCTATCCCTGGCCTTAGCAGCTCGCATGATCTTTCTTCATCCCCGTCTACGAATGCTTGTATTGCTGGGATGATCTGGAGATTGAAGTTTTCTGCTTCCATACACCTTTGCAGAAACTCTTCCTTTTCTTCTTGGACGTGTTGTTGCCAGATTTTCACATTTGAAGTTTCCAGCTCGCACCGCTTATAGACGATGGTGAGATCACCTGCGTCCCTCAGTTTTGTACAAGTTTCCCTAGTTGTGAACACTTTCTTGATGTCATCCTCCCCAATTTGGGAGAGGATTTCCCCGAGCAATTCCAGTGGCAGGTCCAGCAGCTGGGTCCCTCCGGGTACTGGGTCCGGGATCTGGAAAACGTTGTCCCTGAAAAGATGGGGAGTAATGAATCCAGTTTTATAATTCTCTCAGAAATTATTCAAGTTGGGAAACCAACATCCTCACATTTAGAGTTTTGCTCTGAATGTGAAATTATTAAGTTTCTGGTTTGAACTGAGTATAAAGCATAGGTAAAATAACTTTTATGGAAAGATAGGGGTCATTGGGCCCCTATAAATATTTTTAATGGGCCATTGGGCCCAAAAGTTTGATTTTCAAATTTTATTAAACAAGTCCGAGGCACTTGTTGAAAATGGGATGAGATGGACGGATGGAGATGGAATGCTCGAAATTTGGAATGTGCAATGGAGGCGTGGCACAATGGATTTGCTATTCTCGGATCGTTTGGACTGCTTTGGACAGTTGAAACATCCGAAAATTTGCAAACACTATTTTTAATTTTAAAGGGTTGACTTGTTTTATTTAAGAAAAGTGAGATGTGAGTGGTCCCATTTTGGATTTTTGAAAAGGATAGCAGTTGGGTGACGAAAATACTGCTATTTACTCACACTACAGTTCCATTGGGAACAAAAAGAACACAAGTCAATTAAAAACCTATCAACTATTTTTGTCTTTTTTCAAAAGGTCACCTTTATTAAAAAGTGGAAATTTCTCATTGGGTGTTTGTACTATGTTTCCATAAACAAACAAACATTTATTCCCACAAGATTGTAACATGTGGAAACAAACATACCCAAAAAGATCTTCCACTTGAATGCCTCAAACCAACACTGCAGAAGCATTCAAATCTCAATCAAAAGCAAAAATAAACAAGAGAAAATCACACACAAAACCCTAAAACTCAAGAGTAAAGACCAATAATATCATGGTGCTCAAAACAACACCCCAACATTCATCAGTTTGTTTCTTCAAGTTTTAAACTTTGAATAGTTTTTAGATCTTGACAGTTTTGAAAATGGGTTTATTAAGGATCCAAAAAGATCTCAAACGATGCTCAAAACTGAGAGAACTCAAAACCTCAAAAACTGAAAACAAAAATGCACACACAAACCGCATCACGCTCTTTACAGGCAAAAACAAGAACAAGAAACAAAAATGCCCAAACAGAGATTATGAACAGGTGGGGTGTTCGAGAATGGGAGAGGGGAAATGGGGCATCTTACTCCACTCTTGGGGGAGAGGGAGGCATCGGTCCCAAGTTTGGGGCGAGTCTGAAAAATCTGGCCATGGTTTCCCCTTGGTAGAAGAGTGTTTGGGTGCGAAGAACACGGTGTTGTTCGTTCGGTAGAGAGAAGAGGGAGCAAGAGAAGGTGAAAGGATGGAGTTTGGATGAAACTGACGTGAGTGCAGGGAAATGAGGTGAGGGGGAGGGGGTATAAATACTAAAAACACTGGTCGCGGAAACCAGACCATGTCGCGGAACAGGGTTCTTCGACCAGGGCATAGCGACATTACACGAGTCGCGGAGTCTGAGTCTGGTCGCGGAACCATGGACTGCGACAGGAGTTTCGCGACCAAGTTCTGGAAGGGAAAAGTCAACGGGGGATGGTGTCGCGGAATGGAGGGTCTGGTCGCGGACCCGTGGACCGCGACAGATGTTCCGCGACATCAAAAGGGAGAACATGTGCGACTGTGTCGCGGGACCAGGCCTGGTCGCGGAGCATTGCTTAGCGACACAGTGGTTAGTTCCGCGACATGAATTTTGAATTTTCAAATTTTTCGTGAACTGGGCCCGAATGTGATGTTGGGCCTGAGTTCATTTTATTCGATTTGGGCCTGAATAAATTCAGTCCAAATAAATTCAAAAGCGCGCTGGGCTGAAATTAAGGAAAGATCTACTTGCATAAATTAGGTTGGGTTAATTCCATCTGTTTACAAAAATTATTCCGGATTAAAATTGCTTCAATTTGCGGAATTATTTTCTTAAATTCATGGAATTAATCCAACCAAGAACCTGGTTTTCCATGTTACTTTACTGGTCCTCTTTTTTGATGGTTCCGAACTTTCTGCAAGACAGATAAATAAAACGCATTAGATTTTCTCCAAATATCAACATCCTCACATTTAGAGTCTTAGTACTCTAAATGTTTAGTTGATTTTTGGGTACTTTCTTGTTATGAAATAACATACTATATATATATATAAAATGAAATTTTTGTGTTTTTAATGCTGTTTCTTATTGGGTGTAAGCCGGATCTGCCACTGCTTGGCTTTCCTTCTCCGGATCGAACTGTCCGAGATATTCTTTTAATTGATGTCCATTCACCACTATGTTGCCCTTGTCAGTTCGGATCCTGATGGCTCCATTTTGAAACACTTCTAACACTTCATGTGGTCCTTCCCATCTGGATTTAAGCTTCCCAGGGAACAGCTTCAACCTAGAATTGAACAATAATACATTTTGACCAACATGAAAATGCTTAGGCTTAATTCGGCGATCGTGCAACTTCTGGGTCCGCTCCTTGTAAATTCGAGAGCTCTCATACGCTAGCGCTCGTATTTCCTCAATTTCATTGAGGTCCAACTTGCGTTTGCTTTGAGCAACTTTCGGATCAAAGTTAAGCGTCTTAATGGCCCAGTAAGCTTTATGCTCTAACTCTACAGGCAAATGACAGGCTTTTCCGAAGACAAGTCTGTAAGGGGACATCCCAATAGGAGTCTTAAATGCTGTGCGGTATGCCCATAGAGCATCATTGAGCTTACGTGCCCAATCCTTACGGGTTATCCCGACAGTGGCTTCGAGTATGTGTTTGATTTCGCGATTGGATACTTCGACTTGGCCACTAGTCTGGGGATGGTAAGGCGTGCCTATCTTATGGAGGATCCCATTTTTACTCATTAAGGTTTCAAAAGCTTTATTAATAAAGTGTGTTCCTCCATCAGATATCACCACCCTAGGTATGCCAAACCGACTGAAAATGTTGTTCTTGAGGAACTTGATGACCTGGCTACCATCATTGGTTGGTAATGCGACAGCCTCAACCCATTTGGACACGTAATCGACAGCTACCAAGATATAGTAGTTTCCACCAGATGGTGGGAACGGTCCCATGAAGTCAATGCCCCATACATCGAAAATCTCAAGTGTGAGAATTCCCTTTTGAGGCATCTCATCCCTCTTGGAGAGGTTTCCTAATCTTTGGCATTTGTCGCAACCTTTCACAAATGTCCTGCAATCCTCATAAATGTGAGGCCAATAAAATCCACATTCGAGGACCTTGTGGGCCGTTCGAGCGGGACCATGGTGACCTCCATATTCTGATTCATGGCATTTTCTGACAATTTGATAGGCTTCATGCTCAGTCACACATCGCCTGATTATTGAATCGGCGCAGTGTTTGAAGAGATAAGGTTCTTCCCAGAAGTAACTTAATACATCTCGTTTGAACTTATTCTTCTGATGATAGTTCGAAAACTGTGGGGTTATTCCGCATGCCAAGAAGTTAGCAATGCGGAAAACCATGGACATGCTTGATTATGCAGATGCAATGCGAACAACTGTTCGTCCGGAAACTCTTCATTAACGGCTTTTTCCTTTTTATCATTATCTAATCGAGATAAATGGTCAGCAGCACCATTATCTCGACCTCGCCTATCTTTTATTATGATGTCGAATTCTTGCAACAGAAGTACCCACCTGATTAATCGAGGTTTGGCATCTTGTTTGCTAAACAAGTATCTCATTGCAGAATGATCGGTGTATACTATAGTCTTCGTACCTATAAGATACTGTCTGAATTTATCAAACGCGAAGATTACATCGTACATCTCTTTCTCCGTTGTGGTGTAGTTAATTTGGGCTTCATTCAGGGCATGACTTGCGTAATGAATTACGCAGTGTCTCCCATCCTTATGTTGCCCAAGAACTGCGCCCACGACGAGACCACTAGCATCGCACATTACCTCGAAAGGTATTGACCAATCGGGTGGTTGCACTATCGGTGCAGAAACCAACATCTTCTTGAGCGTGTCAAAGGTTTGGACACACGCTTCATTTATTAAGAAGGATTTTCTTTACAAAGCAGATTAGTGAGCGGCTTGGCAATTTTAGAGAAATCCTTAATGAATCTCCGGTAAAAACCGGCATGCCCTAAGAAGCTCCTAACTGATTTGATCGAGTTAGGAAGAGGAAGATTGGAAATGATGGAAACTTTGGCTGGATCGACTTCAATGCCTGCATGAGAAATGCGATGACCTAACACTATGTCCTCAGTGACCATAAAATGGCACTTTTCCCAATTTAAAACCAAGTTAGTGTCCTCACACCTCTTTAAAATCTTAGCAAGATTAGTCAAACATTCATCAAACGTATATCCATATACAGAGAAGTCATCCATGAAGACCTCAATGCATTTTTCGATAAATTCAGAGAATATAGACATCACGCATCTTTGAAAAGTAGCAGGTGCATTGCAAAGACCAAATGGCATGCGCCTGTAGGCAAAAGTGCCATAAGGGCAAGTAAAAGTAGTTTTTTCATGGTCTTCGCTAAAAATAACAATCTGATTATACCCAGAATAACCATCCAAAAAACAATAAAATTCTCTCCCTGCCAACCTCTCAAGCATTTGATCAATAAAAGGCAAAGGAAAATGGTCCTTGCGGGTGGCCTCATTCAGTTTCCGGTAGTCGATGCAAACTCTCCATCCGGTCACTGGCCTGGTTGCAACCTCTTCTCCTTGCTAATTCTTGGTTATGCACATCCCTCCTCGTTTTGGTACGACCTGCACTGGGCTAACCCATTTGCTGTCAGAAATATGATAGATTATACCAGCATCTAAGAGCTTGATAACCTCCTTTCTTACCACTTCGTGCATGAGGGGGTTCAAACGCCTCTGAGGCTGACGGGAGGGTTTATACTCTTCTTCCATTAAAATCCTGTGCATGCAAATAGAAGGGTTTATTCCTTTTATATCAGAAATGGTCCAACCTATTGCATGTACATGTTTCTTAAGAACGACTACCTGAGCATTTTCTTGCTCTTGGGAGAGCTTAGCCGAAACAATCACAGGTAATTTTTTATGTTCTGCGAGAAACGCGTACTTGAGATGATCGGGTAATGTTTTAAGTTCAAGCTCTGGTGGGCATTCAACGGAAGGGAGTAATTTGCGAGAATTGGGTAGTGGGAGATCAGATTTACCTTCGGGACCCTGCATCAGTACAAGATCCTCTTCTTCCTCTTCGGTGCCGTCGTTCTCCTGTGCAGTGAAATCAGCTCCGTCATAGGCTTCAAGGTCCCCGGACTCGGGATCCTCAAATTGGACGGCGCTGCACTGTTCCTTTGGGTCAGCACCAGCAAGCGTCAGTACCTGCTTTGAAGATCCATACAACATCATTTCATCATTGTTTCCAGAGTCTAGCTCCTTCCTAACTATTACATCATCAAAAGAAAAACAAGAACTGTCGTTCGGGAATTTCTGCAGTTGCTCCATGTCGAAGATGACTTCATCCCCATCAACGCGGAGTGTAACCCTTCCGGATTTAGCATCAATTAGTGCTCCGCCTGTGGCCAGGAACGGCCTGCCTAACATGAGAGGCATGTCGGAGTCCTCCTCGATGTCCAGAATGATGAAATCCACTGGGAACGGAGTACTGCCTGCTTTGATTATCACATCTCTCAAGATCCCGATTGGCTTTGTAATTGACCTATCTGCAAGCTGGAGCCTCATTTTGACTGGTTCAACTACTCCAAGCTTAAGACGTTTAACCATGGTTAGTGGCATAACGTTAATGCTGGAGCCGAGGTCACACAGTCCTTTTCGGCGTTGTTCTGGCCAATCCGAATCGGCAATGTATAGCATCCGGGATCCTCTTTCTTTTCCGGCAGCTTCTTCTGAATGATAGCACTGCAAGTGCTGTTGAGTACCACCAATTCGTCCTGCTCAACCTGTCTCTTTCCTGAAATCATTTCTTTCAAGAACTTAGCATAGACTGGCATTTCAGAGATCATTTCTATCAAAGGAATGGTAATCTCAACTTCCCGCAGTCTTTTCAGAAATTTTTCAAACTTCAGATCTTGTTGCTTATTTTTAAGTCTAGCCGGGTAAGGAACCCTAGGCATGAACTTGTTTTTGTTATCATGTTTTGGTGGCTGTTGGTTAGAGGTTGTACCTTCACCATTACCGTTTTCTGTTTCTGCCGTTCTTTTTGCAGCGTCAGCCTGCTGTTCGGCTTCCTTTTGTTCATCCACTGCTTCCTCATCAGCATTGTCAACAGGATCATCATCTTCCTCATGAGTGTTTCCAGCATCCACTCCTTTTGGTCCAGCCAGTGTCTTCCCAGATTTCAAAGTTATTGCTTTGCATTGCGGGTTCTTTTCCGCAGTGCTTGGCAACGTTCCTTTATCCCCTTTCTGCATTTCATTAGCCATCTGAGTAACTTGGGTCTCCACATTTCTGATGGAAGCCTGCAGCTGAGTGTTAATCTCCTTTTGGCTAGTGATAAAATCAGTCATCAAATTCTCCAGCCTTGAAGGGGGCTTTTGATTTTGATTCTGATTCTGGTTTTGGTTCCATTGGCCTTGGTTCGGGATGAATTGAGGCTGGAAGTTTTGGGGCTGAAAATTTTGGAAGTTCTGGGTAGGCTGTTGGAAATTTTGAGGAGGCCTCTGTTGGATCTGGGGTTGGAAACCTGGGTTCTGAAAATTCTGTCCCCTGTTCTGATTCAATCCTTGGTTCTGCTGCGGATTGAATTGCTGCTGTTGTGGCTTGTTCAAGAGGTGGGAATTAAGGGCATTGTTGTTTGAATATGACAAGTTTGGGTGCCTGTTTGGGAAAGCCCCTGCAAAGTTACAGCTTTCAGGTGTAAGCTGTTCGCATGTGTCAGTTGCGTGAGCACCTTGACACAGTCCACAGATTACATCTGTTTGCTGCCCTTGAGTGGAGCTCCCAGCTCCCTAATTAACAGACAATGCTGCCACCTGTTCCTGCAGCTTTTCAATATCCGATCTCTCTGTTGTACCTACAGCACACAAACCACGCGGGGGAGGGGAATTAACATCATCAGAAAGAACAGATCTGTTTACACTCATTGCTTCAATCTTGGCCCAAGCTTGATCCATGGGAATGTATAGCAGGTGTTGACCACCAGCAGCATCAAGCATGTTCTTCCATGCTGGGGTCAAACCGCTATAGAATTTTCTCAATTTCTCCCACTCATGGAAACCATGCTGGGGGCATTTCCTGAGCAAGTTGAAGAACCGCTCCTTTGCATCATACAGGGACTCGTCTGGTTTCATCTAGAATTCCGAAATCTTAGAGCGGCATTCATCCACCTTGGACTCCGGGAAGTACTTTGTCAGGAAATTTCTGATCACGTCCTCCCATGCAGACTTCTGATTTACGGGCAATGATTTGTACCATGTTCTCGCCCCGCTAGTCAGAGAGAAAGGAAACAGCCTTAGTCGAATGGTGTTAGCACATACACTCTGGTTCTTGATAGTATCACATAGTTCCAGGAAAGTCTGCAGATGATCATGGGGATCTTCATGACTTGCTCCTACGAACTGGTTGCTCTGAACAAGATTGATGAGGGCCGGCTTCAATTCGAAATTCCTGGCCAAGAATGGAGCTTGTCTAGGAATGTTCAAATATGGCTCCAAGATTGGCTGCATGTAATCAACGGCTGCTGCTTGTTGATTGTTCTCAACTCCTCCTTGGTACTGCTGTGGGTAGTAGTTCTGATGCATAAAATAGTTCCTCGGATCATTGAAGTCATTAGGATTCGGGGGATTCTGATGAGGGTTCTGGTACTGCTGATTTTGCTGGTTTTGGAAGTTTTGGTGGTTTTGGTTGTTTGGTGGGTTTTGGGGGTTCGGGTTGGGAGGAGGTGCCTCGAAGTGTTGCTGTTCAATGTTTGGTGGGTTCCCTCCTCCTTGTATGATCTGAGGAGGGGGATAATCCAAATCATCGTTATCAGCATCTTCGGGGTCTTCCTCGATGTTGTGAAGTGGTGGATTGGGTGGAAGGATTGGGGGAAGGTCAGGGTTGGCCATATCAGAGATGTCGCTACTGGTGCTTGGTGAAAGTAGTGCCTGTCTTTCCCGTTCCCGTCTTCGTTTAGTCTCCGCCCTAAGACGTCGAGCTGTCTTTTCTATCTCTGCGTTGTACGGGATTTCGACTGGCGTCTGCTTCCTCCTTTGCATAGAACAACGGCTTCAATAATGACGGTACCTGCATATTCCCCAGGTTAGAATCGGTTTAGGGGTGAACATTTATATTTATATGTATAAGCTAACTAGGAGCAATGAAGAATGTAATTCTCTAATAAAACGGCGCTGTATCCTCCCCGGCAACGGCGCCATGAAACTTTTGACAATTTCCCACACGAGTATTTTCGAAATAATATAACCCCGGTCTTGATTTTATTTAATGAAAACCATTTTATAATTGCGGAGTTGGGATTAGGGATATATTTATAGGTTGTCACGTTTTTATTACTCGTGTTAAGAAACTGTGGCCCGAAAGCGCACGGTGTCAAAAATTGCAGTAATTTATAGTAAGACCGGATCGTTCACTGGAAGATGTGCGATAGAAGCAGGGCCCACGTCGTTTTACTAGATTTTCCATTCGTATTGCTCCAATTGGTTTGGAAAGTGGTTAACATCTACTAACATGAATTTAAACTAAACTATAAAAGCGTTTAAATTTATTCTACAAAGCAAATAAGTTTATTCTAGAAAGCGGGTGAAATTATTCTAAAAATGCGATAAATACTATCTATGAAAGCAGTGAAAATTTACATTATGCCAGCCGTGAAGCTGAGTCACAATGTAGACAGAAAGGACAGGAAGAGAAGAATAAATATTGGACAAGATTCAAATATAGCAGTATTAAACTTCCATTTTTATACACAGATCTTTGTTCGGGATAATCCTGTCAGATAGCTAATTTTCATGCCCTCAATACCGCGTTCCCTTTAACAGACAGGTACTTACAGTATGAGTTTACATGTTCTTAAGACCGCAAATTCTAAGATACCATAGATTTGTAACTGCCCTGGCCTGGGTATGTTACTTCATCTGTGGTGGACAAACAACACCTGACAAATCATTTATTGAAATGCCAAGTACTGCTATCATTCTCCCATGTCACACCCAAAGATTCTAATTGAGCCTGAACTATCCCTTAACTATCAATCCTAGTAACAGTTACGCAACTCTCAATACAACCGAGTGACCTCTAACGAAAGCATTTAAAGAAAGTAGTAAAGAAAGCATTTAAAACCTATCACTCGGAGGTTTTAAAGGTCTGACCCTGGTAGTAAAAGATAGCTCCCCATCAGAATGAAGGGGTATGGATCAAGAATTCCCGACTCTTGGTGAACTACTCGTGTGTTCACTTCCTTCCGGGTAATTATGAGATACAAACTAATGAAATGAACTAATGAATTAGTTCGTTCCGGATGCACTCACTCAGGACTCAAAAATAGGCTTTGGCAGAAGAGGATAGCAGTTGAAAGAAAACTCAACCCTATCTTAGAAAATAACCAAGGCCTGGATGATGTTCCTCTAAGATTATTTACTACACTGTATTTGAGTCCAAGTGGACCCCATCTCGGTGTAACATTTAATCTTAGATTCCCAACAAACATCAATTTTTGGAAGATAACGAATTTGAAAACCATTCCCTAAACAGGTACTAGACTCTCAGTTAAAACACAGGTCCTTTCAGTCTGGATGAGACCTAATCGCTGACTCTGCTTCTAATTTCCCAAAATCAACCCTTGATAGAATATGAATTAGTCATAACTGAAGAATTTTTATCCCTTACTCAGATCCGGATTTTATAAAGGAATTTTTGTCGGAAATTTAATATGCAATATTTGTTTAAGATCTAGACTTCTATTGTCCAAGGGAAGGATCCCAAAATATTTTAGACCACAATAGTACATAATATTATCATGCATAAGGATATATGGAAGTGTAAAATCAATTGACCCAAAATATAGATGCGGGTCTAGACAGAAGGTGAAACACAGAGATGAAGTGGTCAGGAGACCAAAGTACTGGCAGAATAATCGGGTGGACTGTAAACATCTACCGTCCAATTTCCCAATTACTCGGATGGAGCGAATTTAGACAGCTTAGACCCTGTAATGGCAGTGTCAATGCCAGTTGGGCCTCCACTGTCTGTGAATTCGGATAAAAACCTACATGCTTCCTCTCTGCAGTACTTATCAGCTAATGTTGACAGACATTAGCAGAGTTTTATTACAGATTGGAATTTGGGTTTGGAAATTAAGATAAATAAAATAAAACTGTATCCAGATGGGAATCAGCTGAGCAGCTATTATAGTCCCGGATGGACTAACCGCCAAGGCTTCCACTAAATGCCATCCAGACCATGCAAAATAACACTTAGTAACTAATACCCAGAATACGAGCTAGTTATCCATGAGGGAATACCCGCCAACATTAGTCTGATGTATTCTTTACTAATTGTTACACACAACACGCAAAAGACAAAGATGAAGTAAAGAGAAGAGCTTGTATGAGAGACATTGGTTTCTCATGCAAGGTTATGGAATCAATCCATAGTTGATGGCTTAAATAATCCCTCCTACCATAATTAATTACAGTCCGGATTATCTGTTTAAGACATCATGATTTTGTTTATAGAAAATTGTTTTAATGACAATTGAACAAAGGTCCTTTAATCACAACAATTAGTGATTTAATTATTGCTAATTAGAATCATCAATCATTAATGACTAGAGGGTTCAATTAATTAACAGGTGGGAAATGGAGAATCAAAATTATGCTATTGGCAGCATAACGCCTTATATTGCAATTCTAGGGGTAATACATCTTAATCCGTGGGATTCAGATGTGAGTTTTTTTGCAATATAATGGAGGGTAGAAGATCAGAATTTTTGAGATTAAATGGGGAGGAGGATTCTGTCTAGATACCATAAATGGTGTCATGGGCCTAGACCCTCAACATGGGTGCCTCGACAGATTCACAGAAATTTGGGCAGAGTTTCACCTTGTGTCACTAATCAAAAGTTGTGTCGCGGACCGTGGGTCCGCGACAGGTGTTTAGCGACACAGGGTTGCTCTGGAAATTTCTAAGTATTTTGGTTCCCAGTCGCTAATCTGGAATTGTGTCGCGGAGCATGGCTCCGCGACAGGATGTCTAGCGACTGGGTTTTCAAAATAAATGTGCAAGGTATAATTTCCTGTCTCGGAATAAGGGTTGAGTCGCGAACCATGGGTCCGCGACAAGGGTGTTCCGCGACTGGAGCCATGCAGAGAAAAATAACAAGAGTTTGGTTCCTGGTCGCTAAGCATGGTTGAGTCGAGGACCGTGGGTCCGCGACAAGGTGTTTAGCGACCAAGGGTTTTCAAATAATGAAGACAAGTGTCCCTAGACATCCATGTCGCGGAACACCCTCCTGTCGACAAACGTGGCTTGGCGACAGGAGTCAGTTAGCGACAAGGGTGGTTCAGGACCCAAGTCAGTAAAAGCAAAGTTGAACAGTAGCATGCAAAAAGTGTGATCTCACCCCATTTCAGATTTAAAAGCTATTCTAAGCCAAAAGCAACCATACAACATTTAAAAATAACAAGAACATGCTTGAACAGAATTAAACCTATCTAGAACAATATTTAAAATAAAGCAACATCCTAATCTAGGGTTTGATCACACACGTACATGATTGCCATTCACAAAGAGTACAATAAGCATAATAATAGGAAATGGGGTCAAATGACTCCAAAAAGGAAAATGAAGGCAGTAAATCCATAGGGTGTGAGACCCACTTCATGATTTGGGACATATTTAGAGAATATTTTCCCATTCTATTCAGTGAGTTTGATAATACCCATGATTTTGGATATTTCAAACCCTAAATCAAAAGTTTAGAAGGAAAAACAAAATGATATTAAGCTCGCTACCTAGCAACTGAAACAGTAAAACCAACATTAAATTTAACTAATCTAAACTAAACTAGTGCAAGAATTAAATAATACAAAAGAAAAAGAATAAAACTAAACTAAAACTACCTAAGAACTCAGCTCTCCAATCTGTCTTCAAGAATGAATTCTCCACATACTGAGCTCATGGGGGTCTCCTCATATTTATAGGAGTGGAGCCCTAGGCCCATGGGCTTGATCTGAGGCCCACTATGTCTCAAGACATCACACACATCACAACTTTGTCGCGGGACAGGGCTGCATGTGGCAAGGCTTCTCGACTGGGTCTTGTGTCTCTATCCGTGTCCGTGTCGCGGAAGCATGGACCGCGACAGGGGTTCCTCAACTGGGGTGTGGCTTGGCCTCCAAGGTGTTGGTGGCGCGGAGCTTGGTCGTGTCGCGGAACCATGGTCCTCGACCAGGGTTCCTCGACTGGAGGTTCCCAGACTGGTCTTCTTCTTCATGTTGCATGCTGGGTCGCAAATCTCTCCTGTGTCGCGGAACCATGGTCCTCGACCAGGGTTCCTCGACCAGATGTTCCCAGACAGAGCTGAATGGGCCAGATGGGCCAAAGTTATTCTTTTTGTGGGCTTTTCTATCTTTTCCCATCTTTTTGCATTTTTGTGGGCTTGTTTATTCTTTTGCCCATCTTTTTGCATCCTTTTCTTTTCTTTTCTTTTTCTCATGTTTTTGGATTTTTCTAACATAAATATGTAATAAAATTACATATTTATGCATTTTTCATACCAGCTCAATATTTTTACAATTATGCATAAATCAGTCCAATTCGACTGCTTTCTTATTTAATATAAGACCGGAATGCAATCAAATGCCCGTTTCAGACATGGAAATGGATTGAAAATAATGGTCATTTTTGGCCATTATCAACATCCTCACATTTAATACTGATCGTCCCCGAGCAGTCAGAGTCAATGTTCCTAAGAACACAGACTCTACATATTCAATTCATTTTCGTGGCTTCATAAATCACATTCTTTTTGGATTGGGATAAGACAATAAAAAACTATAAGTATTAAGTCCCCTTGATTGCAGTGTTTAATGAAATGATACTTGCTCACTACATCGGGCCTAGAAATCAAACATTATTATCAACCCTTCATGAATATCATGTTTGAAAGATGCAAAGATTAAAAATGAGAATTAGAGGATGACATGAGCATGTTAAATGAAACAGAGCCTCACTTATAAGAGAAATCGGAAAATTCACTCACTCTCAATGGGGTTTAATCAGTGAACACTCATAATCAATTTCAATTAAATTATTCCATAAGCTTGCGATCAGACCAACTCGCCACCGGCTCATTTCTTCAAATCGAGATCATGAGGTCTTATTCAAGGGTTATAATGGGGCATACGGTTGTAACATTAGGTAGGAAATGGAATTATTGGGCTAATAAGTGGCAAGAATTAACTCTATCATAACTTGGCACATTTATTTAAAATTTATGATCATCATTATTTCTTTCTTTTGCTTTTCTTTACTATTGCATGACATTAGACTATGTCTAATTTGCTTTGTCATTTGCAATTTATTTTTGTCGACTGAAACTCGACTCTTTTTTTTTTTGATCGGATTCTTGAATGCCGATTGAAATTTTTGATGATCGCAAATTTAATGCCTTTTGATAGAATTTATTCTTGCACACTTGGGTTTGAATTTCTTGGTCTTTTTGTAAGGCTAGGAAAAATATAGTGGGTTTCAAAGGAAAATTAGGCTTATAGGCTCAAAGTGGTTGATCCTAAAGGGAGAAATATTTTTGGGTTTGGATTTCAAACGAAGGCCAAAAATTTGGGTTTTCTAAGTGCCTCGATCATATACTCGATTTCGGGAATATGGCATGGTCTTGAATCGATCCCAATTGCAAGTTCTAGTTTCCTTTAATCAAAATGACTCACACATCAAAGAAAATAAATGAGTGAAAGTGACTCATGGCTCAAATCTCACAAGGTTGGGTTGATTCATGTCATACAATATTCTCAAATTTAATCAGAGCTTAATTCTAACAATTTATTCAATCAAAATCTCTAACATGCAGATTTATTACCCAATAAGCTGATCGCATCATTAAATTTTTATAGCTCAAAACCTTAGGAATCCATATCATGCATGTTTTCAATTATATTATCCCAATTTAAAAGTTTGAAAATTTAATCACAAGCCTAAATTCAATCATGTGAATTTAGAGCAGGTTTATGCATATTTTTGCTGGTTATTTAATTTAAAGCAGTAAAAAGAGGCACTGCTGACATACGGAGCATGTCAACAGCATATTTTTGGCCTGACAATCACTTATTCATCTTGGACTGTCAGACATCTTTTCAAAGGAAGAAAATAAAGATTGTTGCAGATCTCAAATTTGAGTTCAATTTTGTGGAAAGCAATAAATTACATTAATTTCAAGGGATTCCTATGCAGTTAGCGTAAACCTGCATGCAAAAGAGGAATTCCCTTATATAGTGCCGACAATAAAATAAAGCATTTCAGGATTCATTCTTCCTTCATCCCTCCTTTCCTAGGGAAAGAAATTTCTGCTCCAGTAGACGATGCTTGACAGGTCACAGCGAATGCACCAGCCTCCTGGTTCTTCCAGGTGTGCTTGCCCCCTTGGGCAGTATTCTCGTTCCACTTGACCTCTAAACAAACTAGAGGTTTCCTGGCGTTCTATCAGCCATGAGAAGAGGTTGGTAACTGTATAGATTAGGACCGATCGAGTGGTCGCCATTTCTTTCATCATTTGAATCCCCAGAAGGACTTGGCTTTCGTCTAGCCTGCTTAGCAACATCAGTCCCCGTGCGCAGATTGACGCTTTATGATTATCTTCTATCCCTGGCCTTAGCAGCTCGCATGATCTTTCTTCATCCCCGTCTACGAATGCTTGTATTGCTGGGATGATCTGGAGATTGAAGTTTTCTGCTTCCATACACCTTTGCAGAAACTCTTCCTTTTCTTCTTGGACGTGTTGTTGCCAGATTTTCACATTTGAAGTTTCCAGCTCGCACCGCTTATAGACGATGGTGAGATCACCTGCGTCCCTCAGTTTTGTACAAGTTTCCCTAGTTGTGAACACTTTCTTGATGTCATCCTCCCCAATTTGGGAGAGGATTTCCCCGAGCAATTCCAGTGGCAGGTCCAGCAGCTGGGTCCCTCCGGGTACTGGGTCCGGGATCTGGAAAACGTTGTCCCTGAAAAGATGGGGAGTAATGAATCCAGTTTTATAATTCTCTCAGAAATTATTCAAGTTGGGAAACCAACATCCTCACATTTAGAGTTTTGCTCTGAATGTGAAATTATTAAGTTTCTGGTTTGAACTGAGTATAAAGCATAGGTAAAATAACTTTTATGGAAAGATAGGGGTCATTGGGCCCCTATAAATATTTTTAATGGGCCATTGGGCCCAAAAGTTTGATTTTCAAATTTTATTAAACAAGTCCGAGGCACTTGTTGAAAATGGGATGAGATGGACGGATGGAGATGGAATGCTCGAAATTTGGAATGTGCAATGGAGGCGTGGCACAATGGATTTGCTATTCTCGGATCGTTTGGACTGCTTTGGACAGTTGAAACATCCGAAAATTTGCAAACACTATTTTTAATTTTAAAGGGTTGACTTGTTTTATTTAAGAAAAGTGAGATGTGAGTGGTCCCATTTTGGATTTTTGAAAAGGATAGCAGTTGGGTGACGAAAATACTGCTATTTACTCACACTACAGTTCCATTGGGAACAAAAAGAACACAAGTCAATTAAAAACCTATCAACTATTTTTGTCTTTTTTCAAAAGGTCACCTTTATTAAAAAGTGGAAATTTCTCATTGGGTGTTTGTACTATGTTTCCATAAACAAACAAACATTTATTCCCACAAGATTGTAACATGTGGAAACAAACATACCCAAAAAGATCTTCCACTTGAATGCCTCAAACCAACACTGCAGAAGCATTCAAATCTCAATCAAAAGCAAAAATAAACAAGAGAAAATCACACACAAAACCCTAAAACTCAAGAGTAAAGACCAATAATATCATGGTGCTCAAAACAACACCCCAACATTCATCAGTTTGTTTCTTCAAGTTTTAAACTTTGAATAGTTTTTAGATCTTGACAGTTTTGAAAATGGGTTTATTAAGGATCCAAAAAGATCTCAAACGATGCTCAAAACTGAGAGAACTCAAAACCACAAAAACTGAAAACAAAAATGCACACACAAACCGCATCACGCTCTTTACAGGCAAAAACAAGAACAAGAAACAAAAATGCCCAAACAGAGATTATGAACAGGTGGGGTGTTCGAGAATGGGAGAGGGGAAATGGGGCATCTTACTCCACTCTTGGGGGAGAGGGAGGCATCGGTCCCAAGTTTGGGGCGAGTCTGAAAAATCTGGCCATGGTTTCCCCTTGGTAGAAGAGTGTTTGGGTGCGAAGAACACGGTGGTGTTCGTTCGGTAGAGAGAAGAGGGAGCAAGAGAAGGTGAAAGGATGGAGTTTGGATGAAACTGACGTGAGTGCAGGGAAATGAGGTGAGGGGGAGGGGGTATAAATACTAAAAACACTGGTCGCGGAAACCAGACCATGTCGCGGAACAGGGTTCTTCGACCAGGGCATAGCGACATTACACGAGTCGCGGAGTCTGAGTCTGGTCGCGGAACCATGGACTGCGACAGGAGTTTCGCGACCAAGTTCTGGAAGGGAAAAGTCAACGGGGGATGGTGTCGCGGAATGGAGGGTCTGGTCGCGGACCCGTGGACCGCGACAGATGTTCCGCGACATCAAAAGGGAGAACATGTGCGACTGTGTCGCGGGACCAGGCCTGGTAGCGGAGCATTGCTTAGCGACACAGTGGTTAGTTCCGCGACATGAATTTTGAATTTTCAAATTTTTCGTGAACTGGGCCCGAATGTGATGTTGGGCCTGAGTTCATTTTATTCGATTTGGGCCTGAATAAATTCAGTCCAAATAAATTCAAAAGCGCGCTGGGCTGAAATTAAGGAAAGATCTACTTGCATAAATTAGGTTGGGTTAATTCCATCTGTTTACAAAAATTATTCCGGATTAAAATTGCTTCAATTTGCGGAATTATTTTCTTAAATTCATGGAATTAATCCAACCAAGAACCTGGTTTTCCATGTTACTTTACTGGTCCTCTTTTTTGATGGTTCCGAACTTTCTGCAAGACAGATAAATAAAACGCATTAGATTTTCTCCAAATATCAACATCCTCACATTTAGAGTCTTAGTACTCTAAATGTTTAGTTGATTTTTGGGTACTTTCTTGTTATGAAATAACATACTATATATATATATAAAATGAAATTTTTGTGTTTTTAATGCTGTTTCTTATTGGGTGTAAGCCGGATCTGCCACTGCTTGGCTTTCCTTCTCCGGATCGAACTGTCCGAGATATTCTTTTAATTGATGTCCATTCACCACTATGTTGCCCTTGTCAGTTCGGATCCTGATGGCTCCATTTTGAAACACTTCTAACACTTCATGTGGTCCTTCCCATCTGGATTTAAGCTTCCCAGGGAACAGCTTCAACCTAGAATTGAACAATAATACATTTTGACCAACATGAAAATGCTTAGGCTTAATTCGGCGATCGTGCAACTTCTGGGTCCGCTCCTTGTAAATTCGAGAGCTCTCATACGCTAGCGCTCGTATATCCTCAATTTCATTGAGGTCCAACTTGCGTTTGCTTTGAGCAACTTTCGGATCAAAGTTAAGCGTCTTAATGGCCCAGTAAGCTTTATGCTCTAACTCTACAGGCAAATGACAGGCTTTTCCGAAGACAAGTCTGTAAGGGGACATCCCAATGGGAGTCTTAAATGCTGTGCGGTATGCCCATAGAGCATCATTGAGCTTACGTGCTCAATCCTTACGGGTTATCCCGACAGTGGCTTCGAGTATGTGTTTGATTTCGCGATTGGATACTTCGACTTGGCCACTAGTCTGGGGATGGTAAGGCGTGCCTATCTTATGGAGGATCCCATTTTTACTCATTAAGGTTTCAAAAGCTTTATTAATAAAGTGTGTTCCTCCATCAGATATCACCACCCTAGGTATGCCAAACCGACTGAAAATGTTGTTCTTGAGGAACTTGATGACCTGGCTACCATCATTGGTTGGTAATGCGACAGCCTCAACCCATTTGGACACGTAATCGACAGCTACCAAGATATAGTAGTTTCCACCAGATGGTGGGAACGGTCCCATGAAGTCAATGCCCCATACATCGAAAATCTCAAGTGTGAGAATTCCCTTTTGAGGCATCTCATCCCTCTTGGAGAGGTTTCCTAATCTTTGGCATTTGTCGCAACCTTTCACAAATGTCCTGCAATCCTCATAAATGTGAGGCCAATAAAATCCACATTCGAGGACCTTGTGGGCCGTTCGAGCGGGACCATGGTGACCTCCATATTCTGATTCATGGCATTTTCTGACAATTTGATAGGCTTCATGCTCAGTCACACATCGCCTGATTATTGAATCGGCGCAGTGTTTGAAGAGATAAGGTTCTTCCCAGAAGTAACTTAATACATCTCGTTTGAACTTATTCTTCTGATGATAGTTCGAAAACTGTGGGGTTATTCCGCATGCCAAGAAGTTAGCAATGCGGAAAACCATGGACATGCTTGATTATGCAGATGCAATGCGAACAACTGTTCGTCCGGAAACTCTTCATTAACGGCTTTTTCCTTTTTATCATTATCTAATCGAGATAAATGGTCAGCAGCACCATTATCTCGACCTCGCCTATCTTTTATTATGATGTCGAATTCTTGCAACAGAAGTACCCACCTGATTAATCGAGGTTTGGCATCTTGTTTGCTAAACAAGTATCTCATTGCAGAGTGATCGGTGTATACTATAGTCTTCGTACCTATAAGATACTGTCTGAATTTATCAAACGCGAAGATTACATCGTACATCTCTTTCTCCGTTGTGGTGTAGTTAATTTGGGCTTCATTCAGGGCATGACTTGCGTAATGAATTACGCAGTGTCTCCCATCCTTATGTTGCCCAAGAACTGCGCCCACGACGAGACCACTAGCATCGCACATTACCTCGAAAGGTATTGACCAATCGGGTGGTTGCACTATCGGTGCAGAAACCAACATCTTCTTGAGCGTGTCAAAGGTTTGGACACACGCTTCATTTATTAAGAAGGATTTTCTTTACAAAGCAGATTAGTGAGCGGCTTGGCAATTTTAGAGAAATCCTTAATGAATCTCCGGTAAAAACCGGCATGCCCTAAGAAGCTCCTAACTGATTTGATCGAGTTAGGAAGAGGAAGATTGGAAATGATGGAAACTTTGGCTGGATCGACTTCAATGCCTGCATGAGAAATGCGATGACCTAACACTATGTCCTCAGTGACCATAAAATGGCACTTTTCCCAATTTAAAACCAAGTTAATGTCCTCACACCTCTTTAAAATCTTAGCAAGATTAGTCAAACATTCATCAAACGTATATCCATATACAGAGAAGTCATCCATGAAGACCTCAATGCATTTTTCGATAAATTCAGAGAATATAGACATCACGCATCTTTGAAAAGTAGCAGGTGCATTGCAAAGACCAAATGGCATGCGCCTGTAGGCAAAAGTGCCATAAGGGCAAGTAAAAGTAGTTTTTTCATGGTCTTCGCTAAAAATAACAATCTGATTATACCCAGAATAACCATCCAAAAAACAATAAAATTCTCTCCCTGCCAACCTCTCAAGCATTTGATCAATAAAAGGCAAAGGAAAATGGTCCTTGCGGGTGGCCTCATTCAGTTTCCGGTAGTCGATGCAAACTCTCCATCCGGTCACTGGCCTGGTTGCAACCTCTTCTCCTTGCTAATTCTTGGTTATGCACATCCCTCCTCGTTTTGGTACGACCTGCACTGGGCTAACCCATTTGCTGTCAGAAATATGATAGATTATACCAGCATCTAAGAGCTTGATAACCTCCTTTCTTACCACTTCGTGCATGAGGGGGTTCAAACGCCTCTGAGGCTGACGGGAGGGTTTATACTCTTCTTCCATTAAAATCCTGTGCATGCAAATAGAAGGGTTTATTCCTTTTATATCAGAAATGGTCCAACATATTGCATGTACATGTTTCTTAAGAACGACCACCAGAGCATTTTCTTGCTCTTGGGAGAGCTTAGCTGAAACAATCACAGGTAATTTTTTATGTTCTGCGAGAAACGCGTACTTGAGATGATCGGGTAATGTTTTAAGTTCAAGCTCTGGTGGGCATTCAACGGAAGGGAGTAATTTGCGAGAATTGGGTAGTGGGAGATCAGATTTACCTTCGGGACCCTGCATCAGTACAAGATCCTCTTCTTCCTCTTCGGTGCCGTCGTTCTCCTGTGCAGTGAAATCAGCTCCGTCATAGGCTTCAAGGTCCCCGGACTCGGGATCCTCAAATTGGACGGCGCTGCACTGTTCCTTTGGGTCAGCACCAGCAAGCGTCAGTACCTGCTTTGAAGATCCATACAACATCATTTCATCATTGTTTCCAGAGTCTAGCTCCTTCCTAACTATTACATCATCAAAAGAAAAACAAGAACTGTCGTTCGGGAATTTCTGCAGTTGCTCCATGTCGAAGATGACTTCATCCCCATCAACGCGGAGTGTAACCCTTCCGGATTTAGCATCAATTAGTGCTCCGCCTGTGGCCAGGAACGGCCTGCCTAAGATGAGAGGCATGTCGGAGTCCTCCTCGATGTCCAGAATGATGAAATCCACTGGGAACGGAGTACTGCCTGCTTTGATTATCACATCTCTCAAGATCCCGATTGGCTTTGTAATTGACCTATCTGCAAGCTGGAGCCTCATTTTGACTGGTTCAACTACTCCAAGCTTAAGACGTTTAACCATGGTTAGTGGCATAACGTTAATGCTGGAGCCGAGGTCACACAGTCCTTTTCGGCGTTGTTCTGGCCAATCCGAATCGGCAATGTATAGCATCCGGGATCCTCTTTCTTTTCCGGCAGCTTCTTCTGAATGATAGCACTGCAAGTGCTGTTGAGTACCACCAATTCGTCCTGCTCAACCTGTCTCTTTCCTGAAATCATTTCTTTCAAGAACTTAGCATAGACTGGCATTTCAGAGATCATTTCTATCAAAGGAATGGTAATCTCAACTTCCCGCAGTCTTTTCAGAAATTTTTCAAACTTCAGATCTTGTTGCTTATTTTTAAGTCTAGCCGGGTAAGGAACCCTAGGCATGAACTTGTTTTTGTTATCATGTTTTGGTGGCAGTTGGTTAGAGGTTGTACCTTCACCATTACCGTTTTCTGTTTCTGCCGTTCTTTTTGCAGCGTCAGCCTGCTGTTCGGCTTCCTTTTGTTCATCCACTGCTTCCTCATCAGCATTGTCAACAGGATCATCATCTTCCTCATGAGTGTTTCCAGCATCCACTCCTTTTGGTCCAGCCAGTGTCTTCCCAGATTTCAAAGTTATTGCTTTGCATTGCGGGTTCTTTTCCGCAGTGCTTGGCAACGTTCCTTTATCCCCTTTCTGCATTTCATTAGCCATCTGAGTAACTTGGGTCTCCACATTTCTGATGGAAGCCTGCAGCTGAGTGTTAATCTCCTTTTGGCTAGTGATAAAATCAGTCATCAAATTCTCCAGCCTTGAAGGGGGCTTTTGATTTTGATTCTGATTCTGGTTTTGGTTCCATTGGCCTTGGTTCGGGATGAATTGAGGCTGGAAGTTTTGGGGCTGGAAGTTTTGGGGCTGAAAATTTTGGAAGTTCTGGGTAGGCTGTTGGAAATTTTGAGGAGGCCTCTGTTGGATCTGGGGTTGGAAACCTGGGTTCTGAAAATTCTGTCCCCTGTTCTGATTCAATCCTTGGTTCTGCTGCGGATTGAATTGCTGCTGTTGTGGCTTGTTCAAGAGGTGGGAATTAAGGGCATTGTTGTTTGAATATGACAAGTTTGGGTGCCTGTTTGGGAAAGCCCCTGCAAAGTTACAGCTTTCAGGTGTAAGCTGTTCGCATGTGTCAGTTGCGTGAGCACCTTGACACAGTCCACAGATTACATCTGTTTGCTGCCCTTGAGTGGAGCTCCCAGCTCCCTAATTAACAGACAATGCTGCCACCTGTTCCTGCAGCTTTTCAATATCCGATCTCTCTGTTGTACCTACAGCACACAAACCACGCGGGGGAGGGGAATTAACATCATCAGAAAGAACAGATCTGTTTACACTCATTGCTTCAATCTTGGCCCAAGCTTGATCCATGGGAATGTATAGCAGGTGTTGACCACCAGCAGCATCAAGCATGTTCTTCCATGCTGGGGTCAAACCGCTATAGAATTTTCTCAATTTCTCCCACTCATGGAAACCATGCTGGGGGCATTTCCTGAGCAAGTTGAAGAACCGCTCCTTTGCATCATACAGGGACTCGTCTGGTTTCATCTAGAATTCCGAAATCTTAGAGCGGCATTCATCCACCTTGGACTCCGGGAAGTACTTTGTCAGGAAATTTCTGATCACGTCCTCCCATGCAGACTTCTGATTTACGGGCAATGATTTGTACCATGTTCTCGCCCCGCTAGTCAGAGAGAAAGGAAACAGCCTTAGTCGAATGGTGTTAGCACATACACTCTGGTTCTTGATAGTATCACATAGTTCCAGGAAAGTCTGCAGATGATCATGGGGATCTTCATGACTTGCTCCTACGAACTGGTTGCTCTGAACAAGATTGATGAGGGCCGGCTTCAATTCGAAATTCCTGGCCAAGAATGGAGCTTGTCTAGGAATGTTCAAATATGGCTCCAAGATTGGCTGCATGTAATCAGCGGCTGCTGCTTGTTGATTGTTCTCAACTCCTCCTTGGTACTGCTGTGGGTAGTAGTTCTGATGCATAAAATAGTTCCTCGGATCATTAAAGTCATTAGGATTCGGGGGATTCTGATGAGGGTTCTGGTACTGCTGATTTTGCTGGTTTTGGAAGTTTTGGTGGTTTTGGTTGTTTGGTGGGTTTTGGGGGTTCGGGTTGGGAGGAGGTGCCTCGAAGTGTTGCTGTTCAATGTTTGGTGGGTTCCCTCCTCCTTGTATGATCTGAGGAGGGGGATAATCCAAATCATCGTTATCAGCATCTTCGGGGTCTTCCTCGATGTTGTGAAGTGGTGGATTGGGTGGAAGGATTGGGGGAAGGTCAGGGTTGGCCATATCAGAGATGTCGCTACTGGTGCTTGGTGAAAGTAGTGCCTGTCTTTCCCGTTCCCGTCTTCGTTTAGTCTCCGCCCTAAGACGTCGAGCTGTCTTTTCTATCTCTGCGTTGTACGGGATTTCGGCTGGCGTCTGCTTCCTCCTTTGCATAGAACAACGGCTTCAATAATGACGGTACCTGCATATTCCCCAGGTTAGAATCGGTTTAGGGGTGAACATTTATATTTATATGTATAAGCTAACTAGGAGCAATGAAGAATGTAATTCTCTAATAAAACGGCGCTGTATCCTCCCCGGCAACGGCGCCATGAAACTTTTGACAATTTCCCACACGAGTATTTTCGAAATAATATAACCCCGGTCTTGATTTTATTTAATGAAAACCATTTTATAATTGCGGAGTTGGGATTAGGGATATATTTATAGGTTGTCACGTTTTTATTACTCGTGTTAAGAAACTGTGGCCCGAAAGCGCACGGTGTCAAAAATTGCAGTAATTTATAGTAAGACCGGATCGTTCACTGGAAGATGTGCGATAGAAGCAGGGCCCACGTCGTTTTACTAGATTTTCCATTCGTATTGCTCCAATTGGTTTGGAAAGTGGTTAACATCTACTAACATGAATTTAAACTAAACTATAAAAGCGTTTAAATTTATTCTACAAAGCAAATAAGTTTATTCTAGAAAGCGGGTGAAATTATTCTAAAAATGCGATAAATACTATCTATGAAAGCAGTGAAAATTTACATTATGCCAGCCGTGAAGCTGAGTCACAATGTAGACAGAAAGGACAGGAAGAGAAGAATAAATATTGGACAAGATTCAAATATAGCAGTATTAAACTTCCATTTTTATACACAGATCTTTGTTCGGGATAATCCTGTCAGATAGCTAATTTTCATGCCCTCAATACTGCGTTCCCTTTAACAGACAGGTACTTACAGTATGAGTTTACATGTTCTTAAGACCGCAAATTCTAAGATACCATAGATTTGTAACTGCCCTGGCCTGGGTATGTTACTTCATCTGTGGTGGACAAACAACACCTGACAAATCATTTATTGAAATGCCAAGTACTGCTATCATTCTCCCATGTCACACCCAAAGATTCTAATTGAGCCTGAACTATCCCTTAACTATCAATCCTAGTAACAGTTACGCAACTCTCAATACAACCGAGTGACCTCTAACGAAAGCATTTAAAGAAAGTAGTAAAGAAAGCATTTAAAACCTATCACTCGGAGGTTTTAAAGGTCTGACCCTGGTAGTAAAAGATAGCTCCCCATCAGAATGAAGGGGTATGGATCAAGAATTCCCGACTCTTGGTGAACTACTCGTGTGTTCACTTCCTTCCGGGTAATTATGAGATACAAACTAATGAAATGAACTAATGAATTAGTTCGTTCCGGATGCACTCACTCAGGACTCAAAAATAGGCTTTGGCAGAAGAGGATAGCAGTTGAAAGAAAACTCAACCCTATCTTAGAAAATAACCAAGGCCTGGATGATGTTCCTCTAAGATTATTTACTACACTGTATTTGAGTCCAAGTGGACCCCATCTCGGTGTAACATTTAATCTTAGATTCCCAACAAACATCAATTTTTGGAAGATAAAGAATTTGAAAACCATTCCCTAAACAGGTACTAGACTCTCAGTTAAAACACAGGTCCTTTCAGTCTGGATGAGACCTAATCGCTGACTCTGCTTCTAATTTCCCAAAATCAACCCTTGATAGAATATGAATTAGTCATAACTGAAGAATTTTTATCCCTTACTCAGATCCGGATTTTATAAAGGAATTTTTGTCGGAAATTTAATATGCAATATTTGTTTAAGATCTAGACTTCTATTGTCCAAGGGAAGGATCCCAAAATATTTTAGACCACAATAGTACATAATATTATCATGCATAAGGATATATGGAAGTGTAAAATCAATTGACCCAAAATATTGATGCGGGTCTAGACAGAAGGTGAAACACAGAGATGAAGTGGTCAGGAGACCAAAGTACTGGCAGAATAATCGGGTGGACTGTAAACATCTACCGTCCAATTTCCCAATTACTCGGATGGAGCGAATTTAGACAGCTTAGACCCTGTAATGGCAATGTCAATGCCAGTTGGGCCTCCACTGTCTGTGAATTCGGATAAAAACCTACATGCTTCCTCTCTGCAGTACTTATCAGCTAATGTTGACAGACATTAGCAGAGTTTTATTACAGATTGGAATTTGGGTTTGGAAATTAAGATAAATAAAATAAAACTGTATCCAGATGGGAATCAGCTGAGCAGCTATTATAGTCCCGGATGGACTAACCGCCAAGGCTTCCACTAAATGCCATCCAGACCATGCAAAATAACACTTAGTAACTAATACCCAGAATACGAGCTAGTTATCCATGAGGGAATACCCGCCAACATTAGTCTGATGTATTCTTTACTAATTGTTACACACAACACGCAAAAGACAAAAATGAAGTAAAGAGAAGAGCTTGTATGAGAGACATTGGTTTCTCATGCAAGGTTATGGAATCAATCCATAGTTGATGGCTTAAATAATCCCTCCTACCATAATTAATTACAGTCCGGATTATCTGTTTAAGACATCATGATTTTGTTTATAGAAAATTGTTTTAATGACAATTGAACAAAGGTCCTTTAATCACAACAATTAGTGATTTAATTATTGCTAATTAGAATCATCAATCATTAATGACTAGAGGGTTCAATTAATTAACAGGTGGGAAATGGAGAATCAAAATTATGCTATTGGCAGCATAACGCCTTATATTGCAATTCTAGGGGTAATACATCTTAATCCGTGGGATTCAGATGTGAGTTTTTTTGCAATATAATGGAGGGTAGAAGATCAGAATTTTTGAGATTAAATGGGGAGGAGGATTCTGTCTAGATACCATAAATGGTGTCATGGGCCTAGACCCTCAACATGGGTGCCTCGACAGATTCACAGAAATTTGGGCAGAGTTTCACCTTGTGTCACTAATCAAAAGTTGTGTCGCGGACCGTGGGTCCGCGACAGGTGTTTAGCGACACAGGGTTGCTCTGGAAATTTCTAAGTATTTTGGTTCCCAGTCGCTAATCTGGAATTGTGTCGCGGAGCATGGCTCCGCGACAGGATGTCTAGCGACTGGGTTTTCAAAATAAATGTGCAAGGTATAATTTCCTGTCTCGGAATAAGGGTTGAGTCGCGAACCATGGGTCCGCGACAAGGGTGTTCCGCGACTGGAGCCATGCAGAGAAAAATAACAAGAGTTTGGTTCCTGGTCGCTAAGCATGGTTGAGTCGAGGACCGTGGGTCCGCGACAAGGTGTTTAGCGACCAAGGGTTTTCAAATAATGAAGACAAGTGTCCCTAGACATCCATGTCGCGGAACACCCTCCTGTCGACAAACGTGGCTTGGCGACAGGAGTCAGTTAGCGACAAGGGTGGTTCAGGACCCAAGTCAGTAAAAGCAAAGTTGAACAGTAGCATGCAAAAAGTGTGATCTCACCCCATTTCAGATTTAAAAGCTATTCTAAGCCAAAAGCAACCATACAACATTTAAAAATAACAAGAACATGCTTGAACAGAATTAAACCTATCTAGAACAATATTTAAAATAAAGCAACATCCTAATCTAGGGTTTGATCACACACGTACATGATTGCCATTCACAAAGAGTACAATAAGCATAATAATAGGAAATGGGGTCAAATGACTCCAAAAAGGAAAATGAAGGCAGTAAATCCATAGGGTGTGAGACCCACTTCATGATTTGGGACATATTTAGAGAATATTTTCCCATTCTATTCAGTGAGTTTGATAATACCCATGATTTTGGATATTTCAAACCCTAAATCAAAAGTTTAGAAGGAAAAACAAAATGATATTAAGCTGGCTACCTAGCAACTGAAACAGTAAAACCAACATTAAATTTAACTAATCTAAACTAAACTAGTGCAAGAATTAAATAATACAAAAGAAAAAGAATAAAACTAAACTAAAACTACCTAAGAACTCAGCTCTCCAATCTGTCTTCAAGAATGAATTCTCCACATACTGAGCTCATGGGGGTCTCCTCATATTTATAGGAGTGGAGCCCTAGGCCCATGGGCTTGATCTGAGGCCCACTATGTCTCAAGACATCACACACATCACAACTTTGTCGCGGGACAGGGCTGCATGTGGCAAGGCTTCTCGACTGGGTCTTGTGTCTCTATCCGTGTCCGTGTCGCGGAAGCATGGACCGCGACAGGGGTTCCTCGACTGGGGTGTGGCTTGGCCTCCAAGGTGTTGGTGGCGCGGAGCTTGGTCGTGTCGCGGAACCATGGTCCTCGACCAGGGTTCCTCGACTGGAGGTTCCCAGACTGGTCTTCTTCTTCATGTTGCATGCTGGGTCGCAAATCTCTCCTGTGTCGCGGAACCATGGTCCTCGACCAGGGTTCCTCGACCAGATGTTCCTAGACAGAGCTGAATGGGCCAGATGGGCCAAAGTTATTCTTTTTGTGGGCTTTTCTATCTTTTCCCATCTTTTTGCATTTTTGTGGGCTTGTTTATTCTTTTGCCCATCTTTTTGCATCCTTTTCTTTTCTTTTCTTTTTCTCATGTTTTTGGATTTTTCTAACATAAATATGTAATAAAATTACATATTTATGCATTTTTCATACCAGCTCAATATTTTTACAATTATGCATAAATCAGTCCAATTCGACTGCTTTCTTATTTAATATAAGACCGGAATGCGATCAAATGCCCGTTTCAGACACGGAAATGGATTGAAAATAATGGTCATTTTTTGCCATTATCAGTGGCGGAGGTCGTTGGTTCTGGTTCTAGTTCGGCGGCCTAAATTGGTTCTCAGGGGGTCTATACCCCTGGTTATTTCCGTTCCGCCCGTTTTGGTTCTGAGGCTGTTCCGGCCCCATCACCAAATCTTCCCTCTTTGTTATGTTCTCCATCCTCGTTCGGCAATCCCGACGAATGTGACCCATTCGACCACATCGGAAGCAGGCGCCCTGTTGAGGGCATCCCCTCGCCAGATGGGGTCGACCACATCTTGGGCAGGGTGGTACCGGTTCTTCTTGGTTAAACCTCCTCCCATTGTTGGTTTGTTGTGGCCTATTCGACCCTCTCCGCTGTTCGTTCCTTCCCGTGTTGTTCTCGCTTCTCACGTCCCGGTTCCTCTTGTCTTGGGGACCCCTGCTGGACTCCCCACTCACCATTCTCTTCAGTTGTTGCACACGCGCTACTGCCACAGCGCGGTCATACACAACTTGCAAATCGGGGTAGTGTACCCCCGCGATCACCTCGCGAACAGACATGTTCAGTCCCATCTCGAACTTCTGTGCTTTCTCTGCATCTGTGGGTACTAGCCTTGGTGCGAACCTTACTAGTTCCTTGAAACGAGTGTAGTACTCCTGCACAGTATGGCCTCCTTGCTTCAGCGACATGAATTCCTCATACATCGCTGATTTAGTACTCAAGGGATAGAATCGATCCCTGAGCAGTTCCATCATTTCCGCCCAAGAGTAGGGCTCGTCATCTTCAGTCAGCTTGGCTTGAGTCGCCTGCCACCAGTCGTCCGCTTCGCCTCCCAAGTAGTACGAAGCGACGTTCACTCTCTCTCCTTCCGGACATTTGACTGCTCCCAGCAGCTTGTCGAAGGTTCGGATCCATTCTTCCAGTTTAGCTGGATCCTCCTCACCAGCGTAATGGGGTGGCTGGTAAGGATTCACCATTGCCAAGTAGTTAGGGCGAGCCTGTGGCGGATGTACCGCCACAGCTTGCCCTTGATTGACTTGCGCTTGCGCGTTCCCTAGCGCAACCAAAACCTCTACTATCGACCGAAGACGATCGCCCACATTGTTCGGTGCGGGGGCGTCCTGCGCACCTTGGGGTTGTTCCTCTACAGGTTGAGCCGGTTCCGTGACATTTGGAGGTGTTTCAGTAGGTGTTTCAGTAGTGGTTTGGGGAGCGGGTTGAGTTCTTCCTCTTCCTCTGGGTGCCATTCTGTTACAAATGGGGTGGATTAAGACTTGTGAAACTAGCATATAGTCTAAACAATTTCTATAAATGTGTATGTGTTTTGTTATTTTGCACGTGGTGCTCGATCGAACTAAGAAGCGCCGTACGCTTCAGGGTTTTATTTTATTTCGTTTTATTTTATTTTGATTTTTTTTTTCGTGTCGGACAGATCTGTCCGGTTTTTTATTTTTTTTTCGATTTATTGTAAATAAATCGGGCGTTTTATTTCCTTATAAGAAATTTTAGTACAAGCGAGAAGGTATACAAAAGTAGAAATATTTTCCTAGCAAAATAGTAGCTACTATAAATAGAATCCCTAGCATCTCACAACGTCCTCCGGTGGGGTAGCGGGATCCTCCTCCGGGTCTTCCTCCTCCGAACTTGGCGGCAGTAAATCGTCAAAGATGGTGTTCAAGTCTTGTCCATGAGCATCGATGTGTTCCTTCAGGATTAAGTTTTGCGTAGTGAGGGTTTGGACTTGGCGTTCGAGTTGGTTTATGCGGTGGTGCAAATTTGCCTCCAAATGAGCCATACGATGTTTCATTTGTTCTATGGTTTGTTGGGAGTCAAGGTGAACGTTCATCATTTTGATCATCAAGTTCATCATATCTTGACTAGCCATCTAGCGCAAGCAAAAGATCTAGGTTAATATTCGCCAAGATTCTATGTTAAACTTCGCCAAGATTCTAAGTTAAAATTCGCCAAGATTCTAAGTTAAAATTCGCCAAGATTCTAAGTAAAATTCGCCAAGATTCTAAGTTGAAATTCGCCAAGATTCTAAGTTCTCTACATAGAGGAGATGCAATATGCAAATGCAAATGATGATTTCCCCCCAAAAATAATTTATGCACTATATATATATTTTTCCAGGGGTTTTTAAAATAAAAATTTTTCCATGGAAATAATACTTTAAAATTTAAAATAATAGTCAAAATATTAGTAGTAGTTTAAAAATAATAATGGTTTAAAAATAATAGTTTAAAAATAGCCGGGCTCTGATACCAACGTGTAACACCCCGATTTTTGGTCACCTAGGTCGGGATGTCACCGCCACACCTCCCTAGTAAGACACGGTTTCTCCGGCTTACTAAAGAGATGCAAGGCTAGGTATTTCAGTATTTAAAAATATTTAAAATATTTGCAAACAGCCCATACAATATAGTCTCGAAAATAATAATATCATAATGCAGCGGAAATAATATTTGAGTATAACATTGCAGCGGAAATGTAAATAAGACCGACATGGTCAAAACACGGGTTAAACAGGCCCGTTTATTCTACAGTCTAATGCAAGAATTTAAAAATAAAGTCTCGCAAAAATATAATTCCCCCATGCATGATCGTGCTCATGTTTGTTCCACATACTCTGTAAGGAAAAAGAAAAAATAAACGGTTTGGTCAGCACAACTTGCTGAGTAAGTTAATACATGCATGATCGTAGGGTTTAAAAGCCATTAATTTAATATTTACATAAAAACATGATAATAAGCCATAAATAATTCAACTTAATCATCTAACCAATTTGCATAATATTTTATGGCATTAATTAACAATACATTTAGCACAATTTAAAATTAAAGCCATAATTAATTTAAACAAAGCATTTAACAATTTAAACGACAACTATAAATAATCTAATTTAATTTAAATTCCCCATTACATCCCCGATTTAGTAATTTCAAGTGTTTCACGATTTCATCGCGATCTCAACAAGTTTAGCCGGAAACCGGCGGCCGCAGCCGTATCTGCCATACCCAGCACAACTCCAGAGCCTCGGGAAACCCATGTGGATATTCACGAGAGTGTAGGCCATATATCTCATGCCGTTTTGGTAATATCATATCTCAATTTTCGCGCGGGGTCACCATCGTCCATAAAGGCACGAAGTGAAGCAGTTAAGGGGCACCCTGCAGAGCACTCACCCCTAATTTTAATTTATCAAGTTTGTAAGGGAATTTATTTAGGAAAATTCTGGTTCCACTAAATTTATCAAGGAAAGATTTCGACTCGTTTCAACCCTAAAGGCTAATTCCATCGTTTCAACAAGATTTCAAGATTTGACTCCGGTAAACCGCAGTTTACTCTAAAATTAATTTAAAATCAGATTTAATTCCAAAAATTATGAAAATTTACCACTTACTCGGAAACACCGAGATGAACAAGTTTTGTATTTGAACTTTTTCAATCCAAGATACCAAAACAGGTCCAAAACATCGATTTTCGTAAAAACATTCATCTGTCCGAATTTATCATACAGCAGTTCAAGATTTTCAAGATCCACCATAGCAAATCAACTCCAAACTTAACGAAATTTTACAGAGACCTTCTTAAGACATTTTTCTACAACTTTCATGTTTGGCTAAAGATCTAAATCGGCTTAAAACTAATGTCAAAAACGCCTACAAATTTGGACCTAAGTTCTGTCAAGAAATTCAAGATTTAGATTAAAACAGTCCGGTTCCAGACCGATTTCAGATATCAAAACATTACTAAAAATTCTGAAAATTTTACAGCAGATATATCTAAGCCTTGGGAACGTTTTTTGTGTTTTAAGTTTTCTCTTTTGAAGACTTTTAAAGGTTCGGAAAAATTGGACAAAATCGCTGCGCCGGTAGAAACTACGTGTTGACAGATTTTCGAAAGTTTTGATTAAGCTTTTAGATTTAAATATTTTAGTTACTCCCAAAACCATGTAAGTGTCAACTTACAGATTCCTCGTCGTTCGGAATCGTCGATTTCGGAGGCGTGGCTTCCAGTCCACTGTTTATCCTCTCCGTTCGTCGGGTTCTTCGTTCTAGATCCGATTCGGGGTGTAGAAAAGAAAAGAAGAGAGTTAGGATTTCGTTTTTGAATTAGAAACGAGATGGATGAACGGATCAGACTTACCACGGCGTTGGAAGACTTCCGAATTCGTCCAAACAGTCTCCGGCTTGGTTTTGGTGCCTCCGATGACTTCCGGATCTAGGGTTTTGTGTATAGAGAGTATCGTAGGGTTTTGAAAAGTGTTCGGGGCTTCCAAGAGATGTTATTTATAGATAGGCACGACCTAGAGACGTCCAAGGTCGGCCTTGGGGAGTCTTGAGCCGAAAGGTGTTCAACCGAAGTCGGAAAATCCGGATTCGGGCGAGTGAATCTCGCAACCGGCGAATCTGTCCGTTGGCGCTGCCGTGGCGCGCCGTTTCCCCCTTCACCGCGCGGCCACTGCACGGCACTCGCCTGGACTTCGGTCCGGGCGGGTCGTGCGATCCGTCGTGCTTTTCCTCCTCTCTTTCGGACTTCTATCCCCCTATGCTCCCGGATTCCGATTTCCGGGCCATCTACGGGTTCCTATTTCCTCTCTAAGTTTTTACTCGGGTCTAAATGCATGTTTGGACTCGAATTCTCGATTTCATTGGTGTCGGGTTTCGGTGTACACTTTATTTATCTTTAATTAATTCTTTTTATTTAATTAAATTCCTTTAATTCCTTTTTAAGTTAAATTTCATTTCTCATTTCCTTATCCTTATTCATTTATTTGCTGAATTTATTTATTTTATTTATTGTTTATTTATTTAATTACTTGTTTTATGTTTCAAAATTCTCGGGAATTACAGATGTGAAAGTGTAAAATTACTACTTGATAACGAAAATTACTCAATACAGAGGATCTAAGTATAATATAAGACATAAAGATGAAATAGATCCTGCAGGGTCGGTTAAACAAATGCACAGACAGCAACTAACTGTCACGCAGCTTAACTGTTCTTGTAGTTCCCGCGTAGTTTCAAGACACATGAAAGCACATCATCTGCACAGGAGTATATTAGTATAATAACATCTTCGATCAAGGCGTCCTAACTATTCTTCGTGAAATATCCAAAACGGCATAAGGCAATGAAATAGCATTGAAAGCTTGTTGTGGAGTGGGAGGAAAATATAACTACGACAGCAAGAGATTTTGTGGGAGTGGAGTTCATGTTTCCTCGAAGCCAGATGAATATATTTTCTAGGATGGGTTACATCTCACATATAAGGCTTCTCATCGCATCGAGCAAACTCTTATTCAGGATATTCTCAAGACCCTCAACTGCATAATATATTGCATTCTGCTATTTAGCGTCTAACCATGAAGAAAAATATAATAAGAGGTAATGAATATTTTAGGCCATTACAAGGCACAATTTCTACATTTAGGCCATGATAAAATCAATTTTCAATTTTAGGCCATTAGAAACAATTTTTGACCAAATTAAGGCCATTTAGACTATTTTGAATTTTTCAAAGTTCAATTAACCCTACCAACTTTTGTTTTATTACACTTTGACCCCAAATTTTAGTTTCTTCATTAACTTTAATCCAATAACAGCCCATCATGCTTCCGATAATAAGATTAAGTAATAACTCCATACCTTAGGTTTGACCGCCTTGCTGCCGGGTTTCTCAAGCTCCGGGATTTTACGGACTTCTTCCAACCACGCAGCCGCGACCGATGGTTCACCGATTCTTGTCTCCTTCAGTAGCAAACAGCACAATCTTATTTCGTTTCCTACCTTAGGATGTATCAAGGTTTGGGGTAAAGGGTTTAACTATATATCGGAGTATTTGGAATATTTGGGAGCCTGGATTTTATTACAGAACTATTAAAAATATTATTCAAATATAATTTCCCCTAATGGAGAAGACAGACACTTAGCTCCTCATGGAGGAAGCAAGACTCTTGGGGATGCACCCCATACTATTCCAAACACAAAGAAAATTTGCAGAAAGAGAAATATTACAAATGTTTTAAAGAGTTAGGAGGATTTTCGATGCCTTCCATCTACTTCAAACTTCTTTATTTATAGGCGCACGCGGACTTCAATTCCGGATTCCAATCTTCCTCCAAATCCTTGTGACGTCACTGCGTTCGTCACTTGGCCTTAACTTCCACTGGCTACATTATTGTCCTTTTGGAATTATTGCGTTAGGTGGCTTCTTTGTCAACTTTTCCACCTTCTCTTGTTGGCCACTTACTGCCAACTACTCTATCTTTCTTTGTCGGCTTTTAATTATGGGTGTTGCCGACACCTCTTTTTCTTTTACATCCAGCTAATCTTACTTTGGCTTGTGAAAGTTTTTTGGACATTTCTTTCCCTTGTCATGTTCGGATCCGGATTTTTTCTGGGTTACCCGGATCTTTGTACCGAATAGTGGTTTTTCCTATTCTGCACAGTATGGGCATATGTGGTTATCCCATTGGCCAATATGCATCATGTTGCATGCCTTCTTTATGGTGGACTCGGTTGCTGGCAACTTGTTTTCCCAGATGAGTAGCCCCTTCTTTTCGAAATAGGTTTCCGCAAACTCTGTGCTTTTCCCTGTTAAAGAATTAACCAGGAACGATCCATTTAAATTGTTTGAGAATATTTTAAACGGATATTTAACCTTTTCCATCTCGGTGAGACAGACCCAGAATCCCCATGCTCGTGGGGTGGAGATTTCATCTTCGCTGATTGAAGATACCAATGGTACCTTCTCATCCATAGATTTAACTCCGTTGAAGGCAATCATATCATGTCTTTGTAATTTAATAAAATGAAAGACCGGATAAGAACATTTCCCGACTATTTCTGGTGCTGCTGAAATGAATTTAAGCTCTAGAATATCTCCTCTTTGCAGGTGCGGGTTGTTCTGCCATGATTTGTGCACTGTGCTACTTATCCATGCCGGAAGTTTTTCGATTTCCGGAAACCCTGGTGATGTAGTATGAACCAATTCTAATGCTCCAAAGTCATACCACTTTCGAACCTCTTCTGGCTTTGATCCTTCGAGCATCCATACCCTGTTGTATCTCCCGGATGTCTCGATTACTATTTTGCTCGGGTTAATTCCCCTTTTGGAAACCAGTTGTTCTCATTTTCCTTGGTAGTCCAGCAAGACTGTAGATAGGACCTTCTCGTCTGAATTAACCTTAGAGGTGTCTGTCATTGGCCTAAGGTTAATTTCTTCCTCTTTTACCCCAGAAGCAGTGGGTTGACTTGACTTTCGGAAATGTGACTTTCCTCTTGCCCAACATTTTGTTGGTATCCGACAATGGTTCTTTTGAAGCAGTGCTTGAATCTGCTTCTTCATATGTGACCACTTTAGCTTTTTGGGCACCTTTCTCTTTTTTTACCATGCTTTCCTGATTGTCTCTAATATTGTTTCACATAGTGCTACCATTGCTATATGGGAGGCTCGTATATTGTTGCGGACCATGTCCACATCGCTCTGTTGTATTTGGCCAGCTGCTCGTGCATTGATCTCAAGCTGTCCAAAATGCTTTGATAGCTCCTCTAGGTTTTCTCTGAGGTGCCTGAATCTCGTAATGATGGAATCAGCTTCAAATGCTTCCATCTCTCGTCAAGAAATCTGCAAGAACATTTTCATGAGATTTTATAACATCAATATCATAAGTATAATATTGACATTCAGCTTGCCATCTGATAATACGAGCTTTTTCAATTTTTGATTCAAGTTTATTTTTTAAAAAAGCCTTAACATTAGTATTGTCAACTTTTAATACAAATTTCTTTGAAAGTAAGAATAAAGGCTATTTTTTAAATGCTTTCCATACTGCCAAAAATTCCTTCTCGTTAATATGCCAAAGTTTGGCTTGTTGTTTAGTGAACAACCCTCCTGTGAATCTACAAGGTTCTTGACCCGTAGTTGTTTTTCTCATGAGCACTCCTGCCCATCGAAAATCATTGGCGTCTGTGTAGACTACGAGCTCATCCTCATCTTAAGGTATCGTGAGTTTTGGCAAGCTATTGCAAACTTACTTTAGTTCACGAATTCTCTTGGTATGGATTTCTTCCCATTTCCATCTAAAGCTTTCAGTCTCTTTCAGGAGTGGTCTAAAATCATTTTTATATTTTGCAAGGTCTTTTATAAACATGCCTGCAAAATTTACAACTCCCAAGAAACTCTGAAGTTGTTTCTTGTCTTTTAATATGTCAGGAAAATTGCGTATTTTCTCCAAAATGTGTTCCTGTAACTCTATCCCTGCTTCATCAATTTGAACTCCTAAGAATTCAATTTTATTAGTAGCGGTATTAGCCTTTTTCTCAGAGAGAACAAGACCTTCCCTGTGACATGCATCTGAAAATATTTCAAGATGTTTAATATGTTCTTTAATATTTCGAGATGCAATCAGAATATCATCTATGTAGACGAACATGAACTTTTAGATAATCCTTAAATAGATTATCCATCTTTCTTTGGAATATCTGAGGGGCATTAGAAAGCCCCATTCGCAAACATTCCAAATATATTGCCCTTGTGGGATGGAGAATGCTGTGAATTTCTTCGACTCATTCTCCATATTAATCTGATAGAAACCAGATTTGCAATCAAATTTAGAAAACACTTTAGAACCTTTGATGCAATCATTTAAGTGTTCTCTACTCGGAATATAGTAACCATTAAACTGTATTATTTTCTTAATACCTTGATAGTTTATTACCAACCTAGGTTTACCTCTTTTTATTTCACCATGGTTTCTTACCAAGAATCCAGGGCTACTATAAGCTGAGACTCCAGGCTCGATGAGTTTAAGATCGATATGCTCCTTGATAATTTGTTGCATATTTTCTTATCCTGCATATTCATTAAGATGGGTTTGTATCGAACATACTCATATTTATTTTGTTCTTTTACCTGTAGAGTAGCTTCGATCTTGTTTTAATCTCACCATGCCAGAGGATCCTCAATAAAGTTTCTCTGGATAAGTCTTTTGACATTTTCGAGGGACAATTTAGTTTCCCCATCAATGTCTAATGAAGTTATATTTAATGACTTCATCTCCTGCATTGCTTCTTTGAGGTTTATAATTTCCTCAATAGAAGCTTCATCGAATCCTTGTTGTCTAAATGACAACAAAGCCTTACCAAAATTTCCTTTATCCTGCATTTTTGGATGGGTTAGTTTGGCATCATTATCACCATGTTTGCCGCGAAATAATATAGGCATTAACCTGTTGAATGCCTTTTCTCTGCGCAACACCTGTATCTCATTTCCACAACTTGTGGTAAATATTAACAAAATTCTTTTGTTATCTTGAACATATTTTGTAAAGGATTGTATGAAATTATTCCCTAACAAAATATCTGCTCATGTGTCATGAAAGTAAATAGGAGGCGTTTTTACCTTATGCCAAGGTGTACCAAATGCTCCTCCAATCCTAATATTGGCCTGTCGGATACCCTTATTTAGTACAAAGATTTTTTGGGAAAAATCTCTTTCTGCAATAATGGGTAATGATTCCATAGCTTCGCTAGGAAAAACTCCTGGTTTTGCCGTGCAAATACCTGATCCTGAATCAATATAAGCTGAAAAAAAATTTCTGACTTATATTGTTCATATATTATTCCTACTGAGATATAAATGGAAAATGGACTTGTCAGTTAATTCTGTAGGTGTGACCCTTCAGATTAAATTCTATACCATTATCCTTTCTTACCCATGATTTATGATTTTCGAGAAAACTTAATCCCAAAATCATAACCCCATTGTCTTTTCCGGCGGTGCCTAAGACTCTGATCTCGTGTCCTGCAATTTCAATTGTTCCTTCATAGGTTCCAATTGATGGCTGCTGCAAGTACTATATGTCATCACATGGAAAACGGTTAATTTTTTCAGTGACGTCAAATATTACTCGTATTTCTTACCATCTTTCAGGGCATTTAATCTTTATATTCTACACCCCAATGGATTGAGGAGTTAGATCTTTGATGAACTCATTCCGTTTATATGCCATAATTCTGTCTTTCGAAAAAGACATACGGCTTGCGTACTCAATTCTAGCACTCGTTGATCTGCCTAGAATTGGATGATCTCTTATCTATATGTCTACTCCTCCTAACCTTGGAAACTGGGTAGGATTTGGAGTCATGACTTTAAAAAATTCCTTGAAAATTCTAGGAATTTCTGTATATTCTTTCCTGAGAAATAAGTCAGAATGATGACTATTGGAAAGTGCATAAGAGATTCTATATGTTATAGAATATGGCATGTTCCCTTCTTTCATCAGATCTTTTCTTTTAAAATCCTGATGAAGGGTTAGAACTCTACTAAAATCTTGGTCAGCTAAGTTATAGAAAATTCTTGGATGTATGTCAAACATTAACTTGCCAACATATAAATTTCCTACCATAGTTCCAAGAAGACCATCTATAAGGTTATTGATTCTTCTATCAGTGACTGATAGATGTACTTCAGAATCAATGCCTTCTTTAAAGGTTGCCTTAATTACTACTTCAATGGCTCCTATGTGGATCAATTTCATAGTAATGGCGATTTCCTCCTTCATTCTGCTTAATTCCTCAAGGATTTCTTCTTTAGGAATTAATTGCATATCCATAACATTACAAGTAAGTTCCATAAGAATTGCAAACTCACCTGCACTTACCTTGTAGATGATATTATGTCTTCTCTGGTTGAGTCCCACCTGGTTAAGAACTCGTCCAATCCCGCCAATTCTGAATCCGCCATATGGGCTGAGGTTGGAATCTTTTCGCATTATTCTTTCCATGGTTCGATTCGAGATCGTCATATCCTTGAAAAGAATCCAGACTGGGTTGAAGATCCATCTGAATATGAGTCCGAGTCACTTATTAATTCTTCCTCGTAGATGCTTTCATCCGAGGGGATGTCTTCAAACTGATAGACTGGTACCAGCTTTTCATGGTAGACCGCTTCCACGATATCCTCTGTGGCTTCGTACATTCATATCTCACGATTCTGGGGGCAATCGGGTGACATATGACCTCTGGCTCCACACTTCCAACAGTTGCAGTCCTTGAAGCTTACGTTGGCTCGGGTATGGGCTCGTCTGAATGTTCTCTTGGACGTTGTTCTCCCCGTGCACCTTGCTGCTGAGCTAGTTGAGCCTTGGGATGAACTCTTCGTCGTTCCCGTTCTTTGTCCAGTTTTGTATGTTCTTGCCTTGCTCTTGGACCACCATGCTCTTCTTCTTCGGAATGGAGGTCTTCTAAAACTCTTACTGTATAAGCCTCGACTCTTATTCTTTCTTCTCTTTTCTTCTGATTCTCCTATAATTGTTGGAAGATCGTTATTTTCACAGCAAAGAGGGGTTTTTTTATTTTACCTCTTAGTCTCTTGATGTCCTTTTGGGATGCTGCCTGTTGACACCATTCTCTGAGCTTATCCTTTAAGAAGGACATTCTTTGGGCTATTGATTCCACTGTACCAGGGGGTACTGTGTACGACTGGATCAATATCTCTCTCCATGGGCTGTAGATTTTTGCAAAGAACATGGGACATGCTACTTCAGGTGTCATTTTACTCCGAAAAATAGTATTTACGAAACAATAGATATATTCATCTACTGCGCAAATACTTCTTAACTCTCCACCCAATAGTGCTTGGGTATAGACCTTGATTTTTTCGGTTCTCTGTTCTTCAAAGTAACCATCTCCTACAAAATGGGTTTTGAATGAGAGGCCAAATCTTTCGCAGATTGTGCTTTTGGATTCTCCTTCCAGTATTTGCTCCTTTAAAGCTGCCGTGGAGTTTTTCCAGCCCAACTTTGCCGATCCTTCGAGACTTAGCTCTATTAATCTGACAAAGTTTTCTTTATCGAGATCCATGGTGGTTGCTGCAATCTTCATTGAAGCTACCCATTCGTCAATCAGATCTTCGATGTTTCGGAAGTCGATAACATCGAGGTTCAGTGTTATGCCATATGGATTTAATGGTTGTAACATCGTCTTGGCCCACGGTGTGGATTCTGGTGCTTTGCTTGGGTTCCGTCCTGGGTTTCATCTTGCATTGAGATGTACCTCAGGATACATGTTCATGTGGAAATCTGTACTTTCTCTCATTGGGACATCAGGCGGTCCATCGTGGGTTACGTTGGATCCCGATTCTTTCGCATAACCCAATTGAAGAACTTCATTGGGTTTTACATTAACCAGATCCATAATCCAAAGTTGGGAAAATGATTCCGCTAATTCTTGTAGATCTGATAGATCTGCCCTGAAAACACTCATTCGACTGTTTTCAGTATATCGATCATAATCTCTTCTTGTGATTTCTACTTTGGAACCATAGTTGCTTTACCTTTTTGACGTAAAGCTTGTACGGGTCCGAATGCATCTCTAATATTGGCTTGGTTATTCTTGGAAGATCCATGAATATCCTTTTGCCTTTTCTTGATATCTGAAATATCAAATTTCATATTTAAAATTTCTTTCTTCAGATCTTGAAATAATTTCAAGATCTCATCTGTTGATTGATTCAAGGTATCTATTTTTCCAGGTAAAATTAATACCCGGTTACCATAATCTTGAATCGTCTTTTGGATTTCTCTTAAGTGAGAACTTAGAGCTATCCGGATCAATTTCTTTCCAGTCAGTTCCTCTCATTTTCATGAAAGAAATTACTTTTAATAAAATCTTGTCTTATGGACAAGTTCAAGAATTTCCTTTGGAAATTTCTATTTTTTATTTCCAAAATTTAGAAATAACTCGTTGGTTTCAAATTAATTGAGTCCGTTAAATAATTAAATCTTCTCTATTAAGAAATTAAATATTATAAATAATAGAATTAATATGTTCTTCAATAAAACCTAGGCTCTGATACCAATTTTCATGCGCTTGGGGTCTCATTTGTATAGAAAACTTTGGAATAAGACTAAAGTATATAAAGTCAAACTTTTGGGGTTTTAAAGAAAATAAAGGAAAAGTTGTTGAGTTATTAATTAATTTCAAATTGGTCCTTATGACATAATTTCATTCAACATGTGTTTGTAATGGTCTAATTCTGGAAATTCAAATTATAATGGCCTAAAAGTAGAATAGGCTCCTTCTAAGCCCTTTTTATTCATTTCCCCTATTTTATTATTGTTCCTTCTACTATTAAAAAATTCTTATAATGTTTTTTAACAAATAATATGAAAAATGGTCCGGTTAAGGTGCGATTGCACCATCCCACAGCACATCAAGGCGAAGATCTTGAGCGTCAAATTAAAATCCAAGGGTTGTAAATGCAAAAGGGTAAAGTTGTCCAATGAAAATATGTAACGGTTTTATTAATTTCCAAATTAACGGATTACTACTTATCTTTAACGGATTTACTCATATCTTAAACGGATTTGTATCCTAAAATATCTTATAAAAGAAAAATTAACTAAAATTAAAACATATTACTGACACAAATTATATTAAAAAATTTCTATTCCTTTCAGGTATAAGTGCAACTATTTTCAGCGACATACCAAATACATTTTGCAGCGATGTTATATCTTTTCAGCGATATCACGTTATACTTTTCAGCGATGGCATATGGTTCATTTCATCGAGTTGGTATCATTATTTTCAGCGATGACTTGAAATTCCTTTCCCCCGAGATGTGCAACTGTTTACATCAAGATACTAATACACTTTGCAGAGATGTTATATCTTTTCAGCGATGTATACTAATTCTTTTCAGCGATGTTATAAGATTTTTCAGCAGACTGAATATCAGGATATTCAGTTATAATTTTCAGAAGAAATTCATGTGTTTCAACATACACGAAAGATCACTTATCAGCATATAAGTTGTAAATATAAGATGTCACAATCAGTACAAAACAATTCATAACCATAATCACTGAAACAATTCATAACCCTAGAAACAACCATAATCAGTTCAAAACAATCATTAAAACAACCATAATCAGTACAAAACAATTCATAGCACTAAAACAACCATAATCAGTACAAAACAATTCATAGCACTAAAACAACCATAATCACTTAAACAATTCATTACCCTAGAAACAACCATAATCAGTTTAAAACAATCACTAAAACAACCATAATCAGTACAAAAACAATTCATACACTAAAACAACCATAATCACTGAAACAACTCATAACCCTAGAAACAACCATAATCAGTTCAAAAACAGCATTAAAACCATAAATCAGTTCAAAACAATCCCAACGAAACCATTCTAACCATAAAACATTACAAACCATAAATCAAAGGTTCTTCAGCATACTCAATATCAGGATTAATTTTCATAAGAAATACATGTGTTTCAAGAAGAAGATCGCGATACTTCGAAGGCGCAAACCCATGGTCTAATATTTTTCCGATTAAATCGTTCAGCGCGCGCTTGATCAACAGTTGGATGTGTGTCCTGCAGATACCTCCCGAAAATTTCCCAACATTGTGTCAACACACTGGAACTGGAACTCTCTCCGGTACATCTTCTTTTCGACGACATTTCTGAGAAATGAAGGTGATTCCGATTTGGGTTTTAAGAAATTAGGGTTTACAAATGAAGTTTCGAGAAATGAATGTGATTCCATTTATAAGGGTCACAGTTTAAAAAAATTTCCGAGGCCCATTTCATTTTATTTAGGCCCATTTCTTTTACGCCATTCAATGAAATGACATATAGTTCTTTTCAGCGATGATATCTGTGTTTTTCAGCGATGACATTGTATTTATATCAGCGATTAGAATATTAAGCCCAGTCCTCATTCCCCGTCGCTCATTCCCTCTTATGAAGAAACATTGAAGTATTGAAAAGTTTACAGTGAATGATTTTGTATTTTGGACTATTAGAAAAACAAAAGAGAGAATATTCTTGCCAATATTAATTGCATTATGACAAATACTCAAATTAGATTCCGCTTCATGACAAATGATACATTGGAATCCAACCTAAAGTAAATTAATTGTGGACCCTTTAAGTTGACCAACGAGGGGCCTTTAGTTACCGATTAAGTTTATATCCAGATTCTGGACCTCCAGAAGTGATATGGTGTTTAGATTAAAATGCTATGTAAACATATATCATTACAATGGCAACAAATATATTTCTTTCCAACGATGATATCTGTGTTGTTCAGCGATGACATAATATTCAAATCAGCTATTGGGATATGATGATTGGTTGTAAAGGCGTTCTGGCTGATTCTTTTGTTCATCTTTCACAAACTGTTTATGTGCAAACCTCAAGTAATCTCACAAATTCTGGATTGGTGATTCTCACCAGCTTCAGTTCCCATGCTCCTTTGATCCGGTTGCAGATTAGACTTCTGCGTTTGTACTCATAATGCATGATCTTATCTTTATTTCCTGTGTTAGCATACTCCAGGGCCTTCTGATCCATTTCCATGAGGAGTTCGAGATAAGAAGTTCTGTAACGCTCCATCATGGCGCCCACCATGTCTCTTTCCAGGGCTTCCTTTAAATAAGACATATCTTGTGCCAGATCATATTTCAAACACTCCTCTGCCTCAACCTTGGTCATCAATCTGTACTGTCTTGCATTCTTTCTCAGCACTGGCCACTTCCTATGCCTTATCTCATGTAGCACTTTTTCCCTTAGAATTCTGATGTGCTCAGGAAATTCAGGATCCGCATCAATTCATTTTTCAGCTATCCCCACCTGAAAGAATCGCTTCAAATCAGCCAAATAGAGAATAATACTCCATAATTTACAATGCCCATGTAAGAATAGAGAGATGTACATTTAAGCGATGTGACAATATACATTTCAGCGATGAAACAATATACATTTAAGCGATGGGAAAAAGTACATTTAAGCGATGTACTTAGTTACAATAATTTGTAAATATATTTAAGCGATTAAAACATGTACATTGAAGCGATGAAAAAAGTACATTTAAGCGATGTACTTAGTTACAATAATTTGTTTTTCCACACCTCAAAAAACAGTTCGTTCATCATTGTTTCTTTTCCGACCCTTTTTTGGCTTAGGTGGTGGTGGTTTCTTTACCTTAAATGACTGACTGAGCTGGGCAACAAAATGCATCTCTCTATTCACTTCTCCAAGCACAAAATCTTTCTGTTGATTCACATCTGACAGCAATATTTGAGCACAGACATTGACTCTTTTTGCCAGATTGTAGCTTTTGTTCTTCATTTCTGACAACATGTCATCCATAATCAATCCATCCCAATAATCCATATATGACAAGACAAAAATACCACAGCTGTGCTCATCTTTCTGCTCTGCCAACGGGGAGAAAAGCATACGATATGTTGCAAACCATTTTTCAGATTTCATCAATGTATTTCCCAGCATCCTGAAGTTATACCATATCTTATTCAAAACTATATAATCAGCTGTCCACCCGCCTTCAGCATTCTTGCTGTTGAAGTAAAAAATTCTTCTCTTTCTCATATCAACAGAAAAAATAATCCAATGTTTTTGTCGACAATATGGGAGGAAGAACTGGAACATTTAGTAAACATATAATTAGAATCTAATAATGATCAATTATGTAAACAAAATTATCAAAAGAAAAATATATCTTACATTCTCTTCATTCAACACCACATCAATCATTTCTTCAGGAACCATCTTGAAATCCTTCATGAATAAATCAACAACTTCTGCACCATCTTTTAATGGTAAATTTGAATCCACCTCTGCCTCTGCAAATGTCTGTTTCAAAAAGATACAACATTTCATGCGTCCAAAAGAAGTTAATATATATATATGTGTATGTATGTATATATCATACTCACAGCAAATAATGATGAAAAACAATATTTTAGCATTGGTTTCCCGTTGGCTCTTTCGAATTCATGACGGTTGATCACTTTCGCATAAAAGTTTATAACAATATCCGCAATATCACTATCAACCCTCAGTGTTTCAACGTCAAGCTTGGACAAGTTCATTTCTTTAACATCATAAACAATCATGTTTTTCGCTTCAACCTTTCCTAGAATATTTGTAATGATAGCCCTAACAGCCACATTCAACTCTTCTGGAGTACAGGTATATGACGCTTGAAATTCTGGATAGTGTTTAAATTGGGTATAAGTCATGTCCATGAATGTATACTTAGTGCATTTTTCTATAGGCTGGAGATCAATCATCGTCACTCTAGGAGGCATATACTTCTCCTTCAATTTCTCAATTGTCTTAGCTCTATCACATCCAGATTGTACCTGAAAATTACAGATGGCATAGATATCAATTTCTCACTGACAGATATTGTTTTTATTGCCTTGAAATTAAAATACCTCTCGGTTCTCCAATGCATCCGATACACCTTTCCCTTTCTCAAGACCATCATTTTTTAACTAAAACACAGAAGAAAAAACATCAATATAATAATCGCTAAAAACTACTAAGAAAGTCACTGAAATGCAAAAAAAAAAAAAAAAAACCTTTGCATTCTCCAATTCATCTGATACAACATTCTCATTCTCGGATATACCCAAAGAAAAGGTTGGCACATCTTTTGCATGCATCTATACACATACTAGAGTAAGTTAGAAAAAATACCTCTATTTACATCACAAGTGATATAGCTAAAAACTATTAAAACAGCTAATGCAAACGAATCATCAAATCCCAATCGCTGAAATGTGCATCATTTCATCGCTGAAAAACATTACAAAACATCGCTTTAAAACATTAAAACCATCGCTGAAAATCATTAAAATACCTCTGGATTCTCCAATACATTCGATACATCTTTCTCAGCGCCATCATGTGCTACCAAAAATCACACAAGAAAATATATCAAACATACTATAGTAAGTTAGAAAAAATACCTCTATAAACATCACAAGTGATATATAGCTAAAAACTATTAAAACAGCTAATGCAACCAATCATCATATCATCGCTGAAAAGTGCATTATACCATCGCTGAAATGTGCAATGCTTCATCGCTGAAAACCATAAAAACAATCACTGGAAACTATTAAAATACCTCTGGATTCTCAGCCCCATCATGTGCTAACTAAAAATCACACAAGAAAATATATCAAAACATTTTGTTACTGTAATCCCTATAACAAACATTTTGTTACTGTACATACATTCAAAGAATCGAAACTGAAAGGGATTCGGAATCGAATTAAAGATCTCTGCAATAAAAATAAACAACACAGAAAAAGCAAAAAAGAAAAAAGAATGTCAGAAACTACCTTTAAAAAATATTATGAAGTACAACATTTATAAAACTACCTTCGGTACATTTTCAGGTAAATTTTCAGTGTCAGGGGCAATTCTCTCTTCAGTTTTGTCATTTACATTCCCGGCATCTACACCACCTCCTTCCCGCAAACTTGTCACCTCCGGACCCCGGCATCTACACCACCTCCTTCCCGCAAACTTGTCACCTCCGGACCCCCTTGACTCATCACAACATTTGCAGCTCCTGCTAATATACCCATCAAGAGTTCTCCTTCACTTACAGTTATATCAAGATTATTTGACTTTTCTCCTCCACCAGTACCATCAGAAGGTAAACAACGTCGACCCACATTAATCGACTGTTCATCTTGAACTACATCTTGATCACAAGGGGGTGTGGCGGAGGTTGAAGAGGATCACCTAAAGCAGGGGATACATGATCACCTAAAGCTTCAACATCATTTGTGGATGCTTCTATGAGAGGATCAACATTGTCTGAAGCATCAACATCCCTATATTGGCAAGCAATGTTCAGGATAGAGTCCATTGTGTGATCAGAAAGATGGACAACTGGTTCAAAATCAGTTGTCTCATTTGCATTAGCTTCATGCACGGGTAAATACATTGAGTGCAAGCTAGAAAGATTGACAGCTTGTTCATTTCCACCAGCATTCAAATCCTCATTTTCTCCTAACGGCTCATCTCCTCCTCCATCCACACTCCTAGAAAGATTGACAGTTGGTTCATCTTCCACTTCTTTTCCACCCCTCCTTTTCTTCTTTAGCTCAAAAACAAAAGTACTAATTCGATCATCATTTTCCACATTTTCTACAGTCCTTTTCACAGCCCTCGATTTCTTCTTAAAGTCAATATCTGGATACTTTGCATTAGGGAAAACCTTCCAAATATCAACCATCTCCAAGTATCGATCTTTTTTACATGTAAATCCAACCAAATGAACCACTTCACGCTCATAGTAATCAAAAAACATGTGCTGAAAAAACCAAAAACAAACAAGATACATAATCAACAAACAACGACCATTATCAACAATATAAATCACATTACAAATATAAATCGCATAACAAACACAAATTTAAAATTACCATTAAGCAAAACAGGTCTCCACAGGGGCGTGCTTGAGCACTGGTTCCCTTATCCAATTTTGCCTTATATAGTTATACTCATTCAGAGATTTGATTAGAAATTGTCTAATATGAAGACCCCAATTGTACCTTAAAGCTTCATCCGGAGATCTAAGAAACTGAAGATACCTTTTGTTTACAACCCTCCGTGAGTTAGGAGTAAAGACTTTCTGCATAGCAAACAATACATACATCCTCCAGTAGTCGTCCAATGGAATTTCCATATTCTCCTTATTCTCTAAAATACTTCTAAGATCCTTAACAGGTATTCGATTAGGCCCCTTCTTATTCTTAATAAGAGAATACTTGTCACAAAATTTATCAGCAAAATCATAACCAATCTCATTATTCTTCAAATCTATTATTAGTTTATCGACTCCCCATGGCAAACCATATACTTTATGAATATCTTCATCTGAAAACCTCCATCGACGGTTTTTTATCAATAATAAAACATTCTTCCTGAATGCTCCACTGATTGATGAGAGTTATCACAGGATCAACCTTAAGCATGCACATATTGAACATAAGCAAACAACTGAAGCATTTTTCATGAATAAACTCTTTCCTCCCATCTCCGTCACTCTCGTTCAGGATTTTATTTAACAAACAAACGCTAGAGAGAACGCAACAGACCCGAGTATGAACTTTTTCAGCCATTCTTCGGAAGAATCACCGTTCACCGTTTCACTGATCAGAAAAGAATCACCGTTCGCCGTAGACGCTCAGAGAATCGCTAAATCGCTGAAAAACCCTAGAGAAAAGTATCGACAGTGATAAATTAAAAATGGCGGTTAAATTTTTATTAAATACTACACAGTGAATTCAAGACGGTTATTTTTATTAATTACTAGACGGTTATTTTTTATTAACTAATTTTCATCGCTGAATTGCGTTAGTTACGCGAATTCTGAAACATTGTAAAATTTTTATTAACTACTACGCGGTTTTTTATTAACTAATCTCCATCGCCGAATTGAATTATGATCATTGCCTTCGTCTATAGGAATTCATCGCTGAATTGCATTAGTTACGCGAATTCTGAAACATTGTAAAATTATTATTAAATACTACACGGTTATCTTTTATTAACTAATTTCCATCGCTGAATTGCATAATGATCATCGCTTTCGTATATAAGAAATCATCGCTGAATTGCATTAGTTAGCACTGAAATAAGTCGATCAAATACAATATTAATATCCTTTCAGAAATGAAGAATTCAAAAGTCAATAACAAATATTGTAATTCCTTTCGCGAATCCTTTGAATATAGAAACTATGCTCACAACTTGCAATGCAATGTATACACTTCATGTCATTTCTAAAAAACAAAAATCTTCATTTCTGCATCCGTTTACGATGTTCTAACTCTTTCTTTTTCCGAACGGCTTCAGAAATAGAGACCATTCTCTTGTTCGATTTCTTCCGCCCTTTACACGTTTCTCTTTCCCTTAAATACAAATTTGAGTAATCTGATGTACTTCCAATCTCTGCAAAAAAACAAAAAGATTGAGAAACACTATTTTCAAAAAAACAAAAACATAAACATGTCTATGATTAGCAATTACCCGACTCTTTGTTAATATCAATATTGTCATACTTTGTTTTCATCAATGTCACAAAATCATTTATAAACGATTCACAAGCATCCTCATTTCGTGACAACACAATTGCTGACTTCAAAAACAAGCCACACAATTTTCCGGTATCTAGATGCTGCATTGACCACATTTGTTTCTTTTCCAACACCGACATTGACATAACTGAGATCAGATTTTGCATTCCTTGACCACCGCTGCAAAATATATTTATCTGGAATAGTATGAAACACTTTTGCTCCACTTCCTGAAAGAACATCCATCACCCTCAAAGCATGACAACATAAAATCCCATATTCTCAAACATATTGCAAGTGCATCCAATTGTACCATCATCCATGTTAACATTGACATGATCACCAATCAACTTTGAATCTGCATATTCTCTCTTGCAAACACGATAAATTAATGCATCTGGTTGAAGCTCAACCACATACCCAAATGACAAATCATACTCATTGTTGAAAATATTGAACACATTTGGTGTATACTTTTCAGCTATATATTTCAATAGTGGATTCATAATAAACCTCGCAGAAACTTGTCTATCATCTGCCTTAAAATATTCCATCCGTTCATTATCCCTCCTTAACTCCACAACCCTTTCAAAATGTGCAAAGAACTCAACATAGTTATCAACTGGCCTTAAGAACCTGTGAAATGTCAACACAATATGGGAATGTGAAAATCAAATTCTCAACTAAATAAAGCAAACACACATCGCTGAAATAAATAGCACGCTATCGCTGAAAACAACAGTAGAACCTCACTGAAAATAACTAATCAAATATCACTGAAAATGAAATTTATTCATACCGTTTCACAACTGAGTTAAAAGATTCACTTAGCTGAGTAGTCCTCATTCCTGCAGTAAAATGATTTTTAACCCAAGCAGCGGACCATTGCCTTCTCAAATTATAAGTAGTCGACAACCACCTATGTTCAGACTGTGAGAAACAAGTTGATAGCATGTATTCCCATTCCACCTCAAATTCCATCTCTGTCCTCACATCATATACCAAATGATGAAATAGCTTATCAAACCTTAAAAAATGAGTTCAACATGTATATATCAATATCCAATCGAAAAAACAATTGAAAGTAAAAATAACTAAATATTTACCTTGGTGTGTACAGTTGGCTCAAATTTTTTTTCGCATTTTCTATAATGTGCCAACTACATAAAGCATGATAGGTATTAGGCAAAATTTTCCTAATTGCCGGTGCCATCGCACAATCTTGATCTGTGAAAATCGTTTGAGGTGCCTTATCCCCCATACACTTCAAAAATGTTTTAAATAGCCACTCAAATGATCTTTGAGTTTCATCAAGCATCAATGCAACTCCAAAAATAGAAGTCTGTCGGTGATGATTGAATCCAACAAAAACAGCTAATGGTCTGTAATTTTTATTTGTCCGATACGTTGTATCAAAGGTCACACTATCACCAAAAGCTTGATAATCCATCCTCATTTCAGCATCTGACCAAAAGATATTTGTAATTCTCTCATCATCATCCAGATCATACTCATGGAAGAAAAATAGATTACTGACACATTTCTCAGAGAAATACTTCAATACAACACCAGCATCCCCTACTTTTAAATTTCTTTGCCGCCTTCTAACAAGTGCATTCTTCAAATAGTCCTTTAAAAATCCTATAGTCCACTACCTCCAGCACCCATACTAAACAAGTCATATGATGACTTCAATGACAATCCAACTTCTTAATGTATACCAGCCAATGTTTAAAAAGGCGGTATTGAAACGCGCCTTGAGGCGCGCCTCGACGCGAGGCGGCGAGATTTCGTGTAATACTCGGGGTTTTTACAACGCCCAAAGAAACGAAATAAAATTTATTTCCGAGAAGAAAATAATTTATTACAATAAATTATTGCTCGGAAATGGCGTGACCGATAAATTCAAAAAAATTCGAACCCAAATTTTGGTAAAGTCGAAATGGGATGAAAGAGGGAAAGGAAGCCCGAAGTGTAATACCCGTAAATTTTAGAATATAAAAATAGGAATTAATCCAATAGGAAAGAAAGTTTTGTTTCCGAGAACCCATAAACTCGGAGATGCACGGAAATCAAAAGACGACGATTTAGAACCCGACGGACCTAAACCTAAGATTTCAGACGTGAAATCGAATTGAGTCGGAATAAATTTATGATGAGAAGCATAATCCGAAAATGACCGGAAAATCGAGCGCGAAAACGTGGAAGGAGAGAAGTCCGAAAGAAGAGAGGAAAAGACCCGACGAATCGGATCGCACGGACCCGCCCGGACCGCAGTCCAGGCGGGGACCGCGCGCTGGCCGGGCGGGGTTTGGCCAAAAGGCGCGCCAACCCCGCGTGGTCCCCCAGAATTGGGCAAATGACGCGTTTTCGGCGATTTGTTACCATAATTCGACCCCCCGACTATGGAAAGAAGATTTTGGTCGAGGGGAAAGCTTTTAGGGCGACTTAGGGCTGCCTCCCCACCCTTTCATCAGTCACCAAACTCCCCAATTCACTCTCAAACTCTCCCAAGCCAAAACACTCTCCCGACGAACTTCCGACGGACTTCCGGCGACTTTCCGACAACCCCCGGCGGCCATAGGAACGTGTAGATCAAGGATCACAGTCCTTAGATCATTGGTAAGTAGTATCTTAGGTTCTCAATCTCGTTTTTCCTTTCAATCCCCAAACTAACTCTTGAATCGTTGATTGCAAAACACGTTCGTGGCCAAAGTCGGGAACTTTGCGTTTCGAACATCCGTTCGTAGGATTGTGGACGAGCCGAGCGACCCTAGGACGACTCAAGAACACAATCATAGTAAGTTGAGCCTTCCATATCAATACGGGTGGTTTAGGGGCGTCCAAAGTAGTCGTAACATAATGAAACGTAAAAACCAAAGTTAAAAACCCCAATACGCGCAGTTTCTGAAATCGGCCTAAAACTCATATTTCGAGGATTCAATCCGAGAAACTCAAAACTAGACTTTTAATCCTAACACATAAATCTAGGTCGTGTAAAAATTTCAGACATTTTCGTTAACGTTTGCTATTTCAAATCGCACCGAACATAAACTGTTTTACTAGAACTTTTTCGAAAAACTGACAGTGTTCATATTCGAACTTGATGAGCATGTTTCTATATTTTCTAGTCCGATTTGATCTTTGCATTCTAAATAAAAGTTGTAGATAATCATGTCTAGTATGTGCATATAAAATTTTAGAATTTTTGGATTCCATTTGTTATGTTAAAAAGTCGAAACGTTGAACTGTGTCAAACCTGAGTCCGGACAGAATTCTGTTCGCGTAATAAAGTCAATTTTTGACATGTTTCCTCAACTTATTTCGAAATTGTTGACACGAAAGTTGTTCGTTAGGGTGTTTTGCATAAACTGTGAAATTTTCAGATTTTTTGGACTTAAAACGAATTTTTAAATTGAAAAGGCGTAAACTGTGACGCCAAGTTACTTTTACATCGAAGGATTTTGAAATTTCGAAACGAACGATCAAAGATTTGAAATACGATACATCTATACTTTTGAAAAACCCCGATACATTAAATCTAAACGATACATGAGATACTTTGATGGAGGGTGAGTGCTCTGCAGGGTGCCCCTCTAGCCTTTCTCTTCGGGCCTATAATGGACGAGAGAATTAGATGAGATATTACGCCAATCGGCGGGAGATACATGGCCTACTCTCTCGGGATTTTCCGTATGGATTTTCCGAGGCTCCGGAGTGGTACTGGGTATGGCAGATACGGCTGCGGCCGCCGGATCACCGGCTAAACGAGATACTTACGAAACGGCTGCGGCCGCCGGATCACCGGCTATACAAAACATTGAGAAATGGTTACGTAACGGGGAAATAAAAGATTTAATATTTTTAAAGTATTTATTTATTTATGCATGTCTTTAAATTATGCATTTAAATTGTGTTTTTAAATTTCATATCATGACTAAATTGTTATTGTGGATTAAATGCATGTTCAAGTACACAATTTAAATATTATTTCCTTTAAATTTGTAAATGCATGTTTAGGAGCGAAATTTTAATTATCTAATTAAATCCCTTTATTGCTATGTTAGGATCGACTTACTCAGTATTTTATATACTGATAAAAATTGTTGTTTTTCTCTTTCTTTCAGAGTACGGAGATAATGCATAGCATGTGCATTTGGGGGATGGAATTATTAAACATTGTTTTATCGCTTTTCATGATACTTGCATAACGGGCATGTAAATCCCGAGTTTTGGCCATGTCGGCCCACTTTACATTTTTCCGCTGCGATATATTATTATCACTACTATATGTGTGGATGATACTTATTATTATTTTTAAATAGATTCCGGACTTGTTTTTAAACCCTTTTGCAATACCTATAGCCTTGCATCTCTTTGGCAAGCTCGGAAAATCCGTGTCTTGCTAGGGAGATGTGGCGGTAGCATCCCGGCCTGGGTTATCAAATCCGGGGTGTTACAAGTTGGTATCAGAGCCCGGAATATTTTAAAGCTACTATTATTATCATTTTAAAACAATATTTTGAACTAGGTATTATTTTTATTATTATTATTACTATTTTTAAGACTACTAGTATTATTATTTTAGCCCAAAATTTGAGCCCAAAAATTTCCTATCCATTTAGTATAATACTTTGAGCCCGAAGGGGTTACATTATTTTAACCCATTAAATATTTATTTTAAGCCCAACCATTTCGGCCCAAATACCCATGTTTTTACTTCTTAAAGTCCAAATTATTATTTTTGGCCAACATAGAGGCCCAATTTTTTTTAGAAACCATGATTAATTTTAAATTAAAAGAGACATTAAATTAATTTTCGGGGGGGATTGCATGTGCATATTCATATAGATTTAAATTCCTGCATATCTTGACTTTTATTCAAACATACTCTAACTCTAACCTCCTTGTTGACATTAGATGGCCGAACCCAACACGAACATGGTCAACTTGATGATGAAACTGACTAACGCGTACTTAGAGTCCCAACAACATATCAATTATTTCAAGGCTCGAGTAGGACAACTAGAGGGCCAAGTGGCCCATCTGGGGCACCTTAGGGAGACCGATCATCATAACATAACCCAGCTGCAAAATCAAGTCACGTAGCTCCAAGCCCAAGTGGCCCAACTCCAAGACAAGGGTGATGACTTGGAGGGACAAATAGGGAACGTGGCCTGGGAGTTGACTACCTTAGCCAACGAGATTGACGGAGGGGTCCTTCAGAACCCGGGACCTCACCCTAATGCTGCAGCACCGATTGACATACCCAACGACGGAGACGATCCCATCGAGGATGCACCTACCCATTCTCTCTAGACTTGGGGCCCCATACTGATGCACCACTATCTATGTTCCCTTTTTCCCAAACTATTACCAGCACTACTATTTCATTCCTGTTACGAATACTTGTAATCGACTGAAAAATTTTCTCTTGAGTAATAAATCTACAAGCATTTATTTTATACAAGTATATTTAAAGTATTCCTTACATTTTAATTAAATTATTTCTCTTCAAATACCTTGTTAAAACCCGATCAGACAAAGGAACAAGGTAATAATAATTATCAATGACCTATAGATAACAATTAAACAAAAATACAAGTATTAATAAATAACATAAGTATGCAAATATATATGTATAGAGATAATCATCAACCAAGGGTATCTCCAACCCTAAACCCCGACACCCTGGACCCTAGGGTCTCACAAAAAAAAAACTGAACAGGTTACTGTTCACAAAAAAAAAACAAAGCAGCAAGTAGAACCAACCCCAAATAACAACAAACGATACGCTAAACTCCAACAATCTATACTAACAGGTTCCAGTAGACTAATATCTGTTAATATCATCATTTATTAAATTATTTTATAAGCATTATATAATACTTCAACAAAAAGAATCTAAACTCTCGTGTTCTTGCAACAGCATGGCACCGAGAGGAAGACCACGTGCCCAGCCCACTACTCCAAACACCAACGAAACCCCTATGCAACTAGAAATGCCTATACCCGGCGAAGGGGTACACGCTCAAGAGGAGCCGGCAAACCCCATGCCAAACAACATGGACGCACGCCTACGCACTCTAGAAGAGGTTCTCATTGCGATAGGGAACGGGCATGTGAACCAATGCCAGGCAGCTGCGGCGCCTCTACCCGAGGCCCGCATTAACTACTTAGCTATGGTGAACTCATATCACCCGCCGCGCTACGCCGGAGAAGAGGACCCGGCTAAACTTGAAGAATGGATCCGAACATTCGATAAGCTACTAAACGCGGTGAAGTGCCCAATTGGCGAGAAGGTGCCTGTGGCATCGTACTATCTCGGAGGGGAGGCGGATGACTGGTGGCGCGCCATGCAAGATAAGTTAGCCGAGGGCGAGGAACCCTATTCTTGGGAAGAATTCATGAGTCTGATCAGGGATCGCTTTTATCCCATGAGCACAAAGTCAGCCATGTACGAGGAGTTCCTATCTCTGAAACAAGGAGGGCAAACGGTCCAGGAATACTACACCCGTTTCAAGGAGTTGGTGCGTTTCGCACCGAGACTCGTGCCGACAGATGCGGAGAAGGCACAGAAATTTGAAATGGGGCTAAACTTGACTATACGGGAGGTGATCACTGGCGTCCCATACCCAGACCTGCAATCGGTGTATGATCGTGCGGTAGCTGTTGCAAAGGTGCAACAACTAAAAAGGAAAGTGAGCGGAGAACCCAGTCGAGGATCTCAGGGACAGGATAAGAGGAGTTGAGACAACCGTTCCGGTAACAATGCTGTAGGGAACAACTTTCGGGGAGATCTGAACAAACCCCCTCAAAACAACAACAGAGGATATGACGATAGAACCCTTTTCCGGGGTAACCCGGTACCACCTTGCCCGAGATGCGGCAGGCCTCATTTGGCCAGAGGGTGCCCCCAATAGGGCGCCTGCTACAGGTGTGGTCGCATCGGCCACATGGCGAACGAGTGCCGCACACGACTGGAAAACATCACCAAGAGGGAGGACTTAGGCACGGGGCTAACTCAGCCTCGCAACCAAGATGGGCGGAATGGAAACAACCAGGGGTATAGACCCCCTCAAAACCAGAATCTCAACCAAAATCAACGTCCTCCACAGAATCCAAATCAGCAACAGAATCAGAACCCGAACCGGGATCAGCAAGGCAATCCGGGCCGTCCAATGGGGCGATTGAATGTCATCAATGAGGCAGATGTGCCTATGCAGGGGGACGTAATGGGAGGTACGTTCCATGTCTTAAGTACACCCCTTAGAGTTCTGTTTGACTCAGGAGCTAGTTGTTCGATAATATCATCTAAAGTCTTACCTGGACTAGATCTACCTAAGTGTGAATTGATTAACTTAGGAATTCAACTTCCATCGAGAGAGGTAGTATCATGCTCTATGCGATATAACGGAATTCCGATAGTTATAAAGAACGTAGAGTTTTTCGCGAACTTGGTAGAATTCGATCTAAAGGATTTTGACGTCATACTAGGGATGGATTGACTAACCCAATATAAAGCCGTGATCGATTGCCAAAAACAAAAGATCACGTTGTCAAAGAGTAGGGGAAGGAGAGTCATCTTTTACTCCCAGTCCCCTAAGAAGTCTACCAAGATAGTTAACGCCCTTAAACTATGTAGCTTAATGCGCAAGGGTTACGCATTATATGCATGCTACATTCATAACCTTGAGGCCGAAGAGGTCAAGGTGGATAACATTCCGGTGGTGAGAGAATACCCGGAGGTATTTCCGGAAGACATCCCCGGCATGCCGCCTGAGAGAGATCTGGAATTCACCATAGATCTTATCTCGGGAACGGAGCCTGTCTCAAAGGCTCCTTACCGTATGGCGCCGCTAGAAATGAAGGAACTAAAGGAACAACTCGAGGAGTTGTTAGATAAGGGCTACATAAGGCCGAGCACGTCCCCGTGGGGAGCCCCGGTCTTATTCGTTAAGAAGAAAGATGGAGGTCTACGGCTATGCATCGATTATAGAGGACTTAACCAAGTCACGGTCAAGAACAAGTACCCGTTGCCCAGAATCGAGGATTTGTTCGACCAACTGAAGGGAGCTTCAGTATTTTCAAAAATCGACTTGCGCTCTGGATATCACCAGTTAAGGATCGCCGAAAAGGATATCCCAAAGACGGCGTTCAGAACTCGCTACGGGCACTACGAATTCACGGTGCTATCATTCGGACTGACGAACGCCCCAGCGATGTTCATGAATCTCATGAACAACGTGTTTCGAGAACTATTAGATCAATGCGTAGTGGTGTTCATAGATGACATCCTGGTCTACTCAGAAAGCGAAGAAGAACATTCCGAACACTTACACAAAGTGTTAGGGATCTTACGGGCAAATCAGTTGTATGGCAAGCTGTCCAAATGCGACTTCTGGCTAAAAGAAGTGGCATTTCTGGGGCATATCGTATCCGCCAACGGAGTGGCAGTGGACCCAGCAAAGATCTCGGCAGTGACCGAATGGGTGCCGCCGAAGAATCCAACCGAGATAAGAAGTTTTCTCGGATTGGCGGGATACTACCGGAGGTTTGTAAAGGATTTCTCAAAGATCGCTCGCCCATTGACACAGTTGTTAAAGAAGGGGGCGAAATACGACTGGACCAGTGAGTGCGATTCCGCATTCCAAGAATTGAAGAAACGACTTACCACAGCGCCGGTGTTGGCACTACCATCGGAGGATGGAGACTTCGAGGTGTACAGCGACGCCTCGAAGGAAGGATTGGGATGCGTGCTAATGCAAGAACAAAGAGTTATAGTATACGCATCACGTCAACTAAAGCCACACGAGGAGAACTATCCGACGCACGACTTGGAACTAGCCGCAGTCGTGTTCGCTCTAAAAATATGGAGGCACTACCTCTATGGGCGAAAGTGTCGGATGTTCACCGACCATAAGAGCCTCAAGTATATATTTACGCAAAAAGAGCTGAATTTGAGGCAAAGAAGATGGTTGGAACTGATTAAGGATTACGACCTGGAAATCGCGTATCACGAAGGAAAAGCCAACGTTGTGGCCGACACCCTGAGTCGAAAAACTCAACACGTGGTGAATTCACTTGTGGTACCGGCCGAGTTGTACAGAGACTTGGCGAAATTAAGTCTGGAGTTGGTACACTCTGGCGAAGTAAGTGAGGTCGTCAACACGATGGTAGTAGGATCTACCATACTTGATGAAATACGACTAGCACAACCGGGTGATGAAAAGCTGGAGGAAATTAGGAAGAGCATCGCTGAAGGAAAGGCGATGGATTTTAAAATTCATAAGGACGGTAGCATCCGCTTCAAGGGAAGGTGGTGTATACCACGAAAATGCGAGGACTTGAAGCAAAAAGTGATGGAGGAAGGCCATAATACCCCATACTCGGTCCATCCCGGAGGCGAGAAGCTATACAAGGACATAAAGAAGAACTATTGGTGGCCGAACATGAAGAGAGAAATAGCCGAGTTTGTGGCAAGCCTTACCTGCCAGAAGGTCAAGGCCGTACGACAGCAACCCCTAGGATTAATGCAACCATTGGAAATCCCAAGTTGGAAATGGGATAGCATTTCGATGGATTTCGTTTCGGGACTACCACGTTCACCGAAGGGGATGAATAAAATCTGGGTGATCGTGGATAGGTTGACAAAAGCTGCCATATTTATCCCTATGAAGGATACCTGGTCCATGGACCAATTGGCAAGGGCATATGTCGACAACGTGGTACGACGACATGGAGTACCACATGACATAATCTCGGTCAGAGACAGTAGATTCATCTCACATTTTTGGACAAAACTACAAGAAGCCCTCGGTACGAAGATAAAGATGAGTACCGCGTTCCACCCCATGACGGATGGACAAACGGAAAGGACGATCCAAACTTTGGAAGACATGCTAAGGGCATGCGTACTAGAGTTTAAAGGAAGTTGGGAAAATCACTTACCCTTAATCGAATTTTCCTACAACAACAGCTACCATGCTAGCATTGGCATGGCACCTTTCGAGGCATTGTATGGACGCAAATGCCGAAGCCCATTGAGCTGGGAAGAGAGCGAGAGGACTATGGCAATTGGACCGCAACTTGTGGGGGACATGGCTCAACAAGTCAAAATAATCCAAGGAAAGATAAGAGCCGCGCAAGACCGGCAAAAGAGCTATGCCGACGTGAGACGGCAAGATTTGGAATTCCAAATAGGCGATAAGGTCATGTTAAAGGTGTCACCGATGAAGGGTGTGATGCGCTTTGGCAAGCGGGGGAAATTGAGCCCACGGTACATAGGACCATACGAGATCCTAGAAAGAGTGGGAAATCTTGCATACCGACTAGCATTACCGCCACAATTTGCTCGTGTCCATGACGTGTTCCACGTCTCACAACTGAAGAAATACGTCCACGATCCAACCCACGTACTCCAACCGGAGGAGATTGAGCTGGACGATGACTTAAGCTACGAAGAAATTCCGGTGCGAATACTCGACAAGAAGGAGAGGGTAACAAGGAATAAGACCGTGAGAATGGTTAAGGTTCTTTGGTCTAACCACGAAGCCGAGACGGCAACGTGGGAGCTAGAGGCAGACATGAAGGATCGTTACCCAACCCTATTCCAAGACAATGCAACAACAGTTATGGGGGCATAACTGTAATCTTAAGAGGGGGAGGATGTGACAACCCGAATATTTCCGGATATTTTGTACGAATATTTTGTACCCCAAATAAACAAATTCAAATTGTTTTGAACTACGTAATGACTTGATCCCTTCACGGGGTACGTAGGCAACTCGGAACTTTCAATTCTGGGTTCAGTCAAATAATAACAAACAACGACACACAATAATACAATCGCTTAATCAAACAATTCCCGAACCCGCGAGAGGATGAAGCGCAACTTCGAGGATGAAGTTGGTTCTTAAGGGGGGTAGACTGTAATACCCATAAATTTTAGAATATAAAAATAGGAATTAATCCAATAGGAAAGAAAGTTTTGTTTCCGATAACCCATAAACTCGGAGATGCACGGAAATCAAAAGACAACGATTTAGAACCCGACGGATCTAAACCTAAGATTTCAGACGTGAAATCGAATTGAGTCGGAATAAATTTATGATGAGAAGCATAATCCTAAAATGACCCGGAAAATCGAGCGCGAAAACGTGGAAGGATAGAAGTCCGAAAGAAGGGAGGAAAAGACCCGACGGATCGGATCGCACGGACCCGCCCGGACCGCAGTCCAGGCGGGGACCGCGCGCTGGCCGGGCGGGGTTTGGCCAAAAGGCGCGCCAACCCCGCGTGGTCCCCCAAAATTGGGCAAATGACGCGTTTTCGGCGATTTGTTACCATAATTTGACCCCCCGACTATGGAAAGAAGATTTTGGTCGAGGGGAAAGCTTTTAGGGCGACTTAGGGCTGCCTCCCCACCATTTCATCAGTCACCAAACTCCCCAATTCACTCTCAAACTCTCCCAAGCCAAAACACTCTCCCGACGAACTTCCGACGGACTTCCGGCGACTTTCCCACAACCCCCGACGGCCGTGGGAACGTGTAGATCAAGGATCACAGTCCTTAGATCATTGGTAAGTAGTATCTTAGGTTCTCAATCTCGTTTTTCCTTTCAATCCCCAAACTAACTCTTGAATCGTTGATTGCAAAACACGTTCGTGGCCAAAGTCGGGAACTTTGCGTTTCGTAGATCCGTTCGTAGGATTGTGGACGAGCCGAGCGACCCTAGGACGATTCAAGAACACAATCACAGTAAGTTGAGCCTTCCATATCAATACGTGTGGTTTAGGGGCGTCCAAAGTAGTCGTAACATAATGAAACGTAAAAACCGAAGTTAAAAACCCCAATACGTGCAGTTTCTGAAATCGGCCTAAAACTCATATTTCGAGGATTCAATCCGAGAAACTCAAAACTAGACTTTTAGTCCTAACACATAAATCTAGGTCTCGTAAAAATTTCAGACATTTTAGTTAACGTATGCTATTTCAAATCGCACCGAACATAAACAGTTTTACTAGAACTTTTTCGAAAAACTGACAGTGTTCATATTCGAACTTGATGAGCATGTTTCTATATTTTCTAGTCCAATTTGATCTTTGCAATCTAAATAAAAGTTGTAGATAATCATGTCTAGTATGTGCATATAAAATTTCAGAATTTTTGGAGTCCATTTGTATGTTAAAAAGTCGAAACTTTGAACTGTGTCAAACCTAAGTCCGGACAGAATTCTGTTTGTGTAATAAAGTCGATTTTTGACATGTTTCCTAAACTTATTTCGAAATTGTTAAGACACAAAAGTTGTTCGTTAGGGTGTTTTGCGTAAACTGTGAAATTTTCAGATTTTTCGGAGTTAAAAAAAATTTAAATTGAAAAGGCGTAAACTGTGACGCCAAGTTACTTTTAAATCGAAGGATTTTGAAATTTCGAAACGAACGATCAAAGATTTGAAATACGATACATCTATACTTTTGAAAAACCCCGATACATTAAATCTAAACGATCAAAGTTGTTTTTCTCTTTCTTTCAGAGTACAGAGATAATGCATAGCATGTGCATTTGGGGGGATGGAATTATTAAACATTGTTTTATCGCTTTTCATGATACTTGCATAACGGGTATGTAAATCCCGAGTTTTGGCCATGTCGGCCCACTTTACATTTTTCCGCTGCAATATATTATTATCACTACTATATGTGTGGATGATACTTATTATTATTTTTAAATAGATTCCGGACTTGTTTTTAAACCCTTTTGCAATACCTATAGCCTTGCATCTCTTTGGCAAGCTCGGAAAATCCGTGTCTTGCTAGGGAGATGTGGCGGTAGCACCCCGGCTTGGGTTATCAAATCCGGGAGTTACACGAAGATATTCCATTGATTAATCCCAAAAGAATTGGAATTAAATTCAAGAAGGAAAAAAATTTTAATTCCGAGAACCCGTGAAGTCGGAAATAATTTAATTAGATAAATTATTGCACGGGAGCCAAAAGACGGCGAATTCAAGCCGACGGATTCAAACTCGACGGATTCAAGATTTCGAATATGAAATTCATTGGAGTCGAAATAAATTTAAGAAAGGAATCGTAACCCCAGAATTGACCCGAAAAGTCGAACCGAAAACGTAGAGGATAGAAACCCGATCGAGAAAAGAAGAAAAGACCCGACGAACCACGCGAACCGCTAGAACCGGTTGGACCGGGCGCCGCGCGCTCTCCGCGCGGCCACGCGCGGCCACCATGTGGGAGAAGGACGACGCATCAAGGTTGAGCCCGCAGCCCGCGCGCACGTCGCGCGACCAAAGCAATACGAGCGCGTCACCACCGCGCCAGAGGTGCAGGAGGTGTAAACTTTCCTTCCATGGAGATTTTCTTGCCAAAAATTCGAACCCTATCGGTGGCAAGCCGATCACAGCCTTAGGAAAGGCTTAAGACCGGGATTAGGATGCCCCTATCCTCATTTTTACAGAAAACACAAAGTTCTCCTCCCTCATTCTTCCTCTCCAAGCCAAAAACCCTTCGAGACCGCTTTCCGGCGACGACGGGGCAAACGGGACAAAGCCCCTGCCTTCTAGACCCCTGGTAAGTTATGGTATAGTGTTTAGTTCGTCCATAAAACTTAAAAACTCGAAATCTAACATCTTTTCCTTTGCTATGATTTCACGTCGGGGGACGAACAAAAAGCGATCGGAGAAGTTGGCCGTTTGTTGCGACCTTAGGACGCCCGAAAATCCCTTACAGCAACCCTATTCTCTAACTAAGTAAGTTAAGACCTTACTCCTCCATTTTTGTGGTTTATTGTCGTTTAAAACTTAAGATCTAGACACGTAACAAAAATTGGTTTTCAGAAACCCTATTTCCGACCAATTTTAGAAAATCACCTAAAACTCGACCTTTGGGAATTCAAACCAAAAACTTTTCAACATAGATTTTGTTCATAAGACTCTAATCTACCTTGTGTCCAAATTTTAGCCATTGACATAAAGATTTGATATCCTAAATCATGCTGTAAAATTTCTGTAATAAAACTGAACGTTTGAAATCTGGACAGATTTATTGACTCGACTTGATGCATATTTTTCACCCATTTCTAGATCGATTCAACTTTGCTTTTCTAAACAAAAGTTGTAGATATTTATGTCTAGATTATGCATATAAAATTTCATGAATTTTGGAGTTCATTTGATATGTCAAAACGGATGATTTCAGAACCTGTTCTAAACCGATTTTTGAATCCGCGCGTAAGCAGCGTTTTGGTATCGACTTTTGAACATCTAAAATTCACTATTTCCAAAATCTTAAAACATGAAAGTTGTTCATTAAGGTGTTATGTACATCCTGTAAAAATTTCGGACCAATTGGATTTGAAATGAATTTTTAATCGGCGCTGCACGAAACTGTGTTGGAATCAGTCTTTTGGACAGAAATCCCCTTTTGTAAAGATCTCGAAATTCGACTCACTTCGAAACCTTATTCCAAAAACTTAAAAAATTAAAGTTGTTCATATGTGTGTACTTGAGCTACTTTGTAATTTTCAGAATTTTTGGTTAAAAAATGAATTTTTAATTTAAAAAGGCGTAAACTGTGACGAATCGGATTTTTCGAACTTGAGAAAACTCGAACTACGAAATGCGATATCGAATATTTTCTAAACACTGAAATATGAACTTTCGAAAAATCCCATTCACTAGGCTGAGCCGATCATCATGCTATCATTATTTTGAGACTGCCTCGTTAGTGGTCTCCCTACTATCTGAGATTGTCTCGTTAGTGATCTCCTTATTATGCCAAAACGGAAGTTGTGCACATGGCTTGCCAAAACGGCAGTGAGAAATACACGGCCTGCCCGAGTGGCAGTGAAACCGCTTGAAAAGCCTGTCAGACGACAGTTGATATACACGCCTGTCATATTGACAGTAGATACACACGGCTTGCCAAAATGCCAATCGATTCACACGGCTTGCCAAAATACCAATCGATACACACGGCTTGCCAAAATGGCAATCGAGATACATGGCTAGCCAAAACGGCAGTCAATACTACTATGGCTGCGGCCGCCGGTTCACCGGCTAACTAATTATGATTATTGAGATTGCCTCGTTAGTGATCTCCCTTGTGTGGTGTCCTCTTCTTAGTCATCTGGATAATACTAAAAGACTTGTGAGTGTGTATTTAAATAAATTGTATTTATTTATAATGCTTTTAAATTATGCTTTTAAATTATACTCCCTCCGTCCCATTTAACTTGTCTTGTTTCACTTTTGCACACAATCCAATGCACTTTTTCAACTGTTAATATCTCAAAACATGTTCAATGAAAAATTATGCAAAATATATATTATAAAACTACATGATCATACGATTCTAACAAGACCCAACTTGACTATTTTTCTCTAAATATATACTTGAAATAAAGTCGAGTCAAAGCTGAACAATGAACAGTGTAAAAAAGTCAAACAGGACAAGTGTGGTGGGACGGAGGGAGTACCTTATAAGTTATGCTTTAAAATTTCATATCCTAGCCTTATATAATAATCATGTCTTTCCGCTGCAAGTAACCTAAAAATTTTGAATTAATTTTAATATGCATAAAAAGTCTAACTTTTAATTAAACAACATGTAATCCCTTAATTGTTTTGTTAGTAATTAACTTACTCAGTATTTTATATACTGATAAAACCCGTTGTTCATTTTTTTTTCTTGTAAAGAGTATGAAGACATGGCATGATCATATGCACGCATTCCGGGCTCGGGATTTTTCAAACTATATATGTTGCATTCTAGTCTAGACTTTAGATATTACTGCGTATTGACCATGTCGGCCTATGGTTATTTTCCGCTGCAATTTAATCATCGCACATGAATGTTATAACATTATCTTAAGTTAAGTATTTTCCGGACTTATTTTTAATCATTTTCGAAAACCCATAGCCTTGCATCTCTTTAGCAAGCTCGTAGAAGTCGTGTCTTGCTAGGGAGGTGTGGCGGTGGCATCCCGGCCTGGGTTATCAAATCCGGGGTGTTACAAAGTGATATCAGAACCCAGAATATTTTTAAAGCTATTCATTTAAACTATAGATATTTTAAGGCTATTATTTTTAAAGCCTAAATTTTTAAAGCCCAATTCTTGAAAGCCCAATATTTTATTTAATTATTTTTAACCCAAAATTTTTAGCCCAATACTTGTATTTTCATTAGAGCCCAAAAATTTATTATTGGCCCAATATAAAGAACCAAGATTTTTAACTATTATTTTTAAGTTCTTAAAACATTATTTCCATGGAATAAGTTTTATTTTAAAACCCATGGAAAATATGTATACAAATTATTTTGACAAGTCTAAATCATATTGCATGAAAATTATTTCGGGGGGGGGAGGGGGGGGAGGGAGGGGGGGGGGGGATTCACATGCATACATATATATTTGCGATAACCTTTTTATGTGAACTATCTGTGTTAAATAACATTCCTAGTTCTAGGTTTCGGCTTGACATCTACTTAGAGGCGCTAACTTGAGAGTAAACTTGCTTTAGTCTTAAATGTTGAACAAGAATGCTTAGCGTGTCCACGTCTATCATTCTCCCTTTACCATTCATATCTTTTAGATCTTCTTGACTCTAACGTGCCTTAGATTAGAAGCTCATCTTCGCGTGCTTTTAAAACAGAGAATGGCACCTAGGGGAAGACCAAGGAATGTAATCCCAAACAACATTGACTCTGACCTCCCCAACATGCCGAACGATAATGAGATTCCTCAGAACGTAGGAGGGCGAGTGCCTCATGTTCCCAACAATATGGATGAGCGTCTAAGGACTGTCGAGGAAGTTCTCGTAGTATTAGGAAATGTTGAAGTGCAACGTGCACAATCGGGTGTACCACCACCGGTAACCCGAGTCAACTACTTAGCCTTGGTAAACCCTTACCAACCACCCCACTACGCCGGCGAAGAGGACCCGGCTCAGCTAGAGGAATGGATACGGACGTTCGATAAGCTGTTGAACGCCATAAAGTGTCCCGACGGGGAAAAGGTTCACGTTGCTTCATACTAATTAGGAGGCGAGGCAGATGATTGGTGGCAAGCCACCCAATGGAAACGTGCGGAGTACGACGAGCCCTACACATGGCCAGAATTCACGGATCTGCTTAGGGATCATTTTTATCCCATGAGCACGAAGGCTGCCATGTACGAGGAATTTCTGGCACTAAGGCAAGGAGGAAAAACGGTCCAAGAATACTATAACCGTTTCAAGAAGTTGGTGCGGTTCGCGCTGAGACTGGTGCCAACTGATGTAGAGAAGGCACAGAAGTTCGATATGGGACTGAACCTATCTATTAGAGAGGTGATCACGGGTGTGCACTACCCTGACCTACAACCTGTGTATGATCGTGCAGTAGCGGTTGCACGAGTTCAAGGACTGAAACGGAAATCGGTAGATGGGGCTAACCAAGGACCACAAGGAGGATACAAGAGGAATAAGGACCATGTTCATAGAAACTCGAACCAACCACATCAAAACGACAATGGACGAAACAAGGGGATAGTCTTCAACCATGGTGACTATGCGCCACCATGTCCAAAGTGTGGTAAACCACACTATGCGAGAGGATGCCCTCAGCCTGGAGCATGCCTTCGGTGCGGTCGACGTGGTCATCAGCTGCGTGACTGTCAGACGCGAATGGAAAACATAAACAGGAGAGAGGACGTGACCACTCGGCCCAAGCAACCGTAAGAAGTTTTCAAGCATCGATAACTGCATTTATTGTTGAGTTCGACTCGACGAATTCTATCCAATCAAAAATAAACAAGTTCAAATTGTTTTGAACTACGTTATGACTTGATCCCTTCATGGGGTACGTAGGCAGCTTGGAAATCTAAATTTTGGGTTCAGTCAAATAATAACAAACAACAACACACATTAATACAATCAGGCAACCAAACAATGTCCGAGCTCGCGAGGAGCTAACGCCCAACTTCGAGGACGAAGTTGATTCCTAAGGGGGAGAGGATGTAACACCCGAGAAATTTAATTCACGTTCGAAGGAATGGAATTAATTCCTTGTGGAAGACGTTATCCTTAAGGAAAGTAGATGGAAATACCCCAACATTAAATTGAGCCCAAAAGAAAGCGAGGGCGCAACTTCGGGGACGAAGTTGAGTCTTAAGGGGGGTAGACTATAATACCTGGGGTTTTTACAACGCCCAAACAAACGAAATAAAATTTATTTCCGAGAAGAATATAATTTATTACAATAAATTATTGCTCGGAAAAGGCGTGACCGATAAATTCAAAAAAATTCGAACCCAAATTTTGGTCAAGTCGAAATGGGATGAAAGAGGGAAAGGAAGCCCGAAGATATTCCATGGATTAATCCCAAAAGAATTGGAATTAAATTCAAGACGGAAAAGAATTTTAATTCTGAGAACCCGTGAAGTCGGAAATAATTTAATTAGATAAATTATTGCACGGGAACCAAAAGATGACGAATTCAAGCCGACAGATTCAAACTCGACGTATTCAAGATTTCGAATATGAAATTCATTGGAGTCGAAATAAATTTAAGAAAGGAATCGTAACCCCAGAAATGACCCGAAAAGTCGAACAAAAAACGTAGAGGATAGAAACCCGATCGAGAAAAGAAGAAAAGACTCGACGAACCACGCGAACCGCTCGAACCGGTCGGACCGGGCGCCGCGCGGCCACCGCGTGGGAGAAGGACGACGCGTCCAAGGTTGAGCCCGCGCGCACGTCGCGCGGCCAAAGCAATACGAGCGCGTCACCACCGCGCCAGAGGTGCAGGAGGTGTAAACTTTCCTTCCATGGAGATTTTCTTGCCAAAAATTCGAACCCTATCGGTGGCAAGCCGATCACAGCCTTAGGAAAGGCTTAAGACTGGGATCGGGACGCCCCCATCCCCATTTTTACAGAAAACACAAAGTTCTCCTCCCTCATTCTTCCTCTCGAAGCCAAAAACCCTTCGAGACCACTTTCCAGCGAGTATTCTGGGGACGACGGGGCAAACGGGACAAAGCCCCTGCCCTTTAGACCCCTGGTAAGTTATGATATAGTGTTGAGTTCGTCCATAAAACTTAAAAACTCGATATCTAACATCCGTTCCTTTGCTACGATTTCACATCGGGGGACGAACAAAAAGCGATCGGAGAAGTTGGCCGTTCGTCGTGACCTTAGGACGCCCGGAAATCCCTTACAGCAACCCTATTCTCTAACTAAGTAAGTTAAGACCTTACTCCTCAATTTTTGTGGTTTATTGTCGTTTAAAACTTGAGATCTAGACACGTAACTAAAATCGGTTTTCAAAAATCCTATTTCCGACCAATTTTAGAAACTCGCCTAAAACTCGACCTTCAGGAATTCAAACCAAAAAACTTTTCAACATAGATTTTGTTCATAAGACTCTAATCTACCTTGTATCCAAATTTTAGCCATTGACATAAAGATTTGATATCCCAAATCGTGCCGTAAAGTTTCTGTAATAAAACCGAACGTTTGAAATCTGGATAGATTTATTGACTCGACTTGATGCATATTTTTCACCCGTTTCTAGATCGATTCAACTTTACATTTCTAAACAAAAGTTGTAGATATTTATGTCTAGATTATGCATATAAAATTTCATGAATTTTGGAGTTCATTTGATATGTCAAAACGGACGATTTTAGAACCTGTTCTAAACCGATTTTTGAATCCGCGCGTAAGCAGCGTTTTGGTGTCGACTTTTTAACATCTAAAACTCATTATTTCCGAAATCTTAAATCATGAAAGTTGTTCATTAAGGTGTTATGTACATCCTGAAAAAATTTCGGACCAATTGGATTTGAAATGAATTTTTAATCGGCGTTGCACGAAACTGTGTCGGAATCAGTGCTTTGGACAGAAATCCCCTTTTGTAAAGATCTCGAAATTCGACTCACTTCGAAACCTTATTCCAAAAACTTAAAAAATTAAAGTTGTTCATATGTGTGTACTTGAGCTACTTTGTAAATTTCAGAATTTTTGGTTAAAAGATGAATTTTTAATTTAAAAAGGCGTAAACTGTGACGAATCGGATTTTTCGAACTTGAGAAAACTCGAACTACGAAATGCGATATCAAATATTTTGTAAACATTGAAATATGAACTTTCGAAAAATCCCATTCACTAGGCTGAGCCGATCTTCGTGCTATCATTATTTTGAGACTGCCTGGTTAGTGGTCTCCCTACTATCTGAGATTTCCTCGTTAGTGATTTCCTTATTATGCCAAAACGGCAGTTGTGCACATGGCCTGCCAAAACGGCATTGAGAAATACACGGCCTGCCCGAGTGGCAGTGAAACCGCTTGAAAAGCCTGTCAGACGACAGTTGATATACACGCCTGTCATATTGACAGTAGATACACACGGCTTGCCAAAATGGCAATCGATACACACGGCTTGCCAAAATGGCAATCGATACACTCGGCTTGCCAAAATGGCAATCGAGATACATGGCTAGCCAAAACGGCAGTCAATACTACTATGGCTGCGGCCGCCGGTTCACCAGCTAACTGATTATGATTATTGAGATTGCCTCATTAGTGATCTCCCTTGTGTGGTGTCCTCTTCTTAGTCATCGGGATAATACTAAAAGACTTGTGAGTGTGTATTTAATTAAATTGTATTTATTTATCATGCTTTTAAATTATGCTTTTAAATTATACCTTTTAAGTTATGCTTTAAAATTTCATATCCTAGTCTTATATAATAATCATGTCTTTCCGCTGCAAGTAACCTATAAATTTTGAATTAATTTTAATATACATAAAAAGTCTAACTTTTAATTAAACAACATGTAATCCCTTAATTGTTTTGTTAGGGATTAACTTACTCAGTATTTTATATACTGATAAAACCCGTTGTTCATTTTTTTTTCTTGTACAGAGTATGAAGACATGGCATGATCATATGCACGCATTCGGGGCTCGGGATTTTTCAAACTATATATGTTGCATTCTAGTCTAGACTTTAGATATTATTGCGTATTGGCCATGTCGGCCTATGGTTATTTTCCGCTGTAATTTAATCATCGCACATGAATGTTATAACATTATCTTAAGTTAAGTATTTTCCGGACTTATTTTAAATCATTTTCGAAAACCCATAGCCTTGCATCTCTTTAGCAAGCTCGAAGAAGTCGTGTCTTGCTAGGGAGGTGTGGCGGTGGCATCCCGGCCTGGGTTATCAAATCCGGGGTGTTACATTTCGTGTTTGAGGCGCCGCCTCTGTCCCATCCCGTAAAACCTACGCCTTACCTGTGTCGAGGCGGCCGAGGCAGCAGAGGCGGCAGAGGCGGTCTGAGGCGGAGAGAATAGAAACGACCGCCGGAGAGGAGCGAGCGAGCAGCGAAGATCCGGAGCGGCGAAGAAGTGTCAGAGCAGCAAACACGCGCCGGAGGGACAAAGACAGATCTCGAGTATCGCCGAAGATCTGGAGCAGCCGAGCAGTGCCGGGTTTTTTTTTATTAGAAAGGGAAAAAAAAAGACGGACTGGCTGGAGCTGGAGGCTGGAGGCTGGAGGCTGGAGCCTGCAACTAGGGTTTTGTTATATTTTGAGGAAGAAGAAGACAGACAGGGAAAGAAGATGACGTTGAGGCTGGAGCCAACGATTTTAATAGAGCAACTAGTACAACCTGCCCGCGGTACCCGCGGGCTTGTAAATTTAAAAAACATATAAAATAAGTTTAAAGATGATTTCAATTTTATTATATTATCCTTGTTATAATTATTATAAATATTTTCCTAACTGTAAAAAATAAAAAGTATAAATTTGATTGAATTTAATAATATTTATATATAGATCCTTCAATAAATTATTCGTTGCGTGATAAAATTAAATTTAATATTGAAAATTTTATAAAAATAAAAATAAAATGACTATCATAAATGAAATTATTATAAATGTATCGTGTTCAATTTTTTTTAGTACTTATCTATAAAAAAAAATTTGAATGTCGAAATTCTTGTTTGAATCAATATATTGCAAGTCAATATTTCACCCTCCAGGATATTTTTTCCCACTCTTGTCGGAACCAATGTACTGCCAGTTTATGCTTCACAATCCAGGATATTTTTTCCCCTTTTTTCGGCGAGTCAATCATTCACCCTCCAATACTCTATCATTAGATTTGTATTGCCAACACTTTCCAAAGATCACCATGAGAAGTTATGAAATATGACAGCTGAACCCTATATAATATTATATAATTAATATTATTATTACATCACATAATAATTATTATAATTATTATAAAAAATTTATTTTTATTTTAAGTACTTTATATAAACATTTATTAAATTTAAAATATTTTTAGTGTTTCTACAATAAAATATTAAATGTTGATTGGTTTGCAAGACGCTTATCATTCTTTAACAGAAAAAATTCCAAAATCTGAATGTCTTATTTGATGTGACGCCGCAACCTATAAGAAAACAAAGAACCTTGTGTAAAAATTTGATATTTTATGTGTAAAAATTTGATATTTTATCAAACACGAAAACATAATTTTCTTAAGAATTTGAATATTAAAAATATTGTAGAAGTAATTTTTATTTCGGAAAAGATATTATACTTTGACATCGTAGTTGATATAGATATAAAGGATGCTGAGACGCATAAATATAATAAAAATATAATAATTTTTCTTTCCAATTGGAAATAACTTAATTATCAAAATTCATATATTAATATAAATAATATGGAACGAAATAGAAAATGACCAATAATTCGAAAATTCAATCTTCATTCATATGGTTCGAATAATAGACTTATACTGCCAACAATATTTCAACCCCCATGATATTTTTTCCCATTCTTGTCGGAACCAATGTAATGACAGTCAATACTTCACCCTCCAAGATATTTTTTACATTATTGTCGGAACCAATGTATTGTCAGTCAATACTTCATCCCCAGGATATTCTTTCCATTCTTGTCTGAACCAATATACTGCCAGTCAATACTTCACCCCTCCTGGACATTTTTTCCCACTCTTGTCGGAGACAATGTAGTGTCAGTCAATGCTTCACAATCCAGGACATTTTTTCCCATTTTTTCATCGAGACAATTATTCACCCTCCAATACTCTATCATTAGACTTGCACTGCCAACATTTATTGTAAAATATTTAGATTATATACAGGCCTAAATTTAAAAACTCAACCTTCAGAAACACTCCAACATGCTTTAGAGATTGACCTTGGCTCTTGTTAACAGGCATACCATAACAAACAAATAGTTGAAACTGACGTTTTGAAAATTTAAACGGTATTTTACGATCAAATGAGGTCAAATTTATTCGTGAAATAAACATTCTATCTCCACTGCTTTCTCAAGTCAATAATTCACCCCACATGATATTTTTACCCATTATTGTCGGAACCAATGTCCTGCCATACTTCACCTTAGGATATTTTTCCCATTCTTATCGGAATCGATGTACTGCTAGTCAATACTTCACCCTTCAAGGCATTTTTTCACACTCTCTTCGGAACTAATGTACTGCCAATAAATGCTTCACCCTTAAGGATATTTTTTTCCATTTTTTTCGCGAGTCAATACTTCACCTTCACGGCATTTTATCATGACATGTACTTCCAATGCTTTTCCATAGATCACCAAGAGAAGTTATGAAACACGACAACATAATAGAAACAAAGGGATTTCTCAAGATAGGTGCAGAGGCCCAATGATATCTTATGTAACACAATTCACCGTTTATCCTAATGCCCTATTACACTGATGCGGCAATATATAAGTGACAGTGTCCAAAAACTGGATTCTCCAGGAACACTCTAACATGCTTTAGAGATTGACCTTGGCTCTTATTGATAGTCATAGCATAACAAACAATTAGTGGAAACTGACGTCTTGAAAATTTAAACAATATTCTATTATCAGATGAGATCAAACTCATTCATGGAATAAACACTCAATCTCCACTGCTTTCGCTTTACCCCAGGATATTTTTCCCATTCTTGCCGGAGCCAATATACTGGCATTCAATACTTTACCCCAGGACATTTTTTCCCATTGTTGTCGGAACCAATGTATTGTCAGTCAATGATTCACCCTCCAGGACATTTTTCTCAATTTTTTGCGAGTTAATACTTCACCCTCCAGCACTCTGTCATTAGACATGTACTGCCAACACTTTTCCACAGATCAGCAGGAGAAGTTACGAAACATGACAACAGAACAAAAATAGGTGCCGAGGCCCAATGATATCTCATATAACACATTTCACCCTTTACCCTAACGCCTTATTACACGTGATGCAGCAATATATAACTGGCCGTGTTTAAAGATTGGATCCTTCAGGAACACTCTAACATGCTTTAGAGATTGACATTTGCTCTTGTTGATAATCATAGCATAGCAAAACAATTAGTGGAAACTGTTGTCTTGAAAATTTAAACGGTATTCTATGATCAAATGAGGGCAAACTCATTCGTGGAATAAGCACTCTATCTCTACTGCTTTCGTGAGTCAATACTTCACCCCCAGGATATTTTTTTCCATTCTTTTCGGAAACAATATACTGCCAGTCAATTCTTTACCCCCAAGATATTTTTTCCCATTCTTGTCGGAACCAATCTACTGTCAATCAATACTTCACCCTCCATGATATATTTTTCTCACTCGTCTCGGAACCAATGTACTGCGAGTCAATGTATCATTCTCTAGGATATAGAATTATTGGTTAAACTATATAATATTTTATAATAAACACATAAATAATTATTATATACATATTATATTAACACTACTATATCTTAAATGCATAATAATATTTTTTATTATTAAAATAAGAATAATAGAAGATAATTACATATTTAAATCTGCAATTCGTTCAAAAAGAAAACATTATTATTAAGATATCAATATAACAATAATAAAATAGAAAATAAATCATTTACACAAAAATCATATCTTTAATTAATCTTTTTTTTAATATTAAGGGATATTGAAATAAAAGTAAACTTAATATAGAAAATCACCACGCATGATACAGGAATAGACGAATAGTTGTAGCAAAACTAGAAAGAAAATATTAAAGAAACTCACATAAAGAAAAAACATGATGGATCAAAATATTATAATCACATAAAAATATATTAAAGGATATTTTCGAATACGAATACAAATATCAAAATATGGATTCGGATATAGATATTGAAATATCTGGCCGGATAGCTAACTTCGAATTCGGATTCGAATATAATTGGATATGACGTCGAATCGGTCGGATATTTACCATACCACTTTCACCCCTATGAATTATATGTATGCGGGTCATTTATTATCTATCTATTATCCAAACCAAATTATAATACAACTATATTTAAATATGAACTGATATCCGTTATCGAATAGTTCTCCAAAGCTAACTTAGTGTTGAATTGACTTCACAACATTTTCAACTAATTTTTTAAAACCTTGGCCAAAATTAAACTAAATTAAATACCCGAAGTTGATGAAGCAGTACAACCAAAATTAAATAACCGAATTAAAAAATGGAAATAAAATATAAAAAAAAAAACATGTGCAATTAAAATTAGCATATATTTATACATTATAAATAACTTCCATGTAACTAATTTTGAGTATTTTGTAGTTTTTTTTTAGAAGGTAAAGGAACAACTTTATTCAAAAAGGAACACTCCACAACATTGGTACAAGTACTTCTGCTGCATTACTGCATCATAGTTTAAGCAACCAAACAACACAAATCTGTCGACTTATAACAAGCAGCTACTGTTAACTTATCCACTCATTGATCCACTCAATGACCCGAGGTAGCTCTACCATTTCTTCACATAGCTCTCGGCAGCCAAATATAGCATATCCACTGTCAACTTCCCATCACTTGACATCCCATCATTTCCGCTTTCACAGTCTCATAAATCAAGATTATTGTCTTGTGACACTTTGCTCTCTCTTTCATGTATACATGTAATGTCAAAATGATTAACCCATAACGATACTCCATCAAGCAAGTCTCCCTTGCATGATGCTCCAAAGCTAAAAGATACAACGACTCAGAGGAAGAATCGGGCTATCTGGGACTTTAGAATGTGATGTCCTAAAAGTATCTACCAATTGGGAGACAAGGAAACTACATATCGACTAACACATGCCATCCATATCTGAAGTTGCTCAGTTCTAAATTCTACAGAGGCTTCCCTGCCTGTTCTATACCAGCTAAATTCCCTAGAGAACATCCCCTATCCCCAACTTATACAACAGAAGACTATACAAACTCGGTTCCACCCCAGTACAACACTAATGCTTTCAATTCACTACAACAAATTTCTTAACTGTTTTTTTTTCTCTTTTTTTTTCATGCATATTCCACGGCACAAAAATCTCTTCTCCACAGTGTAATTCATCTTCCACATCACAATTACTCTTGTCCCCTCTCCTGTCGTTTTTTTTTTCTTCTTTTTCTTTCTCCCTACAAATTACTCATCCAGGTAGTACAAGTTCATTCACACCCTCCCTCTTACAAAAATCAACCTACCCCTCTAGAAAATATCACCAGTGTTGCAACTCAAATAGATAGACATATGAAAATTGACAAGTAGGTCCTAATACTCCCAATAGTATAAGGTAGCTGGGGCTGAGTTTATGGTTTGGTGGCTGGAAATGGTTACAGATTCAGATGGGGCAGAAAGATGTAGAATGGTCAATGTATGGTTCATAGCTCAAGGGTTCAGATAAGGAGGCAAGATTGGAAAGGGCCATGTGTGGGAGCAAATATTCGAAGGTTTAACCAAGTTCCTCTTCAATTTCAACAGACTGGCTTGGAGCATAAGCAAGTTTAAACCTTGATGATTAAGCGCGTTATGGGGAGCAAATTGAACATCACATTTATACATACCAGAGAGAACAAAAGCGACAGATCTAACCGAGTGCGCTTGACCGTGGGTTTCATCTGTTTGATGCAAGATCCCTTCATCTTTCCATTCTCGCTTAGCAAGCAGTTTAAAAACCGGAGTCTTTACACTATATGTTTTTTCCTCGGGTAAAAGCTTGAACTATCGGGCCCCTCCTTTGCCTCGACCATCTTTACTTAATAGGCATGGGCTCCCTCCTGATCCCCTCCTCGGTGGCAACGTTAACAAACAGGAACTTCACCAATAAACACCAGCAGCAGCACATCATCCTTCTCCGATAAGCATCAGCCGCCACGATAACCTGAAAAAATAAAAAACACAAAAACAAAGAAGCTCAAGTCACCAACCACACCAAATCCTTTCAATGCCAGCATTCCACAGGATGTTCTTCCGCTGCTCCTCGCTTAGCCCAATAATCCGCAAGTGTATTTCTTTCCCTCAGTATATGCTGAACTCGCACCTCGCCTCCACATCTTAAAATTGCCAAAATGGGCGCCAACAAGTTAGCAAATCTCCAGGGGAATTTCCCCGGCTCCTCCATCCACCGAACCACATTTCTTGAATCGCATTCGAATATGATTTTGGGTAGTGGGAATCCTTGATCCCTGTTTATGGCCTCACAAGTTTTACTAATAGCCGTGACCTCCGCTTCCGTTGAATCCTTACACCCGATATACATCGAAATCACAAATATCACATTTCCCTCCTCGTTTCTTATAGTGCCACCAATTCCCGCTGGCCCGGGGTTTCCGAACGAGGATCCGTCCGTATTCACTTTCCACCATCCCTTGTCCGGGGGTTCCCACTCCATGTCACTTCTTGGCGCCATGACTCTACTAGCCCTTGCCCGAAATAAACTTCCAGGGTCAACCCCATACATTCCTGTGCTCCCATCATGGCCTCCACTCTTGTTTGCCTCCCACCAAAAACTCACACGCCACATCACCTCTGCTTCAATTCCTTTAGAGTCAAAACTCATGCCCTTGAATACCACTTGGTTCCTGTGTCTCCAGATAGACCAAAAAATCGCCATACATGTCAACCTCCATGCTTCCACATCTCCTCTTTTCGGCTTGACCTCCATCCACCATCCTAACAATTCAATCACTCTTCCCGGCATGACCCCGATTATGTCAAACCATTCCTTACCTACATACCATAATACTCTAGTTTTTAAGCACTTACAGAATAAATGATCAATAGTTTCCTCCTCGTTACCACATAAAGGACACAGGGCGCTAGTTGCTTCTAGGCATCCCCTTCTTACTAGCTCTGCCGAACAGGTATTGCCTTGTGTACGGCCTTCCATATCAATAATTTTACCTTCCCCAGACATTTGCAATTCCACACAGTATTCCAAAATTTCGCCCCCTCCCCTGATCTGTCCTCTTCCAGCCTCTTCCAGCCTCTTCCAATAGGATCTAACCGAGAAGACCCCATTACTTTCTTTAGTCCATCTGACTCGATCTTCTAAAAATCTATTTACATTTTGGCTTTCAACCAACTTCAGAAATTCTCTCCACACTTCCGTCTCCCAGTCAAAGATTTGCCTTCTCAGCTCAATCTTCCACCTCCAACTTAGTCCTTCCCAGACTCTGAACTCCCTTATGACTCCGTTCCTCTTGACAGACAACACAAAAATTCGCGGGAAAACTTCTTTCAGCGGTCTACCTCCCTCCACCCAACAATCGTGCCAAAATCTAACTCTCTCTCCGTTCCCAACCTGAATTCGAAATTTGTTTGACTCCCCAGTAGATCCCATTTCATCCCAAGCCCGACATATATACCCCCATAGGGACCTTTCCCTTCTGCCCTCTGGGATAATCGGATTTACCATAGAGTAATACTTTGCATCTATGACATCCTTCCATATTGCTTGTTCGACCCCAAATCTCCATCTCCACTTTAACAACAGGGCATTATTAAAATTCTGTACACTTCTCACATTTAGCCCTCCATCCACTGTTCGTCTACAAATATCGCTCCATTTGGCTGTGTGTAATCTTCTTGACCCATCCCATTCGTTCAAAAAAAAACTCCGTTTTAGTCTTTCCAATCTTTCTGCCACACACTTCGGAGCCTTGAATAGCGACAGGTAATGAATTGGTAAGCTGTTTAACACAGCTTTGATCATACAAATCTTCCTGCTTGTTTGAGCAAGCGTCCCTTCCACCCTGCAAGTCTATTCTCTACCTTTTCGATCACCGGTCTCCAAACTTCAGCCCCGTTTACCCTCCCCCCGACCGGGATTCCTAAATATTTCATTGGCTGCTCCCCCCCCCCCCCCCCCCCCCCCCCCGCCCGGGTTTAGTCGATATGCCAATGTCGGGGGGGCAATTCACTTGGGTGGGTAGGGGGGGAATCCGCGTGCAGCAGGCTAGATAGGTTTCTAGTCTCGTCTAATTGGTTGTGTCTTGAGGAGGTGGTGATCCAAAAGAGGTGTGGTACAGTTTTGTCGGATCACTACCCTGTGTGTTTAGAGATGGGGGGGAAGGAGTGGGGACATAAACCATTTCGCTTCTATAGCTACTGGATGGAGGAAAAAGGCTTTTTGGAAGTTGTAAAGGGGGTTTGGGACTCGCACAGGTCCCAGAGGGGTGGCGGCCTGATTGGAAAATTGAAGGAGTTAAAAACTAAGATTAAGAGCTGGGAAAGAACTTAAGAATGTTTTATTGGCCGAAGAAAGAAGATGGTTCCAAAAGTCAAGGATACGGTGGGTGAGAGAAGGAGATCAAAACACGAAGTTTTTCCATGCGGTTGCCGGGCTGAATAGAAGACGGAATCATATAGGGTGCATTAAGGTCAATGAGGTGGTGTACGAGGAGCCGAGGGATATTAAGGAGCAGGCGGCTAATTTCTTTAAGGCGCAATTCAGTAAGGGCGCAAGTGAAGTCTTCCATCCAGGGGAGATTGGTATAACCAAATTGCAAGATGCAGAAAAGGATTGGATGACCAAGAGGTTTGAAGAGGAGGAAGTGAAGACGGTGGTTTGGGAATGCGACGGAAACAAAGCGCCGGGTCCGGATGGATACAATCTGGCATTCTTTAAGAGATATTGGAATATGGTGAAAAAGGATGTAATGGAGGTGTTGAGGGGCTTGGAAATGGATGGACAAATACCAAAGGAAATTGGAGCTTCATTTGTAACTCTCATTCCTAAGACGGACGCCCCTCTTGAGTTTGGGGATTTCCGTCCAATATCACTGGTAGGGAGTATTTATAAAATTGTTGCCAAAGTTTTGGCGAATAGAATGAAGTCAGTGTTACCAAAGGTAGTAGGGTATGAGCAGATGGCTTTCATAAAGGGTAGACAATTGCATGATGGAGTCCTTATCGCCGTCGAAGTGATCAATTCCACTCAAAGATCCGGGAGAAAAGGATTCGTGTTTAAATTGGATTTCGCAAAGGCCTATGATAATGTATCGTGGGCAGCTATGGTTAGAACGATGGAAGCTATGAATTTCCACGAGAAATGGATTGGGTGGATCAGGGCCTGTATTGAATCTGCATCGGCGGCCATTTTGATAAACGGGTCCCCTACAAACTTTTTTGAGTTGCATAGAGGGCTACGACAAGGAAACCCACTCTCTCCATATTTATTCGTGATGGTGGCGGAATTGCTTAACAGATTGATCCATAGAGCAAGGGTGCTGGGGCTGATCAGGGGGTTATGTGGCGGAGGGGGTGGGCCGGAAATATCACACCTACAGTATGCCGATGACACAATACTGTTTTGTGAGGGTGACCTACAATAGGTTTTGATCTTCAAAAGGATACTAAGGTGCTTCTCGTTAGTCACTGGATTAAAAATAAATTATGGGAAAAGCTGCCTATATGGTGTGAATTGCGAAGAGGAGTTGGTGGCAAGGGCGGCTGCTCACATGGGATGTAAAGTATTTTGTAGTTATATTATTTGTAATTTAGGATCAACCAATGTAAAAAACAATAATTCCGATTTTATTTTTATTTAATCTATATTATAATTTTGAGTTCCAATAGATTTTATTACGGACAAATATTTGAAGGTCTAATTCCACAACTTTTTTATTAGATTAACTTATGATAAACAAATCATTTTATGGAAAAAAAGGAAAACAAAACAATCGTATTGTAAATCGATACAAATACATTATATGATGGTCAATTTAAATATAAAATTTGTATGAAAGGTCCTGTATATATTAAATTCAACATAAAAGTTTGAAAATTACGCTTTCCATAAAAACCATTTAATATACTCACTAAAATCAATTTCGTATAAATACATTCATATTCTATTTGCATGAGATTAAGTAATCATATTAATTGTTTAATTATAAAAAATATAAAACAATAGAAAATATATCTTATAGACCCGATACAATTAAATCGTTCAATATTGCATTTTTATCCATAATTGTTGCTTACTAACAATATATAGGGTAGGAACGTTCACTATTGTTTGTTAGTATATAAATTAAAATCAGTTATTTAAATATTATTACATACTCTGTGAAAACAATTTGGGTAGATTTCATTATACAATTTGCATGAAAGGTCCTCTATATTTTAAAATCCATATAAAACTGTTAAGATTACATTTTACACAACAACCAATTAACATGCACAATTAATGGGGCCAATTATGAGGTCTTAAACTTTGTTGGGATGGTGAAAGCGCAACACATTTAAAGGTAGCGGAACCATCTCGCATATCACTTTGGCGATGCAAGGTGCAGCAGGTGGTGACAGAATGAAAAAATGATTCTGAGGAGGCTGCTGGTGGGATAATTTTGGTTGCAACGTCGGATAGAGCTTTGGGTTGCTGTTTACTGAATGTTGATAAATTTAGACGAATATTATATGTAATATAATTATCACTTAAAGCAACTACAACTGTTAAAATGTTAAAGAACACAAAAATAAAAAAAAACAACAATATTTAAATTCCATACGATAACAATATATAATAGTCAAAACAAAATACCACATCCACTAACACATGGACTGAATGCACGACATTCAATGGTAGCAATACATTTCAAGCATTTCCTGTTATACATTCTATATTTTCAAAGCAAATGCAATTTATAATCCCAATTTATCACCTATTAAATAAAAGTTACTAATAAATATAAACAATGAGATTTTAAAACTTTTGCATGTGAATTCCAGTCCACGTATCTATTCATAGTATATTTATTTATTTATTTATACAGACAATTGTAGGATGCATGTATAAAAACTTAAAAAATACATAAATAAAAAATATACAAAGAAAAAGTATAATAAATATAATTATAAAATATATTAACGTAAATTAGATAACTAATATAAAAGCAGAAAATGAAGAAACAATAATTTCGGTTCATTCTTTTTTGAGTAAAAAGCGTTTTTTAGAGGAATGCACAGAAAACGGCCCGTTGGATTGTCAGGACTTCAATTTTTATTTATTGGCACAAACTATTAAATGATATTTAAATGGCCCTTCAAGGAATAAACTCTTTCAAGTGGAACATTTTAATTAATTAAATGATTTTTTATTTAAAATTTCATATTATTTTAGGCATTGTTAAATAAATATTGACATATAAAAATTTAGTTTTATTTTGGTATAAAATTGACAAATTTAATAGCGAGATAAATATTATAAGCACAATAGATAAAAATCCAAAGGGGGTTTGTTACCATTAAGACTAAAACTTTGATTTGATTAATCGAATATTAAAAGGGTAGAAATAAATTCACAACGATGAAATCGGCTGCTATAAATCGTCAAACTATAATGGACGGGTTCATGCAAACTAAAAATGGACCATATTCAAAATCATTTAAGTGATATGAATCCACCGAAAAATAATAATAATAATCTTGATAAAGTAGTTCATTTAATGTAAAGTAATTAATAGATTCATTGTAAGGTGGAACTGTTCTTTGGGAATAAAAAGCTTTGCTCTCTAGAAAAAAAAAACATTAAACGACCTTTTGGGTATAAATGACGATTGGATATATACCCACTGATTATTGAAAGACCATTCAAATGTACATTTTGTAAATTGAAATTGCTATATAAATGACGATGGCATTATATATAGCATTGGAAATGTACAATATTTTTAAATAATATAAAAATTATTTTTTCTTATTATGATGAATAAATGAGCACATAAATAATTTCTGAATAATAACAATTTATCAAATACTTCGTACATGAGATGCAGAAATCTAAACTATTCAAGGAACTTAGATTAATAAAAATATGGGAAAAGTAAGAAAAATAAAGAAGGAGAATATAATTATGAGACAATCAATATACAAATTACAAAGTGAATTAATATGCACTTTATTCTTATCTTTAATTAATAAATGTTAGTATACATTTAACACTTATTTGCAAGACCCTTATACATCATATATAATATAATTTAATTAAAAACACAAATGCGTACTATTATTTACATTGGCTTGAAATGGAAAACTAAAGTAAAATTTAAAATTAACTATAATTTCGAACATTTAATGCCATACAATGCCTTAGATAGAGAATGTATTGCATATGTGTTAACAATAAAACATTACAAATGATAAAAAATAATACATAATACTTTTAAGTATTTTTAATAGTTTATTCAAAAGTAAACATTCAATTACTTATAAAAGAAATCCAAATGGTTTATAACAAACAATTTGGAAATACAAAGTAGCTCAAACCACAGAAATAGAAGCAAAATCAAATATCCCCATACTTCAAAATAATGAAATAAGACAATTCATAATATCAAGATACCAAATGGACTCAAACTCTGCAATTAAAGGCTTTAATTTGAACCATGTAAATAAACTTCTTTGACAAAGTTATAGAAAAACTCCATCCGAGCTACAACGAAATCGAACATAGTGTTAAGAACAGTTACGAAAGAAAAATTCTATTGTTGTGCCCCATTCCATGCGTGGATGGTGGAATTCAGTCGGATCAAAACACATCGCATATCTTCCAATATCTTAGTTGCAGACAATGGGCAGTTCTTTGTGCATGCAGAAAGTAACTTCAATGCCATGTCTATTGGGTCCATATTGTTGAAATAGTCAATAGCCCACATTTCGTTGTTCTGTTGTAACTGAGCTCTCCTAATATTTTGGCATATTGTTGTAACTGTAATATCTATATAATCTGATCACCACTCTATGTTTGAGTGTGTGAGTCCATAGCATTCAATTCAATCTTTTATTCTTTCATGGTATCAGAGCCTTCTTCAGTAAGATGTCTGATACTAGTAGCTCCACCACCGCCGCTCTCTCATCCCCCTCTCCAGCAGGCTCTTTGTCTTACCCATCATTTAGCCATGTTCTTACTATCAAACTCACCCGCACCAACTATCTTTTATGGAAAGCTCAATTTGTGCCATACCTTCGTAGTCAACAACTTCTAGGCTATGTTGATGGCACAATCACCAGCCCTCCAAAAACAATTACTCGAACCACAACGGCAGGAACAACACAAGGTCCGAATCCAGCATACAACACTTGGCTACAACAGGACCAACTTGTCCTGAGCGCAATGCTATCATCTCTTTCGGAGGAGGTTCTTTCCCAAGTTCACCTTCTCACCACTTCAGTAGAAGTATGGGCAACCTTAGAACGCATGTTCTCCTCTCAATCACGAGCAAGAATGATGCAAATCAGGTTGCAACTATCTACCACCCAAAAGAAGGATCTCTCGGTGTCAGACTACTTCAACAAAATGAAGGGCTTCGCAGACACCCTAGCCGCCATCGGGCAACCTCTTCGAGATGATGAGGTAATTGCCTATATACTTGCGGGACTAGATTCTGAATTTGATCCTCTTGTGACATCAATCACCACTAGAACAGATCCGCTATCTCCTGATGATTTATATGCGCATTTGTTGAGTTATGAGATGCGCTTGGAGCATAATAATTCAGCTCTACAAATTAGCGGAGGACCTTCAGTTAACATTGCTTCTCGAGGAAATCGAGGTGGTAGAGGACGTCGTGGTCGTTTCAGAGGCGGTGTTCAACGAGGGCACTTCAACAACAACAATGAAAATAGACCAAAGTGCCAAGTATGTGGAAAACATGGGCACACAGCTCTCAAGTGTTACCATCGCTTTGATCATTCTTATCAGCATGACGACACTAGGCTGGCTGCTACTACCGAAACCACTCCAAGCTACAACATTGACCCCAGCTGGTACATTGATAGTGGTGCAATAGATCATCTCACTAGTGATCTTGACAAGTTAACTGTAAAAGAAAAATACCATGGAAAAGATCAAGTTCAGACAGCCAATGGAGCAGGTATGGATATTCTTCACATTGGCCATTCCCATATAACCACTCCAAATAAATTTCTGAGATTGAAAAATGTTCTTCATGTTCCCCAAGCTCATAGAAATCTACTATCTGTTAAACGTTTAACCTCTGATAATAATGTGTTTCTTGAACTTCATCCTAATTTCTTTGTTATTAAGGATCGTATCACGAAGCATCCTCTTCTTAACGGCAAGTGCGAAGGTGGTCTCTACTCCATCACTCATCCTGCCCAATCGAGTCCATCTTCTCTTACTCCACATGTCTTCAACAGTACCAAGGTCTCCCGTGAAGATTGGCATTGTCGTCTTGGCCACCCTTCATTTTCTACTGTTCATCGTGTCTTACAATCAAATAATCTTTCTTGTTCTTCATCTAAAACCATTTCCGTATGTGATGCTTGTCAACTGGGTAAAAGTCATCGTCTTCCATTTGCTTCTACAAATAACATTTCTGCTGCTCCTTTGATTCTTATACACTCTGATGTTTGGGGTCCTGCTCGCACATCAGCAGGTGGTTACAAATACTATGTAAGCTTTATTGATGATTTTAGTAAATTTACGTGGCTTTATCCCTTGAAAAGCAAATCTGATGTCTATACCATTTTTCTGAAATTCCAAGCTCATGTTGAACGTCTTCTAAATATAAAAGTTGTATCTGTCCAAAGTGATTGGGGGGGTGAATATCAAAAATTAAATTCATTCTTCCAAAAAGTTGGAGTCACCCATCGTGTTTCATGTCCCCACACTCACCAACAAAATGGGTCTGCCGAACGTAAGCATCGACACATTGTTGAAATGGGACTTGCCCTCCTCGCACATGCATCTATGCCTATAAAATTTTGGGATGAAGCCTTCCAGGCTGCCTGTTTTCTCATTAATAGACTTCCAAGCAAAGTTATAAATCATTCCACTCCTTTACAAAAGCTTTTTGGAACAAAACCTGATTACAATCTCCTTAAGGTCTTTGGTTGTGCTTGTTGGCCTCACCTTCGTCCTTATAATTCTCATAAGTTACAATTCCGTTCAAAACAATGTGTGTTCCTGGGGTATAGCAATTTTCACAAAGGATATAAGTGTCTTGATGTTCATACAGGACGTGTCTATATCTCACGTGATGTGATTTTTGATGAACACAATTTTCCTTTTGCTAATAAAAATCCTTGTTCATCTAGTGAAATCCCTTTGACACCTTCTTCTGTTCAGCTTCCTCACATATCAAATTCTAACCCAACTGCTCTTGACCACGACAATCTTGGGAATGACCAATTGGAGGATATTATCATACCTGTGTTGGATTCTAACTTGCCTTTTGCAGATAGTCGTGAGCATAGAGGACAAGATCATGGTGATACTGAACCTGCTATCACAGCTGTATCTAGAGGTCAATCAAGCCATCATATGCGGACACGGTTGAAAGACAATATTCGAAAACCAAAGCAATTTACTGATGGTACTATTCCTTATCCTCCAAATCGAAGAGCTTTATCTAGTCATGTTGAAGTGGTTGAACCAAGAAATCATTATGATGCTCTCTCCAACATTAAGTGGAAGCAGGCCATGGATATGGAATATGATGCTCTTGTTCGCAACAAAACTTGGGATCTAGTTCCACCTCGCAAAGGAACAAATATCATTGGTTGTAAGTGGGTATTTAAGCTTAAAAGGAAGGCCGACGGCACAATTGATCGTTACAAAGCACGGTTAGTAGCCAAGGGCTTTAAACAACGATATGGCCTGGATTACGAAGATACGTTTAATCCAGTTGTGAAGCCGGCTACTATTCGGCTCATTCTCTCTATAGCTGTGTCAAGAAACTGGAGCTTGAGGCAATTAGATGTGACAAATGCATTTTTACATGGGTTTCTTGAAGAAGATGTATTTATGCGACAACCCCCAGGATATGAGAATTCCACATACCCGAGCTATGTCTGCAAACTTAATAAGGCATTATATGGGCTCAAACAAGCTCCTCATGCATGGTACTTCAGGCTTAAGCTAAAGCTTCAGGAGTTGGGTTTTGTTCCTGCCAAATCTGATACCTCATTGTTTATATATAGGAAAGAGGAGCTCATCATGTATATTCTCATTTATGTGGATGATATAATTGTTGCCAGTTCCTCTAGTACTGCTACTGATCACCTACTTGAGAAGCTCCAACAGGACTTTCCAGTGAAGAATCTTGGAGACCTACACTATTTTCTGGGCATTGAAGTCAAGAGAGGACCGAACAACATTGTTCTTACTCAACACAAGTATGTTTTAGACCTGCTTCGTCGTGCTAACATGGAGAATTGTAAACCAGTTAATACACCAATGAGTACTTCTACTCACCTCTCCACGATTCTTGGGGAGCCACTAAGTGCATCTGAAGCATCTAAATATAGACGCATAGTTGGTGCATTGCAATATTTGACCATCACCAGACCTGACATTTCATATTCAGTTAATAAGGTTTGTCAATTTTTGCACTCACCAACTGATTGCCACTGGACAGCAGTTAAGAGGATTTTACGGTATCTTAAGTACACTTCTACAATGGGATTGCAATTTCGGAAGGCCTCATCGACTCTTCTAAGTGCATTCTCTGATGCCGATTGGGCAGATTGCCTTGACGACCGTCGATCAACAGGAGGGCATGCAATTTTCTTTGGTCCAAATTTGATCTCATGGAGCTCAAGAAAGCAAGCTACTGTGTCAAGATCGAGTACCGAGTCCGAATACAAGTCGTTAGCAAATGCTACCGCAGAAGTTGTATGGCTTCAGTCATTGCTTCGTGAACTTGGAATTTTTCAGTCCAGACCACCATGCCTTTGGTGTGATAATCTTGGAGCTACATATCTCTCAGCTAATCCTATTTTCCATGCCCGTACCAAGCATATTGAAGTGGATTTCCATTTTGTCCGTGAAAGAGTTGCTCAAAAGATGCTTGATGTTAGGTTTATTTGTTCTGAAGATCAAGTTGCAGATATTCTAACAAAAGCTTTGGCAGCCAGGCGTTTTGTGTTTCTAACACGCAATCTTAATCTTGTTGCAACTAGTTAAGATTGAGAGAGGCTGTTGAAATAGTCAATAGCCCACATTTCGTTGTTCTGTTGTAACTGAGCTCTCCTAATATTTTGGCATATTGTTGTAACTGTAATATCTATATAATCTGATCACCACTCTATGTTTGAGTGTGTGAGTCCATAGCATTCAATTCAATCTTTTATTCTTTCACATATCTTCACTCATCTAGGGCAGTGACGTCCCGTGATGGATAGTCAATAGAAATTTATGGAACAAAGCTACTCAATCACCAGTCAGACAGAAAAAAGTTGTATATTTTTCCATCTCAGCAAGCCCATCCATTCTCGCCATACTTAATGTCCTACAGTTTTTGGGAGGTATAGAAATTGAGGATACACATAAAACAAATTAAAATAACTGTGAATAATACCAAATTAGAAAGAAAAAAATGACACATAAATTTAATTAGAATTTTCCTAATATTCATTATGACCACTGAACATTTTATGGTTCTACTGTACATTGGCACTTTCATACTCGAATTTACTATTGAAAAGGATTCAAACCCGTCACATTGAAATATAACTCATTAATTATGAATTGAAATGAACAACTCATTAATTATGAATTGAAATGAACAACTCATCAGATTCATAATACTCTATCTGTCAGAGGAGGACACGAAGTGCATGCACCTTGAATACTGGTATTTGAGTGCCTGGGATGCCTATAAATCCCATCTTTAAAGTAGTTTTCCGGTAGAATGCAGGAGGCTTTTCCAAGCCTATTGATGCAGAGAATTGGTTGGCCAGCTAGGCAAGTGATGTTTTGTCCCTCCATATTGCCCCTATGGAGTTGTAGAAAATATACTGGTACCTTATACATTATTATACTGGATATCTAACTGAGATATGGAAAAAAAATAATAATGGCACACACAGTGAATATAATAAAGACCAGGCAAGGAGATGAGAACAAAAACAATTCATAATTTAGACCAATAAAATTGTATTACCGGAACAATATATGAAGCAAGAACAGACCTGTAAAACAACACAAATTAGAGACGAATGTTAGGATGCAAAAAATAAGAGACAGAGCAAGCAAAACACACCAAAATACCAGCTTAATGGCTACTTCTTCTACATTCAATTAGAATAACCGGATATATATCTATATATATAAAATGAATACATGATACAGATACAAAGGAGAGAGGAGAGGGATGATGAAAAGAGAGTACCAAGAGATGATGAAAATGTGACAATGAAAAATAATGAACACAATAGGGCATATTTATACTACCCAACAAAGGAGGAAATGAGAGGGGATTAAATGGTGGACATTAACTATGCATGGAAAATGAAAAAATGATAATTAATGGACTATTTTCAGAATTTTTTTAATTGAAAATGGCATTTTCGAAATTATTTTGGTGTGTGAAAGAGAGAATTTCAATTGTTGAATTGTGAGAGAAAGGAGTGTTGGAGGGAAAGTGCGTGTGGGTTAGGCTATGTTGTTTTTATATATTACATAGATTAATAAGGGCCCACCAGATTTTAATTTATTTTATTTATAAAATAGTAAAGGTTCAAAATATAGTTCAAAATATTTTATTTGCTTAAATATAGTTCAAAATATTTGAAAAAGATATTGCTAGTATAGTTATCCAAAAAAGTTGTATTAGCATATCAATAAATATCAATAAATATGGTTCAAAATATTTGAAAAGATACTACTAGGAGAATTTTGCCATAATAGTTGTATTAGTTTATCAAAAAATATTTGAAAAGATATTATAAGAGAATTCAGCCATAATAGTAGTATTAGCATATCAATAAATATGATTTAAAATATCTGAAAATATGTAAATATCCTATATAAATATATAAGGTTGAATGACTCATACGTATAACCACTTCTTTTTTATAACAAAACTACAAAAACTCTTCTTTCTTCACCGTGCTTCTCTTGATCTTGATCTACAATGTCTAGAACGGATCTTGCTTGGAAAATATGCTAGTGAAATTGCTGTACCAGATTCAGGTACACAAAAAGGCTACAAATATTTGAAATGCAATTTTTGTGCTAAGGAAATTATGGGAGGTGTAAAACGAGTAAAAGAGCACCTTGCATGTACCCGTAAAGATGTGGCACCATGTAGCAAAGTTCCCGAAGAGGTGAAAAGGGAGATGAGCGACTATTTGAAATCATTCACCGCCGCAAAGCATACAAGGCAGATGAATTTTAAGGAGATGGTTGATGGTGCATCATATTTTGAAAGTTTTGGTGGTGATAGTGGCATAAAGGATACAGATGGTATTCCATCTGGCAATTCTGATAGAGGTGTTAGAGGTCCTATGGATCGATATCTTGGGAATGTGAATGCTGGGGATGGACAGCTACCTCCTGCACTTAAGGAGCTGAGGAATTTAGTTTGTTTAGATATTGGAAGGTTATTTTATGAGAATGACATCCCTTTCCATGTTGCAACAAGTGCATCATTCCATAGTATGATGCAATCGGCTGGAAATTATGGTCGTGGTTGTAATACCCGAGAATTTTCCAACATAAAATAAAACAATAATTAAATAAATAAATAATAAATAAAATAAGTACCATACATAAATAAATAAATCCAGCAAAGAAATAAATAAATAATGATAACGAAATGAGAAATGAGATTTTACTTAAAAAGGAATTAAAGGAATTTAATTAAATAAAAAGATGGATTAAAGGTAAATAAATTATACACCGGAACACGACACCAATGAACTCGAGAATTCGAGTCCAAACATCCAATTAGACCCGAGTAAGAATTTAGAGAGAGTAGAAACCCGAAGAGACCCCGAAGATCATAAAACGGGAGCATAGAGGGATAGAAATCCGAAAGAGAGGAGGAAAAGCACGACGGATCGCACGACCCGCCCGGACCGAAGTCCAGGCGAAGTCGGCGCGATGGCCGCGCGGTCCATAGGCATTGGGCGCGCCACGACCGCGCCACGCGACAGATTCGCCCGTTGCGTGAATCTCTCGCCCGAACGCGGATTTTCCGACTTTCGGTTGAACGTCTTTCGACTCAAGACCCTTAGGGTCAGATTTTGGACGCTCTAGGTCTTAGCTATCTATAAATAAACCCCCTTGGAAGCCCCGAACACTTTTACAAAACCCTACAACTCTCTACACATTCGAAACCCTAAATCCGGAGTCGTTGGAGGCACGAAACCAAAGCTTGGACTGTTGGACGAAAATTTCAAGATCTTCAACGTTGTGGTAAGTCCCCATCCAATCCATGTTCAATATATCATTCGAAAACGAATCCTAATCTTCTCCTTTTCTCTTCTACACCTCGAATTGGATCTAGATCGTAGAACCCGACGAACGGAGAGGAGAAACGGTGGACTGGAAGCAACGCCTTCGAAATAGACGATCCCGGAGATTCACAACTCTGTAAGTTAACGCTTACATGATTTGGGAGTAATTAAAACACGTAAAACTAAAAGCTTCATCCAATCTTTCGTAAATCTGTCAACATACATTTTTACCGGCGCAACAGTTTTGTCGAATGTTTCCGAACCTTAAAAAGACTTCAAACGGAAAAACTTAAAACATGAAAAATGTTCCTAAGGCTTAGATCTATCTACTGTAAAATGTTCAAAATTTTTAGAGACAATTTGATATGTGAAACCCAACCGAAACCGAACTGCTTGAAACTAGATCTTGAAATTCTTGACAGAACTTAGGTCCGATCTTGATCACGTTTTTGATATTAGTTCTAGACGGATTTAGATCTTTGGCCGAACATGAAAGTTGTAGATAAATGTCTTAAGATGGTCTCTGTAAAATTTCATCAAATTTGGAGTTGATTTGCTATGGTAGATTTCATTATCTTTATACTGTGACATACGGAATTAGGACAGATTTGTGGTTCTGTGAAAATTGGTGTTTTTGACCTATTTCGGTATCTCGGATTGAAAAAGTTAAAACATGAAAGTTGTAGATCTTGACGTTTCAGAGTCATTCGTGAAATTTGAGAACTTTTGGAGTTAAATCTGATTTTAGACGAATTTTAGAGTAAACTGTCGTTTACCGGAAATCAAATATTGAAATCTTGTTGAAACATGGAATTAACCTTTAGGGTTGAAACAAATTGAAATATTATTTTTAAATAAACAAAATTGAAATCAGATTTTTGAAATTAAATCCCCTTACAAACTTGATAAATTAAAATTAGGGGTGAGTGCTCTGCAGGGTGCCTCCTAACTGCTTCACTTCGTGCCTTTATGGACGATGGTGACCCCGCGCGCTAAATTTAAGATATGATATTGCCAAAACGGCATGAGATATAGAGCCTACACTCTCGAGAATATCCACATGGGTTTCCCGAGGCTCCGGAGTGGTACTGGGTATGGCTGATACGGTTGCGGCCGCCGGGCTACCGGCTAAACTTGTTGAGATTGCGATGCAATCGTGAAATACTTGAAATACTGAATCTGGGATGTAAGGGGGAAGTTTAAATTAAATTAAATTATATTTGTTGTCCAATTAAATTATTTAAATGCTTATTTAAGTTATGGCTTTTATTATAGATTATATGGAAATGTGCTGTTAAAGGAAGCCCTGAACTGAATTATGCAAATTAGATAGTGGATTAAATTAGACTGAATTATTTATGTTATTATCATGTTTTATTTAAATATTAAATTGATGGCTTTTAAACCCTACGATCATGCATGTGTTAACTTACTCAGCAAGTTGTGCTGACCAAACCATTTTTATTCCTTTTTCTTACAGATTATGTGGAATGAGCATATATGAGCACGATTCATGCATGGGATTTTGGGAACATTATTTTGTTTTGATTTCGCACATTAGACTATATTATGAACGGGCCTGTTTAACCCGTGTTTTGGCCATGTCGGCCCTATTTACATTTTCCGCTGCAATACTATACTTAAATATTATTTCCGCTGCGCTATGATATTATTATTTTCGAACTATATTGTATGGGCTGTTTTGAATGCTTTAAATGTTTTAAATACTGCAATACCTAGCCTTGCATCTCTTTAGTAAGCCGGAGAAACCGTGTCTTACTAGGGAGGTGTGGCGGTGACACCCCGACCTGGGTTATCAAAAACCGGGGTGTTACAAGTTGGTATCAGAGCCCGGCTATTTTTAAACTATTATTTTTAAACCTTTATTATTTTTAAAGTACGATTAATATTTTGACTATTATTTTAAATTTTAAAGTGTTATTTCCATGGAGAAATTTTTATTTTAAAACCCATGGAAAAATATATATATATATATATATATATATATATATATATATGGTGCATTATATTATTTTTGGGGGGAATCATCATTTGCATTTGCATATTGCATCTCTCCTATGAACTTAGAATCTTAGCGAATTTGAACTTAGAATCTTGCCGAATTTGAGATCTTGGTAAATTTGAACTTAGAATCTTGGCGAAATCGAACTTAGAATCTTGGCGAATATTAACTTAGATCTCTTGCTTGCGCTAGATGGCTAGTCAAGACGTGATGCAGTTGATGATCAGGATGATGAGCGTTCATCTTGATTCCCACCAAACCCTAGAGCAAATGAAGTACCGTATGGCTCAATTGGAGGCCAATTTGCACCACATGGGCAACTTGAGAGAGGCGGATCATCACCGCATAAACCAACTCGAACGCCAAGTCCAAACACTCAGTACACAAAACTTAATACTGAAGGAACATATCGATGCCCATGGGCAAGACTTGAACACTATCTTTGACGATCTACTGCCGCCAAGTTCGGAGGAGGAAGACCCAGAGGAGGATCCTGCTACCCCACCGGAGGACGTCTTGAGACGCTAGAGATTCTATTTTTAGTAGATACTACTTTGCTAGGAAAATATTTCTACCTTTGTACTAAAATTTCTTTTGAGATAATAAAATGCCCGATTTATTTGTAATAAATCGACAAAAAAAAAAAAAAACCGGACAGGCCTGTCCGAACAAAAAAAAAATCGAAATAAAACAAATTAAAATAAAACCCGGAAGCGTACGGCGCTTCTTAGTTCGATCGAGCACCACGTGCTAAATCACAAAACACATATACATTTATAGAAATTGCTTAGACTATATGCTAAATTCACAAGTCCTAATCCACCCTATTTGCACCAGAATGGCACCCAGAGGAAGAGGAAGAGGAAGAACTCAACCCGCTCCCCAAACCACTACTGAAACACCTACTGAAACACCTCCTAATGTCACGGAACCGGCCCCACCTGTAGAGGAACAACCCCAAGGTGCGCAGGACGCCCCCGCACCGAACAACGTGGGCGATCATCTTCGGACGATAGAGGAGGTTTTGATTGCGCTAGGAAATGCGCAAGTCAACCCGGGCCAAGCTGCGGCGGTACCTCCGCCCCAAGCTCGCCCCAACTACTTGGCGATGGTGAATCCTTACCAGCCGCCCCACTATGCTGGTGAGGAGGATCCAGCTAAACTGGAGGAGTGGATCCGGACCTTCGACAAACTGCTGGGAGCAGTCAAATGTCCGGAAGGAGATAGGGTGCATGTCGCTTCGTACTACTTGGGAGGCGAAGCTGACGACTGGTGGCAGGCCACTCAAGCTAAGCTGACTGAAGATGACGAGCCCTACTCGTGGATGGAGATGATGGAACTACTCAGGGATCGATTCTATCCCATGAGTACTAAAGTTGCCATGTACGAAGAGTTCCTGTCGCTGAAGCAAGGAGGCCAAACGGTGCAAGAATACTACATACGTTTCAAGGAGCTGGTGAGGTTCGCACCAAGGCTAGTGTCCACTGATGCAGAAAAGGCACAAAAGTTTGAGATGGGGCTGAACCTGTCTGTTCGCGAGGTGATCGCGGGGGTACACTACCCCGATTTGCAAGCTGTGTATGACCGCGCTGTGGCGGTAGCGCGTGTGCAACAACTGAAGAGAAGAGTGAGTGGGGAGTCCAGCATGGGTCCCCGAGATAAGAGGAACCGGGACTCGAGAAGCGAGAACAACACTGGAAGGAACGAACAGCGGAGAGGGCCGAATAGGCCCCAACAAAACAACAATGGGAGGAGGTTCAACCAGGAAGATCCGGTACCACCCTGCCCAAGATGTGGACGACCCCATCTGGCGAGGGGATGCCCGCAACAGGGTGCCTGCTACCGATGTGGTCGAATGGGTCACGTTCGACGGGATTGCCGGACTAGGCTCGAGAACATAACGAGAAGGGACGATTTGGTCACGGGGCAAGAACACCCTCAAAATCAAAACGGGCGGAACGGAAATAACCAGGGATACAGACCCCCTCAAAATAGGCCGCAGAACCAGAACCAAAACCAACGACCTCCGCCCCCGCAGAATCAAAACCAACAGCAAAACCAGCAGCAGAATGCGAATCAGCAGGGCAACCAAGGACGCCCTGTGGGGAGGCTCAATGTGATTAACCAAGCGGACGTGCCTGCGCAAGGAGAAGTGATGGCAGGTACATTTCACGTTTTGAATACACCCCTTAGAGTTCTATTTGATTCTGGAGCTAGTTGCTCGATCATAGCATCAAGGATAGTGCCTGAGTTAGATCTACCTAAGTGCGAGAGAATTAGCTTAGGAATTCAATTGCCTTCTGGAGAAGTAGTATCTTGCTCTAAACGATATAACGGAATTCCTATAGTGATAAAGAACGTAGAATTCTTCGCGAACTTAGTAGAATTTAACTTAAGAGACTTTGACATCATACTGGGGATGGATTGGTTATCCCAGTATAAGGCGGTGATCGAATGCCAAAAATAAAAGATCACCTTGTCAAAAAGTAGGGGAAAGAGAGTTATTTTTTACTCTCAGCACCCTAAGAAAAGTAACAAAATTGTTAATGCACTTAAACTAAGTAACTTGATGCGTAAGGGGTATGAACTGTATGCGTGCTACGTGCACAACCTTGAGGCGGGAGAGAACAAGGTTGATAGGATACCAGTGGTAAGAGAATACCCGGATGTGTTTCCTGAAGACATCCCGGGATGCCACCTGAGAGAGATCTTGAGTTCACTATAGATCTCATTCCGGGCACAGAGCCTGTCTCAAAAGCTCCGTACCGGATGGCACCATTGGAAATGAAGGAGTTAAAAGACCAACTCGAGGAGCTGTTAGGAAAAGGATACATAAGGCCGAGTACTTCCCCCTGGGGAGCACCGGTTTTATTTGTTAAGAAGAAAGACGGAGGACTACGTCTTTGCATAGATTACCGAGGATTAAACCAAGTGACCATTAAGAATAAATACCCTCTGCCGAGAATAGAGGATCTATTTGATCAACTGAAGGGAGCTTCAGTATTCTCGAAGATTGACTTACGATCTGGGTATCACCAGTTGAGAATTGCCGAGAAAGACATTCCAAAGACGGCGTTTCGAACTCGATATGGTCACTACGAGTTCACAGTGTTATCCTTTGGGTTAACAAATGCTCCGGCAATGTTCATGAACCTCATGAACAATGTATTTCGAGAGCTGTTAGATCAGTGCGTAGTGGTGTTCATTGATGACATCCTGATCTACTCGAAAAACGAGGAGGAGCATGCCCAGCACTTGCACCAAGTGTTAGGGACCTTGCGAAAGAATCAGCTATACGGCAAACTGTCCAAATGCGATTTTTGGTTGAAGGAGGTAGCATTTCTTGGACATATAGTATCCGCTGATGGAGTTTCAATGGATCCGGCAAAAGTCTCTGCCGTAACTGAGTGGGCAACTCCCAAGAGCCAAACGGAGATAAGGAGTTTCCTTGGCTTAGCCATGTACTATAGACGGTTCGTGCAGGATTTTTCTAAAATCGCACGACCTTTGACCCAGCTACTTAAGAAGGGAGTAAAATACGTGTGGACAGAGGCTTGTGAGACTGCGTTTCAAGAGCTGAAGAAACGACTCACAACCACACCCGTATTAACACTACCATTAGAGAATGGTGACTTCGAAGTTTACAGCGATGCTTCGAAGGAAGGTTTAGGTTGTGTCTTGATGCAAGACTCGAGAGTCGTAGCGTATGCATCACGCCAACTGAAACCTCACGAGGAGAATTATCCGACACATGACCTGGAGTTGGCAGCGGTCGTTTTCGCTCTAAAGATATGGAGACATTATCTATATGGGCGGAAGTGTCGAATGTTCACCGACCACAAGAGCTTGAAATATATATTCACTCAGAAGGAGTTGAATTTGAGACAGCGAAGGTTGTTGGAACTTATTACAGACTACGATTTAGAGATAGCATACCACGAGGGGAAGGCGAATGTGGTAGCCGATGCCCTAAGTCGGAAAACCCAACATGTGACAAACTCGTTGGTAATTCCGCCGGCATTGTACATGGAGTTCGCAAGATTGGAGTTAGAACTTGTGCATCCTGGCACAGTAAGTGAAACGATCAATGCCATGGTCGTAGAAACTCCAATATTGGACGAGATTCGACTCGCTCAACCGGGCGATGCGAAATTGGAGAAGATAAGGGGGTATATTGCCGAAGGAAAGGCAATAGGGTTTGCTGTCCACGAGGATGGAAGCATCCGTTTTAAAGGGAGGTGGTGTGTGCCTCAGAAGTGTGCTGAGTTGAAGCAAAGGTTGATGGAGGAAGGGCACAACACGCCATATTCCGTACATCCCGGAGGTGACAAGCTATACAAAGATCTGAAGAAGATCTATTGGTGGCCGGGAATGAAGAAGGAAGTGGCAAATTTCGTGGCGAAATGTCTCACCTGCCAAAAGGTCAAGGCAGTGCGACATAAACCCCTAGGATTGATGCAACCACTAGAGATTCCAAGTTGGAAGTGGGATAGCATCTCAATGGACTTTGTCTCGGGATTACCCCGATCACCTAAAGGCATGAACAAGATTTGGGTTATTCTGGATAGGCTAACGAAGACAGCCATATTTATCCCGATGAAGGACACGTGGACTATGGACCAATTGGCTCGAGCTTACATTGATAATGTGGTACGACGACATGGAGTACCACATGACATCATTTCCGATAGAGACAGTAGATTTGTCTCTCACTTTTGGACGGAGTTACAAAAGGCTCTCGGTACTCAAATCAAAATGAGCACCGCATTCCACCCAATGATGGATGGTCAAACCGAGAGAACAATCCAAACACTAGAAGACATGCTGAGAGCATGCGTGTTGGAATTTAAGGGAAATTGGGAATCCCATTTACCCTTAATCGAATTCTCTTATAATAATAACTATCATGCTAGCATTGGCATGGCATCTTTCGAGCCGTTGTATGGACGAAAGTGCCGAAGCCCGTTGAGCTGGGAAGAAAACGATAAGTCGGTGCTAGTGGGACCACAACTTATCGAAGACATGGCTCAACAAATCAAAGTGATTCAAGGAAAAATGAAAGCCGCTCAAGACCGTCAAAAGAGTTACGCTGACGTAAGACGACGAGACCTAGCATTTCAAGTGGGAGATAGGGTCATGCTAAAGATATCACCCATGAAGGGGGTGATGCGCTTTGGCAAGCGAGGGAAGTTGAGTCCTCGATACATAGGACCTTACGAGATTCTAGAACGAGTCAGAAATTTAGCTTACCGACTGGCTTTACCACCGCAATTAGATCGAGTTCATAATATCTTCCATATCTCACAACTATTGAAGTATGTGCCGAACCCGATCCATGTACTTCAACCGGAGATAATTGAGCTCGATGAAGATTTGACTTATGAAGAAGTCCCAGTGCGTATTCTCGATACTAAGGAACGAGTAACGAGGAACAAAACCGTCAAAATGATCAAGGTTCTTTGGTCAAACCACGAAAGTGAGACGGCAACTTGGGAAGTAGAATCCGACATGACGGAACGATACCCGACATTGTTCCAAACCGATACCGACACAGTTATAGGGACATAACTGCAATCTTAAGGGGGAGAGGATGTCATACCACCTATTTTTCGTGCATCTTTGTAAACTTTTGAACTACGTTATGGCTTGATCCCTTCGCAGGGTACGTAGGCAGCTTAAAAGTTTTAATTCTAAGTTCAATCACAAAATAACAAAAGACCTTAGCACGAGAAAGGCCGTAACACAACTTCGAGGATGAAGTTGATTCTTAAGTAGGGTAGACTGTAATACCCGAGAATTTTCCAACATAAAATAAAACAATAATTAAATAAATAAATGATAAATAAAATAAGTACCATACATAAATAAATAAATCCAGCAAATAAATAAATAAATAAAGATAACGAAATGAGAAATGAGATTTTACTTAAAAAGGAATTAAAGGAATTTAATTAAATAAAAAAATGGATTAAAGGTAAATAAATTATACACCGGAACACGACACCAATGAACTCGAGAATTCGAGTCCAAACATCCAATTAGACCCGAGTAAGAATTTAGAGAGAGTAGAAACCCGAAGAGACCCCGAAGATCATAAAACGGGAGCATAGAGGGATAGAAATCCGAAAGAGAAGAGGAAAAGCACGACGGATCGCACGACCCGCCCGGACCGAAGTCCAGGCGAAGTCGGCGCGGTGGCCGCGCGGTCCATAGGCATTGGGCGCGCCACGACCGCGCCACGCGACAGATTCGCCCGTTGCGTGAATCTCTCGCCCGAACGCGGATTTTTCGACTTTCGGTTGAACGTCTTTCGACTCAAGACCCTTAGGGTCAGATTTTGGACGCCCTAGGTCTTAGCTATCTATAAATAAACCCCCTTGGAAGCCCCGAACACTTTTACAAAACCCTACAACTCCCTACACATTCGAAACCCTAAATCTGGAGTCGTCGGAGGCACGAAACCAAAGCTTGGACTGTTGGACGAAAATTTCAAGATCTTCAACGTTGTGGTAAGTCCCGATCCAATCCATGTTCAATATATGATTCGAAAACGAATCCTAATCTTCTCCTTTTCTCTTCTACACCTCGAATTGGATCTAGATCGTAGAACCCGACGAACGGAGAGGAGAAACGGTGGACTGGAAGCAACGCCATAGAAATAGACGATCCCGGAGATTCACAACTCTGTAAGTTAACACTTACATGGTTTGGGAGTAATTAAAACACGTAAAACTAAAAGCTTCATCCAATCTTTCGTAAATCTGTCAACATACGTTTTTACCGGCGCAACAGTTTTGTCGAATGTTTCCGAACATTAAAAAGACTTCAAACGGAAAAACTTAAAACATGAAAAACGTTCCTAAGGCTTAGATCTATCTACTGTAAAACTTTCAAAATTTTTAGAGACAATTTGATATGTGAAAACCAACCAAAACCGAACTGCTTGAAACTAGATCTTGAAATTCTTGACAGAACTTAGGTCCGATCTTGATCACGTTTTTGACATTAGTTCTAGACGGATTTAGATCTTTGGCCGAACATGAAAGTTGTAGATAAATGTCTTAAGATGGTCTCTGTTAAATTTCATCAAATTTGGAGTTGATTTGCTATGGTAGATTTCATTATCTTTAAACTGTGACATACGGAATTCGGACAGATTTGTGGTTCTGTGAAAATTGGTGTTTCTGACCTATTTCGGTATCTCGGATTGAAAACGTTAAAACACGAAAGTTGTAGATCTTGACGTTTCAGAATCATTCGTGAAATTTCAGAACTTTTGGAGTTAAATCTGATTTTAGACGAATTTTAGAGTAAACTGTGGTTTACCGGAAATCAAATATTGAAATCTTGTTGAAACATGGAATTAACCTTTAGGGTTGAAACAAATTGAAATATTATTTTTAAATAAATAAAATTGAAATCAGATTTTTGAAATTAAATCCCCTTACAAACTTGATAAATTAAAATTAGGGGTGGGTGCTCTGCAGGGTGCCCCCTAACTGCTTCACTTCGTGCCTTTATGGACGATGGTGATCCCGCGCGCTAAATTTGAGATATGATATTGCCAAAACGGCATGAGATATAGAGCCTACACTCTCGAGAATATCCACATGGGTTTCCCGAGGCTCCGGAGTGGTACTGGGTATGGCTGATACGGTTGCGGCCGCCGGGCTACCGGCTAAACTTGTTGAGATTGCGATGCAATCGTGAAATACTTGAAATACTGAATCTGGGATGTAAGGGGGAAGTTTAAATTAAATTAAATTATATTTGTTGTCCAATTAAATATTTAAATGCTTATTTAAGTTATGGCTTTTATTCTAGATTATATGGAAATGTGCTGTTAAAGGAAGCCCTGAACTGAATTATGCAAATTAGATAGTGGATTAAATTAGACTGAATTATTTATGTTATTATCATGTTTTATTTAAATATTAAATTGATGGCTTTTAAACCCTACGATCATGCATGTGTTAACTTACTCAGCAAGTTGTGCTGACCAAACCATTTTTATTCCTTTTTCTTACAGATTATGTGGAATGAGCATGTATGAGCACGATTCATGCATGGGATTTTGGAAACATTATTTTGTTTTGATTTCGCACATTAGACTATATTATGAACGGGCCTGTTTAACCCGTGTTTTGACCATGTCGGCCCTATTTACATTTTCCGCTGCAATACTATACTTAAATATTATTTTCCGCTGCGCTATGATATTATTATTTTCGAACTATATTGTATGGGCTGTTTTGAATGCTTTAAATGTTTTAAATACTGCAATACCTATCCTTGCATCTCTTTAATAAGCCGGAGAAACCGTGTCTTACTAGGGAGGTGTGGCGGTGACACCCCGACCTGGGTTATCAAAAACCGGGGTGTTACAGTGGTCTAAAACTTCCATCCATGCATGAGCTCAGAACATGGATTCTTGATGAAGAGAAAAAGACGACTGAGAAAACAGTTGATGATATTAAAGCAACATGGAAGAAAACAGGGGTTTCAATTCTATATGATGGTTGGTCAGATATTAGAAATAGGAGTTTGATTAATTTTCTAGTAAATAATCAGCATGGCACTGTTTTTTAAAAACAGTAGATGCATCAGATTGTGTGAAAGATGCCCAAAAATTGTTTCAATTGCTTGATGATGTTGTCGAAGAAGTTGGAGAAGAAAATGTTATTCAAGTAGTAACCGACAACGCAAGCAATTACAAAGCAGGTTTGTATTATTTCAATTTTTTATTTAGTGTGTAATTTTATATTTTTATAAATATTTTATTTATTTATTTTTATTTAAACAGCTGGTCGGTTATTGATGGAGAAGAGAAGTAGGTTGTATTGGACTCCTTGTGCAGCACATTGCATTGATCTAATGCTAGAGAAACTTGGAGAGTTGCCACAACACAAAAATGCTTTGCTTAAGGCAAAAAGGGTGAGCAACTTTATACACAACCATCAATGGGTATTGGCTTTTTCAAGAGAGACAGCAAAGAAGGATCTTCTTCGGCCGGCTGCGACTCGATTTGCCACTGCGTACTTGACTTTAGAGAGCATGCAAGAATTGAAACAACCATTGCAATCTATGGTTGTATCGAGAAAGTGGGAAGGATGCGGTTGGGCAAAGAAAGCTGAGGGGAAAGAAATTAAAAAAATTATTATGAGTGAAAAATCATTCTGGTCCAGTGTCGATTACTGCATTAGAACTACTAAGCCACTTGTTGAGGTATTGAGAGTAGTGGATGGGGAAAAGACACCAGCAATGGGCTTCATTTATGGAGCAATGGATGAGGCGAAGGAAAAGATAGCTATGAACCTCAATGGAAATGAAGCATCTTATAAGGAGATTTGGGATATCATTGATGAAAAGTGGAATTTTCAGTTGCATAGGGATTTACATGCAGCTGGGTATTATTTAAACCCTCGATACAGGTGGAGCGATAGTGTTTCTTCACATCCGGAGATCAAAAGGGGTTTATATAAGTGTATGGAGAGACTTGTTCCGGATGATCGCATGTACTCCAAAGTTGATGAACAACTTGATGAGTATAATGGAAAGAAAGGATTGTTCAGCATTAGAGCTGCCTAGAATTCATACTTGACACGTCCACCAGGTTTCTAAATTGCATTTATTTTTATCTTTAATTTTATAGCTTAAATTAATTTTTTAATAAATATTAATAATTTATTTACTTTCATATTAGTTACATGGTGGGATAATTTTGGAGATGACGTGCCAGAGCTTATGTCTTTTGCAATGAGGATTCTTGGGCTTACTTGCTCAGCATCAGCTTGTGAACGTAATTGGAGCACATTCAATCAAGTGCACACAAAGAAAAGAAATCGTCTAACCACATCAAGATTGAACGATTTGGTGTACATTATGTACAACAGAAAATTAAAGTACAAGCACTTGAAAGCAAAAGAACGAAAGGAAGAAGTTGATCCCTTGGTAGTTGATGATGTGCCTTCAGATGATTCGTGGGTGGTGGACCCAAATGAAACTTCTGAAGATGACGAAGAGATGCATACTCTTGAGGTGAAAGCTCAAGTGCCCAAAGGAAGAGGAAAAGAGGTACGTATATTCTTCTAACAATAAGATTTGGTTATAGTTTTTTAAAAAAAAAATAATGTTAAAAAATATTTGATGTAGGAGGAAAGGAAATTGCATTGATTGATGACGATGAAGATGATGGGCATGAAGTTGATGATGAAGATGATGAAGACGTCTAAATATATTAATATAATAATTATAATATATATTTCTTATTATTGTGTTGCATTTTGGATTAAAGACTTATGAAGTATTTTAAGTTTATTTAAATTTATATTGTTGGATGAATTAAAGAAATGATATATCTTAAATTTTTTTAATATATTACATATAATTTTATGCATTTTTAAATTAACACTTCGATTTTACGCCTCGGACCGCCTCGAGGCTTACGCCTCGTGAGGCGGTACAAAATCGTACCGCCTCAGGAAACGTACTTTAAAACATTGATACCCGCAACAACACTGTGTAACTCATCAACTCTTCTATTCGATTTCAACATATGCTTCCTTGATGGTCCATGGAGAGCATGATTATGATCACCACAGAAAAACACAACTCTATAAACTTTTTCATGAGTTTTATAATGTAACCTCACCTTTGCTTCACAACCAGTTCGGGTTTCATCACTCCTACGAAATTTCAGGCTCTTAGAACGACAAGATGAATCACTATCCAACAAACAACCATGACGAAATCCTTCCTTATTGCACGCATATTGTAAATAGAACAATCTATCAACTTCATGTGGCTTGGGTCTCTCATACATTTTCCTTACCGAGAAACCTAAACTATGAGCATAATCACAATAAAAACTAAACGCATCATCAGCTGTAACAAAACTTAACTCACTCCAATTTATATTACCTGTAAAGAAATAATCACAGAATTCCCATTAAAAACATTTCGCGCAAACTAATGAATACATGTAGCTGACATAAACCATCGCTTAAAATGCTTAATATCCATCGCTGAAAACAACCTATCACCGTCGCTTAAAATGCCAAATACATATCGCTGAAAATTTGATCGTGACGTCGCTGATAATCACATGTACAAACATTTTTCGCTTAAATGAATGTATAGATATGAAACTTCAGAAAACTCAGAAAAAGAGAAACATATCACAACAGAACTCAGAACTCAGAAACATACATAAAATCAAAAACGACGATCTGCGATAAAACTACTCAAAATCCGAAGATTCTAAAACATACCATTGAACGCATAACTCGAATCTGAAAACGTTACCGACGCATTCAACGACATGCTAATCGCATCCATAATTGCCAGCAACTTCCTCACACCGCCGCAACACGTAGAGAGTAAACAAAAAGACAGAAAAAACTCGGAAACGCGAAGAAGACGACGTTCAACGGCGTAAAATAAGGCAAATATAAGAAATTACTTTTCTACCCTTAGAGTTAATCTCAATCGTCAATTTTTAGACAATCCACGGCTGTAAACTCTCGCAGCACATCAAGTCAAAAACCATGGTTGCACCCTAACCAAAACCTATGAAAAAAATAGATTTATTATTATTTTTTTAAAGAATGCTTGCTCTCGTGTTACGTTCTTGCTAGATTTATTTTTAATTTTCTGAGTCAGAATTGCATCTCTCTTCCCATTTAATATGATTGGAAAATTAACAAAAAGAAAAATCAACACTATGTATTTACTGGTAAATTGGGATTTAATGCCCCAGTTGCATGGAAGTTTATATTCTTCTAATATTTTAGTGTTGGGTGTATTTTTTCCAATAAAAAATTTATGTATGAAAGTAAGAAAGATGGAATAGTTCAGGTGCTCTTATATATATAGGACTTTTCTCTAATGAGAGATTAAGAAAAATGAAAAAAAAACAAAAAACCAATTTAGAATTAAGGAAAGCATACATCACTATTTATATTTTGTTTTTCCCAATTTTATCATACATACCTACAGATGAGCCTATATATATCACTACAAGAATTTTCTGTTTTAGCGACCGAAAAAATTTGGTAAAATTCGGTAGCTAAAGGGGTTAGCGACCGAAATTCGTTAGCGACCATAATTTTAGCGACCGAAACTCGTTAGCTACCACAATTTTAGCGACCGAATCCGGATTTTTTCTAGTAGTTATGAAGGGGCCCGCGACTTAGGCCCACAAAAGTTTTGTTCTTTTGGCCTATTAAAATCAGGGGAAAAAAAACCATTAGTCCTATAAGTTTTTTCAATTTCCAAAACCATTCCACAAATATTGAATTAGACGAATTCGTCCCATAACTACCCTAATCATCGCTGAACCCATCAATGAACCGGTTTTTTCCCTAATCATCGTCGAACCTGTCCCATAACTTCCCTAATGGTGAGATGGGTTCGGCGATTATTAGGAAAGTTGTGGGACGGGTTCGGTGATAATTAGCGAAAAAACCGGGTTCATGGATGGGTTCGGCTATGATTAGGGTAGTTATGGGATGGATTCGTCTAATTCAATATTTATGGGACTGTTTTGATTTTTTTTTTAAATTATGGGATGATATGGGTTTTTTTTCAAATTCTCACTGACATCATAAAATTAGAAGTGAGCGCAGAAATATCGCGAGAGGTTTTTTTTTTTTTTTTAAGGAAAAAACGCAAACAATTTGTGTCAACTAACACATGTTAACACATTACAAGATTATTCGATACATGCATGGAACAATAACACAAGTACATCATAAAATAAAGCAGCACATGCAAATACAATTACTATTATCGAATAGCAAAGCACATTATAAGGACTAGTTTGTATAATTTGGTTATGCAGTGCAGTTGAGGGCCGTAAGACCACCCTTTATAAGAATTTGCTCAATGCGATGCGAAGCCGTATGCGTCAGATGCAACCCATCCCAGAACATATATTCATCTGGATTCGAGCAAACAGGAACTCCCTCACTCCCACAAAATCTCTTGCTGTCGTAATTATATTTTCCTCCCACTCCACAGCAGGATTTCAGTGCAATTTTCTTCCCAGATGCCGTTTTGGATATTTCGCCAAGAATTTCAAGGACACCTTGATCGAACGGCCCATAGTATAAACTGACATGGGGGAATTTCTTGGCGAGCTTTTTGATTCCTTCTTGTAGATCATTATTTTTGGAGGCCATGAGATGATTGACGTCCTTGAGACAACCTAGGCTATCATAAGCTGAGGGGTTATTGGTGGCTCTGGCAGTCAACATGTAAGGAAAGCAACCAAGAGGAGAGCTTCCAGGAATGATTATTCTGGTTGCACCCATCTTTATCAGCTCCTAAATACATAAACAAGGGATATGATGAAATATTAATTAGCTCTTTCTGATAAAGAAATATATTAGAAGTAAACAAAGATTCTATTAGTTACTTACCCTTACAACACTGATTTGAGCTTTGGTGACGAGCGGGACATATGCCTTCACTTCCTTAATTGATTTTCCCTGACTCAATGCATACCCGATGTCGTTGCCTTCGATATCACCCAACAATATAAGAGAGTTTCTAAGAATGGCCTTAGCACAATCTGCGACAAACCAAACCACATAAATAAACCGTTTCACAATAAATTTGTAGGCATGCAAGTGAGGTTGTTAACTAATTGATAATGGGGGAGTGATTTCGACAAACCTTGTGAGGTTGAGCAGACAGATTTAAGGTGTGTTTTGAACCATGTTACTTGTTTGTCCAGGGAAACGGCATACGATGGTATGCGAATCCCCTTTGAAGTGAAAAATTTGCGGTCGAGAACAGGGCTTCTCGCTACTGAAAAGATGACTCCATTGCTGGAACTAGCATTTTTTGACAAATACGGGACTATATTTGGAATACCAAAATCCGCGGCTGAAAAAGAATCAACAACATTAATAGTAATAGAAAGAAGGAAATTAGCTCTCGAGCAAAAAAAAAAAAAAAATTATGTAAAGAATGGAATAGGTGGCATATAGAAATCAAGTAATGTAATTTACAAGCAAAGTCGAAGTCGATAAGGCCATCGGACCAGCGACCATTCGGCTTGCCCGGGAATGTGATGCCGTAAGGGTAGCGTGAAGGTGGAAGCAAACGGCCGGAAGAAGGTCGAACGAGTACGGAATTACCAATGTCGGTGACTCCATCCCCAAAATGGTAGAGATAATCAAATGGACACTTGGTATTTTTGGAGAGAGTGACGCCAAGTAGAGTAAGCAGAAAAAGAGTAATAAGTAGGGGTTTGAGGGTCGCCATGCTTATGTATTTAATTGTTAAACGAGTTTATTTAAATCGATAAACTAAGGGAAGAAAATAAAGGAATTGAACGGCTTGAATGAAGGATTAGTTAATTATATAAATGGATTGAATACATGAATGGCATTGGCATGGAGCTCTTTTATAGAAAGAGCCCACCGTGTTTTCGCAGTTGACTATATCATAAAATAATACTATATAGATACTTTAGGGAAAAAAAAAACACATCATTGTTCCCCTAAGTTTCCTCAATTTCGATTTCAGTCCCATATTAATTTCATTAACACAATCAATCCATTATTTTTGCTAATTTTTGCTTAATCCATTCCAAACACCTTAATGACGTATTTCTGCTGACGTGGCACCGGATTAAGCAAACTTATGGGACAAATGGCACCAGATTAAGCAACTTATGGGACCAATGGCGCCGGATTAAGCAAACTTACGCGGCGCCACGTCAGCAGAAATGCGTCATTAAGGGGTTTGGGATGGATTATGCAAAAATTAGCAAAAATAATGGATTGATTGTGTTAATGAAATTAATATGGGATTGAAATCAAAATTAGGAAAACTTATGGGACAGATGGTTTTTTTTTTTCCTAGATACATTAAGTTGTGAATATGAAAATATTTCAAGTTTGTGAAGTCAGTCAACTGTCAATTCTCAACATGTATTGGATAATGTATGAAATTGGGTGAAGGTTATTTTGGATAAGGCTGATGGCAACTACAATTTCTGAATCGAAATATTCAATTCAATTCTTCACTGGAAACCAACTATTTAAGTATGGTCAATTAATTATATTAACCAGCAGCTGGCCAGATTATTATTATATACATGTATAAACATTAAGTATATTGAGACAACGCGTGTATGGTGGAAATTACAAATTGGTATTTGAAACTAGGATTACTTCTTTGTAAGGGGCGCAATTACAAATTGTACTACATGAATTTTTGTAATTTAGTGACTGAAAATTTTTGCGTGAATTCATATATTAATGAGGTTAGATGCCCCATTTTTTCTCTTTTTCTTTTTAATTATTGTCAAACTACTTACACATGCTAAGAAATTACTGGTGAAAGTCCATACTACATAAATTATAAAGGGACAAATGAAGCAATAGAGGGTCAAGTGGAGAATCGGACCACCAACCTAAATGTTAGAACTTGGAAGTTAGTGAACTTTATCTATTGGTCAAGTCCCCATCCCCGAAAATGATTGTCGTTTTAGATATTTATACTATATATTTTTTAATATTGTCATCTCACTTACATAAATGCTATTTCTAATTATTACCGAAATATTTATTATGAAGGTTTAAAATAAAAATTTCTAAGTTAATTAATTCAATTGTTTGTTATTAATATTGACGAATGGAGGGAGTATATTATATGCAATATTTTATTAATATAATCAAACAAATAAACTATGATAAAAGTTACTGCAAATTTACAACTAAAATCATATCTCAAATTTATAAGCTCAAAACACTAGTAAACATAAATTCAAGTGTAGATTTTACTAAATAGGAAGAGAATGAGAGAGATAAAATATAATACGGTTATGTTTTGGAAGATAGAAAATTTTAATATTTGTATCAGTTTGATATTCCAACATATTAAAAACCTACTAGATTTTTTTTTTTTTTACCCATCTAATATAAATATACCACTCTCAAACACAAAATATCACTTTGGTCAAAAATAAATAAATAATAAAACAAAAAAATGGCGGGGGCTATGGCCCCAAAGGGCAAAGGATACATATACCTCCGCCTCTGCATACGGTTCCAGATTTATTCAGTTTCCGTGTTTACATGTAATGTAATAAAATAGTGGTTAATTTGCCAAATTGAATAAGTAAATTTTAATTTATGCATGCATGTTGATCAACTCACAATCTAGCAAAACAATAGAGAATTGGTTTAATATTATATTTATATGGAAATGGAAATGGGAATGAAATGAATTCTTGAGTGCATTGGCCTGCAGCTGTTTTATAGCCACAGCCCCCCGTAATTCAGCGTTGACTATCATAAGTATTTTGTAAATATTTCATATGTGAAGTGTCTACAGTCTACTGTGAATTTGATCTCAACATGGATGATACATAAACCCTAAACCTTAAGACAGCGGTGCATACAGCATACGGTTTTAGATTTATATTCAGTTGTTGTTTTTACATGCAAATGGGGTTTAATTTGTTAAGCTGAAATTATATTCTTGAATTTAATGAATTTGAATGCTTCAATCACACTCACACCTATGGATCTCGATCCCAAGCTGTACACATCACATGTATGTTGGTCAACTCACCATCCAAGTTGAAATATTTGACAAAATATATACTATATGTAAACTGCAGCTAATAATAATACTACCTCCACTTACATCACTCTTTCGTTCTTTCTTATTTCACATCCTTCCATTCATGTTGTCCAAAATTGGGAATAAAAAATCTCTGGTGTCGCTAGTCGATTATGCAAGAAATACCATGAACAATTTATAGATTCCCAAAATAACACTTGGGAATTTATATCTTTAACTACTAAGTATAGACTGACTCTTAGAACAAAGAAAAACAAAAATTATATTAAAGTATGTACAATTACATAAGAGCCTTAGAATACTTTAAAAATGGGTCAAGTAATTTCCTTTCATATATGTCCTGTATGATTGTCTCTCTTCACTTCTTCACCTCCCTTTTATGGTCCTAGCTAGAGAGTTTGTTGTTTGTATTTTTCCCTTTAATTCAAGGGTATTATATATAGTCGATAGGGTCAAGGATTTCCATGTCAATTTAGTTATAATCATCGCCACTTATTAAATAACCCTTTGCATTAAGTATTTGTTATTTTCGTTTCGACGTAACGCTTAATGCTCTAGACGGTGCTTTTAAGGTCAGACAACGGGATGATGACTTATTCCAAGGAGTGCTACGAACTAGAGCATTGTAAATAAAAGAAAAGCTATGAAAGAAAAGGGAAAGCTTTATTAAAATAAGACATTGCAGGAAATATATAGTTTTTGATTTCGCGTTTGATTCCTTTTCGCTGTCTAAGAAATACCTATTTATACAAATATTGGTGTCTTTCTACGAAATGACACCTTTTGGGATGACCCGGGACTTGATCGAACGCGGAGCCCCACCTATCTTTTCCGTTTCTTGGAGCAGATAAGCACCTTGAAGACGGTGTGAACACTTCCTTGCTCAAGATTGCTTTGATCTTGCTCGGAAAAGTCTTCCTTGAAAAGCTTTGCTCGGGCAGCTGTCTTCGGGCTATGCACTTTATTGGTTTGCTTGGGTGACTTTGCTCGGGGTCCATGGGACCGACAAGGCTATCTTGCTCGTTTCAAAACCTAAAAATTAGGCCCATCATGTGCTTTGGGCCTTGATTCTTTTTTGAGCTTATTAACACATATTTTGTGGATGTTTGGAGTCAGCAGATCCACTAGCAGATAGCAGATTCGGAGAGAGAATTGTGAGAGGATATGCTATTTCAATCCGCTATATGCTCCTAAATCTACCCACAACCAAACACACCCTTTGTGTGTTAACAAATTCCCCCTACTTTTTTTTAGCAATAATGGGCCTAGGATTTAGCCATTTTGCTGAAAAAATAGTGAACCTCTCGGGGCGCCGAAAGGTGATTTCAGGAGATTATGAATTAATATTTCCTGGAATTCGGGGATCCGAACACATCCATTCTTGGTAATCGCCATAAACGTGACTTCTGGAGGCAATTTGCGCAAATATCGTGATTTGACCATTCACTGCAATTGGCAGACGTTAAGGGTTTCAATGGCCTGTAACATCTTTTCCAACAACGGCGAAGCCAATTGATTCTCGTTATAAATATCGCCTTTCGCCACACTTTGTTCTATAACAATGGTTGTGTCTGCTTGTGATCACCGCCTTATTCAAAAACCACCTTTTCGTACCTTTCACAGCTCACGTTTCTTCTTCCAAAAGCACTCTTCAGTAACCTTTTGTTACCTTGTAATCCTGAATTGTGGGCCTTATAGCCCTAACATTACGCTGGTTTTAATTATTATGCCACCCTTGAATGGGTTCCTTACTTAAAACCGGGGAAACTCGGAAATATACTTCTCATAACCTTTCGAAGCGCCGGTATCACATTATCGGTATTTTGGTAAGGAATTCTGGAGGGCGGACCTATTGTATCATCGAAAACAAGGGTATCTTTCTCATAATCATGAACGCCTACGTAATCAGAGACGCCCCGCCCTTGGCCCCGCGAAACCAGAGAAGAGTTTCTCTGGCGCCTTGCTGCGGTGGTGGCCTTTGCTTGAGAGCATTATTACGCTCTCATGTCGGGAAGACGACCCTGTAGTGAGCGGTGGAACTTAGTTTCTTCTTGCAGGGAAACATGATCTCGTTGGAGACCAAGCCCCAGAGCTCAAACATGGGGATTAAGACCTATTCTAGTCTCGGAAGATTTAAGGCGGCCCCGACTGCTGATTCTGACCCAAAGGCCATCCTCAGCATGAAGACCTTCAAAATAGACCCATCGTAGCAAAACACGTAGTTTTGATAGACCTATCTTATAGATCTCTTTCATGTTTTGTTTACTCGGAATCTAAAGTACTATCCAGACCAGAAGAATAATACTTCTAGCATTAATGCTAGGATGTACTAAATTTCCATCATGGTCCATTAGTTGGTATGTACTGTTGCTAAATATATTGTTAATGATATAAGGTCCTTTCCAATTGGGAGACCATTTTCCCAATTCGGGATCTTTGACCATTGGTAATACTGTCTTCTAGATGAGATCACCTTCTTTGAATGTTAAAACTTTCACTAATTTATAATAATAACATGCCCTTGGGCTTCCCGAGTAAGATTATTGATCGCTTCTAAGCGGATAATGTCCGCTTGTTCCAACTGTTGCAGCATCTCTTCCTGATGTCGATCATCGCGGTTTGATGTTCGAACCACCATTCCTGGACTCGGGACCGATACTTCCATAGGCAATACTACCTCTTGACCAGAAGTTAACTCAAAGGAGTAAATCTCGTGGCAATACTCTTAGAATTCGTGTGCCTATAAGACTTTAGACAAAAGATCATGCCATTTCCTAGGGTTTTTCTTGCTCATTTCCTTATGATATTGATAATGTTTTTATTTGTTGCTTCCACCTAGCCATTGGATGTGAATAATATGGCGAGGAATGTAACAAACGGATTTTAAATTTGTCCATATATTGGATATTTCGGTTTCCAATAAAAATTGTCCTTTGATCCGTTAAGATATAATGCGGGATCCTAAAACGATATATGATGTGTTTATCTTTGAAGTCGAATACCACATCTTGATCCACCTTTTTGAGTGGGATAGCTTCTACCTATGTGGTGAAGAAATCAATTGCCACTAATCTTTACTCGTGTTGTTTATTGGAGAGGGGCATAATGTAACACCCCGGTTTTTGGTCACCCAGGTCGGGGTGTCACCGCCACACCTCCCTAGCAAGACACGGTTTCTCCGAGCTCACTAAAGAGATGCAAGGCTATGATTTTTCAGAATTTAAAATATTCAAACAGCCCATTCATATATAGTTTAAAAACAATACATCAAAGTTGCAGCGGAAAATAATATTTACATATATAATGCAGCGGAATTTAAAAATACGGCCCACATGGCCAAAACACGGGTTAAACAGGCCCGTTCGTGCAAATTCTAGTCTAAAGCTAAATTTAAAATATAATGTATTTCCCCAAAATTCCCACGCATGCATATGAGGATGCATATTCTTCGCACTCTGTAAGAACAAGAAAAAGAAAATATGGTTTTGGTCAGCACTACGTGCTGAGTAAGTTAACACGTACAAGATTATGAGGTTTCAAAGCCTTTAATTAAATTTAATGAAAACATGTGCATAATTTAAATAATTCATGTAATCGCATAATTTAGAAGATATGGATTCATAAGATCATCATATAGCTTGCAACGTAATTAAATAAGTTGCCATAAATTTAAAAGCACAATTTAATACAGATTTAATTTGGAATTCTCGCGAACTTCTCGTTTCATATCTTTTACAGATCACCACCGCTAGGGCTCTTATGTCCGCAAGCCTTACGCCTGGGCTCTTATGTCCACATGTATCATGGTCGATCTTTTAATTAGAGTTAATCCGTCCGCTAGCCATACGATCAGTGTTTCGCTAGGGCTCTTACGTCAACCTAGACATACACTTGGGCTCTTATGTCCCAAGCCGCAGAGAACATTGACAGTATCTAGCTTAGTCATAACCCGCCATATTTTAATCTTCTCGTTTCGTGTATCTTATTTCAAAGAATTTCTACTCGTTTCAACCTTAAAGGCTAATTTCACCGTTTCAACAAGATTTCAAGATTTGACTCGGTCAACCACAGTTTACTCTAAAATTCATTAAAAATCGAGTTTAACTCCAAAAATTCTGAAATTTTACCACTGACTCAGAAACATCGAGATGCATAACTTTCGTGTTTTAATTTTTTCAATCCGAGATACCAAAATAGGTCAAAAACGTCAATTTTCGTCATAACATTAATCTGCCCGAATTTCGTATATAGCAGTTCAAGATTATAAAGATCTACCATAGCAAATCAACTCCAAACTTAATGAAATTTTACAGAGACCTTCTTAAGACATTTATCTACAACTTTTATGTTCGGCTAAAGATCTAAATCCGCCTATAACTAATGTCAAAAATGTGATCAAGATCGGACCTAAGTTCTGTCAAGAAATTCAAGATCCAAGTTTCAGCAGTTCGGTTTCGGGTGGATTTCAAATATCAAAACGTCTCTCAAAATTCTGAAAAAATTACAGTAGATAGATCTAAGCCTTAGAAATGTTTTTTGTGTTTTTAGTTTTTCCGTTTGAAGTCGTTTTAAGGTTCGAAAAAATTCGACAAAACTGTTGCGCCGGTAAAAACATACATTGGCAGATTTACAAAAGATTTGTATAAACTTTTAGGTTTGAATGTTTTAGTTACTCCCAAAACCATGTAAGTATTAACTTACATTTTGTTGAGCGTCTGGGATCGTCGATTCGGAGGCGTGGCTTCCAGTCCTCCGTTTATCCTCTCCGTTTGTCGGGTTCTTCGCTCTCGATCCGGATCGGGGGTTTGGAATAGAAAAAGATCGAATTTAGGATTCGTTTTCGAATCACATATGGAAAAGAATGGATCAAGGCTTACCACAGTGACGGGGGTCTCCGAAATTCGTCCAAGATTCAGTCTTTGAATGCCTTCGTGCCTCCGACGACTCCGGATTTAGGGTTTCGAATGTGTAGAAAGTTGTAGGGTTTTGTAAAATTGTTCGGGGCTTCCAAGGGGGTTTATTTATAGATAGCTAAGACCTAGGGCGTCCAAAATCTGACCCTAAGGGTCTTGAGTCGACAGATGTTCAACCGAAAGTCGAAAAATCCGCGTTCGGGCGAGAGATTCACGCAACGGGCGAATCTGTCGCGTGGCGCGGTCGTGGCGCACTCCACCCTCTTCGACCGCGCGGCCACCGCGCCGGCTTCGCCTGGACTTCGGTCCGGGCGGGGTCGTGCGATCCGTCGGGCGTTTCCTCCTCTCTTTCGGACTTCTATCCCCCTATGTTCCCGGATTCGGATTTCCGGGGTATCTTCGGGCTCCGATTTCCTATCTTAATTTTATTCAGACCTACATTTATATCTGGACTCGAGTTTATTGAGTCTATCGGTGTCAGGTCCCCGTGTACCCATTTATTCGATTAAATTGTCTTCGGCTTCCCGGGTTCTCGGAATTTTGATTCCTTTTAAATTTAAATTCCATTTCTCATCTTCTATGATTCTTTATCCCTTTTTCATGTTTATTATATTTATTTATTTATTTATTTTATTTATTGTATTTATTTTATGTTGGAAAATTCTCGGGTATTACAGTCTACCCTCCTTAAGAATCAACTTCGTCCTCGAAGTTGTGTTTCGGCTTTCCTCGTGCTAAGGTCTTTTGTTTTATTTTATTATTTTGTGACTGAACTTAGAATTAAGACTTCTAAGCTGCCTACATACCCGGTAAAGGGATCAAGCCATAACGTAGTTCAAAACAATTTGAAGTTGTTTATTATATATATATATATTTATTCAGGATACATCTTATCGAGTTGAACTCCAAAAATAAATTATTACGGGGTATCACATCCTCTCCCCCTTAGGGCTTCAGTTATGTCCCCATAACTGTCTATTCGTTATTCTCAAGAAGGTTCGGGTCAAGGTTTAAATGAGTCGTGCGTTTGAAATGGATTTGTTGTTTGGGAACCCAAACAAGATTTTTGGAATAAACAGTATTTTAATAAAAACTTATTTCTTATTATTATTATTTTTTTTAACATAAGGAAATGGTTTCGTATGAGGATAGGAATGGCAAGGGCCGATGATTGTTATGCTTAATCGTGTGCATAGATGAATGAGATCTAGGACTAAGGCAAGATTAGTCTCTAGTTAGTGTTCCTAATTCGATGTCAAGCCTCTAAGTTATGTAGGTGTAGCAAGAGATCTAAGTTAGAATTACATCGCCTCTAGGTTATCTAAGGTATAGAAAATGCAATATGCGCATGCACATGATGATTTTCCCCCCAAAAATAATTCATGTACTATGTGTGTATATATATATATATTTTCTCTAATTCCCATGGGTTTTAAAAATAAAAATTTATTCCATGGGATTAATGATTTAAAAATTTAAAATAATGGCTAAAATTCTTAGACCTCTTTATTGGGTCAAAAATAATTAACACTTGGGTTCAAAAATATTTGGGGCTAGGAAATTTCAAAAATAATAATTTGGGCGCGTCTATAATAATAATCTAAAAATAATAATGGTTTAAAAATAATAACAATAGTTTAAAAATATTCCGGGCTCTGATACCACTCTCTATCACCCCAGTTTTTGGTCACCCAGGTCGGGGTGTCACCGCCACACCTCCCTAGCAAGACACGGTTTCTCCGAGCTCACTAAAGAGATGCAAGGCTATGGTTTTTCAGAATTTAAAATATTCAAACAGCCCATTCATATATAGTTTAAAAACAATACATCAAAGTTGCAGCGGAAAATAATATTTACATATATAATGCAGCGGAATTTAAAAATACGGCCCACATGGCCAAAACACGGGTTAAACAGGCCCGTTCGTGCAAATTCTAGTCTAAAGCTAAATTTAAAATATAATGTATTTCCCCAAAATTCCCACGCATGCATATGAAGATGCATATTCTTCGCACTCTGTAAGAACAAGAAAAAGAAAATATGGTTTTGGTCAGCACTACGTGCTGAGTAAGTTAACACGTACAAGATTATGAGGTTTCAAAGCCTTTAATTAAATTTAATGAAAACATGTGCATAATTTAAATAATTCATGTAATCGCATAATTTAGAAGATATGGATTCATAAGATCATCATATAGCTTGCAACGTAATTAAATAAGTTGCCATAAATTTAAAAGCACAATTTAATACAGATTTAATTTGGAATTCTCGCGAACTTCTCGTTTCATATCTTTTACAGATCACCACCGCTAGGGCTCTTATGTCCGCAAGCCTTACGCCTGGGCTCTTATGTCCACATGTATCATGGTCGATCTTTTAATTAGAGTTAATCCGTCCGCTAGCCATACGATCAGTGTTTCGCTAGGGCTCTTACGTCAACCTAGACATACACTTGGGCTCTTATGTCCCAAGCCGCAGAGAACATTGACAGTATCTAGCTTAGTCATAACCCGCCATATTTTAATCTTCTCGTTTCGTGTATCTTATTTCAAAGAATTTCTACTCGTTTCAACCTTAAAGGCTAATTTCACCGTTTCAACAAGATTTCAAGATTTGACTCGGTCAACCACAGTTTACTCTAAAATTCATTAAAAATCGAGTTTAACTCCAAAAATTCTGAAATTTTACCACTGACTCAGAAACATCGAGATGCATAACTTTCGTGTTTTAATTTTTTCAATCCGAGATACCAAAATACGTCAAAAATGTCAATTTTCGTCATAACATTAATCTGTCCGAATTTCGTATATAGCAGTTCAAGATTATCAAGATCTACCATATCAAATAAACTCCAAACTTAATGACATTTTACAGAGGCCTTCTTAAGACATTTATCTACAACATTTATGTTCGGCTAAAGATCTAAATCCGCCTATAACTAATGTCAAAAATGTGATCAAGATCGGACCTAAGTTCTGTCAAGAAATTCAAGATCCAAGTTTCAGCAGTTCAGTTTCGGGTGGATTTCAAATATCAAAACGTCTCTCAAAATTCGGAAATATTTACAGTAGATAGATCTAAGCCTTAGGAACGTTTTTTGTGTTTTAAGTTTTTCCGTTTGAAGTCGTTTTAAGGTTCGAAAAAATTCGACAAAACTGTTGCGCCGGTAAAAACATGCATTGGCAGATTCACAAAAGATTTGTATAAACTTTTAGGTTTGAATGTTTTAGTTACTCGCAAAACCATGTAAGTATTAACTTACATTTTGTTGAGCGTCCGGGATTGTCGATTCGGAGGCGTGGCTTCCAGTCCTCCGTTTATCCTCTCCGTTTGTCGGGTTCTTCGCTCTCGATCCGGATCGGGGGTTTGGAATATAAAAAGATCGAATTTAGGATTCATTTTCGAATCACATATGGAAAAGAATGGATCAAGGCTTACCACAGCGACGGGGGTCTCCGAAATTCGTCCAAGATTCAGTCTTTGAATGCCTTCGTGCCTCCGACGACTCCGGATTTAGGGTTTCGAATGTGTAGAAAGTTGTAGGGTTTTGTAAAATTGTTCGGGGCTTCCAAGGGGGTTTATTTATAGATAGCTAAGACCTAGGGCGTCTAAAATCTGACCCTAAGGGTCTTGAGTCGACAGATGTTCAACCGAAAGTCGAAAAATCCGCGTTCGGGCGAGAGATTCACGCAACGGGCGAATCTGTCGTGTGGCGCGGTCGTGGCGCACTCCACCCTCTTCGACCGCGCGGCCACCGCGCCGGCTTCGCCTGGACTTCGGTCCGGGCGCGGTCGTGCGATCTGTCGGGCGTTTCCTCCTCACTTTCGGACTTCTATCCCCCTATGTTCCCGGATTCGGATTTCCGGGGTATCTTCGGGCTCCGATTTCCTATCTTAATTTTATTCAGACCTGCATTTATATTTGGACTCGAGTTTATTGAGTCTATCGGTGTCAGGTCCCCGTGTACCCATTTATTCGATTAAATTGTCTTCGGCTTCTCGGAATTTTGATTCCTTTTAAATTTAAATTCCATTTCTCATCTTCTATGATTCTTTATCCCTTTTCACATTTATTATATTTATTTATTTATTTATTTTATTTATTGTATTTATTTTATGTTGGAAAATTCTCGGGTATTACAGTCTACCCTCCTTAAGAATCAACTTCGTCCTCGAAGTTGTGTTTCGGCTTTCCTCGTGCTAAGGTCTTTTGTTTTATTTTATTATTTTGTGACTGAACTTAGAATTAAGACTTCTAAGCTGCCTACATACCCGGTAAAGGGATCAAGCCATAACGTAGTTCAAAACAATTTGAAGTTGTTTATTATATATATATATATATATATTTATTCAGGATACATCTTATCGAGTTGAACTCCAAAAATAAATTATTACGGGGTATCACACGTAATCCGACCAATTACTAGCAGATGATTCAAATAACCATGTTTTTGACATGCTGGAATACCTTTAGAAAATTTGATGAAATTATCAAATATTGTTGGCCAAAAGTTGCCACACCGATGAAGTGCCCATCCAATATTTAAACCCGCATGGTGAGCTCCGCATATACCTTCATGAACTTCAGACGTTGCGAACTTGGCTTCTTCAGGACCTAAGCATTTTAATAACTGGTGTATGGATTATTTTCCAACATAATCCATGGTGTATGGTCTAAGTAATAAACTGGTGAAACCAGGTCAAATCTTCAGAGAACAGGGAATTGTCAATAATTTATCGAACTCGTGTAGTGAATAAAAATAAAGTGCTTGAATTGTTGGGTTTTATCTAAGTTCCTAACAATGCAATTAATTAATCTAAAGCTGTAAAAGGTTGCAATGAATGTAATAAAGAGAAAAATGATGTAATTAATCCGCTAGATGATGAATGGTAATCCCGAGATCTTTCAATTGCTTGACAAGTTTGGAATTGCATATAAAAATTCAATTTCTAATCAATTTTGTGCCTACTTAGAATTATCAAATTATTAAACTCTCGATCTTACTCATCTTCGCCGTGTATTATTAAACTCTTGATAATAATTTCTAATGAAATTATCAATTTCTAATCAATTGCTTGACGGGTTATTTTCATTTGTGATAGCCATATATAAAACTAGAAGCAGGATTGTGAAAAAAAAAAAAAGACAAAGTATGGAATTTGAGGACAACAGAATTGATCTTAACCAGATACCTTATTTATGTGAAGATTGTAGAGGTAATTTATTGAAACATAATACACAATGATAAAATTTAAAAAGCTTGTTTTTACATTTTTATTAATGGTTGTAAAAACTGGTTATTGTACTTGGCCGTGAACTTTGCAGCCGTTCTTCATTTATCTCCAAAGAGGGAGGACGTCTATATTACACCCAGCTTCGCCTTCACGAATAGTGGACCTTCAGGTTCCAGAGACTCCGGAGGAGGTCACCTCGTCTTACAAACGTATAGTTGGTGTTGCATGTCCACGAAGTCTTCGCGATGAAATACTTAGAAAGATTCATCCAAGTTGCCACGAATTGTTCAAATGTCTTCTCCCAAAAGCGTTTGAGATTCCATGCTCACCCAATTTGGCAGGTTAGTACATGTATTTTTCTAGATGTCTGGCCTCATAATATTGATCTGTAAATGTATTCATAGATAAGTCCACAACTTGTATAGTAAATGTAATCTCTTTTTATATATTAGTCTATTTAGGTTCCTCGAATATGGCGGTGTATGACGGAATTCAGGGCCGCCTAATTATTTCTGGAGGCCCTGTTCTAATAAAAAATTTTAGGCCCCTTATTTTTTTTTTTTGAGGAAATAAAATTTTATTCTCATCACAGATGCAAATACAAATTTGTCTACTTCACGTTCCGGTATAAATACACCAGAACCTCCATGTTCAAGTCTGATACCACATTCTGGTATAGATCTGTTTACACCCTCAAGCCTCAAAATAGAAAAGAATAGGCACTCGTCTATATCCTACAACGTACTAAACTTAACTCCACTTTTCAATCCAGTCTTCACCAGCCTTCACCAGCAGATCCCCTCCTTACCCATTGGTCTGCAGCCTAATTTCTTTCTCTGGGGGTGCGTTGAAATCTCAAACGACCACCATACATGAGTTCTACAGCTACTTATCCACACTCTATCACTTTCTCAACCTCACCAGCCTGCCTGGCCACTCACCCGGCCGCATATCGAACTGCTGCTTCTTCAAATCAATCGGGAAACAATTTGGCAAGGTCGGCATCGAACTTCACCCTTCAGTTAGTAGTAAACTCTACCATCTCAAACAACCATTTCATGATCCACAGCGTCTCATGGGCCTCATCCGCAATGGATTGGTGGCTCAAAGACAATCCCATAAACTTGTTACATAAACACATCTCACCTGCAATGTACTCAAAATCAAAGCATGGGGAAAGCAAGGGACTGTGAAAAGGTTTAAGACGGTGGCCGAAGGAAAAGGATGGAAGGGGTGTGGAGGGGTAAGAACAGTAAAAATTAATAAATTAATTAAATTAATTATATCTAATAAATTAATTAAAAATTTTATCTAAGGAAAAGGATGGAAGGGGTGTGGAGGGGTAAGAACAGTAAAAGAACATTTTAGGCCCCTTATTATATCTAATAAATTAATTAAAAATTTTATTTCTTATTTTTTACTACTATTTTTTATTTTTGCGGTCAAGCCAGATAAATGGGTGATGGAAGCTCATGATACATACATTACAAAGGAATAAAGGGAATCAAGACGGTCTAATTATTTAGGTTGGCCCTATTCTAATAAAAATTTTAGGCCCTATTTCTTGTTTTGGAGTGAGCCGAAGCCAAAAAAAATTAAGTCGAAAAAAGGCAACAGTAAAATCTTAAAAAGGCTCCATTTACTATATTTAAAAAATTATTTATAAATAAATTAGATTCTTTTAAAAATATAACACTATAGTAAAAAAATTAACCCCAAAAGCAGCCTATCAACAACCATAGCTCTTTGACTGTAACAAATAATAGATACATTATAGTATTGAAGAAAATAAATCTTTTAAAAAATGGGCCCCAAATTTTTGGGGCCCTATTCGGAAGCACAGGGAGAATGGGGTCTTCACCGGCCCTGTCGGAATTATTAGAAAGTTAAAGTTTCTCAAAATCAAGGATGATAAGTAGTCTGGTCGACCTTACTGGATTAGAGGGAAATGGAGTCCATGGTGCCACTGATGGAATGGTTTGATTTAGGGTATGTTTGGGAAATAATTAGAGTTTAGCGTCTTCAGTTTAGAGATTAGAGTCTGGAGTTTAAAATTAATGGTAATAAATAGTTTCAAATTTGAATAATGGTGTTTGGTAATGCAATTTTAAATTAGAGTTTAGAGTTTGGAGTTTGAAAAGTTAAAAGCTGGGGGAGAGGAGTGTTCTGAGTTTAGAGATTAGAGATTAAAATTTGGCGGTTACTGTAATTAGTGTTTACTATAAATAGGATTTTAGGCTATTTTTAGTATGTATTTTAAAAGCTAAACACTAATCCCTAGCGTCTTTTCCCAAACGCAGCCTTAAGGATAGTCTAGTATGTAAAGAAGTCCACATACATGACAACTTTATGGTTTTTTTAAATGCAACACATATGTTCAATTTGATAATTTCAACAATAGTATATGAGTTGCTGTGGCGTAATAGAATTTTTCTTGCAAGTTGTAATGAATTCATTTAGTAATTAAATGGTCGTGGATTTCTATGGCATATTTTTATTTGTATTGAATTAGTAGCAGCTAGCAGGTGGATTTCTATTGCATATTTTTATTTGTATTGAATCTGCGACGGAAAATTTCCTCGCCAAAAATAATAAAAAAAAATTGTATTTTCACCCCGGCCAGCAACCCACACCCCCAACTGAATTTCGGTCGCCATCATCAGCGACGAAGAAATCCGTTTTTGTCACAGCCGTCGGCGATGACTACCTTTTCCATCGCAATTCAAATGCCAACAAAAATATCTGCGACGGAATGATTGCTGACAACGGAATTTTGAGCCTCGGCGACGGAATTGGATTTTTTCTTCTTGTGTTAAATTTATGGTTGGGGTTTTAAATCATGATTTCAAAAATAAAATTTAATTTTATTTAAAATATTCTAAACGAAATAAAAGAATTTTTCAGGATTCTATTATTTCTCATTCATTTTGAGGTTTTCCAACACTATAAACATTCAAGGACAGAGCATACACGCGAGGAAACATTGTCTTCAGTGTTATCCCTCCATCCGTCCATCTGTCATGCCAAAAATTAATCAACAGACCGTTTCCCACCTGAACTCTGAAACCTTCATTCAGCCCCTCAGTATGACTACACTCCCACGCACTGCAAATCCTACCCCATACCGATCTATCAATCTTAGCTTCCGGCAATAAAAAGCCTGACCCTCCATAATATTTTGCTTCAATAACCTCCTTCCACAGTGCCTTTTCCGTCCCAAACCGCCATCTCCATTTCAAAAGCAAAGCCAAATTTTGTTTCAGCGTACAACCTATTTGAAGTCCTCCCTTATCTTTGTGTGTAATTATAGTATCCCAGTTTACCAAATGAATCTTTCGTTTACCTTCCCATTCGTTCCAGAAAAACCTTCTCTTAAGCTGCTCCAATTTCTCTGCCACTCCTTTAGGGATTTTGAAGACTGATAGGAAATATGTTGGTAGACAACTTAGAACAGATTTCACCAAGCATAGACGTCCCGCTTGAGATAGAAGACGACCTTTCCAACCCGCCAATCTTTTTTCCACCTTATCCAATACCGGTTTCCAAACCGCCATCCCATTCACTCTACCTCCAATCGGTATCCCCAGGTATTTCATTGGCCAAGACCCGACACTACATCCTATAACAGCCACTGCTTCTCTCACCGGGTCCGAGGAGCAGTTGATACCATAAATGCTACTCTTCCCATAGTTGATTCTGAACCCCGTTGCCAAAGTTAGGCATCTTAGTATTCTTTTTATTGTCAGTACCTGATTAAGCTCCCCTTCACAAAATACAACCGTGTCATCTGCAAACTGAAGGTGTGAAATCATCGGCCCACCACCCCCTCCATTCAGCCCCTTGAGTATTCCCAACTCCACTGCCTTTACCATCAACCTATTCAAAACTTCTGCAACCAAAACAAACAAATATGGCGAAAGCGGATCTCCTTGTCGTAACCCTTTGAACATCTTGAAAAATTTTGTAGGTGAGCCATTGATCAAAACCGCTGCCTCCGCTAACAAAAGAAAGTTGAAGCCTTCTGGATAAATAGTGTAATGGGCGCAAGACATTATTGGTAGGAAAGAAGAATATGCCTGGATCAAATCAAGTATACAGATAAGCTAAACCGGTGAGACCTGTGCCTTGAGTTTTATGCTTTCTTTTGATATGTGAACTTGCGGTGGTCACTTTGGCATCCTAGAAATTGTTGCAATCATTGATGTTGAGCTCGCATTGTTCACTTAAATGCATCGTAAATGAAACGGGCGAATGAATGAACCCTCTTGGAAACTTTCTCTTTCCAAACTGTCCAATTATACCCGAGTGAGCCTTGTCCCGAACCTACACGACATACCCTACATGACATACCTTTCAGCCCCTATCTTCATGGTCTAAGCCTAGACAAATAGCCTATACCTGATAAAGCCAAACAGTCATTCTAAACCTTGGGGAATTTTGGTCTTGCCTGTAAATGCTCATATGGAAAGTTCTCTCGTGGTTGCAAGTTTGTGCCTGGTATTCTAGAGGTGACGGAGATTTGTTAGGGGGAGGGTGAGATACTACACGGTTGTAAACAGGAGGAAAATATCTGGTTTTGATTGGAAAAGCAATATAGGAGTTATGATCATGTTGATATTTGGAAGTGGGTGCTGGAAAACTCCTGGTGAGAAAATAGCCAAATTCAAAAGAAAAAATTTAAAAAAAAAAGAAAAGAAAAAGATAGATATATAAAAAAATAAAAAAAGGGGGGGGGGGGAGAATCTAGTGGAAGTTTGGGATGTTTGACTAGAAAAGGGGTACCTCATTTTGAGAAGCAAATGAAAGAGAGTACTCAGAATTGAGTGAGAAGGGTATTGGTTTTGTCATTTTTTTTTTTTTGGTATTGTCATTTTTGTGGTATGGTTTGGTTATCTCCTTGATGAGTCCTTTGTTGTGCAACATGATTAGAATCTCAATGTGAGCATTTTAAGACAGGCCATTATTCCCCTGAGCCGTTTTTTTCCCACATCCTCTAACACATTGACTTGGCCCTATATAATCTATTGTTGAGGTCCGATATATCGATGCTTTGAAATTGAACAATAGCAGGGGAGATGTGTTGATTGTAACAAGAGTAAGGGATGCCATTGTGAGTCATCACTCGAGAGGATCCTGGGATTATCGTTGTTGGTTTCGTCCTTGAGAGCTTCTGCCCCATGAAATTTCGTTGGATGGGATGGACACTGAGGTCGTCTTCATGATGCTACAACAGGACGAATTACACTAATTGGGCTGTATTGGTACTGGTGCTTCTTGGTAACATTGGTAGGTGGAGGTGGTGCTTGTGCCTTTTTCTTGCGTCGGTTTCGCTAGTGTATTTTCGGTTTCTATTTTCGGTTTGTATAACATTGCTCTGGCTGCATTGACTTTTGGAGCCCTGCATCTTGTACGTTGTTGAAACTCTTTGCTGTTAATGGAATTCAGTACCGTTTCTTCTCAAAAAAAAAAACACTATAAACATTCAACCATATTAAACAAAATTTCTAATAAATATTAAGCATCCAATAAACATGCTTAAATATAAAAATTCACACCTATATCTGTAGAGAAAAATATTGATGCTCAAACTTGGTTAAACATATTTTCAACTATAAATTCTTCTCAAATACGAATAACCCTAATGGTCTTGTTAGTACATTGCTTTGACAACTTAACATTGTACTTTTCATTGAGATGATTTTTCAGGTGTTAGTACATCCGGTTGACGACGACAGTTAACTCTGTTGGAGAACAGGAGTTATTTTAATTGTACTTATTTAAATATTGCAGAGTCTGTAATCTTAGATAGATTTTTGAGCGATTTTATTTTTGATTCATCTTTGAGATTACAGAGAGAGTGAGTCTTGTAAATATTCTTCAAGAACTTATAGAGGAATTGTTAGAAGAACAAGATAGAAGATTGAGTTTACACTGTGAATATCTGAAGGTATTGTGATCTACTATCAAGATTGATTTCTGGAGATTCAGGGAGAAAAGATGAAGGTCATGGGGAACCGACAGATCGTGTTCGTGCCTTGGTGAATTCAAATAGGGTGATTTCCCTACAGCCGTAGTTAAGGGGGAGTCCTAACTACACTGCTCTACTAGATTTGTTCATCTAGGGTGAGAGTTTGATTTCTTGGTTTTAGGCATTAGATTGAGTCTGTGATTTTGATCATTAGTCTAGTTCAAGTCCCTGGATTGGTATCCCCCAGATGTAGGTTGCAAAACCGAACTGGGTCAACAAATTGATTGTGTTCTTTACTGCGTTCGCAAACACGTAGTTAGAATATAGCATTAACAACCGTAACTGAATCTTGGAGTATAAGGGACCGTCAAATTGGTATCAAAGCAAGTCCTCTAACGCAGCTGAGGAAATCCATTCATTCAAGATTCAAGAATCATGAACCGTGAAGGAGCGTCTAACACTCGTCCGCCTTTGTTCGATGGAAGCGATTATGCATATTGGAAAGCTAGGATGCGGAATTATCTTTTGGCTCAAGGAGATGGAGTTTGGGATTCAGTTCTGGAGCAATGGACGCAACCAACAAGACAGGTTCGCACTGGTGAAGGAGAGACAGCTACTAGAACTATTAGACCGGCCACCAACGCCGAACTTACTCAAGCCAAGAGAACCGCGAGACAAGCAAACTACACAGCTCTTAATGCTATCAGTGGTGCCATGGATGAAGCACAATTCAGGATGATCGCCAATTGTACATCTGCCTACGAAGCTTGGAATTTCTTGGAAACTCAACATGAAGGTTCGGAGGATGTCAAGACAAACAGGCTACAGCGCATCGAATCTATCTTTGATAGCTTGAGAATGACAAATTACGAAGATATCACATCTTATTTGGGAAGATTTCAAGATATTGTGAATCAAGCCACAACCATTGGTATGACTTTTGAAGGATCAAAGCTTGTAAGGAAGTTTCTTAGAACTGTTTCTAAGAAATATTCTGCAAAAGTAGCAGCCCTTGAAGAAGTTGAGAAGATCAAGACAATGTCCTTGAGGGAATTGGTTGGTATTCTTCAAACATATGAGATAAATCATTTAGCCTCAGAAAAATCACACAAGAATATAGCATTCAAAGCCGAAGATGAGCCTTCAGAAGATTTTGAAGAGGAAGTTTCTTTACACTCCAAGAGGATTGGAAAGATGCTTCGGAATAAGCATTTCAAGAAATTTCAGAAGAAAAATCGATGTTCTGAGAACCCAATAACGAAGGAGAAGCAGAACAGCAAAAATGAGAAGAAAGCTGATGGAAAGTTTCGGAGATCTAAGAAAGATAAAGATGATGATAAGTCTGACAAATCTTCTGAGATCAGATGTTTTGAATGTGAAGGAAAAGGCCATGTGAGAGCTGAATGTCCTACTGCTAAGAAAAAGAAAGGAAAAGAGAAGCCAGTCCTACCCCTTCAAAAGGTAACTCTGAGTCAATTAAATTAATTTCTGACATCTCTTCTATTGTTTCAGCTGAATCAGGTAGTCTCTACAAAGAACTAGTTGATATCTATGAAGAACTCAAAGAGGAGTATGAAGAAGCTGTTCAGGAGAATGAGCAGTTGACAAAACAACTTACTGACATCGGTCGACATTGGAGAAAGTTGAAGCTGAAAAACTTAAAGCTGCTGATGATCTAAAAGTTCTTAAGGGAAAGTATGATGAAGTGAAACTTCAGGTTACTACTTTGACCAACGAAAGAGTTATTCAGGGAAGAATCTATTAAACTGAAGATTCGAGTTGCTGACTTGGAGAAGATGGCTAAAGAGAAAGGCAAACTAGATGAAGTTCTATCCATTGGAAAGAGTTACAGAGATATGACTGGAATTGGGTACAAGAATCAAGTATCTACAGGGAAAAGGCTATTTGTTAGTGATGGAAACTTAAATGCTGAATCAAGATCACCGTGACAACAGGATGTCTCTACATCATCTAAACGGCGCAGAGATTGTCTCTATTGTAGTTTACCTGGTCACACTGCAGAAACCTGCATGAGAATTGTTCGTGATCTCATGAATGGTCGCCCTGTTGTCTGGCCCCATGAAGATTTAAAGAAAATGATCAAAATTCAAATGGAATGGTTGCCTAAGAGAAAGGAGAGTCAATGCCTAGTTGTTCTATCATCGCAACAACAACCGCGATCCAGAATATGGTATTTTGATTCAGATTGTTCAAGGCACATGACAGGTAGTAAGGATATTCTAAGTAACTTCACAAATAGAGATTGTGGAGATGTGGTATTTGGTGATGGTGCTAGAAGCAAAATCACATGCTATGGTAATGTAAAGGATGGTGAACTCTCTCAACTTTCTAGAGTTTATCATGTGGAAAGGCTTACTACTAATCTCATTTCAATTAGTCAATTATGTGATGAAGAATCTCTTATTATTTTTAATAAGAATTTTTGTCAAGTATTTGATTGCAGGAGAGACAATATCATGACTGGTAAATGTTCAAAGAACAATTGCTACACTTTGGAAGCAAATCTAGCTCAAGCACTTGTAAGCAAGGATGACCTCACAAACTTATGGCACAAAGGGCTTGGACACCTCAAGTATCAAACCTTGTACAAGCTGAGTTGTTTGGCTGCTGTCAGAGGTCTGCCTAAACTACAGAATAACAAAGATCTTATTTGTGTGGATTGTTCAAAAGGAAAGCAAACCCGAGCTCAACGTAAGAAGACTGATGGAATCTCTACAAATCATTGCCTAAACTAATTCATATGGATCTAATGGGTCCAACAGAAACTGAGAGCCTAAATGGAAAAAGGTATGTCTTAGTTTGTGTTGATGATTTTTCGAGATTTACTTGGGTATGTTTTCTCAGGAGCAAAGATGAAGCATTCCAACATTTTGAAAAGCTTAGTCTGAAATTGATGAATGAGAAGCAAGCTAAAATTCAAAGAATTAGATCCGACCATGGACGCGAGTTTGAGAACCAGGAGTTTGAACATTTCTGTAACAACCATGGAATTTTTCATGAGTATTGAGTACCAAAGACACCACAACAGAACGGGATTGCTGAAAGGAAGAACAGAACACTTCAGGAAATGCCTCGTTCAATGCTGCATGCTAGTACTCTTAGCAAATCATTTTGGGCAGAAGCAATTCATACAGCGTGTCACATCATCTATCGTGTGTTGTTGAGACCTCTCACTAACAACACTCCATATCAAATCTGGAATGGTGACACTCCTACTGTTAAATACTTTCATACTTTTGGATGTAAATGTTTTGTCTACAGGGATAGAGAGCAAATTAAGAAGTTTGATGCTTGAGTTGAAGAAGTTTGGTTTTTGGGTTATTCCAATAACTCAAGAGCTTATCGACTTTATCTGATCCAATCTTGAAAGGTTACTGAAACAGTAAATGTCCTATTTGAGGATAAATATGGTTTACCTAGAAGGAAGGATGATGATACAGCCCCTAGTGTTGAAACTGCCTCAGACAACCCTGTAGTTGGAATATCCAGTCAACAACCGTCTGAAGGAATAGTTGTTGATGATGATGAAGAAGCTGATCATGAGCAAAATCCGGAGAATGCTGAGTCAAGTCCTAAAGTTGTTGTACCTAATAAGAGGAAAGGTCCAAGAGCACTGAAACATCATTCACAGCAAGACATCATTGGAGATCCAAATGCTCAAAGACAAACAAGGAATCAGAAAGTTGATTATAGAGAATTAGCAGGGATGAATTGTTTTGTTTCTAAGATAGAGCCGAAGAATGTTTCAGAAGCCCTAACTGATGAATATTGGATAGCAGCTATGCAAGATGAGTTGATACAATTTCAAAGGAATGATGTCTGGGAGTTGGTAGAACAACCTTCAAACATCAATGTGATTGGCACAAAGTGGGTATTTAGGAACAAGATAGATGAACAAGGGAACATTGTTAGAAATAAAGCACGTCTTTTTGCTCAAGGTTTCACTCAGATTGAAGGAATTGATTATGGTGAGACATTTGCCCCAGTTGCTAGGATGGAAGCTGTTCGAATTCTATTGGCTTTTGCTTGTTCAATGGACTTCAAGCTATATCAACTCGACATTAAGACAACATTTCTTAATGGGGAAATAAAGGAAGAGATCTATGTTGCACAACCTGCTGGCTTTGAGGATCCATCAAGACCTAACCATGTTTATCGGGTTAAGGGAGCTTTATATGGTCTCAAACAAGCTCCAAGAGCCTGGTATGATAGGTTCTCTTCATTTCTCATCAACAACGGATACAAAAGAGGTAATGTTGACAAGACAATGTTTGTTAAACATCAGAACAACGATCTGATAGTTGCACAAGTGTATGTAGATGATATCATTTTTGGAGCAACGTCAGAACAACTGAGAAACGACTTTGTCAAGTCAATGCAGTACGAGGTTGAGATGAGTATGATAGGTGAACTTACTTACTTTTTGGATTACAAGTGAAACAACAAACTGATGGAATCTTTTTAAGTCAAGAGAAGTATGCACTCAACATGCTTAAGAGATTTAGTCTTTATGATAGCAAAGTTGCTAGAACACCGCAAGGTCAACAGCAGAAACTATCTAAGGATGATCAAGGAAACAAGGTAGATCAGAAGTTGTATCGAAGTATGATTGGAAGTCTACTTTATCTTACTGCTACTAGACCTAATATTTATTTTAGTACTGGTGTATGTGCAAGATTTCAATCAAATCCAAAGGAGTCACATCGTAAAGCAGTCAAACGCATTATGAGATACATCAAAGGAACTATTGGCATGGGAATATGGTTTTCTAAGAGATCCAATTTGGACTTAATAGGATATACGGGTTCAGATTGGGCAGGATGTTGTGATGATAGACGATCAACAACCGGAGGATGTTTTTATCTTGGGAACAATCTAGTTTCATGGTTTTCCAGGAAACAGAATATAGTAGCACTCTCTACAGCAGAAGCTGAATATATAGCAGCTACTTCTTGTTGTTCTCAATTAATGTGGATGAGGCAAATGCTTGATGACTATGGAGATAAGAAAGATGATTTCAAGGTCTATTGTGATAATACCAGCGCGATTAACATTTCTAAGAACCCTGTTCTTCATAATCGCAGCAAACATATTGATATAAGGTACTTCCTCCGTTTTCTTGAAAGTGCAACATTTCTCCATTGCACGCAGTTCAATGCACATTTTTAACTATTAATAACTCAAAATGTGTATAAGTAAAAATTATAAGAAGTGGATATTCTAAAACTACAAAATTAGACGAATCCAACAAGATATCACTTGACTATGTTTTTTCTTGTATAACCATGATAAAAATTTGAGTCAAAGTTAAACAATGAATAGTAACAAAAAATGTAATGTAGCACTATCACAAAAACAGAGGAAGTATCATTTTATAAGAGACTTGGTAGAAGACAATGTGTGCAATATTGAACACATCGAGACGTTAGAACAACGTGCTGACATCCTCACAAAAGCACTCGACGGTGAAATGTTTGAAACACTTAGATCAATCATGGGCCTTTGCTACTTTTGTTAAATTTCAATCATGTTTATGTTTATTTTACATGTTTTGCACTTGATCTAGCCCATGAGAATTTTCAGGCCCAAATACTTTTCGGATAGACTTAAAGGAAACCTTCGTCCTTCCAGTAATGATGACTGCGAAACTGATACCCATCACTCCTCACGTTGCACATCAGGGGGAAACTGTCTACTTCGTCCTCTCGGCTCTTCATCTTCATCTTTCTCTCTTTAAATTAGTAGTTTGAGTTTCAATCTTACCATATTTCAGTCTTGAGTTTGAGTTTGCAGAAATACAACACAATGGCATCGTCTTCTTCCACAAATCACCCCGAAAAAGCTTCTGAGCCAACCCCAACCACCTCAGAACCGCCCATTACCTCAGAAACACCAAATCCTTCTGAGAATGTTGTTGAAGAACACATTGCCGCACCTGAAAACACTGCTCAAACCAACCCTGAAGAAGTTGAAACCCAACTCACTGAGTTTACAGAAAATGCTGAGCCTTTGATCACTTTATTCCCTTCTCCTCCTCGATATCCTACTCCAAATCCTCCTCAAAACCCTATTCAAGAACCTACTAAGAATCCTACAGAAAATCCTTCTAATCCCACTGCAACTGAAGCCGAAAATGTCAATTTGGAGGATGACATTCTACCACACGATGAACCAGAGGTTCCTGATGAAGCAGGAGTTGAAACAAAAGCTCGACGGCCAGCTACCAGATCCACTCAGAAGAAGAAGAGAAGCACTTCCACAAATGATGTTGGAACAGTGGCCAAACGACCCCGAACGCGCAGGACTCCAGAGAAGCCTAAAAGGGATTAACAATCACAAAGGGCGTTCAGCATGACTTACTTCACCAAAGAGATGATGCTTTTTGGTACAAAGTATCTTAGCAACAGGAAGTTTATTCTAGAAGAGACATTTGTTCATAGCACTTACACTGAAATAGGTTTTGACAAATTCCTTGAAGAGAGGCATTTGCTAAAATGGGCAAAGCTTACTCTGCAACTTTGGTCAGGGAGTTTTACGCTAATCTTCACCCTGATGTTCTGAACAAAAGCTCTCCTTGGTTTGGTAAGATGTACATTCGTGGCAAGTTTATTGATCTAACCCCTGGTGTTATCAATTTGTTGTTAGAACTTGCTCCCAACGACGACCTTGGAGACCCTCTGGAGTATCTACCTCATTCCCCTGCTGACATTGCTTACACTATCTCAAATGAGAGGGCATTTGATTTTGGACGAAACAAGTGCAGTGCCTCAGATTTGACAATGAAGTTTCACTGCCGGTTATATTTCTGTCGTGCCAACATTCTACCGACATCGAATGCTTCACAGCCTTCTCTTGAGATGGGTAAGCTTTTATTCTGCATTAATTCTGGTATTGAACTAATGAACTTTGGTCTTCTTGTTCTGAAAAGGATGTTAGGATATTCTCGTGATTTGATCACAAAATCTGCAAGTCTACCCTACCCTGGTCTTATAACACTCTTGCTGCACCACAATGGAATCAAAATGAAGAAGGATGATCTGATGAAGATCAATGTGCATTCACCTTCTACTGATCTTCGTGACAAACACAATGATTTCAAGGACGGACCATCACATCTGGCACTGACCTTATCCAGCAGATCAAGTCTGAGTTACTAGTTCTTAGTGACAAACAGACTAAAATTAGCCAAGACGCGATAGCCACCAAGCGGAGGATTTCCCAGATTGTGAGCATGCTGCCGGGCTCACTCTCTCCTACCCGCAAAGCTTCTTCCAGTGCTCGTTCTGAAGAGGTAAATCCTTTTGCTGAAGAGGAAGATTCTTCTGATGGAGTTGTTTGATCCATCAAGGGGGAGAAAAAGCTGAAGCTGGTGTGTCTATTTTAGTGATATGGTGGTATTGGTGTGGTAAGGTTGTTGACACTCTTGGGTAACGACTTTCTGACTAACACTTTTAATGGTTTTTGTGATTGACTGATGGATGTTGATACTCTCTGCTGATGACACTATTTTGATGTTTTTGTTTGTATTTGGATGGATGAACTTTGAACTCTGAACTGTCGTCTCTGATTGATGCTTTACATTGATGATATTTTTGCTATATTGTTGATGTACTTACCTATCATGTTCTTATTTGCTTAATGATTGCATTATTGATATTTTTGATAGACACCTTGTGATGGATCATCATCTCCATGAAATGTGGGGGAGATTGTTAGTACATTGCTTTGACAATTTAACCTTGTACTTTTCATTGAGATGATTTTTCAGGTGTTAGTACATCCCGTTGACGACGACAGTTAACTCTGCTGGAAGTTATTTTAATTGTACTTATTTAAATATTGCAGAGTCTGTAATCTTAGATAGATTTTTGAGCGATTTTATTTTTGATTCATCATTGAGATTACACAGAGAGAGAGAGTCTTGTAAATGTTCTTCAAGAACTTATAGAGAAATTGTTAGAAGAACAAGACAGAAGATTGAGTTTACACTGTGAATATCTGAAGGTATTGTGATCTACTATCAAGATTGATTTCTGGAGATTCAGGGAGAAAAGATGGTGGTCATGGAGAATCGACAGATCGTGTTCGTGCCTTGGTGAATTCAAATAGGGTGGTTTCCCTACAGCCGTAGTTAAGGGGGAGTCCTAACTACACTGCTCTACTAGCTTTGTTCATCTAGGGTGAGAGTTTGATTTTTTGGTTTTAGGCATTAGATTGAGTCTAAGATTTTGATCTTTAGTCTAGTTCAAGTCCCTGGATTGGTATCCCCCAGACGTAGGTTGCAAAACCGAACTGAGTCAACAAAATGATTGTGTTCTTTACTGCTTTCGCAAACACGTAGTTAGAACATAGCGTTAACAACCGTAACTGAATTTTGGAGTATAAGGGACCGTCAGTTCTCATGCTCGTTCGAAATAAAAAATGGCGTGGATAGATATAAGGCTACGTAAATCATGCTCAACATACTTGGATCCAAAATAGCATGCAAAAGAAAAACAAGAATCATAAACTGAAAATCGAAACAAGAATGATGATGATGATGATAATGTGCTTGACGTTGCTATTTATTGATCTTTCAACAATAACCACAACATAAATCATAAAAAATAGGTTTCTGAAGAACCCCAAAATTTGAATAGAAAAACAACGAGGATATCTTACCTTAACACTGCAATTTTTTTTATTTTTTTTTTGGGTAAGCCTTAACACTGCAATTCGAAAGGAATGAGAATGAAATGGTCAGATTTGATTATTACCCCAACCAAGAATTAAATTGATAAGAACCTCATAGCGGTTACCTAATTTAAAAATAATTTATAGGTGTTATCATAACCTATAAAAGTGAATTGCATAGTGAATAAATCATGTGCTAGATAGAAATTACATTAGAAAAGTCAAAGATTTGGGATATGGAGTTTAGATTAGCATCCGGAGTTTAGATTCTAGAGGTCTAAAATTTAGCGATTACTGAAAATAATGTATACTATATATAGGATTTTAATATATTTTTAGTGCTAAACACTAGGTTTATTCAAACACAACCATAGTCGATCAGGTCAAGGATTTGGTGTCAAATTATAATTATCAATACCTTAGGGGACGCTTTATACACTTCGTATTTGCTAAAAGGTTAGTTAGGAAAAGAACACATTTTATCATGTATTTAACGATAGGGTACGTCCCCCAACTCCCAATCTATTGGTTAGAGGTTCGAATCCCCATCCGATCTCCTATCCCTCCCATTTGTTCATTTTGTAATTTGTGTGACATGGAGTTCCACTACTTTTCCATTGAGTGGCTCCAAAAAAAATGTTGTATTTAACGGTAAACCTAATGATTAATTTCCAACATAGACGCGTTGTCTCGGTAGCTGCGGGTTAATTAATTTCTCCAGTGAACCCCATATATGGAATTACAAAGAGGAAAGAATATAATTGAGCCACGTATACATTGATACGGCCATCATCCATGAGAATTGTCATTGTGTAATAATTAACGAATGAAAGGTTGTATGTGAAATATGATTTAGAAACGACAAAATAGTGACAAGACAAAATAGAAATAATATTCTGAAACAAGATGGTGATGACATATTTCGTGAATTCAAATTAGAGGAAAAGAGTTGACCAACACACGAATAAATATGAAATACCAGAGGCGTAAAAATTACTTGTTTGCTTTTGCAATAGGGGCTTTATTGATAATATGAAGGTATGATTGAAGTATTCAAGAATGAAAAAAATTGAAACAATCTATAACGGTAGCATGCATGCCATTGCCTGCAGTATTTGGATTCAAAACAAGTTTCTAGCTAGACCATGCACACTTACCTAATGCGTTGTCTTAATATTTATATATATGATATATTGTTGAGACTATTGACTTAAAAAATCAACATTTAGAATATATTATTTTATTAAAGTCAGCTCATGTGATTACTACGCGCAGTGCCCTTTCTATAAAAAGGGCTTCAACCCCAATATTTCATTTCATCTTATTTTTAACCAATTCTCATCTCTTGCTATCTTAGCAGCTTCCAGAACCACACTTATTCTTTCATTCCTTCATTCTTTCATTCTTTAATTTATTAACTTTCCGATATATTCTTACATATATACCTCCTTCAATTGAGTTCATTCCTTCGTTTTATTCTTATTAATTACACAACATTATACTATATTTCTCTACTTAACTAGATTTAAAACATATCATGACGACCATTGTTTTACATATCCCGAAATTCCCGAAATTTCGGTTGAAATTTCGGGTTTCGGCACATCCCGAAACGAAATTTCACATGCAATATTTTTTTGCAAAATTTCCATCGAAATTTCGCCCGAAATCCGAAATTTGACCGAAATTTCCTGAAATTTCCCGAATTTTTTTTAAAAAAATTATTTTTTTCTAAAATTTAAAAATATATTTTTTAAAAAAATTAAAAATTAAAATTTATGTTTCAACCCATGTTGATGATGTCATCCAATTAATTTGTTTATCAATTTTTAGTCTCTTATCAATCAACATGGTGAATAATATCAATAATATTACTAGCATATTATATCATTAAATGAATACTGTTAGCATATTAGTAATTTATATAGCAACGGAGATGAAGAATTTTGAAAAATCTTCATTTTCATCATCTCAGAAACTCGAATTAGTTTTCTCAAAAAATTACAAATATCTCCGAAATTTCCCCGAAATTTCAAATATCTTCGAAATTTTCCTAAATTTATATTTCCGATATAGATACCGAAACCGATATTTAAAACCTTGATGACGACCACCCTCCTCAAACTCCAACTGGTTACTCTTTTTCTGCTTACTCTACTTGGCCTCGCGCTCTCCCAAAAGCAAAATTCAAAGTGTCCATTTGATTACCTCTACCACTTTGGCGATGGAGTCACCGACATTAGTAATTAATTCCGTACTCGTTCGACCTTCTTCTGGCTGTTTGCTTCCACCATCACGTTCCCCTTACGGCATCACATTCCCACGCAAGCCTAATGGTCGCTGGTCCGATGGCCTTATCGACTTCGACTCTGCTGGTACACTACATTACTTGATTTCTATATGCCACCCATTCAACTTACTTTTTTTTTTTTTTTTTTCTCGAGCACTAATTTTGTTCTTTCTGTTATACTATTACTGTTGTTGATTCTTTTCAGCCGCGGATTTTGGTATTCCAAATATAGTCCTGTATTTGTCAAAAAATGTTAGTTCCAGCAATGGAGTCATCTTTTCAGTAGCCAGAAGCCTGTTCTCGACCGTAAATTCTTCACTTCAACGGGAATTCGCAAACCATCGTATGCCGTTTCCCTGGACAAACTACTAGCATGGTTCAAAACACACCTTAAATCTTTCTGCTCAACATCACAAGGTCTGTCGAAACCACTCCCTATTATCAATTAGTTAACATGCCCATATATACAACCTCACTTGCATGCCAACAAATTTATTCTGGAATGATTTGTTTATGTGGGTTTCGTTTGTCCCAGATTGTGCTAAGGCCATTCTTAGAAACTCTCTTATACTATTGGGTGATATCGAAGGCAACGACATCGGCTATGCATTGAGTCAGGGAAAATCAATTAAGGAAGTGAAGGCATATGCCCCGCTCGTCACCAAAGCTCAAATTAGGGTTATAAGGGTAAGTAATTAATAGCATCTTTGTTTACTTCTGATATATTTCTTTATCGGAAATAGCTAATTAATATTTCATCATATCCCTTGTTTATGTATTTAGGAGCTGATAAAGATGGGTGCAACCAGAATAATTATTCCTGGAAGCTCTCCTCTTGGTTGCTTTCCTTACATGTTGACTGCCAGAGCCACGACCCCTCAGCTTATGATAGCCTAGGTTGTCTCAAGGATGTCAATGATCTCATGGCCTCCAAAAATAATGATCTACAAGAATGAATCAAAAAGCTCGCCAAGAAATTCCCCCATGTTAGTTTATACTATGGGCCGTTCGATCAAGGTGTCCTTGAAATTCTTGGCGAAATATCCAAAACGGCATCTGGGAAGAAAATTGCACTGAAATCCTGCTGTGGAGTGGGAGGAAAATATAATTACTACATGTTGGGGCCACGAAGGATAGTGGGCCACGGAGAGAAAATTGGGCCATAAAAGATGGGCCGAAGAGGGACTTTCTAAAGAAAATTGGGTTTGAGATCCATTGGGCCGTGGAATCAAAAGAGAACGATCCAGAGCAGCAAAAGAAACCCGAAAGGAAGAAAGCTCCGGAGGGAAGGATTTCGGCCGAAATGACATCAATTCAGCCGATTGAAGCGAACAGTGAAGTTGGCTTAAGGGAATCGGCCGGAAAGCGGTTATTTCAGCTCCGGCTATAAATAAGGGATACCATGCACAAAATCAGAGAGATCAATCCAACCCCCAAAATCCCTGTATCAAATTTACTTCTTTGTATCTTTACTGCTTTTCCTTTACTGCTTTCCTTTACAGTTTTTCCTAGATTCTAGCTTAGCTCATAGCGGTTACTTCCAAGTCCACCGTTGTTTCTCAATAACCGGTAGTTTGGTTATAGTTTTGCGGTGAATTCGCCGTTGTTTCTTAACAACAGGTAGATTCTCCGTTGTATTTTGTTGCCATTTGAATATTAAGGAACATTTAGTCAAGTTTGGGCGTAATTAGTCAAGTTTGGGCGCGTTATCATTAATCCGGACCCGTAACCGGTTTGATCCTTTCTCCGGTAGCCTCCCTTGAGGAGAAAAAGGTCCTTTCTGGCACCAGGGCCGGGAAACAGTGGCACGCCCAGTGGGACGCGAAATGGCATTCGAACAAGCAACTCCAGCGGTCAACACGGCGGCGAGGACTGATTTGCCGCCGATCCAGGAAGAACGCGCAGCAGAAGCCGGAGAATTCCCCCCAGGGTTCCCCGGACCATCACACTTCCACAATCAGGAGTTTTCAAATGATGATTTAACCCCGCGGTTCCGAGATCAGGTTCAATTCATGGTGGAGGCGGCGGTTACTAATTCGGTTCGCCAAATTGAAGGAAATATCCTGGCAGCGATGCCAGCTATGTTCAGAGCCGAAATAGCGAGGAATATGTATCCGATGGGAACGCAGCAAGCTCCAGTGGCGCAAAATCCACCACCTGCGATGCAAAATCCTCATAATTTTCAACAGCAGGCCTTTCGGCCGCCAGGAGGGCACGGAGCTCGGCCTTTTGTCCCTCCGCAGCAAAGGTACGATCAGCAACAGAATCAACCGCCTCAACCAGCTGTTCAACCGCCTGCTCTAGTGGTCCAACAACAATACGCACCACATCAGCAGAATCCACCACAACTGGTTGACAGGGAGTTAATTGCTGAGATTATTCGTACTCAGTTTGGAAATATCATCGGCCAGGAGAATAGGCCGATGTATCGGAAACCTTATCCAGGTTATATTGAGGAGCAATATCCACTGCCTAAAGGAGTAAAGGTTCCAGATTTTAACACTTTTTTCTGGAGAAGTCGGCCGCTCTACAATTGAGCATATTGGCCGATTTAAAGCCCAATGCACCAGAATCGCGCAAAATGATTTTCACAAGTTGATATTGTTCAGCTTGTCGTTAACTGGCCCAGCATTTGAGTGGTACATCAATTTGCCAGCGGGATCAGTCAATACATGGGCCGAGATGGAGCGGTTATTCCATGACCGATTCTATAATACCAGTCCTGAAGTTTCGGTAGTTGATCTGACGTCAACCAAGCAGAAGGCGTCTGAATCAGTTACTAAATTCATTGAAAGGTTTTATGCAGTGAAGGCTCAGATGAAAACAATGCTGCCTGAGCATGAATATATTCAAATCTTGAAGCAGAATTTGAAGTTTGCCATCAAGGACAGATTGATGGTAACAAGACCAAGGACTGTGGCCGAATTAACGGCCGAAGCTATAAGGATGGAGACTTATTTGGCAGAACAAGCGGCTTTCAAATCAAGCCGAAGTCAAAGTGGAAGATCACAACCTATCCAGTCAGCTGCCTCATTTGCTGAGTCGCTGGATAGATGTGAAGTCCAGGAAGAGTACAACACGGATGACGTTCCCGCATTAGCCAAAGTTGCAAGGGCAGAATTAATCATAAAAAAGCCTATGACTTGTCCAGCACTTCGGCCAGCCAGAGGCAAGGAGAAAGAAGGAGGAGATGAATCTCAAAGGTTTTACTCTTTCGACTTGTCACAAATGGACGAAATATTTGATTATTGCCAGAAGAACGGATTGCTAGAGTTTAAAGGAAATCATCCACAACCCACTAAGGATCAGTTGGAAGCCGGATGGTGTAGATTCCATGGATCGGCTACTCATTCCACGGTGGTGTGTGGACATTTTAGGAAGCTGATTCAGAAGCATGTCGATGATGGGAAGCTGAAGTTCCCAGATAGGCTTATGGCGATCGATAAGAATCCGTTCCCTGTTGCCAACATGGTGATGGTGCATCCCGATCAGAATAGATCTGTGCATGACCGATTGGGGGAGCAAACATCATCTAGCAAGGGTTCTGTGCACGATCGGCTTGGAGATCGGCCATCGGCTCAGAAGTCAGGAGTATGGAAACGATTAGGATCTCCGAAGGGAAAAGAGAAGGTTACAGATGTTTTTGACCGATTGGGGAATTATGAGGTAAATGAGTGGATCAAGGAATCGGAGAAACATCAGGAGATCGAGATCGGAGATAAGAGCGAGAGGCCAACGTTGAAAATCATAACTAACGGATGGGATTCAGAGATGAAGTTAACAGCTGACAAGCAGAATGGAAAAACTGTGATTCAGATCACAGTTCCTGAAGAAGCTGTTAGTCCCGAAATGAAGAAGCTCAGAAGGCCACCAGCAAATACTCAGGTAGGCCGATGGGTCCAAAACTCTCCAGAAAGAAGGCATTTCGGCCAACGCCGATTTGACCATTCAGCATGGAGGGCAGAAGAGAGAAAATTTCCGAAAGGAAAGGGATCATATCATACTTTTAAACGAAGAATGCAACAGCTTAAAGCAGCTGTTGTTTCTGAGCAAGAGGAGTACGATACGATGTATATGGAAGAGGACTTCCCAGATGACTGTTCGTTCTCGGAAGGAAGAATACTCAATAGAGTATTTTCGGCTCGTCTGAAGTCCGAAAGAAAGGAAGAGAGGAAGCCGAAAGAAGGACAGGATCGGCTGAAGAACAAAACTGAATTTCGGCCGAAAGTAATACAGCCGAAAATTGAAAGCGAGCAGTCGAAACCAAAAGAAGAGTGGAAGCCTAGGCCAATCCGAACAAGGGAATGGAAGCCAAAAACAAGTATTGTTCCGAATAGTGATACACCTTCAATCTGACAGTTCAAGTTTGGCTTCGGGTCTAGTGCAAACATGGTAGGGGTGACCACAACAGCAGAGGAGGAGTACTGGTCTGATTCTGAACCAGCCGTGGTCTTCTGCCAGAAAGAGGGAGAATATTTCGGCGATGAAGAGCCCATTGTGGATTTCTGTTTCGCCAAACTTGAAGCATTTCGGCCTGAGGCCGAAATTGAGAAAGTAGCTGAAGAAGGCTACGAAGCGTTTGTTCCGGAAGCTCAACCAAGCACGATTCTACCGCCGACTGCAAAGATGTCTCAACATGTGAGACCTCTGTATGTGAAGGGTTGGGTCAATGGGAGACCGCTCAGAAGAATGTTTATTGATGGATGAGCGACCGTCAATATCATGCCATTGGCTACACTGACAAAGATAGGCCGTTCAAAGGAAGATTTACTCCCTACACGGATGAAAGTATTGAGTTTTGTGGGAGCCAAAACTGCGGCCGAAGGGTGTATTTTGGTGGATGTAACGGACGGAATGATATCAATTCCGACCATGTTCTTTGTTGTAGATGCCGAAGTTCCGTATGCGGCCCTTTTAGGCCGATGCTGGATACATACATCTCGTTGTTTGCCGTCAACGCTGCACCAGAAAGTGTGGTTCTTGAAAAAGGATGGCACAGTTGAAGAAGTGGAAGGAGACCAACCTCCGTTTCCAGTCAGCACAGCCGGCCGAATTAATGCGGTGTTATACGAAGAACCCATACAACCATTCCTAGCAGTGGTAGGGGATCGGTACCCGCAAGTTGTCGAGTGTGATTGGACAGATTTGGGGTTTGAGGTCAGATATCAGGCCGATGAACGGCCAGTCGAAGAAGAAAGTAAATGATGGATGCACAACCGAATCAAGTGATCGAGTTCGAATCGGCCGAACTCGGAGTTTCAGACGACAAAGCAGGATGGAGCGACTTAATGGATGCAATTCCAAAATGAACACCGGATTTCAAAGCTCAAGACCCCTTGAAAATGGTCAATGTTGGTACGGACGAGCACCCGAGGGAGATTCCATTGAGTGCAAATTTACATCAGCAAATGACAAGCCGATTCAAGGAGGTCCTAATCGAGTTCAAGGATTGTTTCGCATGGGACTATACAGAGATGCCAGGATTGGAGCGATCGATTGTGGAGCATAGATTGCCAATCAAAGAAGGGTTCAGGCCGCATAAACAGCCGGCCAGGAGGGCAGCGCCCAAAATAGTTCCTAGAATAAAAGAGGAAATAGAAAAATTGTTAGCGGCCGGGTTTGTGAGGCCAGCTAAATATGTAGAGTGGTTATCGAATATTGTTCCTGTAATAAAAAAGAATGGGAAATTGAGAGTTTGCATCGATTTCAGAAATTTTAATATAGCCACTCCTAAAGATGAGTATATGATGCCTATTGTTGATTTGTTGATTGATTCGGCCGCGAAACAGGGGATGTTGTCATTCATGGATGGATATTCAGGATACAACCAAATCTTTACGGCCGAAGAAGACGTTCATAAAACTGCATTTCGATGCCCGGGAGCCATAGGAATATACGAATGGGTAGTCATGCCATTCGGGTTGAAGAATGCAGGAGCTACTTATCAAAGGGCCATGAATTACGTTTTTCATGATCTAATAGGCGAATGTGTTGAAGTCTATATCGATGATGTCATGGTCAGATCTAGAGATATGGAAAGCCACTTGGACGATTTGCGGAGAGTGTTCGCAAGAATGAGATTACATGGAGTGAAGATGAATCCAGCTAAGTGTGCTTTTGGAGTGAAAGCGGGAAATTTTCTTGGGTTCTTGGTACACAATAAGGGCATAGAGGTCGATGCAAATAAGACCAGAGCAATCCAAGAAGCCAGGCCTCCACATGATAAGAAGAGTCTGCAGAAATTCCTTGGAAAGATCGGTTTCTTGAGGCGATTTTTGGCAAATACGGCCAGAAAGTCGAAACCATTAACCGATTTACTAAGGTTAAAGAAAGAGGAGGAGTTCATATGGGGAGGTGATCAACAGAGAGCCTTTGAGCAATTGAAGCAAGCCTTGGTCAATCCACCAGTGTTGGTCCCTTCAGTTTTGGGTCGACCGCTCAAATTGTACATAGCAGCGGCCGAAGAGTCTATTGGAGCGTTGTTGGCTCAGGAGGACGATGAAGGAAGAGATCGGGCGATTTACTATCTAAGCCGAATCCTTAGGGATGCCGAATTAAGGTACTCGCCGATTCATAAATTGTGTTTAAGTCTTTATCATGCATGTCAAAAGTTGGAATATTATATTCAACCACGGAAAGTGATAGTGGTAGCTTCGGTTGATATAGTAAAAATTATGATGAACGATCCCATCAGTAGCCGAAGAATGGCCAAGTTGGCCATGAAGTTAAATGCATATGACCTGAAATATCAGCCACTTAGGGCTATGAAAGGGCAAATTGTAGCCGATTTTTTGGCCGATCATGTAATGCTCCCAATATCCGAGGACATCGGGGATCAAGTTCGGCCGAAAGAAATAAAGAAGAAGGAATTGTATATCTGCAACCATGGATAATGATGTTCGATGATTCAAAAGCCGCTTCAGGAGTTGGAGCAGGGTTTACTCTGCATACACCGGAGGGCAAGGTATACAAGTAATTCGTACAGTTACCGAAGTCTTATACAAATAACCAAGCTGAATATAAGGCATTAATCTCGGGACTACGACGACTTATAGAAGAAGGAATAAGAGCCATCGTAATCAAAGGAGATTCACAAGTGGTTATTCAACAGCTGTTAGGAGATTTTTCGGTCAAAAGTTCCCAATTAATTGGATTGTACGAAGAAGCAATCGGTTTGTTAGAAGAATTCGACGAGGTATACATCGAATATATTCCAAGGGAGAACAACGAATTAGCTAACGAACTGGCTCAGCATGCAGCTAGGTATCGGCTGATGCCGATAGCGGGAAATTTGGAAATATATTTGGCCGAAACTGAAAAGGCCGAATGGATAAAAAAATAGCGCAGACCTTGAAAAATCCATCCGAAGCTAGTCCAGTCGAGAAGCAGAAAGTGATGGATTATACAATGATAGGAGGGTTACTCTTTAAGCGAGCCATTGACGGAGTGTTACTCAGATGCGTCGGAGAAGAAGATGCTAAAAGAGTAATGGGAGAAGTCCATGAAGGAATATGCGGCGCGCATCGGGCAGGAAAATCGATGAAATGGAGTATTATTCGGCTGGGATATTATTGGCCGAATATGGGAATTGATTGTGAGAAATATGCCAAAGGATGCCGCGAATGTCAGAAGCACGGGCCGATTCAAAAGCTACCGGCCTAAGAGATGCACATAATGATTAAGCCATGGCCATTTCGGGGATGGGCTATGGATATAATTGGGAAGATTCATCCTTCTTCATCAAAAAGGCATGAGTTTGTGCAAGTGGTAACGGATTATTTTACAAAATGGGCCGAAGCTCAGGCTTATGTCAGCATTTCGCAAGAAGAAGTGATCGAATTCATTAAGAGACAGTTGATATATAGATTTGGAATTCCACAAACGATTCTAACAGACAGAGGAACTGTATTTGTGGGAGAAAAAGTCAAGGCCTTTGCGAAAGAATACGGGATAAAAATTGTGCATTTGTCGCCTTATTATCCGCAAGGGAATGGACAGGCAGAGGCCACAAATAAGCAGTTGATAGGAATTATAAAGAAAATGATAGAAGATCAACCAAGAAAGTGGCATGAGAAGTTATCGGAAGCGTTATGGGCTTATCGAAATGCCAAGACTTCAGCCACTGGATTTACGCCATTTCGGCTGACTTATGGAATGGACGAAGTACTTCCAGCCGAAATAACAGTGCCGACCTTAAGAACAAGCCAAGCAGATCTAATGACGGCCGAACAGTATGATTGTGCAATGAAGAATGAATTATTGGAAGTTAATTCTGATCGGGTGCAAGCCTTTGAGAATTTGCAGAGAAATAAAGATATTGTGGCCGATTGGTATAATAAGCGAATTCGTGTGAAACGATTTGAAGTCGGCGATTTAGTTTGGAAAGTTATATGGCCCCCTAAACAGAAGGATGGCCGATTAGGTAAGTGGAGCCCCAATTGGGAGGGGCCGTTTATCGTTCAGACGAAATTACCGAATGGAGCATACATGTTGGTGGATGAAAATGGCGAACAGATGTCAAATCCAGTAAATGCAAGGTATATGAAGAAATATTATCCATCAGCATGGGATTAAATAGTAAGGGGCGAAAAAGTAAAGATTTTATTGCAAAAACAAGCACTACAGAAGCGGTACTACTTCGGCCGAAGACGGCGTCGATAGTCCGAAGTTACAATATACAAGGGAAACGTCCTATGCTAAGCAGGCATATACAAGGGAAAGGTCCTAACGAAAGAAAGCTGAAGGACTCCCAGCCTTATACAGATGCCGCCTAGATATATCGGCGAAGGCGAGACCACTGATTTCAGAACAGCAGCACCGCCGATTAACCCAACCACCTAGCCTCAGCCCCTGGGAATGCTAGAACGGATCGTACAACGTCCCAGAGGAAGAAGTCAAATTCAGGTACAGCCTCCGCACTATCTCAGACGAGAAGATGAGAAGTGCAGCGAGGAAGTCACCAAAGGTGGTAGAGGGGAAAAGAGAATGGGGAAACCACAAAAAGAAGTGGGTTCCCCGTTAGAAAAGGTTCGACAGGATATGCAACCGCAAAGTAGAAAAGAGGAATGTCTGCATAACCGTCGAAACCTTCGTTTGGAGTAACCAGTAGAGATCCTCACACAAATGAACATGGTGGGAGGGATATTAGTTGAACTCGTGCCACATGGGCGGAAAGTTTTCGTATCACGTCTGGAAATCCTTGAAGATACATGGTTCAGAAACCATGGGGGCACTGGAGATAAGGGATTGAGTAAAGGAAAAAGGAAAGTCATATTGAGTTGAAGAGATGATGGATAAACATGGATAAAAGCCAAGTATTTATAGAAGAAGGATAAATACTTGGCAGGGGAAACGGTCAATAATAAATGTTATTTATGGGAAAACCTTACAGCTGATTCCCGGAAAAACCTGCTAACATCTAGGAATCAGTAATGAAGAAGACCGAAGAAATCGCAGAACGAATCAGATACGGATCGTATAACAGAAATTAAAAGATACGAATCCAAGTACATTCCGTCGGCCAATACAATTTACAAAAAAAGGGGGGCCAAAAACAGTTGGTGGAAATAGCCGAAACCCATATTTAAAAGCAAAATAGGGCGAAAGTTCGGCCCATATACATAGTCAAAGTAACACAAAGGAATCTAATGATCAGCGCTGTCGTCAAAATGGATATCGTCGTCCAATCCTTGGAGAGCGTCGATAGAAGGGTTGAGTGTAGACGTAATCAAATCCGAATCCGCTGCCGAGGAAGGGCCAGGAACGTTGCTTGAAGAAGGACGATCGGTGGCCAAATTAACACCGACATCAGATTTCCCTGAGACAAGTAGGAGAAAAGGGACGATGAAGTAAGAAGTAAAGAGTAAGCAAACAACAAAAGGGGAAAAGATAAAGTACCTGCAAGAGCTTTTGAAGATGAAGGGGCATCATCTGACGGGGAAGATTCCATCTCCGACGAGTCCAAAGGAAATAAAGTCGGGGGGGGAAAGAACATAAGCAACACTTTTCCCACCAAGACTTTTAATAGCCGAATCGAGCAGGCCGATTAAGGATTGACTTTCGGCCCACTTTTCTTGGAAAGTGCCGAGTATATAGTCATTAAAACTGGACCGCATGGCAAGATAAGCAGCATCCCGTCGAAAGTCCAAGATCATGGCTTTGGGGGCTTCGGCCGATTGACGAAGAACTTTTATCGATTGCTTTAAATCTGCCGATTTTCGTCAGTCTAGTCCAAAGCTGATTCCAACTCTCGCTCTCGTTGTTGAAGTGCGGCTATCTGTGAGCGAACTAAAGAAAGATCTTCAGAATGTTTATGTTCCAGAGACTCCGTTTCAGAGAGAGCGTTCATTGTGGTCTGGTATTCCGCCGAATAGTTATCAAAGATAGCTTGAGAAGAGGCCGCAGCCTCACGTTCGGCAGCAAGTTTGTTCCGCATCACCAAATGAGCTACTAGCTCTTGGTCCATAGAAAGGACAGACTTCATAATCATCTGAAGAGAACTACTCAGGTTTAAGGAGACCATCTCAGCATGGAAGTGCTGTTCGAGATGAGATAGGAGAACGAGAATTGGTTTTGGGTTGACAAATTCCACATTGGATTGCCTGGCGAACAGATTACACAACTGGGCCAAACACTCGCCAAGATGAGTCGAGGGGTCTGATGGAAGAGGAGAAGGAGGAACAGGAGAAAAGAAGTCATCCAGAATATGCCGATCAGGAAGTGGAGACGAGGGAATTTGATCGGCGGAGGCATCACCAGTAACTGTGCCAGCCAGAGAAGGATTGAGGGGTTCCAAAGCAGCTAAGGATGAAGACACAACAGAGCCTCCGGCAGGTTGGGGAGGATTGACCGAGGGAGAGGTAACAGGATCGGTCGAAATAGGGTCTTGGGCCAAATCTGCAGGAATGGCCGAAGAAAAACCAGCACGGACAACCGAATTATTACCATCTGGTGATTTGCGTGGTTCGGTTGAAAGAGCACTTGGAGCAATAGTCAAAATCGCGAAGGTACTCGATACTGGTAAGGCAGAAGAGACGTTGCCGAAAGGTGAGCGAGATGAGCGCCTTCTAGTCTGAGTTGGAGGGAGAGAGCCGACAAGAGGGTCTAAAGGCGAAGCGGGTCTCTTTCGACCAGGATCCGAGGTAGAAGAGCGAGGAACATCTAACATCAAAGCAAAAAAAGAGAGAGAGAGAAATGTAAGAATGAGAAAGAACACTCTAAAAAAAAAGAAGGGAAAAAAGGAGAAATTTACCTGGATGAGAGGAAGAAGACGAACCAAGAGTGCGCTGGGGAGTAGAATTCGGCGAAGATGAAAGGTGCAAGGGAAAAGCCAGAATAGGAGAGAAACCACCACGACGTAAGAGTGAATTGAGATCAGCGCCAAAAAAAGTACGAGCAACGCCGTCCCACCAAGCCCGAAAACGAGAAGTAGCAAGTCCAGGATGAACAACAAATTTCACCACCTTGAATTCAAGTAAACGCTTATGGTACAAAGAACATTGTGCACGGCTAGCAGAAGCAGAAAGGCGCTTATCGGCCCGGAGAGCTACTACCAAGTCTTGACCGAAGCCGAATTGACGGCTAACCAAGTGGGGATTATAAACCTCGGAAGGGATAGCAGTCTTGGTAGACAAAAATGAAGAACCGTTGAAAATGGGGCGGGGAAGTATGCATCTATTACACATCTGAGCAAGAGATACGTGAAGGATAGTCCCGCAAGGGGAAGTGGCGATCTCCTTCACCCAGTCGAATTCGGTCCTCCTATAATGGTACTGGGAAAAAGACTGATCGACAGTTCGGCCTAAGAAATAATTGATCCAATGCGGGATCGAGAGGGCAGGAAGGGATGACCTTAGGAGATCAGGAGCAGCGAAATAACTAGGGGAGATATCTTGAGCAGGGAATTTGGAGATATCACGGAAGTGCCACACTAACCATAGATGAAGAAACCATAATGGACCACGGGCTTTATCAGGGGAACCCTTTTCCCAGCCCGACACAGTAGCCGTTATGCCCGCGTACAGATGAGCGAGGAAGAAATCGGCTAAAGGCATAGCAACAAGGTTGAGAATCGCCGAAGCCAGAGGTTGAACCTCGAGGAGAACTCCTTTCGAAGGAGTACACCAAAAGAACCTCGTGAGGAAATACATCATGAAGGCCAGGGGCTCCGAGGGATGTGGAGCAGGTGAAGTAGGATCACTCTGGTGAGTGACAATCCAATCCTTGAAAGAATCACCGGAAGAAAAGCTGACATTTTTCTCCTTGGGAATGGACATAACACCGAGGTTCTCTCCACGAACAGAAAGGCCTAAAAGGAGCTTTACATCTTGGATAGTGGGTGTCATCATACCCCAGGGGAAACAAAAACAGTTTACAGAAGGATTCCAGAAACAGAGGAGAGCCTGAATGGGACGAATGTCAGACGGAAAAGGTATAGTACTGAGAAGAATCATGCGACGAATACAAGATTTAGACCAGGATTCACGGCAATGAGGTTCAAGGTGACGGTACCATTCCACATAATCAGAGGAATCCAAAGGCCAATTAGCAAATGACGGGGAGAAAAGCTTGGAAGAAAAACAAGAAGAATATAGTAGTATGGAGCGATTTTCGAAGATACGAGCAGTACATTCGTCAATCTCTTCGGGGATCCCTAATGGACCGAGGGAATAATAGCCTTCAGGAAGGAGACGCATAGCGGAGGTAGAAGCATACGTGTTCTCGATCTTGAGAAGATCTGAGGAAAGAGCAGTGACGGGAGGAAGATCCATCGAGGAAGACAGATTCATCGAGGAGGACATACAAAGGGGAAGTTGAAAGGGCGGTTTATTACAAAGACAGAACGGGATATGTAAATAGAGTGATGATAACAAGAGTCCTTGAGGGAAAAGATAACCGCCAAAGAAAAAGAGAGGAGTTACTTGAGCTCTTTTCCAGACGAAAAACCGCCCAAGTAAGGAGGGCATCTGTTGGGGCCACGAAGGATAGTGGGCCACGGAGAGAAAATTGGGCCATAAAAGATGGCCGAAGAGGGACTTTCTAAAGAAAATTGGGTTTGAGATCCATTGGGCCGAGGAATCAAAAGAGAACGATCCAGAGCAGCAAAAGAAACCCGAAAGGAAGAAAGCTCCGGAGGGAAGGATTTCGGCCGAAATGACATCAATTCAGCCGATTGAAGCGAACAGTGAAGTTGGCTTAAGGGAATCGGCCGGAAAGCGGTTATTTTAGCTCCGGCTATAAATAGGGGATACCATGCACAAAATCAGAGAGATCAATCCAACCCCCAAAATCCATTTATCAAATTTACTTCTTTGTATCTTTACTGCTTTCCTTTACTGCTTTCCTTTACAGTTTTTCCTAAATTCTAGCTTAGCTCATAGCGGTTACTTCCAAGTCCACCGTTGTTTCTCAACAAACGGTAGTTTGGTTATAGTTTTCCGGTGAATTCGCCGTTGTTTCTTAACAACAGGTAGATTCTCCGTTGTATTTTGTTGTCATTTGAATATTAAGGAACATTCAGTCAAGTTTGGGCGTAATTAGTCAAGTTTGGGCGCGTTATCATTCATCCGGACCCGTAACCGGTTTGATCCTTTCTCCGGTAGCCTCCCTTGAGGAGAAAAAGGTCCTTTCTGGCACCAGGGCCGGGAAACACGACAGCAAGAGATTTTGTGGGAGTGAGGGAGTTCCTGTTTGCTCGAAGCCAGATGAATATATGTTTTGGGATGGGTTACATCTCACGCATACGGCTTCGCATCGCATTGAGCAAATTCTTATAAAGGGTGGTCTTAAGGCCCTCAACTGCACTGCATAACAATATTATACAAACTAGTTCTTATAATGTATGTACTTTGTTATTCGATAGAGTAATTGTATTTGTATATATTGCTTTATTTTATAATGTACTTTTGTTATTGTTCCATGTATTGAATATTCTATATATATATTAAACCATTAGTGAACATTCCATGACCCATCATACATTTAATGTGGTGTCTCCATTTCAAATTTCTAATTTTTATAAATTTTTACATTTTTTATTTATTAATTTTAGATTTTCGCATTTATTTATTCATTCATTATAGATTTTCAGTTTTTGAAATATATACAATTTCCAATTTATATGAAATTCAAAAAATATTCACTTTTAAATATATCTGAAAGATTTGAAATTTGAAATTTTGTATTTTTATTTTATTTATTTTGGATTTTATTATTTTGCATTTTTTATTCTATTCATTATAGATTTTCAGTTTTTACACCATAGGATTATTAGGACAAGGTTCTGCACTGGCAACTAAGAATTATGTTAGCACACCAGCTCGCGCAATGCGCGGGAAGTAATTTACATATATATTTTTTAAAAATAGCATGGTATTTTAAAAATTCAATTATTTTAGTAAATTTAGTGGGTTATGCCAATCATAGGGTTGCCTAAAATGCACCACAAAACCGAACTTCACATAAACAGATTGACAGTAACTTGGCATCAAAAAACCAGATCGGTTTCGGGATAGAAAATGAACTCCAAAATTCGTGAAAATTTACAGACATCATCTTCAAAGTGTGAGAAACAAATTTTGTTTAGGAAAGATTTCTCAAAAACAAATGGATTTAGGCAAAAATGCAGAACAACAGAAACTAGTTACATAGGACTCATGAGGACAGATTTGCAAGGTTATGATAATAGACTTGTAATTCGATTTCTACCAAACCAAAACCTCCAAAATTCGACGTGTATAGTATTAACTTACTTGTGGTGAGATAGGTGTCCAATTTCTCCTCTTTGGAATCCCCGAAAACGTCCATCACGGCCTCAACGAATCAACACTCCTACGATTGACCCTATATTCGAATGGTTGGCAAAATCCTTAATGATTAGGGCAAGAGATCCAACACTCAATAGAAATTCTAATTTTTGGACTAAGGGAATGGGGTGGTCTTTGGGACTGATTAAGGAATAATATTGATGAGTTTAGAGTTTCCAATGGTGCCTTGATGCTCCTAGGAAAGGTGGGAGTGACTCAATGCAATCAATACTCGGAAATACAACCCACCTGGAGAGTGAATCCTAATCGTTTGGACTCACCAAGCATCGAAAATTGAGGCCAAATCGCGTGAACCGCGTTGGCCTTGGCTGCCACTGCGCGGCCACCAACCTGCGTGTCTTTTTTTTTCTTTTTCTTTTTTTTTTAATTTTTCTTTTTTTATATATATTATTATTATGATGTTTTATTAAAAATTTAAAATGTAGGAATTATCCGGGTTCGTTGAAATAATTCGGTGAATCAATTCCGAGTCGCGATCGCCCGAAAATATTTAATTCCACTCTCTCGGAATTATTTCGGTTTTGATAGTTAAATCCAATTATTTAATTTTTGGATATAAGTTCTTAATGTCGATTTCTCGGGTATTATAGTCTACACTCCTTAGAAATCAACTTCGTCGTCGAAGTTGAGTTGCACTCGGAAAGGTAACACCAACATAGACAAGTAATTGGCACGCATAGAAATATTGAGGCTCGAAAATTAAATTCTTACTTGACGCGTGACGGCTCTCTATGGGGTATCACATCCTCTCCCCCTTAGCACTGCAATCATGTTCCCATAACTGCTCACGAGTCGCTTTGGAAAAGATTGGGATATCGCTGCTTCATGTCTGTAACACCCCGGTTTTGATAACCCAGGCCGGGATGTCACCGCCACACCTCCCTAGCAAGACATGACTTCTTCGAGCTTGCTAAGGAGATGCAAGGCGAGGTATTTCAGAATTTAAAACATTTCGAACAGCCCATTTAATAACAGATAGTAAAAATCATTACATAATATTATCTAAGTTGCAGCGGAATTTTAAAGAAATGTAAATGGGCCAACATGGCCAAAACACAGGTTAAACAGGCCGTTATGCAAGTCATATGAAAGCAAGAATTAACTATCCCCAAAAGCCCAATGCATGCTATGCTCATGTGTGAGCCTCATACTCTGAAAAGAAAAAGGGAAAATACAACGGTTGTCAGTACAAAAATACTGAGTAAGTTAATCCCCAGCCTACAATAATGGAGTTTTAAAGCCTTTAATTAATTTAAAGAAAACATGTACATTCACTTCACAATTTAATTTATTTAACTACTAAATATTTAATTTGCAAACTTTTAAACATGGATTCCACATGATCATAAATATAACTTACATGGTAAAGTAAATACGAGACATAATTTAAAAGCATAATTTAAATAAAAGAAATAAATTTCAAGTCTTTTAATTTCCCCATTACTCCATAGTCGAGTATCAAGATTTCATTGGTATTTCAAGTATTTCTCGATTGACATCGCAATCTCAACCATATTTCAAATAACCGTTGGCCGCAGCCAAATCCGCCATACCCAGTACCACTCCGGAGCCTCGGGAAACGCATACGGATACTCCCGAGAATGTAGGCCCTATATATCTCGCCGTTTTGGCATAATTTCTCATGTTTAGCACCATCGTCCATTCAGGCACGACGCAGTTAGGAGGGCACCCTGCTGATAATGGCCAGAAATGACCATTATTTCAATCCATTTCCGTGTCTGAAACGGGCATTTGATCGCATTCTGGTCTTATATTAAAGAAGAAAGCAGTTGAATTGGACTGATTTATGCATAATTGTAAAAATAATAAGCTGGTATGAAAATTGCATAAATGTGTAATTTTATTACACATTTATGTTAGAAAAATCCAAAAACATGAGAAAAAGAAAAGAAAAGAAAAAGGAATGAAAAAGATGGAAAAAGAAAAGAAATTCCACAAAAATGCATGTTTACAGGTTTGACGCCAAGCCCTTTATAGCGCCAATGCTCCGCATCATGAGAGGAGAGGTCTGCTGTAATACCCGAGAATTTTCCAACATAAAATAGAACAATAATTAAATAAATAAACAATAAATAAAATAAATACAATAAATAAATATATCCAGCAAATAAATAAATAAATAAAGATAAGGAAATGAGAAATGAGATTTAACTTAAAAAGGAATTAAAGGAATTTAATTAAATAAAAAGAATTATTAAAGGTAAATAAATTGTACACCGAAACCCGACACCAATGAACTCAAGGATTCGAGTCCAAACATCCAATTAGACCCGAGTAAAAATTTAGAGAGAAAGTAGGAACCCGAAGATACCCCGGAAATCGGAATCCGGGAGCCTAGAGGGATAGAAGTCCGAAAGAGATGAGGAAGTGCACGACGGATTGCACGACCCGCCCGGACCGAAGTCCTGGCGAGTGCCGTGCGGTCAAAGGGGAACGAGCGCGCCACGACCGCGCCGTTGGACAGATTTGCCCGTGCGAGATTTTCTCGCCCGAATCCGGATTTTCCGACTTCGGTTGAACACCATTCGGCTCAAGACTCTTAGAGGCAGACCTTGGACGCCCCTAGGTCTTGTTTAACTATAAATAAGCTCCGAACACTTTTCCAAAACCCTACAACTCTCTATACGTCGAAAACCCTAATTCCGGAGTCGTCGGAGGCACGAAACCAAGCGAGGGACTGATTTGGACGAAATCAGAGTCCCCTAAATGTCGTGGTAAGTTCCAATCCATTCGTCTCTTATGTTTTGATTCGAAAACGAATCCTAACCTTCTTCTTTTTCTTTCTACACCCCGAATCAGATGTAGAACGTAGAACCCGACGAACGGAGAGGATAGACGGAGGACTGGAAGCCACGCCTTTGAAATAGATGATCCCGGATATCTACAAATCTGTAAGTTAATACTTACATGGTTTTGGGAGTAACTAAAACATTCAAACCTAAAAGTTTAAACAAATCTTTCGTAAATCTGTCAACGTATGTTTTCTACCGACGCAACAGTTTTGACGAATTTTTCCGAACCTTAAAACGACTTCAAACGGAAAAACATAAAACACGGAAAACGTTCCTAAGGCTTAGAACTATCTACTGTAAAAGTTTCAGAATTGTTAGGGACGATTTGATATGTGAAAACCAACCGAAACCGAACTGCTTGGAATTGGATCTTGAAATTCTTGACAGAACTTAGGTCCGATTTTGATCACGTTTTTTACATTAGTTCTAGACTGATTTAGATCTTTGGCTGAACACAAAAGTTGTAGATAAAGGTCTTAAGAAGGTCTCTGTAAAAGTTCATTAAATTTGGAGTTGATTTGCTATGTTAGATCTTGATAATCTTGAACTGCTGTATACGAAACTCGGACAGATTAATGTTATGGCGAAAATTGATGTAATTGTCCTATTTCGGTAACTCGGATCAAAAACGTTAAAACACGAAAGTTGTTCATCTCGATGTTTCTGAGACAGTGGTGTAATTTCAGAATTTTTGGAATTAAAATCGATTTTTACTGAATTTTAGAGTAAACTGTGGTTGACCGAGTCAAATCTTGAAATCTTGTTGAAACGGTAAAACTAGCCTTTAAGGTTTAAACGAGTAGAAGACTCTTTGAAATAATTATATGAAATCAGGAAATTAGGAAATCCCCTTTACAAACTTGATCTTTAAAATTAAGGGGTGCGTGCTCTGCAGAGTGCCCTCCTAACGATTCACTTCGTGCCTATATGGACGATGGTGACCCCGCGCGAAATATTTGAGATATGTTGCCAAAACGGCATGAGATATATGGCCTACACTCTCGTGAATATCCTTATGGGTTTCTCGAGGCTCCGGAGTGGTACTGGGTATGGCAGATACGGCTGCGGCCGCCGGTTTCCGGCTAAATTTGACGAGATTGCGATGCAATCGTGAAATACTAGAAATACTAAATCTTGGGAGTAATGGGGATAGTTAAATATTTTAATTGTTGTTCTTTAAATTATTAAATACTTTATTTAAATTAATTATGGCTTCATTTAAATTATTTATGAATATTATCATGCTTTTATGTAAATATTAAATTAATGGCTTTTAAACCCTACGATCATGCATGTGTTAACTTACTCAGCAAGTTGTGCTGACCAAACCATTCTATTTTCCTTTTTCCTTACAGAGTATGTGGAATGATCATGAGCACATTCATGCATTGGGGAACCATATTTTTGCAAACTTTATTATTTAAATTCTTGCATTAGACATTAGAATAAACAGGCCTGTTTAACACGTGTTTTGACCATGTTGGTCATATTTACATTTCCGCTGCAATATTATACTTAAATACTATTTCCGCTGCGCTATGATATTATTATTTTCGAGATTATTCCGTATGGGCTGTTTGCAAATGTTTTCAATGCTTTTAAATACTGAAATACCTAGCCTTGCATCTCTTTAGTAAGCCGGAGAAACCGTGTCTTACTAGGGAGGTGTGGCGGTGACATCCCGACCTGGGTGACCAAAAACCGGGGTGTTACAAGTTGGTATCAGAGCCCGGCTATTTTTAAACTATTATTTTTAAACCATTATTATTTTTAAACTACTAATATTTTGACTATTATTTTAAATTTTAAGGTATTATTTCCATGGAGAAATTTTTATTTTAAAACCCATGGAAAAAAAAATATATATATATAGTGCATTAAATTATTTTCGGGGGGAAATCATCATTTGCATTTGCATATTGCATCTCTTTTATGAACTTAGAATCTTGGCGAATTTCAACTTAGAATCTTGGCGAATTTCAACTTAGAATCTTGGCGAATTTCAACTTAGAATCTTGGCGAATTTCAACTTAGAATCTTGGCGAAGTTTAACTTAGAATCTTGGCGAATATTAACTTAGATCTCTTGCTTGCGCTAGATGGCTAGTCAAGATATGATGCAGTTGATGATCAAAATGATGAACGTTCACCTTGATTCCCAACAAACCATGCAACAAATGAAAAATCGTATAGCTCACTTGGAGGCAAATCTGCACCAAATGGGAGATTTAAGGGAAGCTGACCTCCAACACTTCCTGAACTTGAGAGCCGCTGATCAAGATCGCATAAAAGACTTAGAAACTCAAGTGCAAAAACTCACCGAACGGAGCGATGCGATGATAGATAGAATCGAGGATCTAGGGACGGACCTGCTTGACCTCACTGATATAGTAGTACCATATAGCCCTGCGGAAGACCATTTGATGGGTCCACGAAGCCCAACACCCCAGTAGAGAGCCCATCCGGCCTTATCCGTGGACGCTACGGAACCCTTAGACTCTGGCCCCACATGGTCCGCCCGTCGCCAAACCCGGGCCCCGTGGAGAACAATCTGGAGGAGTCACCGGAACCAGTTCTGGAAGCCGTTGATCCACCATCCCCAGTGTTTCATGGACCCTTGGGCACCGGCCAAGTCTCTGATGAGGATGATCCAATGGAAGATCCCACTACTCTGCCAGAGGTTGCAGAGATCTTTTAGATACTTTGCCTTAGATAGTACATTTATTTTGCGCATCCCATTACTTGTATTAAATTTCTTTTAAAGGAATAGAATGCAAGTTGATTTTTTTTTTAAATCCTTCAGCCCTAAACTATCAAAAAAAAAAAATCCGGACAGACCTGTCCGTGAAAAAAAAAGAGACGAAACGAAATAGTTCCACCACATTTTCTCTAAACGATAACAGTCGAATCAGACAACTAAGTAAGGATACAACGGAAACATAAACTACCAAACATAAACAGTCAGATCATCCTGATACAGTCCCATAAGAAAACAACCAAATAAAACACTACTACTGCGAACCTAAATGGAGGCGCAGAAACGAAGGATCACTAGTCGGGAGGCGGGAACTGACGACGCATATACTCGTCCATCTGACGCATGTAGGCATACATGTCGTACATGGTGGCCTGCTGCTCCAGCTGCCTCGTAGTGATCGTATCCATGCGAGCCTGGTATAGATCTATCCTGGCATCCAGAGCGTCGTATCGAGCCTGCCCGGCTGCAAACCCAGCGTCCATACGAGCAAACCCCGCATCCATACTAAGCTGCATACCCTGCATCATCTGAACTATCTGCGGCACCTCCGCACCCTGCTGGGGAACCACGGGAGGTGGAGGTGGCTGCTCAGGAAGGACAACTAGAATCAAACCATCACCATTGGGCTCCGGGCGAAGGACAGCCGGAGGAGCCCCACGTCGTAGAGCGCTGCGTCGAGCAGCGTAGGTAGGGATACGGTAGTAGCCGCCAGCGGCTAGCTCGTAAGGATCCGTCTCTGGTGACGTACGGATCCCCTGAGCCGCACACATACCACAAATAAGATGAATGTGGGTAATCACCCTACTCCCTCGTCCTCGGCGCATACCCCTCAGGTTGTCTGCAATACAAGCCCCAACATTCACCCTACCACCTCGGGCGAGAAAGCAGATGGTCTCATAGACGTGGTCTATAACAATATGGCTCCGGGTAATCTGCCGGACACGGCCTAACCATATCTGAGCAAGCTCGCGCCTCGGAGAGTCCATCGTCGTCAACCGCAGCTCATGATCATGCTCGAGTTGAGGAGCCATCAAGGTGCATAAAACGCCCCACGCAGGCGGGGGTATACGACCCTCAGGCTGTGGCCGGACTGTGCCGTCGTCAGGAAGGCCGAAGTAGACGTTGATCGCCCGAGCACTGAAATCTAGATGACGACCCCGAACCCAGACTCGAGACAAGTCGTTGTTCTCCCCGAGACCGCCAATGTTGGCGATGACCTCCATAGCTAAATAACCAAAAGCGATGCCCTCGGGATGGCGTGCAAGTCCAGTCCACTGAAGAAGGCCCAAAACTGGACTAACCCTGTCGTCGTCCATATGGCGAGGATCCATGCCTCTCTCCGGAACATAAGCCCTGTTCCGACGAGGCTCGTCGAAATAGAACTCCTGAGAGGCCATAGTAGCAAACCGATACCTATCGTGTCGATGGGGACGCACCTCGTCGGGAAGACCCTTGAGCTTAGGGCCCCGCTGCTCCTCGTCCTCCTCTGACTCGCTCCCATCGAAATCAGGCATCGCCGGAGCGGCAGTGCTAGGGCCAGCCTCATCGCGCTGAGCAACCCGTCTCCTGGTCCTCGGGGGACACATGAGTGACGCCAAAACAACCCATAGAAAGAGCAGCATCCTGCAGATACCCAACCAATACCAAATATAAGGATAAATCCTACACAGCGGTTACATCAAGTATAGGCTAGAAACCACAAGAACATGAAGTGTAGGCTCTAACACGAGCGATCTAAGAGGGTAACCGAGCAAAGAATAAGCCCAAACAAATCCCAAGACTCTTTGGGACATTTAGTCAAACACGTTGTGTGCGCAATAAATTAAATTCAAAGTTTACTTGTGAGCACATGGGAAACATCCCCAAATCGAAACAATTGCGTAGGCAATAACTCATCATCATAATAGGGCACAAAACGACAATAACGAACTCATGCTCATACCCGTACTACCAATACAGCTCAAGAAAATTCATACTCTTCCTAAAGCATGGAATCTAGTAAAAACTTCCCCAAACTAGGTACACATTGTTGCACAAATACTTCCTAATCAACAAAAATAACACCAAGTATCACATAAACTCGCTAATTGCGCAAATTAAGTCTAAAAACAACAAATCCCCAATTTTTGTCCCTAAACCCTAATTTCAAAATTCACCCAAAGATTTAAGCTGAACAAGGCATAAATTCTGAAATTGACAAGTAGAAGTAGTAGACACATACCTTGCAATGGAAAATCGAAGCCGGGAATGGGAGAATTGGGGAATGAGAGAACGAATTTGAGAGCAAACTAGAAGAAGCATCGGAAATGGAAATGGGGCGGAATCCGCGCGAGCCCCTTTTTTCGAACTGCTGTGGCCGCGCAGTCACCGCGCGCCGCCGCACGGGCACCGCGCGGGCCCACGAAAATGTTTTTTTTTATTTTTTAAATTTATTTTCCCTACCTTCTACTGGTTACGTGATCAACTGCTCGACAAGTTGTTCAAATGCGATTGAAGGAGGTAGCATTTCTTGGACATATAGTATCCGCTGATGGAGTTTCAGTGGCTCCGGCAAAAGTTTCTACCGTAACTGAATGGGCAACTCCAAAAAGCCAAACCGAGATAAGGAGTTTCCTTGGATTAGCCGGGTACTATAGACGGTTCGTGAAGGATTTTTCAAAAATCGCACGACCTTTGACCCAGCTACTGAAGAAGGGAGTAAAATACGTGTGGACAGAGGTATGTGAGACAGCGTTTCAAGAACTGAAGAAACGACTCACAACCACACCCGTATTGACACTACCATCAGAGAATGGTGACTTCGAAGTTTACAGTGATGCTTCGAAGGAAGGTTTAGGTTGTGTCTTGATGCAAGACTCGAGAGTCGTAGCGTAGCATCACGCCAACTGAAACCTCACGAGGAGAATTATCCGACACATGACCTGGAGTGGCAGCGGTCGTTTTCGCTCTAAAGATATGGAGGCATTATCTTTATGGGCGGAAGTGTCGAATGTTCACCGACCACAAGAGCTTGAAATATATATTCACTCAGAAGGAGTTGAATTTGAGACAGCGAAATGGTTGGAACTTATTAAAGACTACGATTTAGAGATAGCCTACCACGAGGGGAAGGCGAATGTGGTAGTCGATGCCCTAAGTGGGAAAACCCAACACGTGACAAACTCGTTGGTAATTCCGCCGGCATTGTACATGGAGTTAGCAAGATTGGAGTTAGAACCTGTGCATCCTGGCACAGTGAGTGAAACGATCAACGCCATGGTCGTAGAAACTCCAATATTGGACGAGATTAAGCTCGCCCAACCGGGCGATGCGAAACTCGAGAAGATAAGGGGTATATTGCCGAAGGAAAGGCAATAGGATTTGCTGTCCATGAGGATGGAAGCATTTGTTTCAAAGGAAGATGGTGCGTGACCCTTAAATGTGCCGAGTTGAAGCGAAGGTTGATGGAGGAAGGGCACAACACGCCATATTCAATGCATCCCGGAGGTGACAAACTTTACAAAGATCTGAAGAAGATCTATTGGTGGCCGGGAATGAAGAAGGAAGTGGCAGACTTCGTGGCGAAATGTCTCACCTGCCAAAAGGTTAAGGCAGTGCGACATAAACCCCTAGGACTGATGCAATCACTAGAGATTCCAAGTTGGAAGTGGGATAGCATCTCAATGGATTTTGTCTCGGGATTACCCCGATCACCTAAAGGCATGAACAAGATTTGGGTGATTGTGGATAGGCTAACGAAGACAGCCATATTTATCCCGATGAAGGACACGTGGACTATGGACCAATTGGCCCGAGCCTACATTGATAATGTGGTACGACGACATGGAGTACCACATGACATCATTTCCGATAGAGACAGTAGATTTGTCTCTCACTTTTGGACGGAGTTACAAAAGGCTCTCGGTACTCAAATCAAAATGAGCACCGCATTCCACCCGATGACGGATGGTCAAACCGAGAGAACAATCCAAACACTAGAAGACATGTTGAGAGCAAGCGTGTTGGAATTTAAAGGAAATTGGGAATCCCATTTACCCTTAATCGAATTCTCTTATAATAATAGCTACCATGCTAGCATTGGCATGGCACCTTTCGAGGCGTTGTATGGACGAAAGTGCCGAAGCCCGTTGAGCTGGGAATAAAATGATAAGTCGGTGGTAGTGGGACCACAACTTATCGAAGACATGGCTCAACAAATCAAAGTGATTCAAGGAAAAATGAAAGCCGCTCAAGACCGTCAGAAGAGTTACGCTGACGTGAGATGACGAGACCTAGAATTTCAAGTGGGAGATACGGTCATGCTAAAGATATCACCCATGAAGGGGGTGATGCACTTTGGCAAGCGAGGAAAGTTGAGTCCTCGATACATAGGACCTTACGAGATTCTAGAATGAGTCGGAAATTTAGCCTACCGACTGGCTTTACCGCCACAATTAGATCGAGTTCATAATGTCTTCCATGTCTCACAACTAAAGAAGTATGTGCCGGACCCGACACATGTACTTCAACCGGAGATAATTGAACTCCATGAGGATTTGACTTATGAAGAAGTCCCAGTGCGAATTCTAGATACTATGGAGCGCGTAACGAGGAACAAAACCGTCAAAATGATCAAGGTTCTTTGGTCGAACCACGAAAGTGAGACGGCAACTTGGGAGGTAGAATCCGACATGAGAGAACGCTACCCGACATTGTTCCAAACCGATACCGACACAGTTATGGGGACATAACTGCAATCTTAAGGGGGAGAGGATGTCATACCACCTATTTTTCGTGCATTTTTGTAAACTTTTGAACTACGTTATGGCTTGATCCCTTCACAGGGTACGTAGGCAGCTTAGAAGTTTTAATTCTAAGTTCAGTCGCAACATAATAAAACAAACAAAAGACCTTAGCACGAGAAAAGCCGAAACACAACTTCGAGGACGAAGTTGATTCTTAAGGAGGGTAGACTGTAATACCCGAGAATTTTCCAACATAAAATAAAACAATAATTAAAATAAATAAAATAAATAAATAAATCCAGCAAATAAATAAATAAATAAAGATAAGGAAATGAGAAATGAAATTTAACTTAAAAAGGAATTAAAGGAATTTAATTAAATAAAAAGAATTATTAAAGGTAAATAAATTGTACACCGAAACCCGACACCAATGAACTCGAGGATTCGAGTCCAAACATTCAATTAGACCCGAGTAAAAATTTAGAGAGGAAGTAGGAACCCGAAGATACCCCGGAAATCGGAATCCGGGAGCCTAGAGGGATAGAAGTCCGAAAGAGATGAGGAAATGCACGACGGATCGCACGACCCGCCCGGACCGAAGTCCAGGCGAGTGCCGCGCGGTGGCCGCGCGATCAAGGGGGAACGAGCGCGCCACGACCGCGCCGTTGGACAGATTCGCCCGTGCGAGATTTTCTCGCCCGAATCCGGATTTTCCGACTTCGGTTGAACACCATTCGGCTCAAGACTCTTAGAGGCAGACCTTGGATGCCCCTAGGTCTTGTTTAACTATAAATAAGCCCTCTTGAAAGCTCCGAACACTTTTCCAAAACCCTAAAACTCTCTATACGTCGAAAACCCTAATTCCGGAGTCGTCGGAGGCACGTAACCAAGCGAGGGACTGATTTGGACGAAATCAGAGTCTCCTAAACGTCGTGGTAAGTTCCGATTCATTCGTCTCTTACGTTTTGATTCGAAAACGAATCCTAACCTTCTTCTTTTTCTTTCTACACCCCGAATCGGATGTAGAACGTAGAACCCGTTGAACGGAGAGGATAGACAGAGGACTGGAAGCCACGCCTTCGAAATAGACGATCCCGGATATCTACAAATATGTAAGTTAATACTTACATGGTTTTGGGAGTAACTAAAACATTCAAACCTAAAAGTTTAAACAAATCTTTCGTAAATCTGTCAACGTATGTTTTCTACCGGCGCAACAGTTTTGACGAATTTTTCCGAACCTTAAAACAACTTCAAACGGAAAAACTTAAAACACGGAAAATGTTCCTAAGGCTTAGATCTATCTACTGTAAAAGTTTCAGAATTTTTAGAGACGATTTGATATGTGAAAACCAACCGAAACCGAACTGCTTGGAATTGGATCTTGAAATTCTTGACAGAACTTAGGTCCGATTTTGATCACGTTTTAGACATTAGGTGAATTAAACTCGATTTTTACTGAATTTTAGAGTAAACTGTGGTTGACCGAGTCAAATCTTGAAATCTTGTTGAAACGGTGAAACTAGCCTTTAAGGTTAAAACGAGTAGAAGACTCTTTGAAATAATTATATGAAATCTGGAAATTAGGAAATCCCTTTTACAAACTTGATTTTAAAATTAGGGGGTGAGTGCTCTGCAGGGTGCCCTCCTAACGATTCACTTCGTGCCTATATGGACGATGGTGACCCCGCGCGAAATATTTGAGATATGTTGCCAAAACGGCATGAGATATATGGCCTACACTCTCGTGAATATCCTTATGGGTTTCTCGAGGCTCCGGAGTGGTACTGGGTATGGCAGATACGGCTGCGGGCGCCGGTTTCCGGCTAAATTTGACGAGATTGCGATGCAATCGTGAAATACTTGAAATACTAAATTTTGGGAGTAATGGGGATAGTTAAATATTTTAATTGTTGTTCTTTAAATTATTAAATGCTTTATTTAAATTAATTATGGCTTCATTTAAATTATTTATGAATATTATCATGCTTTTATGTAAATATTAAATTAATGGCTTTTAAACCCTACGATCATGCATGTGTTAACTTACTCAGCAAGTTGTGCTGACCAAACGATTCTATTTTCCTTTTTCCTTACAGAGTATGTGGAATGATCATGAGCACATTCATGCATTGGGGAACCATATTTTAGCAAACTTTATTATTTAAATTCTTGCATTAGACATTAGAATAAACGGGCCTGTTTAACCCGTGTTTTGACCATGTTGGTCGTATTTACATTTCCGCTGCAATATTATACTTAAATACTATTTCCGCTGCGCTATGATATTATTATTTTCGAGATTATTCCGTATGGGCTGTTTGCAAATGTTTTCAATGCTTTTAAATACTGAAATACTTAGCCTTGCATCTCTTTAGTAAGCCGGAGAAACCGTGTCTTACTAGGGAGGTGTGGCGGTGACATCCCGACCTGGGTGACCAAAAACCGAGGTGTTACATCTGCGTCATGAGCCATGAAGAACCAAGGACTTAGACGAGGAACCAACCTTTGACGCCAATGGATTGCATCATGGGTGGAGTTCCGAGTCATTGAAGACAATCCAGAAGGCTTGACGAAAACCAATCTTTGGCGCCAAGCAGGCTTTGCACCTTTGACGTCAATGGTTCCGCGTCATAGACCAAGGCTTCCACGTCGTAGGTTGCCAAGCTAGGAACCACTGGGTCATCGAGCTGGAGACCTTTGACGCCAACCATTCCTTGACGTCAACCTTCCGCGTCATGAGAGCTTCGACGTCAAGCATGTTCCAAGTCATGCAGGAGGCATGTTCCACGTCAGCAAGGCCCGTGGGCCTAGGGTTTTGTGCCTATAAATAGGGCATGAATCCCAAGGTGTTTGCGGGTTACACATTACTTAGTCTTGAAGGCAAGCTTTGGAGCTGATTCTCTTAGGTAGTCTTAGTTAGGTTTTAATTTTTTGTATTATTTAATTTCTGTTCATAGCTTAAGTTTAATTTTGCTAGTTTCCTTTTTAATGTTAGCTTAGGAATAGTTTTAGTTAGCCAGTTTTATATCTATTTTCTTTGTTGGAACTTTGTTTTCCTTGTTTATGGTTTGAAGCACCCATTAATGGTGTTATCAAACCCATTTATAAGAAAATGGGATTCAATCTTCTATAATATCCCACAAAACATGAAATGGATACTCTAATCCATGGATTTAATTGCTTTCTTTTCTTTTTGACCACTTGCTCTTTATTTGTCATTATCTCATTAATTATCCCATGTATGGTTGATTAAATGTATGAGTATGAGGTTAGAAGCATTATTGAAGGCTGTGGGTTCCATTATGCTTGTTGAATGGTTTATTTGTCCTTCTTCACCCTATTTTATAGCTCATGGTAATTTCCATCTTGTTTTTCCTTAACATAATCGGACCTTTAAGCCTAAAATGATGTTCTAATGGCATATTTTGCATCTGATTATCATCTTGGTATATTCTGGAAAGAATTTGACGCCAACCACGTTGAGATCATAGGGAAGGGTTTGGCGTCATAAGCATCTGACTAAAACTTTGCATGTTGAGGGTGCTATGACGCCAACCACCCTTGACGTCAACCAGGTTGAGGTCATAGGGTGTGTTTGGCGTCATAAGTGCTTTTCGGCCACAAAACTTGTTCCATGTTGTGTTTCTCGTCATGGCCCCACAGGTCATGACGAAATTCCCATGATCCATGACATGGAACCCCAAACTTTTGCATGTTACATTTATGCTCCTCATGACGCGGAACCCATGACGCGATCCTAGGATCACGTCATAATTTAGTGTTCCACGTCATGACCCTCCCAAATTTCAAAACTTCCAAGTCATGTATGACGCCAACCTTTGGCGTCATCGCTAAGGCTTTGCGTCATGAATGATCCTTCCCAACCTGTTTGACGCCAACCCCATGACGCAATCCTAGGATCACGTCATGAGGTTGGTTGGCGTCAAGCATCACCCTATTTCATCCAAAAACCCTTATTTTATCATTATATCTTTAACTCACCATTATGTTGCATCATTCCCATCTTAACCCCACGGGCTAAGACGTAATATTTGATGCACCCTATGAAACCACATTTAAATGAGCTTAAATTATGTTAAAATGAACCTAAATTGCATGCATGTGACACTATTTTAATGCTTTTTAGTTTATATTTCATGTGGTTCGTAAATATTAATAATTATGGTTAAATTGAGCTTTTTTGAGTTCAATTTACCATGTTTTATGCTTTTTAATAAGACTTTGGCAAATCTAATACATTGCAATGATGTTTCAGGCATTAAAGTGACGAAAGAAAGATGTTCGGAGGATAAAGGATGTCAAATTCGGATTTTCAACACTGGACTGTGCCCAGGATGCGCCGCATAGGCATGGCGGCGCCGGAAAAGACCCCGGAGCGCCACATCAGGCGCCGCATCAACACTTAGGAAAATTTCGGATGGAAAAGCTTTAGGATGTGCCGCACGTGCTTGGCGGCGCCTAAAACACCCTCCAGGCGCCACATTATGCGCCGCAATCAGAAAATTGGGAAATCGTCAGGATGCGCCGCAGCTGCTTGGTGGCGCATGAAAACCTCTGGAGCGCCACTTTATGCGCGACCGTCGCGGTTGGGCAGTTTTCTAACCTCCCGAACTCGGTTTTAAATGCTCTTGTTAGTCATTTTTCATTATCCAGACTGCGAAAATACTTTAGAAGCACTCTGAAATCATCTACTAATGGGAGAAGAAGGCCAGAAACACATAATCATGCCGGAGGAATGCATCAAGAACGCTGTTCTGGGCGTGTTCTTCGTATTCTAGGTGTTGCCTTTCTATTTCTTGCTCTGTAATGTTAAGAATTTGCCTCTAAATGTAATCTGCTATTATGTTTCGAAATTATAGACGGATTTCTGTATTGTTCGTGTTAGGAGTGATCTAGAACGAGAGTTCAGAATCACTTTTGAAGTACGAATTTATGTTTTATGGAAGCAATATAAAATGTCGATGTTTATTTATGTAATCTAGGTTAATCTGCAAGAAATGTTAGAATCTGTATTAGGATTGTTAATCTGCTGCATAAGTTTGATCGATAAATGTGTCTGAGCAACAATCTGAAGTTTTATATTTTTAATCTGCTAGATTTTAATTGATCGATCAGTCTGCAGTTTCTACTTTTAGTAATCTGGAAATAATCCTAATCTGTCTACATCTAAAAATTAATAATTTAATCCATTTTACCATGTTTTATTATTATTTTACCATAATTGTTCGATTATTTACACTATTCTGCGTAATTAAATGTTAGAATCTAATCTTGTGATTTCCGCTTTGCTAAATCGGGAGATAAAAACTAGAATTAATATTTTAGTTGTAATACCATAGAAATTACCCGAAAATAATTTAAATTCATTAAGTAGACTTTTATTAAATATTTAAACACTTGCTTAAAGAATTAGTATATTGATTTTTTTCTACAAAACAACACTTGTAAAATTATATATGTAAATTTGTCTTCTCCAAAAGAAATATGAATTTCAATATCAATGGTAATAGAATTATATAGTTTATGGAATATTTTTTAAATCTATTGTTTAAATTATATATATAAGTTTTTATATATATACACATTGGTCTTGAAAATTATTATGAGGATAGTATGTGAATATTTTAAGTATTTTAATATTCATTATGGAATAAATTTTTATAAAAATAAAAATATGAGTTTTTATGTGAATCTATGAGAATTAACTTTTATATATAAGTAAATATATTCATAGATTATAATTTTTATTTAATGATGACATGAAGACTTTGTGGTTTGAGTATTGTTGTAAATAAAATAAAACCATGCAAGTATATTATTATTTTGAAAGCACCTTAATATAAATACAATACTTGAAATAAATAAATAAATATTATATTATCATATCCAACTCATTAAGTATAAATGCATGCCACTAAATAAAGGCAAGAATAATGATTTTTCTAGACAAGCTAATACTTCAATCATTTTCATGATACACTACTTACACAAATATAAGGTTAAAAGCAATTGCAAGAAATTTTCTTCCTAAACAAATAGATGAAAAATCCACATGATTAACAAGTGTCTTGGATGAATGGCTAGCAAAGAAAGGTGATCAATTATCTCTTGAACCCACCAAGATTAATAGCCTCCATAATAGGCAAACCATTATGTTAATAGACAACATGATGGACAAAATTAATAGCCTCCCAAATTAATAGCCTCTTTGTTAGACTATAAGGACCAAATTAGTGGATACAAATACTCTAACCATTATTGCTCAAGACACACTTAATTGGATGATTGGTGAGGTTGTAATCACTCTCACAATGTGTCATGTTCAATTGTTCAAATCTTAGCCTATAAATAGAGGGAGTTTCTAGCCTTCAAACACACCAATCTCATCCATCTCATTAGCCAAATTCACTACCCATTTTATTCTTCAAAGTTCTCCCACATAGTGAGCATATCTTAAGGATTGTGGAGTCTTGTAGGCTTGGCAACCTTCATCAATCTAAGAGTTCTAACTCTTCTCAACACTTGGTTAGTAAGATATCATCCTTGAAACTTGTATCTTAGAGATCTAAATCTTTTATTTTATACTATAAAATGATTTTCCTCTAATTGTCGAATTTCAGCGAAACCCGTAATTTGTGGCGTGAATCTTGTGTTATAATGGCCATTACCTTTGAATCTCCTTGCTCTTATACATCAATTCAGTAAGTTAACACTCTCTACTTCAAGTTTTGGAGATTCCAATCCATGTTTTAAGAGTACAAAATTAGAATTTTTCCATTATACCAAAATCTGTCAGTTTTTCGTTTACGTAAAGATCCATCTTTTTAAACTATTTTGGTTCATTATCTCTCAAAGGTTCCTTCATAAAATTTGTTCCTTATTGAGTTGAGTATCTTTTTGGAAAATTTTATAATTTTTAGAAGTCATATGAAAAAGTTATGAGATCCTCTTTATCGAAAGATCGAAATCTCTTTTTGTTGAAATCTAAGAAATGATAGTGTTTCTGAAATCCTCATTTTTTAAGGTCTTAAATGTTTCAAATCCAAATGGTTTATTCATGAAAAATATTTATATATATGTTATCTACCTTGTGGTAAAATTTCAGAATTTTTGGTTATGAATTACTATTTTTAAAACCTGTTGAAAATTATAGAGTCACCATTGAATTTCTAGCAGAATATATGTTCTGAAAAGAACTCGATATTTGAACTGTTTCCATACCTTATTTTGAAAAGTGTAAAACATGAAACTTGTTCAACTGTGTGTTGAGTATCTACAGTTTAAATTTCATAGCAATCGCCTTTCATATGAATTTTTAAACTAACTTGGCGTAAACTGCGATATTGGAGTTGATTTTTGGTCCAAGTGATTCATTGTTGGATTTTGAGATCCATGAAATGATATTTTCATATTTATGAAATATTGATATGGGAGTTAAATATTGAAATGATATTTGGCATTATTGAATGCCCTTGTTATGAGGTTACTCCCGTAAAATTGTTGAAAACTCTTTTAAAAAGGATATTATGTGGACAATTGTGAAAAACACTTTTAAATCCATTGTGCACTATTAACTTGAGTAAGATGCCATACTTGATAGAGGGCTAATGCACTAGGGATGTGTCTTGCGGGGCCTCCCCCTCTAAATATGCCAAGACGGCATTGTTGATAAATTGTGCCAAAACGGCGTTGTTGCATGTATGAGTCTATACTCTTGGGTGTATCCGTGATGGGTTACCCGAGGCTCCGGAGTATGTCTGTATATGAGTCCGCTGCATGCTGATCATGACTTATGATCGATATGATATGATATGATATATGGAAAATGGTGTCCTCTTGTGCATAGTTGCTACAATGGTAAGAATGAAAGTTATTTATTTTGTTAAAGGTAATGTGTGTGATCATTTTAAAGAGTGAAAATTATTATTATTATTATTATTTTTTGAGTGTCAACCACTATTTTAAAACGCACTTCTTAAAGTGGAGCGGGTTGACTTACTCAGTACCATTGTACTGATAAAAAGTTGTTGCGTTATCTTTTTACAGATATTGGAGCTGACATATGAACTGCATCTCATGACATGAGCATTTGGGGATGGGATTACCTTTCATCAAAAGATTGTTGCTTTAAGGAACCACGTACTTTTAAATATTAATGTCCTATATATTGCCTTTAGTTTATGCTTCCGCGTGAGAAAGAACAATGACTCTGGTATTAAGTACTTTAAATTTTCTTATGTCTATATTTTATAAAATTGGCAATTATTTTTAAAGTTCATACTACAAAAATTTATATTTAGCCGTAGCACTTGTCAATTAAGTTAGCCAAAGGGCGAGCCTGACTGAAAAGTGTGGCGTTAACATTCTGAAACCTTATGAGGATGAATTTCGGGGTGTTACAGAGTGGTATCAGAGCGTATTTTAAACTCTAAGTATTTGTAAAGTGTTAAATATAGAACTGCATGAGCTGATTCTGTGGTTTTTAAAGATTGCCCGTCAGCCGGTGGCTCTACCAGTCTTTCCTGGGAATCAACTTTGTAGCTCTATATTTTAACTAGTTGGCAAATTACTTAGAAGGCGGTACCCTCTAATCTTAGCATTTCTTGGTTAAGTTAGCAACAAGGCGAGCTTGACTAAGGGATGCGACAGTTTAATCCGGTTTATGGATTTTAATTTTTTTTTTTTAAAAAAGTTCATTTTGAGAAAGCAATATGCAAAATATTTTTCAAAGGCACAAATGGGCTATGTTAAATTTTGAAACATAGAAATTATTTTTGGGGTGGGAACATATGCATTCATGAGCATGCATCATTTTCTATAAAATTTAAAAAAAAAATTATGATATACTAAGTCAATTGACCTTATCATAAGTGCTCTTTTTAAATTCTCTTGTAATATTTTCTAGATTTATGAAATAAATCTTGTTATTTCATTCCTTCTGGTTAATCTCTAAAAGTCATACTCCTAACTTAGACATTTCTGCGTTAACTCATCCTTATACTATGACCTAACGAGTTTTAGGACATAATCATCCCTTAGACTTGAACTCACTCTTGCTTAACCATCCTTAGCAGAATGGCACCCCGTGCAAGGACTAGAAAAACCCTCCGAAGTGTTAATGCCCTCAACAACATGGAGCCACACCAAAATCCGAACATCACTAACCACGAAGTGCCAGCAGCACAGGGTGTATCCAATCAACAAGCTGTACCACCTGCACACAATATACATCACCCTGACACCACCAACAATCAGGGCGTTGGACACAACATGGTACCTCCTAATCAGGGAGCACCCAACAACCAAACCCGTCAGAATCAAAATACGCCAAACTCGCTTGACATTGATTGCCTAAGGATCATTGAGCAAATGCTCATTGCCTTGGGTTAGGGTCAAATTAATCAAGCCACAGCAGCTGTGCCGCCATCTCAAGCCCAGCTCAATCACCTAGCAGCGGTGAACCAATACAGACCACCTCGTTATGATGGGCAGGAGGACCCTACTAAATTGGAGGATTGGATAAAAAGTTTCAACAAGCTACTCGAGGCGACTCGTTGCCCAGATGAGCAGAAGATTACTGTAGCCTCGTACTTTTTAGGAGGTGACGCAGATGACTGGTGGCAGTTACAGAAGAGAGAGCTAGATGATCATGAGGAGTATACATGGGAAAACTTTACAGAAGCTCTAAGAGAAAGGTTTTACCCAATGAGTACCAAAGCAGCAATGTATGAAGAGTTTCTATCGTTACGACAAGGAGAACAATCTGTACAAGAATACTATGTCAGATTCAAGGAGTTAGTCAGATTTGCTCCTAAGTTAGTCTCCACCGATGCCGAGAAGGCACAGAAGTTCGAAATGGGATTAAACCTCTCCATTAGAGAAGTGGTGGCTGGGGTTCAGTATCCTACCCTCCAAGGGATCTACGATTGAGCTGTCGCAGTTTCTCGTGTACAACAGATGAAGTGTAACACCCGAGAAATTTAATTCACGTTCAAAGGAATGGAATAAGTTTCTTGTGAAAGACGTTTATCCTTAAGGAAAGTAGATGGAAATACCCCAACATTAAATTGAGCCCAGAAGAAAGCGATGGCGCAACTTCGGGGACGAAGCTGATTCTTAAGGGGGGTAGACTGTAATACCCGGGGTTTTTACAATGCCCAAAGAAACAAAATAAAATTTATTTCCGAGAAGAAAATAATTTATTACAATAAATTATTGCGCGGAAATGGCGTGACCGATAGATTCAAAGAATTCGATCCCAAATTTTGGTCAAGTCGAAATGGGATGAAAGAGGGAAAGGAAGCCCGAAGATATTCCATGGATTAATCCCAAAAGAATTGGAATTAAATTCAAGAAGGAAAAGAATTTTAATTCCAAGAACCCGCGAAGTCGGAAATAATTTAATTAGATAAACTATTTACGGGAGCCAAAAGACGACGAATTCAAGCCGACGGATTCAAACTCGACGGATTCAAGATTTCAAATATGAAATTCATTGGAGTCGAAATAAATTTAAGAAAGGAATCGTAACCCCAGAAATAACCCGAAAAGTCGAACCGAAAACATAGAGGATAGAAACCCGATCGAGAAAAGAAGAAAAGACCCGACGAACCACGCGGACCGCCGAACCGGCCGGTCCGGCCGGCCCGCGCTCGCCGCGCGCCGCCGCGCGGAAGGCGGAGTCGCGACTGTAATACCCGAGAAATCGACGTCGAGAATTTAAATCCAAAAATTAAGGAATTGGATTTAATTAATAAAACCGAAATAATTCCGAGAGAGCGGAATTAAATATTTTCGGACGATAGCAACTCGAAGAGAGTTATCGGATTATCCAACGATCTCGGATAATTCCCACACTATGATTTTGAAATAAAAATCATAGTGGATAAAAAAAAAAAACGACCGCTGGTGGCCGCTGGATAAAAAAAAAAAAAACGACCGCTGGTGGCCGCGCGGCCGTGGCGCGCAACGCGCCACCAGCGCGCCACCGTCTGTGGCTGAATGCCCAACGCGGTTCTATGCGTTTTTGGCATCATTTCCGAGGTTTGATGATTCCAATCAGTCCAAATTCGATGCTCAGACTTTAGGGGATGTTTTGGGACACCTTTGGATAAATTTTGGATATATTAGACTCCCTTACAACTTACACTTGGTTGAATTATTGGAATTCATGCACAAGATAAGAAGGGAGTGAACGGATGAAGTTTGTGAGATTAATGGAGGAGGTTGGTGGCTCCAATTTCGAGCTTGACTGACATAAATCCTCCCTCCCTTCCCTAGGAACATAAGTGCAGCTCTTGGGAAGCTAAACACCCCCTATACTTATCCTAAATCTGAACCAAACCTCCCCTCATTCCCTTAATCCGAAAATTGAAGTTCTTAGTGCAAGTGGGTGAGTTTCCAGTGCTCTCTTCAAGTGGTAGCTTCTTTGGGCGAGATCAAGTGTTCTAAACCCTTCCTCTACACGTTGGTAAGGTCTCTAATCCAAATCCTTCATCATAGATTCGGATTCCATGCCCTAAACACTAAGATCTCTTCCAACAATCCTAAAATAGGATTCATTCGGTAGATTGCGGGAGAGGGGACTGTTTCGGTCGATTTTGGAGCAATCAAGAAGGGATTTTTGATTCTAATCCAACCATAAGTAAGTTAATGATGTGCATATCAAATTTTAGAGCTTTTGGTTGAGTATTCATGGAGATACAACTCGAAATCCACTTCTTGCCAAATCTGTGATTTAGGGTTTTATCAGGATAGTTTCTTTTGTTCATCTTTGTTCGCCTAGATCCGTTCGTTTTTAGAAAACCTTTTCTAAATGAAAAATGTTCCTAACACCTTAAATATGATTTCTGTAAATTTTCATAATTTTTGGACATGATTTGGGCGACGAGAAATCATCTGGTATTTTCTGCAATTCTGATGACAGAATTCGTCTCATGGTGTAGTCAGTTTTGTTGTTCGTATTACTCCTATTTACGATCGTTTTTTATGGATGGTTTCTTCATAGAAGTTGTCCATCTATGTGTCTAGTTTATCCCTGTAAAATTTCAGAATTTTTGGATCACTCTTGGAATTGTTATGAATTTTTAAAGGAACTGTGGTCGAAGTAAACAGTAAATTCCTATGCCTTTGAAAGATGAGTTCTGAAATGATTTTTTTTAAGCCACTTAGAGTCCGATTTTGAAGTAGCTTATTTCTATGAAAAATGTTCATTTGGGTGTTTTCTAGCTCCTGTAAAAATTTCGGAATTTTTGAAAATGTTTTGCTAAGTTTTCAAATTCGATTTCGGAAACTGCCAGTGGGCTATTCTTCGTCGGTAAAAATCGTACTTGTGTATTTTGATGATCTACGAGTCCATTGATACTCGTTTTTGAAAATATATGAAATCTGGAACATGTGGTATTGTAAAGTGTTAAAAATGCATTTTTGAAACTTTGTAAGTTTTGATCGAGTGGGATGCCCAATGTGATAGAGGGTAAGTGCATTTGGCGTGAGCTCGTTGGGCCGCCCCCTCTTTTTGTGCGGCCAAAACGGCGCATATGATATTGTGGTTTCGTGTTAGTAAGAGTCTATACTCCTAGATGTATCCGTATGGGTTATCTAGGGCTCCGGAGCGGTCTGTATAGGGTCACTGCTTTCACATCCCTCGTGGGTACGAGTCCTAGAGGTGGGTTGATCTGAAAAGGCTTCGGCCCAGGATCGTTATTATTGCCGGCTTGTGGACATAAGCGCCCAAGCGGATGTTGATCTGAAAAGGCTTCGGCCCAGGATCGTTGATATCGACGGCTTGTGGACATAAGCGCCCAAGCGGGTAATTTGGATGTCCTCGATCAAAACAAACAATGGTAAAAGAATGTATTTGAAATATGGAAACAATGGTAAAATGATGTGTTTAAGCTCTTGCGGGTTTGATTCCCCAAGAATGGTTATTCTCGATCAAAATGAACATTGGTAATTTACTCGTGTGGCAAAGTGTAAGAATTTTCCGTGAATTATTTGTACTCGACTTTCCTTTTTAAATTTAAAATCCTATCTTCTATTTTACTCTTCTAAAAACTTTAAAATTCGTTATGCTATACATTAACTTACTCAGTACCGTTGTACTGATAGATACGTTGTCTCTATTTTTTTTTTCAGATGTTGAAGATTAACGCATGGCATTTACACTTGGGATGGGAATTTCCGGAGACTTGTCGCACTTGTCTTAAATTCTTTTATGAATCCCAAACTCATGTTTGGCCGTGTTTGGCCCTTAGCTTCCGCATTGCTTAAAATTATGTATGTTAGACTTAACTCTAATTTACACATTCGGGCACTTATTGAATGGTTTTTAAATTATTTTTAAGTATTGGTACAACTTAACCTTAGCATCTTCTCAAGTGAGCTCGAAATGGTTCGCGTCTTGCTTGGGAGGGTGTGGCGGTAATGCCCTGGCCTGGGTGATCAAATCCGGGGTGTTACAGCGACTCCAAGCCTGGCCACACGTGCTCCGCGCGGGCAAAGGCGTAGGTGCGCGTCACCAGCGCGCCAGAGGTGCTGAAGGTGTAAACTTTCCTTCCATGGCGATTTCTTTGCCAAAAGTTCGATCCCTAACCATGGCAACCGAATCCCAGCCTTAGGGAAGGCTATAGGACGGTAATGGGGCGTCCAAATCCCCATAACTCACAGAAACACTCAAGCTTCCCCTCCATTCTTCCTCTCCAAGTCAAAACTCTCTTCGAATCCACTTTCCGGCGAGCATTCCGGCGACGACGAGGCGAAAGGAACCAAGCCCTGCCTTCTAGACCCTTGGTAAGTTATGGTATAGTGTTTAGTCTGTCCATAACGATTAAAAACTCGAAATCTAACGTCCTTTCTTTTGCTACGATTTTACGACGGGGGACGAACGAAAAGTGATCGGAAAAGTTGGCCGCTCGTCGCGACCCTAGGACGTCCGAAAAGCCCCAACAACAATCCTAATCTCTAACTGAGTAAGTTAAGACCTTACTCACAAATATTTGTGGTTTATTGTTGTTTAAAACTCGAGATCTAGACCCGTAACAAAAATCGATTTTCAAAAACCCTATTTTCGTCCAATTTCAAAAACTCGCCTAAAACTCAACCTTGGGAATTCAAACCGAAAACTTTTCAACATAGATTTTGTTCCTAAGACTTTAATCTATCTCGTGTCCAAATTTCAGCCATTGACATTAAGATTTGCTATCCCAAATAGCGCCGTAAACTTTCTGTGACAAACCGAACATTTAAAACTGTTGACAGATTTTCTTATTCGACTTGATGCATGTTTTTCACCCATTTTTCGAATGATTCAACTTTGCATTTCTAAACAAAAGTTGTAGATAATTGTGTCTAGATTATGCCTATAAAAGTTCATGGATTTTGGAGTTCATTTGATATGTCAAATGGGTCGAATTTCAGAACTGTTTTAAAACCCCTTTGGAGTCCGCTCGTGTATAGCGTGTTGTGGTCGACTTTTGAGCATCTAAAATTCATTATTTCTAAATTCTTAAAACATAAAAGTTGTTTATTAATGTGTTGTGTATCTCCTGTAAAAATTTCGGATCAATTGGCTTTGAAATGAATTTTTAATCGACGTCGCACGAACCTGTGACGAAATCGGTTTTTGAGATAGAAATTACCTTTTGTAAAGAACTCAAATTTTGACTCACTTCGAAACCTTATTTCCGAAAACTTAAAACATGAAAGTTGTTCGTGAGTGTGTTTTCGAGCTACTGTGCAAATTTCAGAATTTTTGGTGTAAAGATGAATTTTTAATTAAGAAAGGCATAAACTGCGTCGAATCGGATTTTTCGAACTTGAGAAAACTCGAACTACGAAACGCGATATCGAATATTTGATAACATTGAAATACGAACTTTCGAAAAATCCCGTTCACTAGGCTGAGCCGATCTTCATGCTATCATTATTTTGAGACTGCCTCGTTAGTGGTCTCCCTATTATCTGAGATTGCCTCGTTAGTGATCTCCTTATTATGCCAAAATGGCAGTTGTGCACATGGCCTGCCAAACGACAGTGAGAAATACACGGCCTGCCCGAGTGGCAGTGAAACCGCTTGAAAAGCCTGTCTAACGACAGTTGATATACACGCCTGTCAAATTGACAGTAGATATACACGGCTTGCCAAAATGGCAATCGATACACACGGCTTGCCGGAATGGCAATCGAGATACATGGCTAGCCAAAACGGCAGTCAACACTGATATGGCTGCGGCCGCCGGCTCACCGGCTAACTGATTATGATTATTGAGATTGCCTCGTTAGTGATCTCCCCGGTATGGTGTCCTCTTCTTAGTTTGCGGGATAAAAAAAAATATAGAAGACTTGTGTCCGTATTTAATTATGCTGAAATTATTTATCATGTTTTTAAATTATGCTTCTAAATTTCGTTTTTAAATTATGCTTTTAAAATTACGCTTTAAAATTAAGTCCTCAAATTATGTATTCTTGTCTTGAATAAATTAATCGTGTTCTTCCGCTGCGAGTAAACTATGAATTTTTAAATTAATTTCGTAATGCATGAAAAGTTTAATTTCAATTAAACACATGTAACCCCTCAATTTGTTTAGTTAGGGATTAACTTACCCAGTATTTTATGTACTGATAAAACCCGTTGTTTATTTTTCTATTACAGAGTACGGAGCATGATCATGCGTCGGGAAATCACTTTGGGCATTTAGTATTTATTTTACATGACTTGCATACGGGCTTGTTAACCCGATTTGGCCATGTCGGCCCTATCTTTAAATTTCCGCTGCAAATTTGTTATTATTATTACATGTGTGGATGATGTTATATTATTATTTTAAGCAATTCCGGATTTGTTTTTAAAGTTTTTTTCCAAAACCATAGCCTTGCATCTCTTTAGCAAGCTCAGAGAATTCGTGTCTTGCTAGGGAGGTGTGGCGGTGGCATCCCGGCCTGGGTTATCAAATCCGGGGTGTTACAAAGTGGTATCAGAGCCCGGGAATATTTTTAAATTATTATTATTATTTTGGCCAATATAGAGGCCCAAGATTTTTAAGCAAATATTAATATTATTTTAAAATTTTAAAGTACCATTATTATTATTTAAATTTTAAGTTTTATTTCCATGGAACAAAATTTATTTTAAACCCATGGAAAATATTTACATATGCATAGAAATTTTTCCAACAAGTTTTTAAAGTCACGAAAATATTTTTCGGGGTTGGGGTAGGATTGTATAAAGCATAAATGCATTCGGATACATACACACTTGAACATTGCGCTAACCCTTTTATATGTGATAAGTAACATTCCTATTCTAAACCTTGACATGACATCGACTTAGAAGCACCAACTGGAGACTAACCTTGCTTTAGTCTTAGATGATGATCAAGAACACTTAGCGTGCTCATGTCTATTCTCTCTTCTTGCCATCCCTATCACTTAGACTTTCCTGAATCTAACGTGCCTTAGATTAGAAGCTCATCTTCGCGTACTTTTATAACAGAGAATGGCACCTAGGGGAAGACCAAGGAATGTAATCCCAAACAACATTGTCTCTGAACTCCCTAACATGCCGAACGATAATGAGATTCCTCAGAACGCAGGAGGGCGAGTGCCTCATGTTCCCAACAATATGGATGAACGTCTAAGGACTGTCGAGGAAGTTCTCGTAGTATTAGAAAATGCTGAAGTGCAACGTGCACAAGCGGGTGTACCACCACCGGTAAACCGAGTCAACTACTTAGCCTTGGTAAACCCTTACCAACCACCCCACTACGCCGGCGAAGAGGACCCGGCTCAGCTAGAGGAATGGATACGGACGTTCGATAAGCTGTTGAACGCCGTAAAGTGTCCTGACGGGGAAAAGGTTCACGTAGCTTCATACTACTTAGGAGGCGAGGCAGATGATTGGTGGCAAGCACCCAATGGAAACGTGCGGAGTACGACGAGCCCTACACATGGTCAGAATTCACGGATCTGCTTAGGGATCATTTTTATCCCATGAGCACGAAGGCTGCCATGTACGAGGAATTTCTGGCACTAAGGCAAGGAGGAAAAACGGTCCAAGAATACTATAACCGTTTCAAGGAATTGGTGCGGTCCGCGCCGAGACTGGTGCCAACTGATGTAGAGAAGGCACAGAAGTTCGAGATCGGACTGAACCTATCTATTAGAGAGGTGATCACGGGTGAGCAATACCCTGACCTACAAGCTGTGTATGATCGTGCAGTAGCGGTTGCATGAGTTCAAGGACTGAAACGGAAATCGATAGATGGGACTAACCAAGGACCATAAGAAGGATACAAGAGGAATAAGCACCATGTCCGTAGAAACTCGAACCAACCACATCAAAATGACAATGGACGAAACAAGGGGATAGTCTTCAACCATGGTGACTATGCGCCACTATGTCCAAAGTGTGGTAAACCACACTATGCGAGAGGATGCCCTGAGCCTGGAGCATGCCTTCGGTGCCGTCGACATGGTCATCAGCTGCGTGATTGTCGGACGCGAATAGAAAACATAAACAGGAGAGAGGACGTGACCACTCGGCCCAAGCAACCGTAAGAAGTTTTCAAGCATCGATAACTGCATTTATTTTTTAGACCGACTAGAAGAATTGTCTCTAATAAAAAAATAATAAACGAATTCAAATTGTTTTGAACTACGTGATGACTTGATCCCTCCACGGGGTACGTAGGCAACTTGGAAATTTCAATTATGAGTTCAGTCAAATAAAAACAAACAACAACACACAATAATACAATCACGCAACCAAACAATGTCCGAACTCGCGAGGAGCTAACGCCCAACTTCGAGGACGAAGTTGATTCCTAAGGGGGAGAGGATGTAACACCCGAGAAATTTAATTCACGTTCAAAGGAATGGAGTAAGTTTCTTGTGGAAGACGTTTATCCTTAAGGAAAGTAGATGGAAATACCCCAACATTAAATTGAGCCCAGAAGAAAGCGATGGCGCAACTTCGGGGACGAAGTTGATTCTTAAGGGGGGTAGACTGTAATACCCGGGGTTTTTACAATGCCCAAAGAAACAAAATAAAATTTCTTTCCGAGAAGAAAATAATTTATTACAATAAATTATTGCGCGGAAATGGCGTGACCGATAAATTCAAAGAATTCGAACCCAAATTTTGGTCAAGTCAAAATGGGATGAAAGAGGGAAAGGAAGCCCGAAGATATTCCATGGATTAATCCCAAAAGAATTGGAATTAAATTCAAGAAGGAAAAGAATTTTAATTCCAAAAACCCGCGAAGTCGGAAATAATTTAATTAGATAAATTATTGCACGGGAGCCAAAAGACGACGAATTCAAGCCGACGCATTCAAACTCGACGGATTCAAGATTTCGAATATGAAATTCATTGGAGTCGAAATAAATTTCAGAAAGGAATCGTAACCCCAGAAATGACCCGAAAAGTCGAACCGAAAACATAGAGGATAGAAACCCGATCGAGAAAAGAAGAAAAGACCCGACGAACCACACGGACCGCCGAACCGGCCGGTCCAGCCGGCCCGCGCTCGCCGCGCGCTGCCGCGCGGCCACTGCGCGGAAGGCGGAGTCGCGACTCCAAGCCTGGCCACGCGTGCTCTGCGCGGGCAAAGGCGTAGGTGCGCGTCACCAGCGCGCCAGAGGTGCTGAAGGTGTAAACTTTCCTTCCATGGCGATTTCCTTGCCAAAAGTTCGATCCCTAACCATGGCAACTGAATCTCAGCCTTAGGGAAGGCTATAGGACAGTAATGGGGCGTCTAAATCCCCATAACTCACAGAAACACTCAAGCTTCCCCTCCATTCTTCCTCTCCAAGTCAAAACTCTCTTCGAATCCACTTTCCGGCGAGCATTCCGGCGATGACGAGGCGAAAGGAACCAAGCCCTGCCTTCTAGACCCTTGGTAAGTTATGGTATAGTGTTTAGTCCATCCATAACGATTAAAAACTCGAAATCTAACATCCTTTCTTTTGCTACGATTTTACGACGGGGGACGAACGAAAAGCGATCGGAAAATTTGGCCGCTCGTCGCGACCCTAGGACGTCCGAAAAGCCCCGACAACAATCTTAATCTCTAACTGAGTAAGTTAAGACCTTACTCACAAATTTTTGTGGTTTATTGTTGTTTAAAACTCAAGATCTAGACCCGTAACAAAAATCGATTTCCAAAACCCTAGTTTCGTCCAATTTCAAAAACTCGCCTAAAACTCAACCTTCGGGAATTCAAACCGAAAACTTTTCAACATAGATTTTGTTCATAAGACTTTAATCTATCTTGTGTCCAAATTTCAGCCATTGACATTAAGATTTGCTATCCCAAATCGCGCCGTAAACTTTCTGTGACATACCGAACATTTAAAACTGTTGACAGATTTTCTTATTCGACTTGATGCATGTTTTTCACCCGTTTTTCGAATGATTCAACTTTGAATTTCTAAACAAAAGTTGTAGATAATGGTGTCTAGATTATGCCTATAAAAATTCATGGATTTTGGAGTTCATTTGATATGTCAAATGGGTCGAATTTCAGAACTGTTTTAAAAATTCATCTTTACACCAAAAATTCTGAAATTTGCACAGTAGCTCGAAAACACACTCACGAACAATTTCATGTTTTAAGTTTTTAGAAATATTATTTCTAAATTCTTAAAACATGAAAGTTGTTCATTAATGTGTTGTGTATCTCCTGTAAAAATTTCGGATCAATTGGCTTTGAAATGATTTTTTAATCAGCGTCGCACGAACCTGTGACGAAATCAGTTTTTGAGACAGAAATTACCTTTTGTAAAGAACTCAAATTTTGACTCACTTCGAAACCTTATTTCTAAAAACTTAAAACATGAACTTGTTCGTGAGTGTGTTTTCGAGCTACTGTGCAAATTTCAGAATTTTTGGTGTAAAGATGAATTTTTAATTAAGAAAGGCGTAAACTGCGTCGAATCGGATTTTTCGAACTTGAGAAAACTCGAAACATTGAAATACGAACTTTCGAAAAATCCCGTTCACTAGGCTGAGCCGATCTTCATGCTATCATTATTTTGAGACTGCCTCGTTAGTGGTCTCCCTACTATCTGAGATTGCCTCGTTAGGGATCTCCTTATTATGCCAAAACGGCAGTTGTGCACATGGCCTGCCAAACGGCAGTGAGAAATACATGGCCTTCCCGAGTGGCAGTGAAACCGCTTGAAAAGCCTGTCTAACGACAGTTGATATACACGTCTGTCAAATTGACAGTAGATATATGGCAATCGAGATACATGGCTAGCCAAAACGGCAGTCAACACTGATATGGCTACGGCCGCCGACTCACCGGCTAACTGATTATGATTATTGAGATTGCCTCGTTAGTGATCTCCCCGATATGGTGTCCTCTTCTTATTTTGCGGGATAAAAATATATATATATATATATATATAAAAGACTTGTGTGCGTATTTAGTTATGCTGAAATTATTTATCATGTTTTTAAATTATGCTTCTAAATTTCATTTTTAAATTATGCTTTTAAAATTACGCTTTAAAATTAAGTCCTCAAATTATGTATTCTCGTCTTGAATAAATTAATCGTGTTCTTCCGCTGCGAGTAAACTATGAATTTTTAAATTAATTTCGTAATGCATGAAAAGTGTAATTTCAATTAAACACATGTAACCCCTCAATTTGTTTAGTTAGGGATTAACTTACTCAGTATTTTATATACTGATAAAACCCATTGTTTATTTTTGTATTACAGAGTACGGAGCATGATCATGCATCGGGAAATCACTTTGGGCATTTAGTATTTATTTTACATGAGTTGCATACGGGCTTGTTAACCCGACTTTGGCCATGTCGGCCCTATCTTTAAATTTCCGCTGCAAATTTATTATTATTACATGTGTGAATGATGTTATATTATTATTTTAAGCAATTCCGGACTTGTTTTTAAAGTTTTTTTCCAAAACCCATATCCTTGCATCTCTTTAGCAAGCTCGGAGAATTCGTGTCTTGCTAGGGAGGTGTGGCGGTGGCATCCCGGCCTGGGTTATGAAATCCGGGGTGTTACAAGAAAAGCCGGGGAGTCTAGCCGCGGGTTCCAAGGACAGGACAAGAGGATTCGGGATAACCGAGGAAGCAGCAGCAACAACAACCACCTCAGCAATAATAAAGGCAATATTCGAGGTGGGCAGAATCGACCCGCCCAGGGAAACAAAGGAGGGAGCAACAATGGTACTAGAAACCATGAAGGGTACATACCACAATGCCCAAAATACAACAAGCCCCACTTGGCTAGAGGATGCCCCAAGCCAGGTACATGTTATAGATGTGGCCGAGAAGGTCATATGAGGAAGGAGTGTAAGACCCGCATTGAAAATATTACAAAAAGAGATGACCTTATCAATATCCCCACTCAACCAAATAATCAGGATGTGCGAAACGGAAATAATCAAGGACAGAGGCCTCAGCAAAATAGAAACCAACAAGGGAACCATGGAGCACCTATAGGGCGGCTCAATGTTATGAATTAGGCAGATCTTCCAACTCAAGGGGATGTGATAACAGGTACATTTACGGCTTTAAGTGTGCCTGTTAAGGTTTTATTTGATTCTGGAGCAAGTTGTTCGTTTATCTCTTCTAGAATCTTGCCTGAATTAGAGATGCCAAAACCTAAAATGATTAACTTAGGAATTCAGTTGCCTTCGGGAAAAATTGTATCGTGCACCAAACGATACGATGGGATTCCTATAGTCATTAAGAACCTTGAGGTCTATGCAAACTTAGTAGAATTTGACCTTAAAGATTTTGATATTAAATTGGGAATGGATTGGCTTACCCAATATAAAGCGGTAATTGAGTGTCAGAAACACAAAATTACACTGTCTAAGACGAGAGGCAAAAAGGTCAACTACTATGTCCAACTCCCCAAACGTAAGACTAAGGTAGTAAATGCCTTAAAATTTTATAGTCTTATGCAGAAAGGATATATGCTTTATGCATGCTATATCCATAACCTCAAGTTAAAGGAGAATAAAATTGATGACATTCCAGTAGTGAGGGAGTATCCAGATGTATTCCCAGAAGAAATTCCTGGAATGCCTCCAGAACGTGAAGTCGAGTTTACAATCGATCTACTTCCCGGAACAGAACCTGTATCAAAAGCTCCTTATCGCATGGCAACCCTAGAAATGAATGAACTCAAGGAGCAACTTGAGGAATTATTACAAAAGGGGTATATACGACCTAGCACGTTGCCGTGGGGAGCACCAGTCTTATTCGTCAAGAAGAAAGATGGAGGGTTACGTCTTTGTATCGATTATAGAGGTTTAAATCAGGTAACGGTTAAAAACAAATACCCGTTACCTAGGATTGATGACCTTTTCGATCAACTTAAAGGTGCTATGGTATTCTCCAAGATAGATTTGCGATCCGGTTATCATCAACTGCGAATCGCTGAAAAGGATATTCTGAAAACTGCGTTCAGGACACGTTATGGACATTACGAATTTACAGTGATGTCATTTGGGCTAACAAATGCCCCAGCAGTATTCATGAATCTCATGAATGATGTGTTGCGAGAATTTTTAGATCAATGTGTAGTCATTTTCATCGACGACATCTTGATCTATTCAAAGAGCAATGAAGAGCATGAGCAACACTTGCATCAGGTGCTAGAGACATTAAGGAAACACAAACTCTATGCCAAGTTGTCAAAGTGTGACTTTTGGTTAGAAAAAGTAGCATTTTTAGGCCACGTTGTATCAGCTGATGGAGTTTCTGTTGACCCAGCAAAAATATCAGCAATCACCGAGTGGCCTACGCCTACTAATCAAACAGAAGTGAGAAGTTTTCTTGGATTGGCTGGATATTACAGGAGGTTTGTCAAGGACTTTTCCAAAGTTGCACGACCTCTGACTCAACTTTTGAAGAAAGGCTTGAAGTATGAATGGACAGAAAAGTGTGAATCATCATTTCAAGAGTTAAAGAAACGCCTCACAACAGCACCAATTTTAACATTGCCAACAGAGAATGGAGATTTTGAAGTGTATAGTGATGCTTCAAAAGAGGGGCTAGGGTGTGTTTTAATGCAACAACAGAAAGTCATTGCATATGCATCATGGCAATTGAAGCCTCATGAGGAGAATTATCCGACGCACGACCTAGAATTAGCAGCGGTAGTGTTCGCATTAAAGATTTGGCGACACTACTTGTACGGATGAACTTGTCGGATATTCACCGACCACAAGAGCCTTAAGTACATATTTACTCAGAAGGAGTTAAACATGAGGCAACGCAGATGGTTAGAGTTGATCAAGGATTATGATTTGGACATCGCCTACCATGAAGGGAAAGCTAACGTGGTCGCAGATGCGTTGAGCCGCAAGACTCGACACGTGGCAAATACTCTTATCTTACCTTCGGAACTGTATATGGACTTGGTCAAGGTAGACACGGAGCTAGTCCATTATGGAACTGTGGAAAATGTCATTAATGCTATGACCATTGAATCTACGGTATTTGATGAAATACGCAGTGCTCAATCAGGCGACATAAAGCTTGAAAGGATCAAGAAGAAGGTTGCTGAAGGAAAAGCAATTGGTTTTGCAATCCATGAGGATGGAAGCATTCGCTTCAAAGGGAGATGGTGCGTACCGCATAAATGCGTAGAGCTAAAACGAAGATTAATGGAAGAAGGCCACAACACCCCGTATTCAGTACATCCAGGGGGTGATAAGCTTTTTAAGGATTTAAAGAAGGTTTATTGGTGGTCAAGGATGAAGAATGAGGTTGTTGAGTTTGTGGCTAGATGTTTAACCTGTCAAAAGGTTAAAGCAGTACGTCAGAAGCCCTTAGGACTCATGAAACCATTGGAAATCCCGAGTTGGAAATGGGATAGTATATCAATGGATTTTGTTTCAGGACTACCATGATCACCAGAAGGAATGAATGGGTAATTGTTGATAGATTGACAAAGATTGCGTTCTTCATACCAATGAAGGATACATGGTCTATGGATCAATTAGCAAGAGCATATATCAATAACGTGGTTCGACGACATGGAGTGCCACATGATATAATCTCTGATAGAGACAGTAGATTTGTCTCTCATTTTTGGACTAAGCTGCAAGAAGCTCTTTGTAATACCCGAGAATTTTCCAACATAAAATAAAACAATAATTAAATAAATAAACAATAAATAAAATAAATACCATAAATAAATAAATCCAGCAAATAAATAAATAAATGAAGATAAGGAAATGAGAAATGAGATTTAACTTAAAAAGGAATTAAAAGGTTAAATAAAAAGAAATTATTAAAGGTAAATAAATTGTACACCGAAACCCGACACCAATGAACTCGAGAATTCGAGTCCAAACATAACTTATACGGGGTTCCTATATCCGTAAACCCGAAGATACCCCGGAAATCGGAATACGGGAGCATAGGGGGATAGAAGTCCGAAAGAGAGGAGGAAAGGCACGACGGGTCGCACGACCCGCCCGGACCGAAGTCCAGGCGAGTGCCGCGCGGTGGCCGCGCAGTCAAGAGGGAACGAGCGCGCCACGACCGCGCCGTTGGACAGATTCGCCCGTGCGAGATTTTCTCGCCCGAATCCGGATTTTCCGACTTCGATTGAACACCTTTCGGCTCAAGACTCTTAGAGGCAGACCTTGGGCGTCCCTAGGTCTTATTTACCTATAAATAAGCCCTCTTGAAAGCTCCGAACACTTTTCCAAAACCCTACAACTCTCTATACGTCGAAAACCCTAATTCCAGAGTCGTCGGAGGCACGAAACCAAGCGAGGGACTGATTTGGATGAAATCAGAGTCTCCTAAACATCGTGGTAAGTTCCGATCCATTCGTCTCTTATGTCTTGATTCGAAAACGAATCTTAACCTTCTTATTTTCCTTTCTACGCCCCGAATCGGATCTAGAACGTAGAACCCGACGAACGGAGAGGATGGACGGAGGACTGGAAGCCATGCCTTCAAAATAGATGATCCCGGATATCTACAAATCTGTAAGTTAATACTTACATGGTTTTGGGAGTTACTAAAACATTCAAACCTAAAAGTTTAAACAAATCTTTCGTAAATCTGCCAATGTATGTTTTTACCGGCGCAACAGTTTTGTCGAATTTTTCCGAAACTTAACGTCTTCAAACGGAAAAACTTAAAACATGAAAAACGTTCCTAAGGCTTAGATCTATCTACTGTAAAATTTTCAGAATTTTTAAAGACGATATGATATGTGAAAACCAACCGAAACCGAACAGCTGAAACTTGGATCTTGAAATTCTTGACAGAACTTAGGTCCGATCTTGATCACGTTTTTGACATTAGTTTTAAACCGATTTTGATCTTTGGCCGAACATGAAAGTTGTAGATAAATATCTCAAAAAGATCTCTGTAAAATTTCATAAAATTTGGATTTGATTTGCTATGGTAGATCTTGATAATCTTGAACTGCTGTATACGAAATTCGGACAGATTAAGGTTATGACGAAAATCGATGTATTTGACCTAATTCATTATGTCGAATTGAGAAAGTTAAAACATGAAAGTTGTTCATCTCGACGTTTCTGGGTTAGTGGTAAAATTTTAGAATTTTTGGACTTAAACTCGATTTTTACTGAATTTTAGAGTAAACTGTGGTTGACCGAGTCAAATCTTGAAATCTTGTTGAAACGGTGAGACTAGCCTTTAAGGGTTAAACGAGTAGAACAGTCTTTGGAATAATCATATGAAATCTGGAAATTAGGAAATCCCCTTTACAAACTTGATCCTTAAAATTAGGGGATGGGTGCTCTGCAGGGTGCCCTCCTAACGATTCACTTCGTGCATATATGGACGATGGTGACCCCGCGCGAAATATTTGAGATATGTTGCCAAAACGGCATGAGATATATGGCCTACACTCTCGTGAATATCCTTATGGGTTTCCCGAGGCTCCGGAGTGGTACTGGATATGGCAGATACGGCTGGAGCCGCCGGTTTCCGGCTAAACTTGTTGACATCGCGATGCTATCGTGAAACTTTGAAATACTAAATCTTGGGAGTAAATGGGGATAGTTAAATATTAAATTGTTGTCTTTTAAATTATTAAATGCTTTATTTAAATTAATTATGGCTTTATTTCAATTATTTATGAATATTATCATGTTTTTATGTAAATGTTAAATTATTAGCTTTTAAACCCTACGATCATGCATATGTTAACTTACTCAGCAAGTTGTGCTGACCAAACCATTTTATTTTCCTTTTCCTTACAGAGTATGTGGAATGATAATGAGCACATTCATGCATGGGGGAACTAGAGTTTTGCAAACCTTATTATTTAAATTTTTGCATTAGACATTAGAATAAACGGGCCTGTTTAACCCGTGTTTTGACCATGTTGGTCGTATTTACATTTCCGCTGCAATATTATACTTAAATACTATTTCCGCTGCGCTATGATATTATTATTTTTGTCATCTCCACCATTCTTCAACCTCCACCACCACTGCCCACTACTTCTCCAACCACCCAGCAATCCGCCACCACCAACACTCCATACTCCGGCCAAGCCTCCATCTCCCACAACCAAGCGCCGCCGCTGCCTCCATCTCCACCCCTTGCTCCGGCCGCCACCTCTAGCAGCTCCCTCCGTCCAGCCACCTTCAACCCCATTTCCAGATTCGTCCCACCTGCCCACCTCCTCCGTTTCATCCTCAACGCCAGTCCTCTCCTCCGGCCACCATCGCCTCCAAGCCCCTTATCCAGGCGCCCTCTTCCGGCGAGCTCTCCACCACCCCTTCCGATTGTTCCCAACCGGCAGCTCCACGATTGAATGAAGAAAGAAAAAAGAAAAAAACAGAAAAGAAATGGGAACAAAAGCAAAGAAGATGAAAACTGGAAATAGAAACGGGAGAGGAAGAATTGAAAGAAAAGAAAAAGAAGAGAAATTGGAAAACTGGAAAAGAAAATGGAACAAGAGCAAGCAAGAAGAGAAGAAGAAATGGAGGAAGAAAGGAAGCTGGAAAGAGAAAATGAAAGAGACGGATGGAAGAGAAGAATAAGAGGGAAGAGAAAGAAAATAAAAATGGAGGGAAGAGAAAAATTAAAGAAAAAGAGATAAATTTTATCGGGACATGGGGACCCCGGTCGCTAAACAAATCCGTGTCTCGAGGCCATGTTTAGCGACACGGAGCCTAGGGACAGGGAAATTGCTTAAGGACTGGGGATGTTTAGAGACACAAAAATCCGTGTCGAGAAACCATGTATAGCGACACATAAAAAATGATTAGGGACTGTGAGAGAGGCACCCCAGTCGCTAACCAATGGACCGCGACTGGGGCACATTCCTCGACACAGAGCCCCGCGATATTAATTTTCCACATGTCAAATCACTCTCAAGGACCTGGGACTTCAGCTCCCACAGGCATTTAATTTTTGTCTTCTTCCTCATGGACCTCAAGTCCCGCCCCCTCCTGCACGTCATCCTGGAGCTAAAAAGTTTGTCCTGAACCAGATTTTGTTCCGCGACAGGCATAATTGTTTAGCGACTGGTGGGCCTTGAATGGGCTTAGGGCTTAATTCCACTACTCTATAAATATATCCTCCCACCCCCTTGAACAGTAACCTAGCTACACTTTAGTTTATTTTACTGTTCTTGGAGGCACCACTGTGCTCTCCAAATTAGTGTAGGTAGATAGTTTTATTTATTTTATGCAATGTAGTAGATCTTAGCTTAGTTTAATTTATGCTTTGTAATAAATAAGTGTAGCTAGTGTTCATTTTCTTTCCCAGTTTATATTTTTGTATTTTAGGTTTCAAACACTTAATTAATAAGTGTATTTTGAACTTTGTTTTGTTGCTTTAATCAAGAAAAGGCCCACAAAAATATGTCATGGACTCTCTTCCATTTTGTTTACTGCTTTGTTTTTATTTTTTGGGTCACTTGACCATTTTTTTTTATTATTTTAAGTAGGTTTTAATGCTTTCATAGGTTTAATGAATGTATAACCACTTGATGCCTATCTCTTGCTAGATCTATTAGTGTAGGTTTCATTTAAATTTTAGTCCCTTAGTATAGTTTCATTGTATTTTTATTTGGTGGTTGTTTCACTGTTTCTTAGTGTTTTACTTTATTTTATTTTATTTTATTTTTAGTTTAATAGGTCTAGAAAGTGGATGGCATTTTAGTGTTTGTGCATATTTATTTAAAAATTGCATTTCCTATATTGTATTGCATTATGTTGTAACCCCACGGGTTGCAACAGAATTTTCCCGTTGTGATCCCACGGATCACAACGCACTCCCCTGCAATGCAATATTAGGCGTTATGCTACCAAAATTTTATAAAATTTTTTTTAAAAAAAAATCCCTCTGGCGCGAAACCCCTGTCGCGGACCCACGGTCCGCGACACACCCCTTGATTAGCGACAGAGGACCCAAATGCTTGCAAATTTATTCGGGAAGGGCTCTGTCGCGAAACCCCTGTCGCGGACCCATGGTCCGCGACACACTCCTTGTTCCGTGACTAGGAATTATGCCCTTGTTGGATTTTCTAACCTTGTGTCGCTAAACCCCGGTCGCAGTCCCTGGCCTAGCGACACAGATTTTTGTTTAGCGACACAACAACCCTAATTTTCAAAACATCCATTTCTCTTATCTCCCACCTCTCTGTCGTGATCCCCCTGTCGCGGACCCATGGTCCGCGACACAAACTCTGTTTCACGACAGGCAGGGCATTCTTTTTGCCAAATTTTTATTCTCCATCTCACCCCATTAATTAATTGAACCTTTATATTAATATTTTGAGGTTGAAATCCAATGATCTCAACCCATGATTAATTTGATATAAAGAACTTTGTTCAATTTTCCATTAAAAGATTCTTCTACAAAAATTAAACTCTAATGATCTAAGTATATAATCCGGACTGTGATTGATTAATTAATTATGGAATGAGAGATTATTTAGACCATGATGAGTAATTATGGATTTAATTCCATATCCTTGCATGAGAAACCAATGTCTCTCATACAAGATGACCCAAAAATATTTTCTTTTATTTATTCTGTCTTTTCCGTGTTGTGTGAAACAACCAGTAAAAGATATAACAGACTAATGTTGGCGGGTATTCCCACACGGATAAACTAGCTCGTGGTCTGTATATTAATTACTAGATGTTATTTTGCATGGTCCGGATAGTGGTCGGTGGAAGCCTTGGCGGTTCGTCCATCCGGGATTATAATAGCTGCTCAGCTGACTCCTATCCAGATACAGTTTTCTTTTCTTTATCTTAATTTCAAACCCGAATCTGGAGCTGTAATAATGTTAGATGATATATGCCAATGTTATCTAATAATTATTGTAGTAATAGAACATGTGGGTTTTTATCCAACTCACAGATAGTGGAGTCTAAGATGACGGCGGCAACTGTCATTTAGGGCATTCCACTGTTTAAAAATCATCTCACCTTAATGATTAGGGAACTGGACCACAGATAACTGCAATCCAATTAACCCTAATTATTTTGTCATCTCTTTAGCCAAAATTCTTCTCATCTCCGGCTATTTCATCTCTGTGTCTCACTTCTGTCTAAACCCGCCTTATATTTTGGGTTATTTAATTTTATACTTCTCTATAAAATTATGCATGATATTATTATGTAAATATTGTGGTCTAATTATTTTGGGATCCTTCCCTTGGACATAGAAGTCTTGATTTTAATCAGATGCCTCATATTAAATTTCCAACAAAAATTCATTTATAAAATCCGGATCTAAGTAAGGGATAAATTCCTCAGTTATGACTAATTCATATTCGACTGGGGGTTGATTTTGGGAAATTAGAAGCAGAGTCAGCGATTAGGTCTCTCCTAGACTGAAAAGGTCTGTGTTCTTATTGAGAGTCTAGTACCTGTTTAGGGAGTGGTTCTCAAATATCAAATATTTTCCAAAAATGCTGTATGTTGGAAATCTTATATTAAATATTGCACTGACTCAGAGTCCGCTTGGATTCAGATGAGGTGTAATAGATAATACTAGAAGAACAACATGTGGGCCTTGGTTATTTTCTAAGGTAGGGTTGAGTTCCTTTCAACTTGTAATACCCGAGAAATCGACATCAAGTTTTAAAATCCGAAGTTTAAAAATTTGATTTATTTATCGAAATTGAACTAATTCCGAGAGAGCGGAATTAAATATTTCGGACAGTCGCGACTCGGATAGATGTATCGAATTATCCCAACAATCTCGGATAATTCATATTATGATTTTTAAAAGATTAAAATCATAATATTAAAAAAAAAAAGAAAGAAAGAAAAACGCGAGCGGGTGGCCGCGCGGAGCGCGCCACTCTGCTGTTATGACAAAGTCATAACGTTTCATGCGTTTCTTGCCATGATGTTGATGATGGGCGATTCCAAACGACTCTAATTTGAATGTCTGACGTTGGAGGACGTGTGGAGGGGATTTTGGATAGATTTTTGGGTGTGTTAACCCTCCACAAACCTTGATTAAGGTGATTTACAAGCTTGATGAGGCATTAGTTGGACCATGGTTGAGCAAGGTGGAGTAGTGGGGGTATGGGAGCTTTCACTTCGGGAGTTATCAGTCATCAAGCACTCACCACTCACCTAGGGTCTTAATGCCATCATTGGATGCCAATCATTTCAGATTCCCACTTCTATTTAACCTCACAACCCCTCTCCATTTCATTTGTTTGAAAAATCTGAGAGCTTTGGAGTGTATGTGAAAGTTGAGTGTTGTTCATAGGAATTGCAGAGGTTTCTTTCAAAGTTGGCACCTCCACTCTTTAATTACTTGGGTAAGTGAGGATTTCATTCATTTTCCTTAGTCCTAAACTCGGAATACAGGCCTCTAAGATAAGAATTTCTCCAACCGTTCGAATATAGGATCCATCGTAGGAGGAGGGGACTGTTGAGGCCGATCCGGACGATCTAGGGAGTTCTACCAAGAGAAATTTCGACCCTAAACTCATTCCAAGTAAGTTAATATTGTGCACGTCGATTTCTAGAGGTTTTGGTTGAGTACAACTCGAGATATAGGTTCATCTTTTCATTTGACAAAATCTGTCAAATAGGGTTTTCCTATGACCAATTTTATTGTTCTGAGTAATCGACCATGATCCGTACATTTTTAGAAAATCTCTCCAAAATGAAACTTGTTCCTAATGTCCTAAATAATGCTCTCTGTAAATATTTATAATTTTTGGACATGTTTTGTTCATCCAAATTCGATCTGGTATTTTCTGCATATACGTTGACAGTTTTGATGTATGTATGTAGTCAGTTTTTGTTGTTCGATTCACTCTCGCCTATGATCGTTTTTAGTGCTTGATGTCTTCATGAAATTTGTTCTAATATGTGTCTAGATCATCCCTGTAAAATTTTATGGTTTTTGGAGTACGTATGAAATTGTTATGAATTTTTGAACTGACTGTGGTCGAATTTACTGAAGCATGAGAAAGTGTAAATCAGTAGCTTTCTGTAATCAGTTAAAATGACCTATTTAGAGTCCAAATTTTGAGATGGCTATTTCTATGAAAAATGTTTATTTTGGTGTTTCCTAGCCACTGTAATTTTTCCAGAATTTTTAAAGTTGGTTTACTGCATTTTTAAAGGCGATTTCAGAAACTGCTACAATGTCACTTTTGGTCGGTTAATGCTATTTTGAATATTCGATGAACTAAGAGTCGATTGTTACTCGTTTTTGGATGTATATGAAATCTGGATATGTGGTGAATATTATGGAATGATAAAAATGTGGTTTTAAAACTTTGTGAGTTTTGATCGAGTGGGATGCCATGTGTTAGAGGGTAAGTGCACTTGGCGTGAGCTCGTTGGGCCGCCCCCTCTTTTGTAGCCAAAACGGCATATGTGAAATTGTGGTTTCATGATTGTAAGAGTCTATACTCCTAGATGTATCCATATGGGTTATCTAGGGCTCCGGAGTGGTCTGTATAGGGTCACTGCTTTCACATCCCTCGTGGGTACGAGTCCCAGAGGTGGGTTGATTCGAAAGGGCTTAGGCCTAGAATCATGTTAATGGAGGCCTTGTGGGTGTAAGTTCCCAAGGTCATATTGGGTGTCCTCGATCATAACTAACATTGGTAAAATATTCGTGGAATATGTGTAAGAGATTTTAAATTAATTTATTTACTCGTCTTTTTAAATAAATATATTATTTTGTATACTCTCCTAAAAACTTTTAAAATTCGTTGTGCTATATATTAACTTACGCAGTACCTTTGTACTGATAAATTGTTGTTTTATTTTCTTTTCAGATTTCGCAGAGCAAGCATCGCATGGAGGGATGGGATTTCCATTTTTAAAAGAAGACTTGTCGCATTTTAATTATTTTTAATTTATGCATTGGACTTAGACTCTGGTTTTGGCCGCATGTTTTGGCCCTGTTTATTTTTGCTTCTGCACTGCATATTATTATTACGCGTGTTATACTCTGATTAAACTTCGGGCTTATTTGAATGGTTTTTAAATGTTTTTAAGTTAATGATGCAACTTAAGCCTTAGCATCCTTTTAAATAAGCTCAATTTGATCGGGTCTTGTTTGGAAGGGTGTGGCGGTAGCGTCCCGGCCTGGGTGACCAAATCCGGGGTGTTACAAAGTGGTATCAGAGCCCGAATTTTTTTTTAAGCTATTATTTTTCGGCCCAATATAGAGGCCCAAAATATTAAAGATTATTTTTAAACTTTTTCACTACTATTTCCATGGAAAGGAAATTTTTTTTAAAAAAAAAACCCATGGAAAAATATATCTCAAAAAATTCGACAAGTCTCAAAATATTACTCCTTCTGTCACAGACAAGGTGTCTGGTTTGACTTTTTGGCACTGTTCATTATTTATCTTTGACTCAATATTATTCCAAGTATATATTTGAAAAAAATAGATGAGTTGGGTCTTGTTAGAATCGTATAATCATGTAGTTTTATACTATATATTTTACATAATTTTTTGTTGTACATATTTTGAGATATTAACGATTGAAAAGGTGCATTGGATTGTGTGCAGAAATGAAACAAGACATCTTAAATGGGACAGAGGGAGTATTATTTTTGGGGGGTGCATATGCATTAACATATGTGCTTAAAATGTGCAAGATATTGATATGTTAAAAATTTATTTTTAGATGGCCAACCCAAAGCTTTTTGACATGATGACCGATATGCTATGTTCGATGACTAGTATCATGCATGAGTTAAGACATAGCCGTGATGAGGTTAGTGCATATAAGGACCATGTAAAAGGTATCGAGAAAGAGTTGGAGAAATTGAGGAATGCTCGACAGCAGGATTTGGGCCGTATCGTTGCTCTTGAAACTCTGTTTCATGAGGAGCAACACAACAACCACATGCTTAGGGGACGTGTGTTCACTTTGGAGCATGAGATTGTTGACCTTCAAAACCGACTCAATGCACCGGAACCTGAGGAAGAAGAGGAGGACCCGGATATGTATATTGATATTGAGGGCGTAGAGGAGGAGGAACCAGAGGCAGAGGTAGTGGACCCACCGATACCTCTTGACTCCGATGGCGAGTATGAGCATGACAGGGCACTCCTCGGCTATTCTCCCGATTATCTACTAGATTGATCGCATCATATCGTTGGATTATCTATTGCTTTCCGTATTTCATATTACCTTGATTTGCCTTCCATTGTAGCTGCTTTATAATTTTTCCTAAATGATATAGTGAAGCATTTTCCCTTTCCTTTGTTGCGCCGTCTCTTTTAGAATTCTGCGTACTTGAGATGTTAGAACTTACTAACTTGACTACTAACTTACCGTAGAATTTGATTCTTACCCTTGCGTGCTTATCTAACAGAATGCCACCAAGGGGAAGACCGCGAAGGGAAAACCCTGCTGCTAACAATGCCATCCCTAATGTAACCGCCGAAGGTGGGGCACCACTGAACTCGGACGGAGCAAATGGGCCAGTGGGTGCAAACCCACCCAACGTTGGAGGTCAGGCGGGCGCCGTACCCAATGTTGTGGACGCACGGCTGAGGACAGTAGAGCAAGTCCTCATAGCACTGGGCAACGCCGAAGTTAATAGGGCCCAAGCGGCGGTAACTCCGCCGGCAGCCCGTATTAACTATCTGGCAATGGTAAACCCCTACCAACCGCCCCATTACGAGAGACAGGAGGATCCCGCAAAGCTAGAAGACTGGATCAGGACATTTGAAAAGCTTTTGAACGCCGTCAGATGTCCCGAGAATGAGAAAGTGAGAGTAGCGACGTACTACTTAAGTGGGGAGGCGGATGAGTGGTGGCAGAACCACCAAGGAGGGCTAGCTGATGGCGAGCAAGTTTATTTTTGGGAAGAATCAAGGAGATGATGAGAGAGAGATTTTACCCCCTTAGCACGAAGACTGCTAAGTACGAAGAGTTTATCAACCTTCGTCAGGGTACTCAGACGGTACAGGAGTACTACGCGAGGTTCAAGGAACTCGTCCGTTTCGCTCCAAGACAGGTACCGACTGATGCTGACAAAGCCCAGAAATTTGAGATGGGGCTGAACCTCAGCATCAGAGAGATTTTAGTTGGCGGACAGCACACAACTCTGCAGGCTGTTTACGATCGTGCAGTGGCAATCGTACGGGTACAACAGCTGAAGCGCAAGGACCATGGGGAGTCGAGCAAGGGCCTAAACAACTTTGATAAGAAGAACCGGAACAATAACACTGGAAATCACTTCAGGAGGGGAAATGACCAAGGGAGAAATGACGGTCAAAAGAGGCCAGATAACAGAGAATTCAATCGAGGAAGCCAAGGAAACCGGAGGCCGGATAACCAGGGCGCCTTCATACCCAGATGCCAGAAGTGCGACATTCCGCACTTGGTGCGCGAATGCCCAAGACCGGGGCATTGTTACCGGTGTGGCCGAGAAGGCCATATGAAAAAGGAGTGCTGGACGAGAGAGGATCGTATCGAGAAGAGGCCGGATCTGCTGAACCGTCCTCAAGGGAACAGGCCAGCTGGCGCGAACCAGCAAACCAATCAAGGTCAGAGGGTTCCACAGGCACAGAGGCCACCTCTAAATCACAACCAACAGGGAAATCAGGGGGGAGCAATGGGACGCTTGAATGTGATAAATCAAGCGGATTTGGCCGCTCAAGGAGAAGTGATCACTGGTACGTTTACTGCTTTAAGCGTACCTGTTAAAGTTTTGTTCGATTCAGGCGCGAGCTGTTCTTTAATATCTACAAGGATTATATCTGCCTTAGATCTTCCAGCGCCTACGAACATTAACTTAGGAATTCAATTACCATCGGGCAAGGTGATATCGTGTTTGAAACGATACGATGGAACCCCGATAGTAATCAAGAACCTAGAATTCTTCGCGAATCTAATTGAGTTTGATCTTGGGGATTTCGACGTCATCTTAGGCATGGATTTTCTGACTCAATACAAAGCTGTTATTCAGTGCCAGAAGCAGAAGATTTCCTTAGCCAAGAGTCGAGGGAGAAAGGTTGTGTATTACATGCAGCCTCGAAAGAAAAACGCTAAGGTAGTGAATGCCTTGAGGTTCTACAACCTCATACGGAAAGGCTATCACTTATATGCATGCTATGTGCATAACCTCAACGATGAGGGAAACAAGATAGACGAGATCCCAGTCATAAATGAATATCCTGACGTGTTCCCAGAAGATATTCCAGGGATGCCACCTGAGCGAGAGGTTGAGTTCACGATTGATCTGGTACCTGGAACCAAACCGGTATCCAAGGCACCTTATCGCATGGCACCAGCAGAAATGAAAGAGCTGAAGGAACAACTAGAAGATTTGTTATCAAAAGGTTATATTCGACCGAGTACGTCACCTTGGGGAGCGCCAGTCCTATTCGTTAAGAAGAAAGACGGTGGACTTCGGTTATGCATAGACTACAGAGGTCTTAATCAAGTCACGATTAAGAACAAATACCCGCTACCCAGGATCGAAGACCTTTTCGACCAACTAAGAGGAGCTTCGGTATTTTCCAAGATCGACCTGAGATCGGGATACCACCAACTGCGTATAGCCGAGAAGGATATACCGAAGACAGCGTTTCGTACGAGATATGGGCACTACGAGTTCACCGTAATGTCCTTTGGTCTCACAAACGCTCCCGCAGTATTCATGAATCTCATGAATAGTGTTTTCCGAGAGTTGCTGGATTCTTGTGTCGTCGTATTCATCGATGATATTCTAGTTTACTCAAGGGACGATGAGGAGCATACGAAACACTTGCATCAAGTACTTGAAACTCTGAGGAGAAATCAGCTGTACGCAAAACTGACGAAATGCGAATTTTGGATGAAGGAAGTCGCATTTTTGGGGCACATAGTATCGGCTAAGGGAGTGTCGGTTGACCCGGCAAAAATATCGGCAGTGATTGATTGGCCGGCACCGACAAGTCAGACAGAAGTAAGAAGCTTTCTTGGACTAGCCGGATACTACAGAAGATTCGTGAAAGATTTCTCCAAGATTGCAAGGCCAATGACCCAACTGCTGAAGAAGGGGTTAAAGTTCGAATGGACTACAGAGTGCGAAAAGTCTTTCCAAGAACTCAAGAAAAGACTTACGACAGCGCCAGTCCTGATACTTCCATCAGAAACAGAAGAATTTGAAGTGTATAGTGACGCTTCAAAAGAAGGACTCGGGTGTGTACTTATGCAAAACTAGAAGGTTATTTCCTACGCGTCGCGACAACTCAAGCCGCATGAGGAGAATTATCCGACGCACGATCTAGAATTAGCCGCGGTGGTGTTCGCTCTCAAGATTTGGCGACACTACTTATACAGACGAACGTGTCGGATGTTCACAGACCACAAGAGCCTCAAGTACATATTTACTCAAAAGGAGTTAAATATGAGGCAACGGCGATGGCTTGAGTTAATCAAGGACTACGACCTGGAGATAGCCTATCACGAAGGAAAAGCAAACGTCGTGGCAGATGCATTGAGCCGAAAGGCGAAGCACACGACAAACACTCTTATTTTACCGTCAGGACTATATATGGACTTAGCAAGGTTAGAAACTGAACTAGTCCATTATGGGACTGTGGTAGAAAGGGTGAATGCCGTGATGATTGAATCTACCGTATTTGACGAGATTCTGGCAGCTCAGCCGGATGATGAGAATCTCAAGAGGATCAAGGAGAAGATGGACGAGGGAAAAGCGGTAGGATTCACAATCCACGATAACGGGAGTATTCGCTTTAAAGGGAGGTGGTGCGTTCCTCACAAGTGTGAGGAATTGAAGCAAAAATTGATGGAAGAAGGTCACAGTACGCCTTATTCAGTACACCCTGGTGGTGATAAGCTGTACAAAGATTTGAAGAAAATCTATTGGTGGCCGAGAATGAAGAAAGATGTTGCGGATTTTGTGGCTAAATGCATAACTTGCCAAAAGGTAAAGGCAGTACGGCAAAAGCCATTGGGATTGGTGAGACCGTTGGAGATCCCAAGTTGGAAATGGGATAGCATCTCCATGGACTTTGTCTCGGGCTTACCAAGGTCTCCTCGAGGGATGAACAAAATTTGGGTAATAGTTGATCGGTTAACAAAGACTGCCATCTTTATACCAATGAAAGACAATTGGTCGATGGATCAACTAGCCAAGGCGTATATCGATAATGTGGTTCGAAGACACGGAGTGCCACATGATATTATTTCTGACCGAGACAGTAGATTTGTCTCAAATTTTTGGACAAAATTACAAGAAGCCTTGGGAACCCAAATCAAGATGAGCACGGCCTTTCATCCGATGACCGACGGTCAAACTGAGCGGACGATTCAAACACTTGAAGATATGGTTAGAGCGTGTGTACTTGAATTCAAGGGAAGTTGGGAGAACCACTTGCCGCTAATTGAGTTCTCGTATAACAACAGTTATCATGCTAGCATTGGCATGGCACCGTTCGAAGCTCTCTATGGACGCAAGTGTCGCAGTCCGCTATGCTGGACAAAGGATGAAAATTTTGTAGTTGTTGGACCTCAGCTCATTGAAGATATGAGTAAACAGATCCAGATCGTCCAACAAAAGATGAAGGCCGCACAAGATCGTCAAAAGAGCTATGCCGATATGAGGCGACAAGAGTTGGAATTCCAAGTGGGAGACAAGGTTATGCTAAAGGTGTCACCCATGAAGGGGGTGATGCGATTTGGCAAACGAGGGAAACTGAGTCCTCGTTACATTGGTCCATACGAGATTTTAGACCGTGTAGGTACCTTGGCCTACCGATTGGCCCTTCCACCGGAATTATCACGAGTGCACAATGTGTTTCATGTTTCTCAGCTGAAGAAATATGTGCACGATCCAACTCACGTCTTGCAAACTGATGTGATTGAGTTGGATGATGACCTGACGTATGAGGAGTATCCGATCGAGATACTTGACGTCAAAGAAAGAGTTACAAGAAACAAGACCGTGAGAATGGTAAAAGTACTATGGTCTAATCATGGTACAGAAGAAGCGACGTGGGAATTGGAATCAGATATGAAGCAGAAGTATCCTAACCTTTTTCAACGCGACTCGTGAGCAGTTATGGGGACATAACTGTAGTTCTAAGGGGGGGAAGGATGGGATACCCCGCAGAGAGTCGTCACGCGCCGAGGTAAGAATTTAATTTTCAAACCTCAAATATTTTATGCGTATCAATTATTACATGCATTACTATCAGTCTGAGTGCGACCCAACTTCGAGGACGAAGTTGATTTCTAAGGAGGGTAGACTGTAATACCCGAGAAATCGACATCAAGTTTTAAAATCCGAAGTTTAAAAATTTGATTTATTTATCGAAATTGAACTAATTCCGAGAGAGCGGAATTAAATATTTCGGACAGTCGCGACTCGGATAGATGTATCGAATTATCCCAACAATCTCGGATAATTCATATTATGATTTTTAAAAGATTAAAATCATAATATTAAAAAAAAAAGAAAGAAAAACGCGAGCGGGTGGCCGCGCGGAGCGCGCCACCAGCGCGCCACTCTGCTGTTATGACAAAGTCATAACGTTTCATGCGTTTCTTGCCATGATGTTGATGATGGGCGATTCCAAACGACTCTAATTTGAATGTCTGACGTTGGAGGACGTGTGGAGGGGATTTTGGATAGATTTTTGGGTGTGTTAACCCTCCACAAACCTTGATTAAGGTGATTTACAAGCTTGATGAGGCATTAGTTGGACCACGGTTGAGCAAGGTGGAGTAGTGGGGGTATGGGAGCTTTAACTTCGGGAGTTATCAGTCATCAAGCACTCACCACTCACCTAGGGTCTTAATGCCATCATTGGATGCCAATCATTTCAGATTCCCACTTCTATTTAACCTCACAACCCCTCTCCATTTCATTTGTTTGAAATATCTGAGAGCTTTGGAGTGTATGTGAAAGTTGAGTGTTGTTCATAGGAATTGCAGAGGTTTCTTTCGAAGTTGGCACCTCCACTCTATAATTACTTGGGTAAGTGAGGATTTCATTCATTTTCCTTAGTCCTAAACTCGGAATACAGGCCTCTAAGATAAGAATTTCTCCAACCGTTCGAATATAGGATCCATCGTAGGAGGAGGGGACTGTTGAGGCCGATCCGGACGATCTAGGGAGTTCTACCAAGAGAAATTTCGACCCTATACTCATTCCAAGTAAGTTAGTATTGTGCACGTCGATTTCTAGAGGTTTTGGTTTAGTACAACTCGAGATATAGGTTCATCTTTTCATTTGACAAAATCTGTCAAATAGGGTTTTCCTATGACCAATTTTATTGTTCTGAGTAATCGACCATGATCCGTACATTTTTAGAAAATCTCTCCAAAATGAAACTTGTTCCTAATGTCCTAAAGATGCCCTCTGTAAATTTTTATAATTTTTGGACATGTTTTGGTCATCCAAATTCGATCTGGTATTTTCTGCATATACGTTGACAGTTTTGATGTATGTATGTAGTCAGTTTTTGTTGTTCGATTCACTCTCACCTATGATCGTTTTTAGTGCTTGATGTCTTCATGAAATTTGTTCTAATATGTGTCTAGATCATCCCTTTAAAATTTCATGGTTTTTGGAGTAGGTATGAAATTGTTATGAATTTTTGAACTGACTGTGGTCGAATTTACTGAAGCATGAGAAAGTGTAAATCAGTAGCTTTCTGTAATCGGTTAAAATGACCTATTTAGAGTCCGAATTTTGAGATGGCTATTTCTATGAAAAATGTTTATTTTGGTGTTTCCTAGCCACTGTAATTTTTCCAGAATTTTTAAAGTTAGTTTACTGCATTTTTAAAGGCGATTTCAGAAACTGCTATAATGTCACTTTTGGTTGGTTAATGCTATTTTGAATATTCGATGAACTAAGAGTTGATTGTTACTCGTTTTTGGATGTATATGAAATCTGGATATGTGGTGAATATTATGGAATGATAAAAATGTGGTTTTAAAACTTTGTGAGTTTTGATCGAGTGGGATGCCATGTGTTAGAGGGTAAGTGCACTTGGCGTGAGCTCGTTGGGCCGCCCCCTCTTTTGTAGCCAAAACGGCATATGTGAAATTGTGGTTTCGTGATTGTAAGAGTCTATACTCCTAGATGTATCCATATGGGTTATCTAGGGCTCCGGAGTGGTCTGTATAGGGTCACTGCTTTCACATCCCTCGTGGGTACGAGTCCCAGAGGTGGGTTGATTCGAAAGGGCTTAGGCCTAGAATCATGTTAATGGAGGCCTTGTGGGTGTAAGTTCCCAAGGTCATATTGGGTGTCCTCGATCATAACTAAGATTGGTAAAATATTCGTGGAATATGTGTAAGAGATTTTAAATTAATTTATTTACTCGTCTTTTTAAATAAATATATTATTTTGTATACTCTCCTAAAAACTTTTAAAATTCGTTGTGCTATATATTAACTTACGCAGTACCTTTGTACTGATAAATTGTTGTTTTATTTTCTTTTCAGATTTCGCAGAGCAAGCATCGCATGGAGGGATGGGATTTCCATTTTTAAAAGAAGACTTGTCGCATTTTAATTATTTTTAATTTATGCATTGGACTTAGACTCTGGTTTTGGCCGCATGTTTTGGCCCTGTTTATTTTTGCTTCCGCACTGCTTATTATTATTACGCGTGTTATACTCTGATTAAACTTCGGGCTTATTTGAATGGTTTTTAAATGCTTTTAAGTTAATGATGCAACTTAAGCCTTAGCATCCTTTTAAATAAGCTCGATTTGATCGGGTCTTTTTTGGAAGGGTGTGGCGGTAGCGTCCCGGCCTGGGTGACCAAATCCGGGGTGTTACACAACTGCTATCCTCTTCTGCCAAAGCTTATTTTTGAGTCCTGAGTGAGTGCATCCGGAATGAACTAATTTATTAGTTTATTTCATTAGTTTGTATCTCATAACCACCCGACGGGAAGTGAACACTGCGAGCGGTTCACCGAGAATAGGGAATTCTTGATCCACATCCGGTCATTCTGACTGGGGGCTTTCTTTTACTACCAGAGTCAGACTTTCAAAAACCTCCGAGTGATAGGGTTTTAAATGCTTTCTTTATCGCTTTCTTTTAAATGCTTTCGTTAGAGGTCACTCGGTTGTATTGAGAGTTGTGTAACTGCTACTAGGACTGACAGTTAAGGGATAGTTCATGGCTTGATTAGAATCTTTGGGTGTGACCGGGGGAATGATGGGAGTACTTGGCATTTCAATCTATGGAGTGTCAGGTGTTGCTTGTCCACCACAGATAAATAATATAACTTTGCAAGGCCTGTGAGGGGAGTTATGAGTTTGTGGTATCTAAGATTATGTTTTCTTAAGAGCATGTAAACTCTTACTGTAAGTACCTGTCTGTTAAAGGGAACACGGTACAGAGAGCATGAGAGTTAGCTAACTGACGGATTATCCCAAACAAAGATCTGCGTATTAAAATGGAAGTTTAATTGTGTTTCATCTGAATCTTGTCCAATTTTTATTATTTTCTTTCTGTCCCTTCTGTCTCATTTTAAATCTGCTTTCTTAGAATAATTTTAACCGCTTTCTTAGAATAATTTATTGTTTTCTTAGATTAAATTTAATTCGCTTTCTAGAATAATTTTATCTGCTTTATTTTAATTGCTTTCATAGCTTAGTTTAAATTATGTCAAGTAGTTGTTAGAAATCTAACACAAACTTGAATCGAGTAACCGAGTAGAAAATCTTAGTAAACGATGTGGGCCCTGCTTCTATCGCACATCCTCCAGTGAACGATCCGGTACTTACTATAAATACTGCAATTTTTGACTCCGTGCGCTTTCGGGGGCACAGTTTCTTAACACGAGTAATAAAAATGTGACAACCTATAAATATATCCCTAATCCCAACTCCGCCATCATAAATTGGTTTCATTAAATAAAATTGAAAACCAGGATTATGATTTTTCAGAAAATACTCATGTAGTGGGAACTTGTCAAAAGTTTCATGGCAAGGATCTTCAAGGCAGGAAATTGTAAAAAGTTTCATGCCGGGGAGGTCCACAATGCCGTTTGAAATCAAAGTTTCCCACATGAGTAATAAAAAATGAAATATATCCTTAATCCCTTTCCCACGAATCATAACTCCTTTCTTTTAATAAATTCAAACTTGGGATATTTTAGAAAATACTCGTGTTAGTGAAATTTGTCAAAAGTTCCATGGCGCCGTTGCCGGGGAGGATGCAGCGTCGTTTATTAAGAGAATTACACTCCTGATTACTCATAGTTAGTTAGTGTATTTTAGTATATTTATTTCAGAACAGAAAAGTACCCCAAATCAATTAAACATTTAGAGTACTACGACTCTAAATGTGAGGATGTTGATTTGAGGGGAAAATCTAACCATTTGGGTATTTTGTCTTGCAGGAATCATGGAGCCACCAAAAATGGTATAAGGAGTTAAATGTGGAAGTGTAACATTGGGGCTACACTAAATTGCAATTGTAAATTGCAAAACACGTGAGACTCACGTGTTTGTCATCTCCACCACCTCCAGACTACGAAGCTCCACCACTGCCCCATCGCCCATCCACCGCATTACCATCACTGCTCTGAGGATGCCCTCATCACTGGTGAAACAACAAATGGAGCAGCAGACCTTCGGACTACAGGTTCCCGGTTGGATTAGTTCTGTAATTGACCGAAGATTATATCCGGAATTCAAAAGAATTTAAAATCCGGAATAATTTTCACAAGCACAGAATTAACCCAACCTAAATTTTTGCATGTCAAAATCATATATATATATATATATTTATATATATATAAACCTCTTGTGCATATTATATTAAATAATTCGGGTATTAATCAATTAACTCACATTTAGAGTACTAAGACTCTAAATGTGAGGATGTTGATATTTTTGAGAAAACCCGATAGCTTCTTCTGTGTTTGTTTTGCAGGAATTTGTGGAACTACCAAAAAGAAAATTAAAGCTCCAAAATAGGTTCCCGGTTGGATCGATTCTGTGATTAATTGAAAGTATTCTTGGAATTTAAAGCAATTTAAAATCCGGAATAACTTTTATAAGAACAGAATTAATCCGACCTAATTTATGCAAGTAAATATAGTAGATTAAATTTTATAAAATCCAAAAATGTGATTGAACAATTTTGATGAAAATCAGAATTTTCATAAGTATTGGGCATCGAACAATTGCCTTGTTCGGTGACCCAAACGATCACACATAGCCAAAATCGTTGAACACTTAGTTGGTTTGACGAAAAAGGCTATCAGAATTAATTTTTATCTTTTCATGTTAATATTTTCTCCCTCCCTCCCTCCTCTTTTTTTTTTCATTTTAATTTTGATAACTTGTTAAGTAGGAATTGATTTACTCACATTTCGAGCAAGGCTCAAAATGTGAGGATGTTGATTTTTTCACTTAAAAAAAAAGTGTGTTATTCTTATTCTTATTTTTATTTTGTTATTATAATATATATATTTATATACCAGTGCAAAGCATGCATAACTCTATCAGTTTAAATTCGCATATTTGATTTTGGTTTATGATTAAATTTTCAAACTTTTAAATTGGGATAATATAATTGAAGACATGCATGATATGAATTTTTGAGGTTTTGAGCTATAAAAATTTAATGATATAATCATCTTGTTGGGTAATGAGTCTTCATGTTGAGAATTTAATTGAATAAATTGTAAGAATTTTTCAAAGAATAAATTTAAGAATATTGTATGACATGAATGAACCATTCCATGTGAGATTTGAGCCATGAATCATTTTTACTCATTCTTTTCTTTGATGTGTGAAAATCATTTTAATTAAAGGAAACTAGAACCTGCGATTGGGACCGATTCAAGACCATGCCATATTCCAAAAATCGAGCATATGATCGAGGCACCTAGAAAAACCCCAAATTTTTGGCCTTCGTTTGAAATCCAATGTAACACCCCAGATTTTTTTTATCAACGTCCAAGGGAATAAAAAAATTTATTCCGATCAATGTTGAAATATTTCCGAGAAGAAGAAAATAATTTATCACAATAAATTATTGCTCGGAAATAAAACGCCGATAGATTTAAATTCAAAATGGAATAAAAGAGGGGAAGGAAGCCCGAAGACATTCCATTAATTGAGTCAAAATAATTGGAATTAAATTCAATAAGGAAAAGAATTTTAATTCCAAGAACCCGTGAAGTCGGAAGAAATTTAATGAAACAAGTTATTGCACGGGAATCAAAAGACGACAAATTGGAAGCCGACGAACCCGAGACCGACGGACTTAAGATCTCAAACATGAAATTTATTTGAGTCGAAATAAATTTAAGATAAGAATTTATGACCCGAGAATGACCCGAAAAATCGAGGCCGAAAACGTAGGAGGATAGAAATCCGAAAGAGAGGAGGAAAAGCACGACGGATCGCACGACCCCGCCCGGACCGAAGTCCAGGCGTGTTCGGCGCGCACCCGGCGCGCTAATCAATAGAAAACCGCGCCAACAGCGCGCCACTGCAGCAGCAGCTGCGTTTGTCGCGTTTTGGCGACTTTCTCGCCAATTTTCGGGGCCCAAGTGAAGAATCTCGATCTATCACGGGTGTAGCATCTTTTTGGATGTTATGTAATCAATCCTATCCCCATTTGTCAGCCATTTCATCAATCATTCACCCCAAACTCTCCAAAAACTCTCCCAAAAGCCAAACACTCTTCCGACGAACTTCCGGCGACTTTCCGACGAGTTTCCGGCAACCAAATCCAACCAAGGAAGTGTGTAGATCAAGGATTGCAGGCTTTGGATTGTTGGTAAGATGTTAATCAAGTTTCCATATGGTTTTAAGATCATAAACATCATCCTAACTTACGAATCTTCATATTCGAACACAAATCGGAGCCAAGGGAAGAATAAATCGGGTGGAAGAGATTCGTTCGTGACATTCCGTGGATTCCGGACGACCCCGTGACTTCCTAGACATCATCCCCACTGTAAGTTAACCTTACTATGGTTTTGGGTGACTTAAAATGCTACCAAACATAGAGATTCAACTCAAGAAAATTTATAAAAATCTGTCAACAAGAGAAACCCTCAACGCAGCGTTTTTGTATGAATGTTTCGAACCTCTAAAGCTGCTCAAACAACAAAACTCAAAACATGAAAAGTGTTGCTAAGGCTTTGGTCTAGCTTCTGTAAAAATTTCATAATTTTTCATGATGATTTGAAACCTGAAACCAACCCTAAACCGAAGAGTATTAAATCTGGATCTTAGAACTTTGGTAGATTTCACTCTCAATCTTGTTGGTTATTTTGACCATGGATCTAGGCCGATCTAGGATTGGTGCTAAACATGAAAGTTGTAGATCTATGAGTTTAGAACATCTCTGTAAGTTTTTAGAATTTTTCATTAAGATTTGAACCTCCAAACTCGAGCCGATCCGATCTGCGTTAGAACCGATGTCAAGAACCTTGACAGATTTCTTAATCAAACTCGACGAGCAAAACTCTTACTTCGAGTGTTCAAACCTGAAAACTCAAAACTAAGATTTTGATCCAAAGGTCATAAGCTATATTGTGTAAAAATTTCAAAGATTTTCATCAAGTTTTGATACCCCAAATCGTATCGAACATATTCTGCGTTTTTAAGAATTGTCAAAGGATGACAGTTTTCATAACCGAACTTGAGGAGCTTATTCCTATCACTTCTAGCCTGAACCAATCTTTGAGATCTAAACAAAAGTTGTTGGAAATCATGTCTAGTATGTCTCTGTAAAATTTCAGGATTTTTGAAGTTCATTTGATATGATAAAAAGTCGAATCTTTTAATGTTGTCAAACCTGAATCCTGACAGCTTTTTGTTTCTGAAGAAAATTTGATTTTTGACATGCTTCCCATCGTTTTTCCGAAAAACGTAAAACACGAAAGTTGTTCGTTGGGATGTTTTTGAGCTACTGTGAAAATTTCAGATCAATCGCCTAAGTAATGGATTTTTAAACCAAAAAGGCGCAAACTGTGATTTTTAAATCAAAGAGATTTTGAAATTTCGAACAAACGGTCGAGACGTTGAAATACGATATAACTATACTTTTGAAAATCCCGTTACACTAAATCAAAACACATGAGATACTTAACCTATGTAGAGGGTGAGTGCTCGATAGAGTGCCCCTCTAGCTTTTCACTTCGTGCCAAAACGGCCGAGAGTGATCGACGTAGGGGGTGAGTGCTCGATAGAGTGCCCCTCTAGCTCTTCGCATCGTTCCTATACGGACGAGTGTGACCTATGTTATGTAGAGGGTGAGTGCTCGATAGAGTGCCCCTCTAGCTTTTCACTTCGTGCCAAAACGGCCGAGAGTGATCGACGTAGGGGGTGAGTGCTCGATAGAGTGCCCCTCTAGCTCTTCGCATCGTTCCTATACGGACGAGTGTGACTATAAAAGAAACGAGAAATGTTGAGATGATGGCGTAACGGGAAATAAATAAATATATATAAAAAGCTCAGATTTTATGAAATTGGCTGCGGCCGCCGGATTGCCGGCTAAATTAAATATTGTTGAGATGGTGGCGTATCGGGAAGAATTTTTTTTTTTTTTAAAAAGCTCAAAACATCTTTTTATTAAATTTAATTAAAGGCTTTGAAACCCCTAACCCATGCTATGTGTTAACTTACTCAGCGCGTTTTTGCTGACCCAAACCATATATCTCCTTTTTCTTACAGAGAATGAAGAATATGCATCATCATATGCATACTGGGAATTTTTGGGGTTTACATCATGAACGGGCCTGTTTAACCCGTGTTTTGGCCATGTTGGCCCTTATACATTATTTCCGCTGCACAACTTATAAATTCCGCTGCAACTTTGATGTATTATCTTTAAATTATATATGAATGGGCTGTTTGAATATTTTAAATACTGAAAACCATAGCCTTGCATCTCTTTAGTGAGCTCGGAGAAACCGTGTCTTGCTAGGGAGGTGTGGCGGTGGCATCCCGGCCTGGGTTACCAAATCCGGGGTGTTACAGAGTGGTATCAGAGCCCAGACTATTTTAAAGCTATTTATTTTAAAGAAAATATCTGATACCAAAGTGGTATCAGAGCCCGGAATATTTTAAAACTACTATTTTAAAGAGCCCGGATTATTTTGAAGCTATTATATTTTAAAGAGCCCAATTATTATTTTGAAGTTAAAGCCCAAAATTTTAGCCCAAAATTTTTTTTTTTGAGGCCCAAGAAATTATCTTGGCCCAATAGCCTTGTTTTTATTTAAAGCCCAAATAATTTATTTCTTTCGGCCCAATATAGTGGCCCAAACCTTTTATCCTTATTTTAATCTATCCATGGAATAATTTATTTTTAAAACCCATGGATAAATAAATGCATGCATAAATTTTTTTTATTGGGGGGATCACATATACATATGCATACATAATTATTTACACTAACTCTTCTTATGTGAATTATCGGTAATAAGAAACACTCCTACCTTAGAACTCGACATGATCTTCACTTAGGAGCGCTTGCTAAAGACTAACCTTGCCTTAGTCCTAGATCTTGATCACTTAGAAACTCATCTTCGCGTGCTTCTATAACAGAAAATGGCACCTAGAAGGAAACTGAGGAAGGTAAGCCCAAACGGCACTGACACTAATCTCCCAAACGCACCTAACAACAATAAGATTCCTCCGAACGTAGGAGATCGAACGCCTCCTATTCCCAACAACATGGATGAACGTTTAAGGACGGTAGAAGAAGTACTCGTAGCATTAGGCAATGCCGAGGTGCATAGGGCACAAGCGGCAATACCTCCGCCAGTAGCCCGAGTCAACTACTTGGCATTGGTAAACCCCTACAACCCACCCCATTATGACGGGCAAGAGGATCCGGCCAAGTTGGAGGGTTGGATCCGTACCTTTGACAAACTCTTGGACGCTATCAAATGCCCCGACGAGGAGAAGATACATGTAGCGACCTACTACTTAGGAGGCGAAGCCGATGAGTGGTGGCAAAACCTTCAAACGAATTCAGAGGAAGATGAAGAATCCTACACCTGGGAAGGACTTAAGGAAGCCTTGAGAGAAAGATTCTACCCACTGAGCACCAAGACTGCAAAGTACGAGGAATTCATCAACCTCAGACAAGGAGCGCAAACAGTACAAGAGTACTACACCAAATTTAAGGAATTGGTACGATTTGCTACGAGGATAGTACCAACCGACTCTGACAAGGCTCAGAAATTTGAGATGGGTCTGAACCTTAGTATCCGGGAGATACTTGCAGTAGGACAATTCACGAACCTGCAGACGGTTTATGATCGCGCGGTAGCGGTTGCACGAGTTCAGGGATTGAAGCGGACGACGATAGGTGAGTCTAGCCAAGGTCCCCAAGGACAAGACAAGAGAGGTAAGGACCGCGGAGCTGATTATGACTCGGGTAGGAATAAACTTCGCAAAGGCCCAAATGGACCAGCCCAAGGCAACGATGGAGGCAATAATAGAAGGATTTTCACCCGTAAAGGCTACGTGCCCCGATGCCTAAGCTGTAACCAACCTCATCTGGTGAGGGGATGCCCTCAACCCGACACATGCTTCCGATGTGGTAGACGTGGACATCGGATGGAAGAATGTCGAACCCATATTAAGAATATAACCATAAGAGATGACCTGGTCACTGGACCTAACTAGCCACAAGTAACCAAGGGGGACTCATGGGACGTTAAATGTGGTAAATAAAGATATACCTGTGCTAGGCAACGATACTTGAACCTTCGTGGATGTGTAGGCAGTTATGGGGACATAACTGTAATCTTAAGGGGGGGAGGATGTAATACCCCGTAAGAATGCATAAGCATTTATTTTGAAACTCGAATATTTTGTATCCCAAATAAATTCTTTTTGAACTACGTAATGACTTGATCCCTTCACAGGGTACGTAGGCAACTTGGAAATTTCAATTCTGGGTTCAGTCAAACAATAATCAAACAATAATCAAACAATAATCAAACAACAAACGACGATCAACAATCGAACAATAATTCAATAACACAACATCGCAAATAGTAAACAAAAAGGACCATAACTCTTCGTGCGAGAAAGGCCGAAGCACAACTTCGGGGACGAAGTTGATTCTTAAGGGGGGGAGAGTGTAACACCCCAGATTTTTTTTATCAACGTCCAAGGGAATAAAAAAATTTATTCCGATCAATGTTGAAATATTTCCGAGAAGAAGAAAATAATTTATCACAATAAATTATTGCTCGGAAATAAAACGCCGATAGATTTAAATTCAAAATGGAATAAAAGAGGGGAAGGAAGCCCGAAGACATTCCATTAATTGAGTCAAAATAATTGGAATTAAATTCAATAAGGAAAAGAATTTTAATTCCAAGAACCCGTGAAGTCGGAAGAAATTTAATGAAACAAGTTATTGCACGGGAATCAAAAGACGACAAATTGGAAGCCGACGAACCCGAGACCGACGGACTTAAGATCTCAAACATGAAATTTATTTGAGTCGAAATAAATTTAAGATAAGAATTTATGACCCGAGAATGACCCGAAAAATCGAGGCCGAAAACGTAGGAGGATAGAAATCCGAAAGAGAGGAGGAAAAGCACGACGGATCGCACGACCCCGCCCGGACCGAAGTCCAGGCGTGTTCGGCGCGCACCCCGGCGCGCTAATCAATAGAAAACCGCGCCAACAGCGCGCCACTGCAGCAGCAGCTGCGTTTGTCGCGTTTTGGCGACTTTCTCGCCAATTTTCGGGGCCCAAGTGAAGAATCTCGATCTATCACGGGTGTAGCATCTTTTTGGATGTTATGTAATCAATCCTATCACCATTTGTCAGCCATTTCATCAATCATTCACCCCAAACTCTCCAAAAACTCTCCCAAAAGCCAAACACTCTTCCGACGAACTTCCGGCGACTTTCCGACGAGTTTCCGGCAACCAAATCCAACCAAGGAAGTGTGTAGATCAAGGATTGCAGGCTTTGGATTGTTGGTAAGATGTTAATCAAGTTTCCATATGGTTTTAAGATCATAAACATCATCCTAACTTACGAATCTTCATATTCGAACACAAATCGGAGCCAAGGGAAGAATAAATCGGGTGGAAGAGATTCGTTCGTGACATTCCGTGGATTCCGGACGACCCCGTGACTTCCTAGACATCATCCCCACTGTAAGTTAACCTTACTATGGTTTTGGGTGACTTAAAATGCTACCAAACATAGAGATTCAACTCAAGAAAATTTATAAAAATCTGTCAACAAGAGAAACCCTCAACGCAGCGTTTTTGTATGAATTTTTCGAACCTCTAAAGCTGCTCAAACAACAAAACTCAAAACATGAAAAGTGTTGCTAAGGCTTTGGTCTAGCTTCTGTAAAAATTTCATAATTTTTCATGATGATTTGAAACCTGAAACCAACCCTAAACCGAAGAGTATTAAATCTGGATCTTAGAACTTTGGTAGATTTCACTCTCAATCTTGTTGGTTATTTTGACCATGGATCTAGGCCGATCTAGGATTGGTGCTAAACATGAAAGTTGTAGATCTATGAGTTTAGAACATCTCTGTAAGTTTTTAGAATTTTTCATTAAGATTTGAACCTCCAAACTCGAGCCGATCCGATCTGCGTTAGAACCGATGTCAAGAACCTTGACAGATTTCTTAATCAAACTCGACGAGCAAAACTCTTACTTCGAGTGTTCAAACCTGAAAACTCAAAACTAAGATTTTGATCCAAAGGTCATAAGCTATATTGTGTAAAAATTTCAAAGATTTTCATCAAGTTTTGATACCCCAAATCGTATCGAACATATTCTGCGTTTTTAAGAATTGTCAAAGGATGACAGTTTTCATAACCGAACTTGAGGAGCTTATTCCTATCACTTCTAGCCTGAACCAATCTTTGAGATCTAAACAAAAGTTGTTGGAAATCATGTCTAGTATGTCTCTGTAAAATTTCAGGATTTTTGAAGTTCATTTGATATGATAAAAAGTCGAATCTTTTAATGTTGTCAAACCTGAATCCTGACAGCTTTTTGTTTCTGAAGAAAATTTGATTTTTGACATGCTTCCCATCGTTTTTCCGAAAAACTTAAAACACGAAAGTTGTTCGTTGGGATGTTTTTGAGCTACTGTGAAAATTTCAGATCAATCGCCTAAGTAATGGATTTTTAAACCAAAAAGGCGCAAACTGTGATTTTTAAATCAAAGAGATTTTGAAATTTCGAACAAACGGTCGAGACGTTGAAATACGATATAACTATACTTTTGAAAATCCCGTTACACTAAATCAAAACACATGAGATACTTAACCTATGTAGAGGGTGAGTGCTCGATAGAGTGCCCCTCTAGCTTTTCACTTCGTGCCAAAACGGCCGAGAGTGATCGACGTAGGGGGTGAGTGCTCGATAGAGTGCCCCTCTAGCTCTTCGCATCGTTCCTATACGGACGAGTGTGACTATAAAAGAAACGAGAAATGTTGAGATGATGGCGTAACGGGAAATAAATAAATATATATAAAAAGCTCAGATTTTATGAAATTGGCTGCGGCCGCCGGATTGCCGGCTAAATTAAATATTGTTGAGATGGTGGCGTATCGGGAAGAATTTTTTTTTTTTTTTTAAAAAGCTCAAAACATCTTTTTATTAAATTTAATTAAAGGCTTTGAAACCCCTAACCCATGCTATGTGTTAACTTACTCAGCGCGTTTTTGCTGACCCAAACCATATATCTCCTTTTTCTTACAGAGAATGAAGAATATGCATCATCATATGCATACTGGGAATTTTTGGGGTTTACATCATGAACGGGCCTGTTTAACCCGTGTTTTGGCCATGTTGGCCCTTATACATTATTTCCGCTGCACAACTTATAAATTCCGCTGCAACTTTGATGTATTATCTTTAAATTATATATGAATGGGCTGTTTGAATATTTTAAATACTGAAAACCATAGCCTTGCATCTCTTTAGTGAGCTCGGAGAAACCGTGTCTTGCTAGGGAGGTGTGGCGGTGGCATCCCGGCCTGGGTTACCAAATCCGGGGTGTTACATCCAAACCCAAAAATATTTTCCCTTTAGGATTAAGCAATTTGAGCCTTAAGCCTAATTTTTCTTTGAAGCCCTCTGTATTATTCCTATCCTTACAAAAAGACCAAAAAATTCAAACTCAAGTGTGCAAGAAGGCATTACAATTTATGATCATCAAATTCATCAATCGGTTTTCAAAAAAAAAAACCGATAAAAAACCAATAAAAAAAAGAGAGAAAGAAAAATATTGAGTCCCATTCAACAGAAATAAATTGCAAATGACAAAGCAAATTAGACTTAGTCTAATGTTATGCAATAGAAGAGGAAAATAAAAGAAAGAAAAATATGATGATCATAAATTTTTAAATAAAAATAATGCCAAGATTTGATAATATTAATTCTTGCCACTTCTTAGCCCAATAATTTCCTTTCTTACCAAATGTTACAACCGTATGCCCCGTCATAACCTTAAATAAGACCTCGTGATCTCGATTTGAAGAAATGAGCCGGTGGCGAGTTGGTCCAATCGCAAGCTTATGGGATAATTTAATTAAATTTGATTATGAGCGTTCGTGATTAAAACCCAAATTTGAGAGTGAGTGAAATTTCCGCTTCTACCATATGTGAGGCTCTGTTTCTAAATTTCTGTTCATGTCATACTTTAATTCTAGAATTAAATCAATGAATTTTTCTAAACATAATGTTCATGAAGAATTATCAATAATGACTGATTTGTAGGCCTGATTAAGTGAGAAGTATCATTTTATTAAACACTGCAATCAAGAGAATTTAATACTTGTAGTTTTCGATTGTCTTATCCCAATCTAAAAAGAATGAAATTTTTAAAGCCACGAAAATAGATTGAATATGCAGCGTAGGAGCACTGACTCTGACTGCTCGGGGACGATCAGTATTAAATCTGAGAATGTTGATAATGGCCAAAACTGATCATTATTTTCAATCTATTTCCGTGTCTAATACAGACATTTGATCGCATTCCGGTCTTATTTAAATAAGAAAGCAGTCGAATTTGACAGATTTATGCAAGTTTATATGAATAATAAGCTGTTATTGAAAAATACAAAAATATTGTTATTTTTCATTAAATTCTTATTAAAAAAAATCCAAAAACATGATAAAAATATTAAAAATGCCACATTTGATAAATATAGTGTGGTAGTATCTGTTCGGTGGAACACGGATCCATTAAACGGAACACAAACAAAATATCAAGTGGAGCAAATATACATATTTATATTATTTTATATTTTGATGTATATATTTTTAATTTTTATGTTTGTTTTTATTTCTGTTTTCTGCTATAATTTAAACATTAATTGGTCCATTACTCACTTTTAATTTTAATTAATTGCAGGTGATTTAATTTAATTTGGCAATTTCAGTCCAGTCCAAATGTCTTGCAGTCCAAATCAATCCAAACTCCAACCCCCAGCCCAACAAAATTTAATTAGTCCAATACCACCACATTCAGTCCAAGCCCACCAACAATAGCCCAAATTACCATTAGCCCATTACCAAAAACTCCAAGCCCAACCCTAACCCTAACCCTGCCCTAGCCGCCGCCGCCACCCTGCCGCCGGCACGCCGCCGCCTCCGTCGCCCATCTCCACCATTCTTCAACCTCCACCACCACTGCCCACTACTTCTCCAACCACCCAGCAATCCGCCACCACCAACACTCCATACTCCGGCCAAGCCTCCATCTCCCACAACCAAGCGCCGCCGCTGCCTCCATCTCCACCCCTTGCTCCGGCCGTCACCTCTAGCAGCTCCCTCCGTCCAGCCACCTTCAACCCCATTTCCAGATTCGTCCCACCTGCCTACCTCCTCCGTTTCATCCTCAACGCCAGTCCTCTCTTCCGGCCACCATCGCCTCCAAGCCCCTTATCCAGGCGCCCTCTTCCAGCGAGCTCTCCACCACCCCTTTCGATTGTTCTCAACCGGCAGCTCCACGATTGAATGAAGAAAGAAAAACAGAAAAAAAAATGGGAACAAAAGCAAAGAAGATGAAAACTGGTAATAGAAACGGGAGAGGAAGAATTGAAAGAAAAGAAAAAGAAGAGAAATTGGAAAACTGGAAAAGAAAATGGAACAATAACAAGCAAGAAGAGAAGAAGAAATGGAGGAAGAAAGGAAGCTGGAAAGAGAAAATGAAAGAGACGGATGGAAGAGAAGAATAAGAGGGAAGAGAAAGAAAATAAAAATGGAGGAAAGAGAAAAATTAAAGAAAAAGAGATAAATTTTATCCGGACCTGGGGACCCCGGTCGCTAAACAAATCCGTGTCTCGAGGCCATGTTTAGCGACACGGAGCCTAGGGACAGGGAAATTGCTTAAGTACTGGGGATGTTTAGAGACACAAAAATCCGTGTCGAGAAACCATGTATAGCGACACAGAAAAAATGATTAGGGACTGTGAGAGAGGCACCCCAGTCGCTAACCAATGGACCGCGACTGGGGCACATTCCGCGACACGGAGAGAAGAAACAAGAGGAGCTGCAGGTCACGTGACATGCTATTATTAATTTCCCACATGTCAAATCACTCTCAAGGACCTGGGACTTCAGCTCCCACAGGCATTTAATTTTTGTCTTTTCCTCATGGACCTCAAGTCCCGCCCCTCCTGCGCGTCATCCTGGAGCTAAAAAGTGTGTCCCGAACCAGATTTTGTTCCGCGACAGACATAATTGTTTAGCGACTGGTGGGCCTTGAATGGGCCTAGGGCTTAATTCCACTACTCTATAAATATATCCTCCCACCCCCTTGAACAGTAACCTAGCTACACTTTAGTTTATTTTACTGTTCTTGGAGGCACCACTGTGCTCTCCAAATTAGTGTAGGTAGATAGTTTTATTTATTTTATGCAATGTAGTAGATCTTAGCTTAATTTAATTTATGCTTTGTAATAAATAAGTGTAGCTAGTGTTAATTTTCTTTCTCAGTTTATATTTTTGTATTTTAGGTTTCAAACACTTAATTATTAAAGTATATTTTGAACTTTGTTTTGTTGCTTTAATCAAGAAAAGGCCCACAAAAATATGTCATGGACTCTCTTCCATTTTGTTTACTGCTTTGTTTTTATTTTTTGGGTCACTTGACCATTTTTTTTTATTATTTTAGGTAGGTTTTAATGCTTTCATAGGTTTAATGAATGTATAACCACTTGATGCCTATCTCTTGCTAGATCTATTAGTGTAGGTTTCATTTAAATTTTAGTCCCTTAGTATAGTTTCATTGTATATTTATTTGGTGGTTGTTTCACTGTTTCTTAGTGTTTTACTTTATTTTATTTTATTTTATTTTATTTTTAGTTTAATAGGTCTAGAAAGTGGATGGCATTTTAGTGTTTGTGCATATTTATTTAAAAATTGCATTTCCTATATTGTATTGCATTATGTTGTAACCCAACGGGTTGCAACATAATTTTCCCATTGTGATCCCACGGATCACAACGCACTCCCCTGCAATGTAATATTAGGCGTTATGCTGCCAAAATTTTATAAATTTTTTTTAAAAAAAATCCCTCTGTCGCGAAACCCCTGTCGCGGACCCACGGTCCGCGACACACCCCTTGATTAGCGACAGAGGACCCAAATGCTTGCAATTTTATTCGGGAAGGGCTCTGTCGCGAAACCCCTGTCGCGGACCCACGGTCCGCGACACACTCCTTGTTCCGCGACCAGGAATTATGCCTTTGTTGGATTTTCTAACCTTGTGTCGCTAAACCCCGGTCTCGGTCCCTGGCCTAGCGACACAGATTTTTGTTTAGCGACACAACAACCCTAATTTTCAAAACATCCCATTTCTCTTATCTCCCACCTCTCTGTCGTGATCCCCCTGTCGCGGACCCATGGTCCGCGACACAAACTCTGTTTCACGACAGGCAGGGCATTCTTTTTGCCAAATTTTTATTCTCCATCTCACCCCATTAATTAATTGAACCTTTATATTAATATTTTGAGGTTGAAATCCAATGATCTCAACCCATGATTAATTTGATATAAAGAACTTTGTTCAATTTTCCATTAAAAGATTCTTCTACAAAAATTAAACTCTAATGATCTAATTATATAATCCGGACTGTGATTGATTAATTAATTATGGAATGAGAGATTATTTAGACCATGATGAGTAATTATGGATTTAATTCTATATCCTTGCATGAGAAACCAATGTATCTCATACAAGATGACCCAAAAATATTTTCTTTTATTTATTCTGTCTTTTCCGTGTTGTGTGAAACAACTAGTAAGAGATATAACAGACTAATGTTGGCGGGTATTCCCACACGGATAAACTAGCTCGTGGTCTGTATATTAATTACTAGATGTTATTTTGCATGGTCCGGATAGTGGTCGGTGGAAGCCTTGGCGGTTCGTCCATCCGGGATTATAATAGCTGCTCAGCAGACTCCTATCCGGATACAGTTTTCTTTTCTTTATCTTAATTTCAAACCCGAATCTGGAGCTGTAATAATGTTAGATGATATATGCCAATGTTATCTAATAATTATTGTAGTAATAGAACATGTGGGTTTTTATCCAACTCACAGATAGTGGAGTCTAAGATGACGGCGGCAACTGTCATTTAGGGCATTCCACTGTCTAAAAATCATCTCACCTTAATGATTAGGGAACTGGACCACAGATAACTGCAATCCAATTGACCCTACTTATTTTGTCATCTCTTTAGCCAAAATTCTTCTCATCTCCGGCTATTTCATCTCTGTGTCTCACTTCTGTCTAAACCCGCCTTATATTTTGGGTTATTTAATTTTACACTTCTCTATAAAATTATGCATGATATTATTATGTAAATATTGTGGTCTAATTATTTTTGGATCCTTCCCTTGGACATAGAAGTCTTGATTTTAATCAGATGCCTCATATTAAATTTTCAACAAAAATTCATTTATAAAATCCGGATCTAAGTAAGGGATAAATTCCTTAGTTATGACTAATTCATATTCGACTGGGGGTTGATTTTGGGAAATTAGAAGCAGAGTCAACGATTAGGTCTCTCCTAGACTGAAAGGGTCTGTGTTCTTATTGAGAGTCTAGTACCTGTTTAGGGAGTGGTTCTCAAATATCAATTATTTTCCAAAATTGCTGTATGTTGGAAATCTTATATTAAATATTGCACTGACTCAGAGTCCGCTTGGATTCAGATGAAGTGTAATAGATAATACTAGAAGAACAACATGTGGGCCTTTGTTATTTTCTAAGGTAGGGTTGAGTTCCTTTCAACTGCTATCCTCTTCTGCCAAAGCTTATTTTTGAGTCCTGAGTGAGTGCATCCGGAATGAACTAATTTATTAGTTTATTTCATTAGTTTGTATCTCATAACCACCCGACGGGAAGTGAACACTGCGAGCGGTTCACCGAGAATAGGGAATTCTTGATCCACATCTGGTCATTCTGACTGGGGGCTTTCTTTTACTACCAGAGTCAGACTTTCAAAAACCTCCGAGTGATAGGGTTTTAAATGCTTTCTTTATCGCTTTCTTTTAAATGCTTTCGTTAGAGGTCACTCGGTTGTATTGAGAGTTGTGTAACTGCTACTAGGACTGAGAGTTAAGGGATAGTTCATGGCTTGATTAGAATCTTTGGGTGTGACCGGGGGAATGATTGGAGTACTTGGCATTTCAATCTATGGAGTGTCAGGTGTTGCTTGTCCACCACAGATAAATAATATAACTTTGCAAGGCCTGTGAAGGGAGTTATGAGTCTGTGGTATCTTAGATTATGTTTTCTTAAGAGCATGTAAACTCGTACCTGTCTGTTAAAGGGAACACGGTACAGAGAGCATGAGAGTTAGCTAACTGACGGATTATCCCAAACAAAGATCTGCGTATTAAAATGGAAGTTTAATTGTGTTTCATCTGAATCTTGTCCAATTTTTATTATTTTCTTTCTGTCCCTTCTGTCTCATTTTAAATCTGCTTTCTTAGAATAATTTTAACCGCTTTCTTAGAATAATTTATTGCTTTCTTAGATTAAATTTAATTCGCTTTCTAGAATAATTTTATCTGCTTTATTTTAATTGCTTTCATAGCTTAGTTTAAATTATGTCAAGTAGTTGTTAGAAATCTAACACAAACTTGAATCGAGTAACCGAGTGGAAAATCTTAGTAAACGATGTGGGCCCTGCTTCTATCGCACATCCTCCAGTGAACGATCCGGTACTTACTATAAATACTGCAATTTTTTACTCCGTGCGCTTTCGGGGGCACAGTTTCTTAACACGAGTAATAAAAACGTGACAACCTATAAATATATCCCTAATCCCAACTCCGCCATCATAAATTGGTTTCATTAAATAAAATTGAAAACCAGGATTATGATTTTTCAGAAAATACTCATGTAGTGGGAACTTGTCAAAAGTTTCATGGCAAGGATCTTCAAGGCAGGAAATTGTAAAAAGTTTCATGCCGGGGAGGTCCACAATGCCGTTTGAAATCAAAGTTTCCCACATGAGTAATAAAAAATGAAATATATCCTTAACCCCTTTCCCACGAATCATAACTCCTTTCTTTTAATAAATTGAAACTTGGGATATTTTAGAAAATACTCGTGTTAGTGAAATTTGTCAAAAGTTCCAATCGCCTAGCCTTACCGCCACAACTGGCTCGAGTGCACAATGTGTTCCATGTATCCCAATTGAAGAAGTATGTGCATGACCCAACACTTGTACTCCAACCGGATGGAATTGAACTGGATGATGACTTGAGCTACGAGGAAATTCCGGTATGAATACTCGATGTTAAGGAGAGAGTAACAAGAAATAAGACCGTGAGGATGGTTAAGGTTCTTTGGTCGAACCATGAAAGTGAAATGGCAACATGGGAGTTAGAAGCAGACATGAGAGAGCGTTACCCGACCCCATTCCAAGACGATGCAACCACAGTTATGGGGACATAACTGTAATCTTAGGGGGGGGGGGAGGATGTAACGACCCGAATATTTTGTATCCCCAAATAAACAAATTCGAATTGTTTTGAACTACGTAATGACTTGATCTCTTCATAGGGTATATAGGTGAAACTTTTGACAAATTTCGTCAACACGAGTATTTTTATAAAATTTATCAAGTTTGAATTTATTAAATGAAAGGAGTTATGATTCATGGGAAGGGGTTTAAGGATATATTTCACTTTTTTATTACTCATGTGGGAAACTTTGATTTCAAATGGCGCGATGAAAATCCCCGGCCATGAAACTTTTGACAATTTCCCACTATAGGAGTATTTTCTGAAAAACAATAAACCCGATTTTCAATTTTATTTAATGAAACCAATTATGAAGATGGAGTTGGGATTAGGGATATATTTATAGGTTGTCACGTTTTTATTTACTCGTGTTAAGAAACTGTGCCCCCGAAAGCGCACGGAGTCAAAAATTGCAATATTTATAGTAAGTACCTGATCGTTCACTGGAGGATGTGCGATAGAAGCAGGGCCCACATCGTTTACTAAGATTTTCCACTCGGTTACTCGATTCAAGTTTGTGTTTTGACTATCAACTACTTGACATAATTTAAACTAAGCTATGAAAGCAATTAAAATAAAGCAGATAAAATTATTCTAGAAAGCGAATTAAATTTGATCTAAGAAAGCAATAAAATTATTCTAAGAAAGCGGTTAAATTATTCTAAGAAAGCAAATTTAAAAATGAGACAGAATGGACAGGAAGAAAATAATAAAGATTGGACAAGATTCAGATGAAACACAGTTAAACTTCCATTTTAATACACAGATCTTAGCTTGGGATAATCCTTTCAGTTAGCTAATTCTCATGCTCTCTATACCATGTTCCCTTTAACAGACAGGTACTTACAGTAAGAGTTTACATGCTCTTAAGAAAATAAATTCTAAGATACCACAGACGCATAACTACCCTTGCAATGCATTGCTAAGATATATTATTTATCTGTGGTGGACAAGCAACACCTGACAAATCATTAGTTGAAGTGTCAAGTACTCCCATCATTCCCCCGGTCACACCCAAAGATTCTAATCAAGCCATGAACTATCCCTTAACTCTTAGTCCCTGTAGCAGTTACACAACTCTCAATACAACCGAGTGACCTCTAACGAAAGCATTTAAAAGAAAGCGATAAAGAAAGCATTTAAAATCCTATCACTCGGAGGTTTTTGAAAGTTTGACCCTGGTAGTAAATGAAAGCCCCCAGTCAGAATGACCGGATGTGGATCAAGAATTCCCTATTCTCGGTGAACCGCTCGCAGTGTTCACTTCCCTTCGGGTGGTTATGAGATACAAACTAATGGAATTAGTTCGTTCCGGATGCACTCACTCAGGACTCAAAAATAGGCTTTGGCAGAAGAGGATAGCAATTGAAAGGAACTCAACCCTACCTTAGAAAATAACCAAGGCCCACATGTTGTTCTTCTAGTATTATCTATTACACCTCATCTGAATCCAAGTGGACTCTGAGTCAGTGCAATATTTAATATAAGATTTCCAACATACAGCAATTTTGGAAAATAATCGATGTGAAAATCATTCCCTAAACAGGTACTAGACCCTCAATAAGAACACAGACCCTTTCAGTCTAGGTGAGACCTAATCGCTGACTCTGCTTCTAATTTCCCAAAATCAACCCCCAGTCGGATATGAATTAGTCATAACTGTGGAATTTATCCCTTACTCAGATCCGGATTTTATAAACGAATTTTTGTTGGAAATTTATTGTGAGACATCTGATTTAAATCAAGACTTCTATGTCCAAGGGAAGGATCCCAAAATAATATTGACCACAATATCTACATAATAATATCATGCATAAATTTATAAAAAAGTGTAAAATTAAATAACCCAAAATATGAGGTGGGTTTAGACAGAAGTTGATACACAGAGTTGAAATAGTCGGAGATGAGAAGAATTTATTTTGGCTAAAAAGATGGCAAAACGATTGGGTGGACTGCAAACATCTGCTATCCAATTTCCCTCTCATTTGGATGGACTGATTTTTAGATAGCGGGATGGCCTTATATGTCAGTTGCCACTGTCACTTAGACCTCCACTATCCGTGAAATTGGAAGTAAAAACCCACATGCTCTTTTATAGCAGAAATTATTAGACGATATTGGCAAATATCATCTAACATTACTACAACTCGGAATTCAGGTTTGAAATTAAGATAAAGAAAAAGAAACTGTATCCGGACAGGAGTCAGCTGAGCAGCTATTATAATCCCGGATGGACGAACCGCCAAGGCTTCCACCGGCCACTATCCGGACCATGCAAAATAACATCTAGTAATTAATATACAGACCACGAGCTAGTTTATCCGTGTGGGAATACCCGCCAACATTAGTCTGTCATATCTCTTACTAGTTGTTTCACACAACACGGGTAAAGACAAAATAAATAAAAGAAAATATTTTTTGGGTCATCTTGTATGAGAGACATTGGTTTCTCATGCAAGGGTATGGGAATTATCCCATAATCACTCATTATGGTCTAAATAATCTCTCATTCCATAATTAATTAATTAATCACAGTCCGGATTATATACTTAGATCATTAGAGTTTAATTTTTGTAGAAGAATCTTTTAATGGAAAATTTAACAAAGTTCTTTATATCAAATTAATCATGGGTTGAGATCATTGGATTTCAACCTCAAAACATTAATATAAAGGTTCAATTAATTAATGGGGTGAGATGGAGAATAAAAATTGGCAAGAAGGTGCCATACATGTCATGAAGCAGAATTTGTGTCGCGGACCGTGGGTCCGCGACCGAGGGATCACGACAGAGAGGTGGGAAATAAGAGAAATTGGATATTTTGAAAATTAGGATTTGTTGTGTCGCTAGACAAAAATCCGTGTCGCTAGGCGTGGCCTCGCGACAGGGGTCTAGCGACACAAGGTTTGAAAATTCAACAAGAGCATAATTCCTGTCGCGGAACAAGGAGTGTGTCGCGGACTGTGGGTCCGCAACAAGGGTTTCGCGACAGAGCCCTTCCAGGATAAAATTACAAGTATCTGGGTCCTCTGTCGCTAATCAAGGAGTGTGTCGCGGACTGTGGGTCCGCGACAGGGGTTTCGCGACAGAGGGATTTTTAAAAATTTTATAGAAAATTTGGCAGCATAACACCTTATATTGCATTGCAGGGAAGTGCGTTGTGATCCGTGGGATCACAACGGGAAAATTACATTGCAACCCGTGGTGTTACAACGTGATGCAATACAATATAGGAGATGCAATTTTAAATAAATATGCACAAACACTTTAATACTATCCCTTTTTAGATCTAATGTATTAGAATAAAAAGAAAAACAGAAAATAAATAAATAAACAAAAAGTACTACCTACAACAAACTGAATGAAAAAAAAAAGAGAACAGAATGATAAATAAAAAGAAAACTAACGGTGGCAACAAGAATAAAATAAAATTAAAAAAATACAAAACATGCTAACAAACATAAAGTTAAAATAAAGCATACATCATATCTATCAAGGGATAAATATCAAACATTCATGCATTTATTAAATCTAATAAAGCAATAAATCTAACTAAAACATGAAGAATGATCAAGTGACCAAAAAAAATGCAACAAAACAGTAAACAATCCATGAGATAATCACTTGACAGATTTTTGGGAAAACATTTTCTTATATTACTACCACAAACTAAAACATGTCCAAAAGCACCCATTGATTAGGTGATTTAAACTTAAAATACAAAAATATAAACTGAAATAAATGTGAACACTAGCTACACTAATTTATTACAAAGCATAAATTAAAACTAAGCTAAAGTCTATTTCTACATGGCATGAAAATAAATTAAACTATCTACCTACACTAATTTTGGAGAGCACAGTGGTGCCTCCAAAAACAACTAAAAAAACTAAGTGTAGCTAGGTTACTGTTCAAGGGGGTGGGAGGATATATTTATAGAGTATGATTAAGCCCTAGGCCCATTCAAGGCCCATCCAGTCGCTAAACAATTATGCCTGTCGCGAAACAAATTCTGGTTCAGGACACACTTTTTAGCTCTTGGATGACACGCAGGAGGGGGCGGGAGCTCGAGGTCCGGGGGAAGAAGACGAAAATTCTAAGCTTGCGGGACTTCAAGTCCAGGGACCTTCTAACAGATTTGACATGTGGGAAATTGGAGAATGGGAGAGCATGCTGGTGTCACGTGACTTGCAGCTCTTCTTTCAGCTCTTCTTTCTCTCTCCGTGGCGCTAAACTGATATGTGGCGCTAGAGCATCCTGTCGCTAGATGTGCTCCCAGTCGCGAGGCCACGTCTAGCGACTGGGTCTCTGTCTTGATACTCACTTTTAGTCTGTCCCCAAACATCCCCAGTCCTTAAGCATTTTCCCTGTCCCTAGACTCTGTGTCGCTAAACATGGCCTCGCGACAGGATTTGTTTAGCGCCACCGGGGTCCCGAGGTCCGGATATATTTTATCTCTCTTTCCTCTTTCATTTCTCTTCATTTCCATTTCTTCTCTTTCCTCCATTTCTCTCATCTCTTGTTTTCTCTCATCGACAGTTTCTTCCTCTCTTTCATCTTCTTCTTTCTTCTTGCTTCCTGCTCCATTTTCTCTCTGTTCGTTCTCACTCCCATTTCTTCTCCATTTTCTTTTCTTTCAATTGTCCAAGTCAGTGGTGGGGCTGTCGAAGCGCGGAGGTGGTGGCTGTTGGAGAAGGGGCCGCCGGGGTTGTGGCCGGATATGGAAGGCGAAAATGGGGGGGGGGGGGGGGGGGGGCTGAGATGGTGGTGGTGGCGCGAGGGCGTCCAGCGGTTGTCGGATTTGGGGCGGAAGGCGGCGCTGGTGGCGGGGAGAGAGCAGCAGGAGAGGGTGGAGATGGAGATGTTGGTGGCGGATTTGTTGTTGGAGGGATGGACAGAGATGGGGTGATGGTGGTTGTGGGTGGCGGCTGCCATGGAGGCGGACTGGAGGCTGTGGTGGCTGTTGGAGAAGGGGCCGCCGGGGTTGTGGGTGTTGGTGGCGGAGATGGTTGCACGTGGGAGGTGAAGAAAAATGGTGGTGGGGGGTTGTGGGTGTTGGTGGCGGAGATGGTTGCAGGTGGGAGGTGAAGAAAAATGGTGGTGGCGGTGAGGGTCGCCGGCGGCAGGGGGGATTAGGGTTAGGGTTAGGGTAAGGTGGTGTTGGGCTTGTGGAGTGGTTTGGGCCGAGACAAGTGTTGGACTGGATTGAAAGTATTGGGCTAATTTTTGTTTTGACTGGGCCTGATTAAATCAATTTGGATTGGAAATTGGACTGTTAAATGGACTGATTGGATTAAAACACTTGGACCAACTTGAATTAAATTGGCATGAGCCCAATCACGTGCAATTTAATTAAAATTAAAAGTGATTAGTGGACCTAATATTTTAATTATAGAAGAGATGGAATTATTAATAATAAAAGAGAAATTAAACATATAAATAAAAATATATACATCAAAATATAAAGATAATATAAATATGTATATTTGCTCCACTTGATATTTTGTTTGTGTTCCGTTTAATGGATTCGTGTTCCACCGAACAGATGTTACCAAACCATAATTATCAAATATGGAATTTTTAATATTTTATCATGTTTTTGTATTTTTAACACAAATTTAATAAAAATAACAATATTTTTGTATTTTTCAATATCAGGTTATTATTTATACAAACTTGCATATATCTGTCAAATTCAACTGCTTTCTTATTTAAATAAGACCGGAATGCGATCAAATGTCCGTATTAGACACGGAATTAGATTGAAAATAATGGTCAATTTTGGCCATTATCAATAGGCAACTTGAAAATTTCAATTCTGGGTTCAGTCAAACAATATACTAAAATAACACACACAATATCATGCAATATCACACTATCACAATATAGGTAAAGAAAAACAAAATGAACGAAAGGACCTTAGTTCTTCGATCGCGAGAAGCTAAAGCGCAACTTCGATGACGAAGTTGATTCTTAAGGAGGGTAGACTGTAATACCCGTAATTTTTATAATAAGAAATAGAGTTAAACCCGAAGAGCGAAGGAATTTTGATCCCAAGAACCCGTGAAGTCGGAAATGCACGAGAGTCAAAAGACGACGAATTAGAAGCCGATGAATCCAAACTCGACGGATTTAAGATTTCAAACACGAAATCAATTTAAGTCGAAATAAATTTAAGATAGGAATCGTTATCCGAGAATGACCCGAAAAATCGAGCCCGAGAACGTAGGAGGATAGAAACCCGAAAGAGAGGAGGAAAGGCCCGACGGATAGCACGGCCCAGCCCGGCCACAGCCAAGCCGGATGCCGCGCGGTGACCGCGCGGTCTGGATTGATAACGTGCCACGGCCGCGTGGCTCGGCAGGCTGCGATCAAGTTTCTTTTTTCAACGATTTCTTACATTATTTTCGACCTCCGACTTTGGCAACTCAATCCCAGTCGAGGGAAGGAGTATATGGACGGATTTTGAGGTCTTAGAACTCATATTTTCGTCCAAAGTAACCCTAGCAGCCCTGTAATACCGGTAATTTTTATTATATAGAATTTAATCCGATGAGCAAAGAGGGTTATTTTCGAGGACCTATAAAGTCAGAAATGCACGGAAGTCAAGAGACGACGATTTAGAACCCGAAGAACCTAAGCCGACGGACTTAAGATTTCAAACATGAAATCAATTTAAGCCGGAATATATTTAGAGTAGGAATTATAACCCGAGAATGACCCGGAAAAATCGAGCCCGAAAACGTGGAAGGATAGAAGTCCGAAAGAGAGGAGGAAAAGACTCGACGGATCGCACGGACCGGTCCGGACCGTAGTCCAGACCAGTGCCGCGCGCTGGCCGCGCGGGGTTTGGCCTTCCAGCGCGCCAACCCCGCGTGACACCTCAGAATGCGGCCATTCATGCGGTTTCGGCAATTTCTTGCCATATTTCGACCCCCCGACTTTGGAAACTCAATCCCGAGTGAAGGAAGGTGTATATGGTCGGTTCTAGGGGTCTTAGGACTCATTATTTTCGAAATCCAAAACCCTAGCAGCCCCATTGTCTCTCCCAATTCTCCCAAGTTCTTCCAACACCCGAAATCACCAACTTCGGACATTCCGATCACTTTCCGGCGACGAAAACCGACGGAGGAGGCGTGGAATACATGGTATCTAGTGCTCTAGACTTTGGTAAGTCTTTCATAGGTTTTCATTTAAGTTTTCGAACCCGAAAACTCGATCTAACATTGGATTTCTTCTTCCGATTTGAAATCGTGGCCAAAGTTGGAAGCTCGGCGTTGAGGAGATCCGTTCGTAGCAAATTTGGACAAACCCAGCGACCCTAGGACAACCAAACACCCTATCACAGTAAGTTGATGCATTTCATATCAATACGGGTGGCTTAGGGGCGTCCGATTTAGTCACTTTGTAACGAAACGTAAAAACCAAACCTAAAAACCCTATCTTGCGCAATTTCTGAAATCCGATTAAAACTCATATTTTGAGAGTCCAATCCGAGAAACTCAAAACTAGACTTTTGATCCTAACACATTAATCTATGTTGTGTAAATATTTCAGACATTTTCATCAATGTTTGCTACCCCAAATCAATCCAAACATTAACTGTGATTTAAAACCTTTTCGAAAATCTGACAGTGTAGATGTCCGAATTTGGTGAGCCTGTTTCTATATCTGCTATTCCAAATTGATCTTTGCAATCTAAATGAAAGTTGTAGATAATTATGTCTAGTATGTGCATATAAAATTTCAGAATTTTTGGAGTCCATTTGGTATGTCAAAACATTGATTTTCTGAACTGTGGTAAAACTGAAACCGGACAGTGTATATGTTGTGCAATAAACTCGATTTTTGACATATTTCCTCAACTTATTACGAAATCATTAAAACATTAAAGTTGTTCGTCAGAGTATTTTTGATATACTGTGAAAATTTCAGAATTTACGGACTTGAAATGAATTTTTAAACTAAAAAGGCGTAAACTGTGACGCCACACGATTTTAAATCGAAGAGATTTTGAAATTTCGAAACAAACGGTCGAGACCTTGAAATACGATACATCTATACTTTTGAAAAATCCCGTTACGCTAAATTGAAACGATATGAGATACTTCGATGGAGGGTGAGTGCTCTGCAGGGTGCCCCTCTAGCCTTTCTCTTCGGGCCTATAATGGACGAGAGAATTTAGATGAGATACTACGCCGAAACGGCAATGAGATACGGACTACACTCTTGGGATTATCCGTATGAATTTCCCGAGGCTCCGGAGTATTTTGGGAATGGCAGATACGGCTGCGGCCGCCGGATGACCGGCTACACAAGAAACTTATGAAACAGTTGCAGCCGCCGGATGACTGGCTACACTAAATATTGAGAAACGGTGACGTAACGGGGAAAATTAAAAAACTTAATACTTTTTACGTATTTATTTATTTATTCTTGTCTTTAAATTTTGCATTTAAATTTATGTCTTAAATTTTATAACATGTTATATTATTATTTATGAATTTAATGCATGTTCAAGTATACAGTTAAATTATTTATTTTTAAATTGGTAAATGGAATATTTTTGTATGCATGCCTAGGAGTAAAACTTAAGTATTTAATTAAACCCCTTTATTGCTATGTTAGGATCGACTTACTCAGTATTTTATATACTGATAAAATTGTTGTTTTTCTCTTTTTCAGAGTATGGAGAAAATGCATGAGCATATGCATTTGGGGGATGGAAAGATTTAAACATTGTTTTATCGCTTTTATGATACTTGCATATCGGGCATGTAAAACCCGAGTTTTGGCCATGTCGGCCCATTTTATTATTTTCCGCTGCAACTTATTATTATCACTATTATGTGTGGATGAGACTTATTATTTTTAAATAAATTCCGGACTTGTTTTAAAACTCTTTGCAATACCTATAGCCTTGCATCTCTTTAGCAAGCTCGGAGAATCCGTGTCTTGCTAGGGAGGTGTGGCGGTGACATCCCGGCCTGGGTTATCAAATCCGGGGTATTACAAGTTGGTATCAGAGCCCGGAAAACTTTAAAGCTACTATTATTATTTTTAAACCATTATTTTAAAACCTAATATTATTTTTAATTTTATTATTTTTAACTACTAGTATTATCTTTAGCCCAAAGTTTGAGCCCAAAGATTAATCATTTTGACCCAAAATTTTTTTATGATTGGCCCAAATACCCATGTTTTTGTTACTTTAGCCAAATTATTAATTTTGGCCCAATATAGAGGCCCAACTTTTTAATTACTTAAATCCATGATTATATTTAAATTAAAAACACATTAAATACATTTTTATTGGGGGGATTGCATATGCATATTGATGTAGATTTAAATTCCTGCATATCTTGACTTTGCTCGAAACATGTTCTAACTCTAACCTCTTTGTTGACATTAGATGGCCGAACCCAACACGAACATGATCAATCTGATGATGAAACTGACTAACGCGTACCTCGTGTCACAAGAATATGTCAATTACTTCAAGACTCGGGTACAACAACTAGAGGGTAACGTGGCTCATTTGGGACATCTTAACGAAGCTGACCATCACGATATAACTCAACTCAAGGCCCAAGTCTCCGAACTTCAAACCCAAGTGGTTGCACTTCAAAACAAGGATAACGAACTGATGATGCAAGTAGGGCACTTAGGAATGGAACTGATGAGCCTAGAGGATGACGTATTTCCTCAGAGCCCCGAGCCTGTTGGAACACCCACCCCCATTGACGTATCCAGCGACGAGGACGATCCCATCGAGGATGCACCTACCTATTCACTCTAGACTTAGAGATCCATACCGATGCACTATTATTTACATATCCCTTTTAAATTGTTATCAGCACTTTTATTTCTGTTTCGAATGCTTGTAACCTAACTAAAAATTTTTCTTGAGTAATAAATATACAAGCATTTATTTTATATACAAGTATATTTAAATTATTCCTTACATTTCATTAAATTATCATTCTTTAATTACCTTGATCAAATGAGGGAACAATGTAATAATAAATAAACAACATATGTATATATATAATAATGAGATAACAACTAAACAAAAATACAAGTATTAATAAATAAACGACATATATATATATTATATAAAGACAATAATTAAACAAGGATACCTCCAACCCCAAACCCTGAAACCCTGAAAACCCTAAACCCTAGACCCTAGATTTTTGAGAAAAAAAAACCCTAAACAGGTTACTGTTCACGAAAAAAAAAACACAAAACAAAACAACAAGTGTTAAGCAACTTCCAACAACAACAAATAATACACTAAAACTCTAAACAACCTCTACTAACAGGGTCTAGTGGATTGATACTTGTTGATACCATAAATTATTTAATAAATCACCTTACAAGCATTATATAATACTTCAACAAGAAAATCTAAACTCTCCTGTTTTTGCAACAGCATTGCACCGAGAGAAAGACCGCGCCCTCAGCCCACTACTTCCAACACCAACGAAACATCTGGGCAACCAGGTATACCAATACCCAACGAAGGGGTACACGCTCAAGAGGAGCCAGCAAACCCTATGCCAAACAACATGGACACTCGTCTACGCACCTTAGAAGAGGTTCTCATTGCGATAGGGAACGCACATGTGAACCAGGGCCAAGCAGCTGCGGTACCTCCACCCGAGGCCCGCATTAACTACTTAGCTATGGTGAACTCATATCACCCTCCGCGCTACGCCGGCGAAGAGGACCCGGCTAAACTCGAGGAATGGATCCGAACATTCGATAAGTTACCATACGTTGTGAGGTGCCCAGTTGGCGAGAGGGTGCACGTGGCATCATACTACCTTGGAGCTGAGGCGGATGAATGGTGGCGTGCCACGCAAGACAAGTTAACTGAGGACGAAAAACCCTACTCGTGGGAGGAATTCATGGGACTGCTCAGGGATCGATTTTATCCCATGAGCACAAAGGCGGCGATGTACGAGGTGTTCCTCTCGTTGAAACAAGGAGGACAAACGGTACAGGAATACTACGCCCGTTTCAAGGAGTTGGTGCGTTTCGCACCAAGACTCGTGCCGACAGACGTGGAAAAGGCACAAAAATTTGAAATGGGGCTGCACTTGACCATACGGGAAGTGATCACTGGTGTCCACTACCCGGACCTGCAAGCGGTGTATGATCGCGCAATAGCTGTCGCGAAGGTGCAACAAATGAAGAGGAAAGTGAGTGGAGAGCCCAGTCGGGCATCTCAGGGACAAGATAAGAGGAATAGGGATAACCGATCCGGTAACAATTCTGGGGGAGACAACTTCCGAGGAGGCAACCCGGTGCCACCATGCCCAAGATGTGGCAAGCCTCATTTGGCTAGAGGATGCCCCCAACAGGGTGCATGCTACCGGTGTGGTCGCAATGGCCACTGGGTGAACGAGTGCCGCACCCGAATGGAAAACATCACCAAGAGGGAAGACTTAGGCATGGGACCAGCGCAACCCCGCAATCAGGATGGGCGGAATGGAAACAACCAGGGGTACAGACCCCCTCAAAACCAGAACTTCAACCAAAATCAACGTCCTCCACAGAACCCAAATCAACAACAGAATCAGAACCCGAACCGGGATCAACAACGCAATCAGGGACGGCCAATGGGGCGGTTGAAAGTTATCAACCAGGAGGATGTGCCTGTGCAGGGTGACGTAATGGGAGGTACGTTCCATGTTTTATGTACGCCCCTTAATGTTCTGTTTGACTTAGGAGCTAGTTGTTCAATAATATCATTAAGAGTCTTACCTGAACTAGATCTACCTAAGTGCGAGCTGATTAACTTAGGAATTCAACTACCATCCGGACAAATAGTATCATGCTCTAAGCGCTATAACGGAATTCCGGTAATTATAAAGAACGTAGAGTTTTTCGCGAACTTGGTAGAATTCGATCTAAAGGATTTTGACGTCATACTAGGGATGGATTGGTTAACCAAATATAAGGCCGTGATCAAATGTCAAAAACAAAAGATCACGTTGTCAAAGAGCAAAGGGAGGAGAGTCATCTTTTACACCCAGCCCTCTAAGAAGTCTAACAAGATAGTTAACGCCTTCAAATTATGTAGCTTAATGCGTAAGGGTTACGCGTTGTACGCATGCTACATTCATAACCTTGAGGCCGAAGGAGTCAAGGTAGATAACATTCCGGTGGTAAGAGAATACCCGGATGTATTTCCTGAAGACGTTCCCGGCATGCCGCCCGAGAGAGATCCTGAATTCACCATAGATCTCATTCCGGGAATGGAACCGCTCTCAAAAGCTCCTAACCGCTTGGCGCCACTGGAAATGAAGGAGCTAAAGGAACAACTCGAGGAGTTGTTGGAGAAGGGATACATAAGGCCGAGCACGTCTCCATGGGAGCCCCGGTCTTATTCGTTAAGAAGAAGGACGGAGGTCTACGACTATGCATCGATTATAGAAGACTTAATCAAGTCACCGTCAAGAACAAGTACCCGTTGCCCAGGATCGAAGACTTATTCGACCAACTGAAAGGAGCTTCAGTATTCTCGAAGATCGACCTGCGATCTGGATATCACCAGTTAAGGATCGCCGAAAAGGACATTCCAAAGACGGCGTTCAGAACTCGTTAGGGACACTACGAGTTCACGGTGCTATCATTCGGGTTAACGAACGCCCCCGCGATGTTCATGAATCTCATGAAAAATGTATTTTGAGAACTATTAGATCAATGCGTGGTGGTGTTCATAGATGACATATTGATCTACTCGAAAAGCGAAGAAGAACATTCCGAGCACTTACACAAAGTGTTAGGGATCTTACGAGTAAATTAGTTGTATGGCAAGTTGTCCAAATGCGACTTCTGGTTAAGAGAAGAGGCATTTCTTGGGCATATAGTATCCGCCAATGGTTGGCAGTAGACCCGACAAAGATCTCGGCAGTGACCGAGTGGGTGCCACCGAAGAACCCAACAGAGATTAGAAGTTTTCTTGGATTGGCGGGATACTACAGGCGGTTTGTAAAGGATTTCTTGAAAATCGCACGCCCGTTGACCCAGCTGTTGAAGAAAGGGGTGAAATACAACTGGACCAGTGAGTGCGAGTCCGCGTTCCAAGATTTGAAGAAACGACTTACCACAGCGCCAGTATTGGCGTTACCATCGGAGGATGGTGACTTCGAAGTGTACAGCGACGCCTCAAAGGAAGGATTGGGATGCGTGTTAATGCAAGATCAAAGGGTCATAGCATACGCATCGCGTCAACTAAAACCACACGAAGAGAACTACCCGACGCACGACTTAGAACTAGCCGCAGTCGTGTTCGCCTTAAAGATATGGAGACACTATCTCTATGGGCGAAAGTGTCGGATGTTCACCGACCATAAGAGCCTCAAGTACATATTCACGCAAAAAGAGCTGAATTTGAGGCAGAGAAGATGGTTGGAGTTAATCAAGGATTATGACCTGGAGATTGCTTATCACGAAGGAAAAGCCAACGTTGTAGCTGATGCCCTGAGTCGAAAGACTCAACACGTGGCGAATTCACTCGTGATACCGGCGGAGTTGTACAGAGACTTAGCGAAATTGAGTCTAGAGTTGGTGCATTATGGCACAGTAAACGAAGTCGTTAACGCGATGGTAGTGGGACCTACCATATTCGATGAAATATGGCTCGCCCAACCGGGTGATGAGAGGTTGGAAGAAATTAGGAAGGACATTGCCGAAGAAAAGGCAATGGATTTTAAAATGCATGAAGACGGGAGTATCCGATTCAAGGGAAGGTGGTGTATACCACGAAAATGCGTTGACCTAAAGCAAAAGGTGATGGAGGAAGGCCATAATACCCCATACTCGGTTCATCCCGGAGGAGACAAGCTGTACAAGGACTTAAAGAAGAACTATTGGTGGCCGAACATGAAAAGAGAGGTAGCTGAATTTGTGGGAAGATGCCTTACCTGCCAGAAGATCAAGGCAGTACGTCAAAAACCCTAGGACTAATGCAACCATTGGAAATCCCGAGTTGGAAATGGGATAGCATTTCAATTGATTTCGTGTCGGGGTTACCACGTTCACCGAAAGGAATGAATAAAATATGGGTGATCATGGATAGGTTGACAAAAGCTGCCATATTCATCCCAATGAAGGATACTTGGTCCATGGACCAATTGGCGAAGGCGTATGTCGACAATGTGGTACGGCGGCATGGAGTACCACATGACATCATCTCGGACAAAGACAGTAGATTTGTCTCTCATTTCTGGACAACGCTACAAGAAGCCCTCGGTACGAAAATAAAGATGAGTACCGTGTTCCACCCCATGACGGATGGACAAACAGAAAGAACGATCCAAATGTTAGAGGACATGCTAAGGGCATGTGTACTAGAGTTTAAGAGAAGTTGGGAAGATCACTTACCACTAATCGAATTTTCCTACAACAATAGTTACCATGCTAGCATAGGCATGGCACCTGAAACTTTTGACAATTTCCTTGCACGAGTATTTTATAGAAAATAAGATAATCTTGGTCTTGATTTTATTTAATGAAAATCAATTTATGATCGCGGAGTTTGGATTAGGGATATATGTATAGGTTGTCACGTTTTTATTACTCGTGTTAAGAAACTGTGGCCCGAAAGCGCATGGTGTCAAAAATTGCAGTAATTTATAGTAAGACCGGATCGTTCACTGGAGGATGTGCGATAGAAGCAGGGCCCACGTCATTTTATAAGATTTTGAACTCGGTTACTCGAATCAGTTTGAGAAGTTGACTAACAACTACTTTACTGAAATCAAGCTAGTTAAGAAAACAATTAAAGCTATTCTACAAAACACGTAAAATTCTATTCTGGAATGCAGATGAGTTCTAAGCTATAAAGCGATTAAAATTATTCTAAGAATGCAGTTAAAAGTATTCTAAGGAAGCAGATTTAAAATGAGACAGAAAGGACACGAAGAAAATAATAAAAATTGGACAAGATTCAGATGAAACACAATTAAACTTCCGTTTTGTTACACAGATCTTTGTTTGGGATAGTTCTTTCAGTTAGCTAGTTCTCATGCTCTCTATGCCATGTTCCCTTTAACAGACAGGTACTTACAGTATGAGTTTACATGCTCTTAAGAAAACAAATTCTAAGATACCACAGACTTATAACTGCTCCCGTCAGAACGTGTCATTTATCTGCGATGGACAAGCAACACCTGACAAATCATTAGTTGAAGTGTCAAGTACTGCTATCATTCCCCCATGTCATATCCAAGGATTCTAATCAAGCCTGAACTATCCCATAACTCTCAGACCTAGAAGCAGTTCCACTACTTTCAAAACATCCGAGTGACCTCTAAAGAAAGCATTTAAAAGAAAGCGGTAAAGGAAGCATTTAAAATCCTATCACTCGGAGGTTTCAAAAGAGTTACCCTGGTAGTGTAAGAAGAGCCCCCAGTCAGGATGACCGAATGTGGATCAAGAATTCCCGGATCTCGGTGAACCGCTCGCAATGTTCACTTTCTTCCGGGTGGTTATGAGATACAAACTAATGAAATGAACTAATAAATTAGTTCGTTCCAGATGCACTCACTCAGGACTCGAAGATAGGCTTTGGCAGAAGAGGATAGCAGTTGAAAGGAACTCAACCCTATCTTGGAAAATAACCAAGGCCTATGCATTGTTCTTTTGGAAATATCTAACACACTGTATTTGAATCCAAGTGGATCCCATCTCGGTGTGATAGTTAAGACTAAATTCCCAATACACAGTAATTTTGGAAAATAAAAGATTTTGAAAATCATTCCCTAAACAGGTACTAGACCCTCAATAAGAACACAGACCCTTTCAGTCTAGATGAGACCTAATCGCTGACTCTCCTTCTGATTTCCCAAAATCAACCCCCGGTAGAATATGAATTAGACATAACTAAGGAATTTATCCCTTACTTAGATCCGGATTTTATAAAGGATTTTTGTGGAAATTTATTATGAGTCATCTGATTAAAATCACGACTTCTATGTCCAAGGGAAGGATCCCAAAATAATATTGACCACAATATTTACATAATAATATCATGCATAAATTTATAAAGAAGTGTAAAATTAAAGTAACCCAAAATATAGGGCGGGTTTAGACAGAATGTGAAACACAGAGATGAAATAGCCAGAGATGGCCAAAATATGACTGAAATAAGCAGGATAACCTGGACTGCAAACAACTGCTGTCCAGTTCTTGATTTATTCCAGATGGGGTGTTTTTAGACCGCAATGACCTAAAATAACAGTGATCGCTGTTATCCAGACTCCTACTATCTGTGAACTGAGAGAAAGACCTACATGTTTTCTTACTGTAGTATTATTCAAATAGTGTTGATAGACATTGTTTGATAATATTACAGCTCAAAATTCAGGTTTTAAATTAAGAAAAGAAAAATAAAACTGTATCCAGACAGGGGTCAGCTGAGCAGCTATTATAATCCCGGATGGACGAACCGCCAAGGCTTCCACTGACCACTACCCAGACCATGCAAAATAACAGCTAATAAGTAATATTCAGACTACGAGCTAGTTTATCCGTGTGGGAATACCCACAAAAATTAGTCTGATATATTCCTCACTAGTTGTTTCACGCAAGCATGAGAAAGACAAAATAATAAAAAGGGATTCCTTGCATGAGAGACATTGGTTTCTCATGCACGGACATGGAATTAATCCATAATTAATGACTTAAATAATCTTTCATACCATAATTAATTATAGTCCAGATTATCTGCTTAAGGCAATCAAGTTTGTTTATAGAAAAGTATTTTAATGAGAATTGAACAAAAATCCTTCAATCATGGTAATTATTGACCTTAAATATTGCTAATCATGATCTTTAATTATTGATTTAAGGGTTCAATTATTTAAGTGGAGAAAATGGAGAATCAAAATTTTGGCAGCATAACGCCTTATACTGCAATCTTGGGATACTACATCTTAACCCGTGGGGTTAAGATGTGAGTGATGCAATATAATAGAGGATTAGAGATCAAAATTTTGAGATTTAAAACAGATGAGGGTCCTGTCATGATACCATAATTTGTGTCGCGAGCCTAGGCTCGCGACATGGGTATCTCGACAGGATGGCATTTAGAAATTTGGGCAGACTAGGCTTTGTGTTGCTAGACTGGGGTTGTGTCGCGAGACATGGTCCCGCGACAGGAGTCTGGCGCCACAAAGCTTAGCTGAAAATTATCTAAGTGTTTTGGGTCCCAGTCGCTAGAGTTGGGGATTGTGTCGCGAGACGTGGCCTCGCGACAAGATGGTCTAGCGACTGGGTGTTCAAAAATTTTAACAAGGCATAATTTCCTGTCTTGAAACAAAAGTGTGTCGCGAACCGTGGGTTCGCGACAGGGGTTTCTCGATAGAGCCAAATCTCAAAAATGCAAGAGTTTTGGTTCTCAGTCGATAAGCAGGGGTTGTGTCGCGAACCGTGGGTTCTCGACAGGGATGCCTCGCGACTGAGGTTTTCAAAATATTAAGACAAGTGTCCCTAAGCATCCATGTCGCGAAACAACCTTCCTGTCGCTAACGTGGTCTCGCGACAGGAAGAGGTTGGCGACATGGGTGGTTCAGGACACAAGTCAGAAAAAGTAAAGTGGAACAGTAGCATGCAAACAGCGTGATCTACCCTATTTCAGATCAAAAAGTGATTCTACCCCAAAATAACCAAACAAAAATTTAAATCTACCTAGAACATGCTTGCATAAAAATGAAATAAACTGAGACAATATTTAAAATAAGCAAATCCTAATCTAGGGTTGATCACACATGAACATGAAACATTATCCATAAAAATATGAAGGCAGTAAGCATAAAAACAAGAATAAAGGTCAAATGACCCAAGAATAAAGAGGAAAGCATAAAATCCATGGGTTGTGAGACCCATTTCATGGTTTTGGGACACAACTTGGTGAATATTTTCCCATTTTATTAATGGGGTTTGTTAATACCCATCATTTGGGTATTACAAACCCTAAAATAAAGCTAAATAACATAAAATGAAACTGTGAACAGTGGCTACCTATGCTACTTAAAAAGAAAACAACATAAAATTAAACTACTAAGCTAAACTATGGCTCTAATTAAATAATACAAAAAAAAGAAATAAAAATAAAACTAAACTAAGAACTACCTAGAGAGAGTTTCTCCAATCTGTCTTCAAGCAACTGAAATTCTAACTCCTGAGCACATAGGGATCACCACATATTTATAGAGGTGAAACCCTATGCCCATGGGCCTTGGTCTGAAGCCCGTGTCGCAAGACATCACACACATCTCAGCCATGTCGCGGAATCACGCGATGTGGCGCGAAACGAGGCCTTATGTTGCAAAGCTTCATGACTGGGTCTTGGCTTTCTTTTGATTTCTCCTTCTGTGTCGCTAGTCATACTCCTGTCGCGAGGCCATGGATTGCGATACAGGGCTAGCGACAGGAGTCTAGGGACTTGGTTTCTTCTTCATCAGGGAGTTGTGGTGCGGAACCCTCCTGTGTCGCTGGACCTGGTTCGCGCCACGGGGCTAGCGACAGGATGTTTCTGGACTGGCTATCTCTCCACTTGGGATGTTGTGTCGCTAGACTACCCCCAGTCGCGAGGTCACGTCTCGCGACAGGGCACAGTCTCGCGACTCGCTCGCCTTATTGGGCCTGGTGGGCCAAAACATGTATTTTTGTGGGCTTTTTCTTTCTTTTCCCATCTTTTTGTATTTCGTGGGCCTATTTTATTCTTTTGCCCATGTTTTTTTATTCCTTTTTCTTTTCTTTTCTTTTTCTCATGTTTTTGGATTTTTCTAGCATAAATGTATAATAAAATTACATATTCATGCATTTTCTCACCAGCTTATTGTTTTTACAAATATGCATAAATCAGTCTAATTCTACTGCTTTCTTATTTAATATAAGACTGGAATTCGATCAAATGCCCGTTTCAGACACGGAAATGGATTGAAAATAATGGACATTTCTGGCCATTATCAGCACCTTTCGTGGCACTGTATGGACGCAAGTGCCGAAGCCCATTGAGCTGGGAAGAGAACAATAGGACTATGGAAGTTGGACCGCAACTTGTTGAGGACATGGCTCAACAAATCAAAATAATCCAAGGAAAGATGAGAGCCGCTCAGGATCGGCAAAAGAGCTATGCCGATGTGAGACGGCAAGACTTGGAATTTCAAATCGGTGATAGGGTCATGCTGAAGGTATCACCGATGAAGGGGGTGATGCGCTTTGGCAAGCGAGGAAAATTGAGTCCACGATACATAGGACCGTATGAGATCCTAGAAAGAGTGGGAAACCTAGCATATCGGCTAGCATTGCCGCCACAATTCGCTCGTGTCCATGATGTGTTCCATGTCTCACAATTGAAAAAGTATGTACACGATCCGACCCATGTACTCCAACCGAAGGAGATTGAATTGGATGATGACTTGAGCTATGAGGAAATTCCGGTACGAATACTTGACGTGAAGGAGAGAGTAACACGAAATAAGACCGTGAGAATGGTCAAGGTTCTTTGGTCTAACCACGAAGCCGAGACAACAACATGGGAATTAGAGGCAGACATGAAAGATCGTTACCCGACCCTTTTCCAAGACAAGACAACCGCAGTTATGGGGACATAACTGTCGTCTTAAGTGGGGGAGGATGTAACGGCCCGAATATTTCCGGATATTTTTGTCCGAATATTTTGTACCCCAAATAAACAAATTCAAATTGTTTTGAAGTACGTAATGACTTGATCCCTTCACGGGTTACGTAGGCAACTTGGAAATTTTAATTCTGGGTTCAGTCAAATAATAACAAACAACAACACACAATAATACAATCGCTTAATCAAACAAATCCCGAACTCGCGAGATGATAAAGCGCAACTTCGAGGACGAAGTTGATTCTTAAGGAGGGTAGACTGTAATACCCGTAATTTTTATAATATAGAATTTAATCCGATAAGCAAAGAGGGTTATTTCCGAGGACCCGTAAAGTCGGAAATGCACGGAAGTCAAGAGACGACGATTTAGAACCCGACGAACCTAAGCCGACGGACTTAAGATTTCAAACATGAAATCAATTTAAGCCGGAATATATTTAGAGTAGGAATTACAACCCGAGAATGACCCGGAAAAATTGAGCCCGAAAACGTGGAAGGATAGAAGTCCGAAAGAGAGGAAGAAAAGACCCGACGGATCGCACGGACCGGTCCGGACCGCAGTCCAGATCAGTGCCGCGCGCTGGCCGCGCGGGGTTTGGCCTTCCAGTGCGCCAACCCCGCGTGACACCCCAGAATGCGGCCATTCACGCGGTTTCGGCAATTTCTTGCCATATTTCGACCCCCCGACTTTGGAAAGTCAATCTCGAGTGAAGGAAGGTGTATATGGTCGGCTCTATGGGTCTTAGGACTCATTAGTTTCGAAATCCTAAACCCTAGCAGCCCCATTGTCTCTCTCAATTCTCCCAAGTTCTTCCAACACCCGAAATCACCAACTTCGGACTTTCCGATCACTTTCCGGCGACGAAAACCGACGGAGGAGGCGTGGAATAAAAGGTCTCTAGTGCTCTAGACTTTGGTAAGTCTTTCATAGGTTTTTATTTAAGTTTTCGAACCCGAAAACTCGATCTAACATTGGATTTCTTCTTCCGATTTGAAATCGTGGCCAAAGTTGGAAGCTCGGCGTTGAGGAGATCCGTTCGTAGCAAATTTGGACTACCCAACAACCCTAGGACGACCAAACACCCTATCACAGTAAGTTGATGCCTTTCATATCAATACGGGTGGCTTAGGGGCGTCCGATTTAGTCACTTTGTAACGAAACGTGAAATCCGAACCTATAAACCCTATCTTGCGCAATTTTTGAAATCCGATTAAAACTCATATTTCGAGAGTCCAATCCGAGAAACTCCAAACTAGACTTTTGATTCTAACACATTAATCTATGTTCTGTAAAAATTACAGACATTTTTATCCATGTTTGCTACCGCAAATCGATCCGAACATAAACCGTGATTTAAAACCTTTTTGAAAATCTGACAGTGTAGATGTACGAACTTGATGAGCGTGTTTCTATATTTTCTAGTCCGAATTGATCTTTGCAATCTAATCAAAGTTGTGTATAATTATGTCTAGTATGTGCATATAAAATTTCAGAATTTTTCGAATCCATTTGTTATGTCAAAACGTCAATTTTCTGAACTGTGGTAAAACTGAAACCGGACAGTGTATATGTTGTACAATAAACTCGATTTTTGACATGTTTCCTTATTACGAAATCGTTAAAACACGAAAGTTGTTCGCTAGGGTGTTTTTGATATACTGTGAAAATTTCAGAATTTTCGGACTTGAAATGAATTTTTAAATGAAAAAGGCGTAAACTGTGACGCCAAACGATTTTAAATCGAAGAGATTTTGAAATTTCGAAACAAACGGTCGAGACCTTGAAATACGATACATCTATACTTTTGAAAAATCCCGTTACACTAAATTGAAACGATATGAGATACTTCGGTGGAGGGTGAGAGCTCTGCAGGGTGTCCCTCTAGTCTTTCTCTTCGGGCCTATAATGGACGAGGGAATTTAGATGAGATACTACGCCGAAACGGCATTGAGATACGACCTACACTCTCGGGATTATCCGTATGGATTTCCCGAGGCTCCGGAGTGTTTTGGGTATGGCAGATACGACTGCGGCCGCCGGATGACCGGCTACACAAGAAACTTACAAAACGGCTGCGGCCGCCGGATGACCGGCTACACTAAATATTGAGAAACAGTGACGTAACGGGGAAAATTAAAAGACTTAATACTTTTTACGTATTTATTTATTTATTCTTGTCTTTAAATTTTGCATTTAAATTTATGTCTTAAATTTTATAACATGTTAAATTATTATTTATGATTTAATGCATGTTCAAGTATACAGTTAAATTATTTATTTTTAAATTGGTAAATGGAATATTTTTGTATGCATGCCTAGGAGTAAAACTTAAGTATTTAATTAAACCCCTTTATTGCTATGTTAGGATCGACTTTCTCAGTATTTTATATACTGATAAAATTATTGTTTTTCTCTTTTTCAGAGTATGGAGAAAATGCATGAGCATATGCATTTGGGGGATGGAAAGATTTAAACATTCTTTTATCGCTTTTATGATACTTGCATATCGGACATGTAAAACCCGAGTTTTGGCCATGTCGACCCATTTTATTATTTTCCACTGCGACTTATTATTATCACTATTATGTGTGGATGAGACTTATTATTTTTAAATAAATTCCGAACTTGTTTTAATACTCTTTGCAATACCTATAGCCGTGCATCTCTTTAGCAAGATCGGAGAATCCGTGTCTTGCTAGGGAGGTGTGGTGGTGACATCCCGGCCTGGGTTATCAAATCCGGGGTGTTACAAGCCCCCTCTCCTCTCTAATTCTCTCTTCACTTCTCCCAAAATCCAAAAACACCAAGTTCTACTTTCCAACCACTTTCTGGCGACGAAATCCGACGGAGGCGTGGAGAACAAGGATTTGAGGATTCCAGATTTATTGGTGAGTGTTCTTAAGTTTTCCCACATCATTTCAAGTACGAAAATTCGATCTAACCCAAGATTTTTACTTTCGATTCTGATTCATGGCCAAAGGAGGATGAATCGTGTTGAGGAGATCTGTTCTCGACAATCCGTAGATTCCGGACGACCCAGAGACTGTCTAGAACTCATATCAAGTAAGATAATGCCTTACACATCAATATCGGTGGCTTAAGATCGTTCGTAACATTAGTTTTAATCAAAACATGAAAATCGAACTTAAAAGATTCACCTTTGCGCGTTTTCTGAGATCGAACGAAAAACCCTATTTTGAGAATCCGAACGAAAAACTCCGAACTGGAGATTCGTTCCTAACATCTTGATCTAGGTTGTGTCAAAATTTCACACATTTTTATCAAGTTTTGATATCGCAAAACGCAACGGACATTTTCTGAGTTGCATGACTTTTCGGAAAAATGTGACAGCATGCCTAGTCGAACTTGATGTGCATTTTTTTATCACTTTCTGTCAAAAATAATCTTTGGTGAAAAAATAAAAGTTGTAGATAATTGTCTCAAAATTATGCCTGTAAAATTTCATGCATTTTCGGTAACGTTTGGATGGTCAAAAACCATTTTGACCAGACTGTGTTTTGAAGGAAAAAGTAGACAGATTTTGAATTCGAACTTGGTGAATTAATATGATTTAATCCGTAATGATTTTTCATAAAATGCCAATAATAAAACATTCTTATTTTTGTGTCGTGTAAGTGCCTATAAATTTTCATAAATTTCGGAGCTCATTTGCTATGTCGAAAACTTGTTTGAATATCAGTGCGCTGTTTTAGAAACGTTGACAGATTTTATGTTTTGAAGAGATTGTAAAATTTCACTTGTTTCCTCACTAATTTTGAAAAACTCAAAACATAAAAGTTGTTCGTTAGTGTGTTTTTGAGCTACTGTACAAATTTCAAGTCGATTGCCTTTAAATTGAATTTTTAAACTGAGATGGCGTAAACTGTGGCAATGACTTTGGTTGTTATGTTGAAAAACTCGACTTTTGAGAAACACACGATTTGTGAGCTATGTCTAAACGATATAAACATTTTTCAAAAACCCGTTAGTCTAGGCTGAGCTAGATCTCCACGTGAAGTAGGGGGTGAGTGCTCTGCAGGGTGCCCCTCTATCTTGAAATTCGTGCCTGAATGGACGAAATGTGAAATACTGTGAAACTGTGTCAAAACGGCCATTGAAAAACTAGTCTACACTCTCGGGTGTATCCGTATGGGTTACCCGAGGCTCCGGAGTGGTACTGTGTATGGCGCGATAAGCGGGTTGCTTCGCCAATTTTCCGAAACGTGATATTGAGAAACAAGATACTTGAGAAACTTGGTTGTGGCGTCCTCTTCTTAGTAAACGGAAAAAATTAAAAGACTTGAATTTATATTTATTTATTTATGTCATTACTTATGCATTTTAAATTATGTTTTTAAATTATGCCTATGCCTTACTTTATAATTTTTTTTTTAAAATTTAACTTAGTTATGAGAAAATATGAATTAAATTATTGTCTAAATATGCATGCTTAAAGAAATGAATTTTAGTTTTAATTATTAAATTTTAAAAACCCTTTATTGTTATGTTAGGGATTGTCTTATTCAGTATTCTTTAATACTGATAAATGATGTTTTATGTTTTCCTATTACAGAGTATGGAGCATGAGCATGCATATGGGGGGGAATTGTTTGGACATTACTTTATTATATCATATGACTGCATGCAAGCCTGTTAACCCGTGTTTTGGCCATGTCGGGCCTTTACTTTATTTCCGCTGCATAAACTTAATTATTATTCGTACATGGATGATTACTACTCTATTTTAAATATAAGAACTTCCGGACTTGGTTGTTTTTAAACTGTCTTTGAAATACCATTAGCCTTGCATCTCTCAAGTGAGCTCGAATGAAGTCGTGTCTTGCTTGGGAGGTGTGGCGGTAGCATCCCGGCCTGGGTTATCAAATCCTGGGTGTGAGACAATCATACCATTATGATATCGTCGTCACCATCTAAATATCAAATCTTACGACCGAGGGGCGTAGCCCGCTCTTAACGAGGACTAGTATATATATACTCCCTCCGTTCTTTTTTATCCTATCCCTTTCCAAATGCACAGAAACCAATGTGGGGTTTTTAAGCCTCCAATAAACATAGTTAGTAGTTTTATTAAAAAAAAGTCAAAAAGAGTCAATAAAGTACAACATAAAAAGTGCTTTATGCACACAGTATGTATGAAAATCCAAATCCCTGGAGAGCCAGAAAGTGGATCTAAAAACTAAAAATTTCCCACCAAAGCAAAATAACCCTATTCCCCCAAAAGTTCCATATTAAAGACCAAATTTGATAATTGAGACATTTCACACCAACAATACATTTTGCCAAAAAACCTCCCATGTCTACTACTGGGATGATATTTGTGAAGAAGAACTTCTTCAACTTATTTTTGATTTCTTGGAATCAGAACATGCTACTGAATATGGTGCTGGTGAAGATGGGGCTGTAGAGTTTGTTGCATCAGGAACTTTTTCAACAGATTCAAGTGTGGATGTTGGTGCCGGTATATATTTGAAACTTTTGACAATTTCCCACACGAGTATTTTTTAAAGTAATAATCCCGGTCTAAATTTTAATTAATGAAAATCAATTTATGATGATGGAGTTGGGATTAAGGATATATTTATAGGTTGTCACGTTTTTATTACTCGTGTTAAGAAACTGTGGCCCGAAAGCGCACGGTGTCAAAAATTGCAATAATTTGTTGGTAAGTCCGGATCGTTCATAGGAGGATGTGCGATTGAAGCAGGTCCCACGCCATTTTACAAGATTTTCAACTCGGTTACTCGATTCATAGTGGATTCATGCTAACATCTAATTGAGATAATTTAAACTACACTATAAAAGCAGATAAAATTATTCTACAAAGTGGATAACTCTAGGCTACAGAGCAATTAAATCTAGGTCTAGAAAGCGGCTAAAATTATCCTATGGAAGCAGTAAAAATTATTCTAAGAAAGCTGTAAATCTATGCTATACTAGCTATCAAGCTGATTCAAAATGATGACGGAAGGGACATGGAGAAAAGAATAAAGATTGGACAAGATTCGGGTAAAGCATAATTAAACTTCCATTTTTAATACACAGATCTTTGTTTGGGATAATCCTGTCAGATAGCTAGTTCTCATGCTCTTATTACTATGTTTCCTTTAACAGACATGTATTTACAGTATGAGTTTACATGTTCTTAAGACCACAAATTCTAAGATACCATAGATTCATAACTGCCCCGGCCAGGGTGTGTTATTTCATCTGTGGTGGACAAGCAACACTTAACAAATCATTAGTTGAAGTTCCAAGTACTGCTATCATTCCCCCATGTCACACCTAAAGTTTAAAATAAGCCTGAATTATCCCTTAACTCTCAGTCCTAGTAGCAATTAGAAGTTCTCTTGACGCATCCGAGTGACCTCTACAAAAGCGTTTAAAAGAAAGCGGTAAAGAAAGCATTTAAAATCCTATCACTCGGAAGTTTCAAAAGTATCATAATGGTAGTAAATGAAAGCCCCCAGTCAGGATGACCGGATGTGGATAAAGAATTCCCGGATCTCGGTGAACCCCTCGCAGTGTTCACGTCCATCCGGGTGATTATGAGATACAAACTAATGAAACGAACTAATAGATTAGTTCGTTCCGGATGCACTCACTCAGGACTCAAAAATAGGCTTTGGCAGAAGAGGATAGCAGTTGAAAGGAACTCAACCCTATCTTAGAAAATAACCAAGGCCTACGTATTGTTCCTCTAGAATTATCTATCACACTGTATTTGAATCCAAATGGATCCCATCTCGGTGTGATAGTTAAGACTAAATTTCCAACACATAGCAATTTCGGAAAATAATAAATTTGAAAACCATTCCCTAAACAGGTACTAGACTCTCAATAAGAACACAAACACTTTCAGTCTAGACGAGACCTAATCGCTGACTCTGCTTCTAATTTCCCAAAATTTAACCCTCGATCGAATATGAACTAGTCATAACTGAGGAATTTATCCCTTACTTACATCTGGATTTTATAAATGAGTTTTTGTTGGAAATTTAATATGCAATATCTGTTTAAATCTAGACTTCTAATGTCCAAGGGAAGGATCCCAAAATACTATAGACCACAATAATTACATAATATTAGCATGCATACGGATATATGGAAGTGTAAAATTAATTGACCCAAAATATAGGGGTGACAGAATGTGAGACACAGATATGAGGAGGCCGTGAGGCAATAATGGTGGCAGAATAATCGGGTGGACTGCAAACATCTGCTATCCAATCTCCCAATTACTCGGATGGAATGAATTTAGATAGCAGAAACCCTATAATGGCAGTGGCGCTACCAGTTGGGCCTCTACTGTCGGTGAATTCAGATAAAAACCTACATGTTTCCTCTCTGCAATGCTCATCAGCTAACATTGACAGATATTGACTGACTCATATTACAGATTAGAATTTCAGTTTAGAAATTAAGATAAAGAAAATAAAACTATATTTAGACAGTAATTAACTGAGTGGCTACTTCATTTCCCGGTGAAAGGACCGTTCGCCTGACCTCGTTAATTATTATTCAAACCATGCAAAATAACAAACAGTAATTAACATACAGACTACGGGCTACTTCATTTCCCGGTGAAGGGACCGTTCACCGACATTATTTTGTGATATCTTTTACTGCTCATTCACACAACACGAAAAAATAAACTAAAAGAGGAAGCCTTGTATGAGAGACATTGGTTTCTCATGCAAGGTTATGGAATTAATCCATAATTAATGACTTAAATAATCCTTCATACCATAATTAATTACAGTCCGGATTATCTGCTTAAGTCATTAAGGTTTTGGTTATAGAAAAGTATTTTAGTGAGAATTGAACAAAGATTCTTTAATCATGGTAATTATTGATCTTAATCATTGCTAATCATGATCTTTATTTATTGACTTAAGGGTTCAATTAATTAATGAAGAAAATGGAGAAATGGAAAATTTGGCCAAAATTGCCAATTACGACGCTAGACAGATTTTACGACGCTATCCTAGGACAGCGTCGTGAGGATAGCGTCGTCATGGATTGGTAGAAGAGATGAAAATTTTGGAGTTAAAGGGTTATGTACGACGCTACACATTATTACGATGTTAAACAATGTTTTACGTCGTAGTGTTGACGTCGTGCATGGAAGTTTAGAAATTGGGGACTACGACGCTAAGCATATCCTACGACGTCAAACATGGTTTACGTCGTTGGGTCTAGCGTCGTAGTAAGAAAAGATGGTTTTTGAAAAAGTAAGGATGCTACGACGCTATACATTAAATTACGACGCTATCCTAGGATAGCGTCGTGAGGATAGCGTCGTAGGGTGAATTTTAGAAGTGTTGATAAAATTGGGAGGGTGCGACGCTATACACTAAATTACGACGCTATCCTAGGACAGCGTCGTGGGTGTAGCGTCGTAGGTGGGTTTTTGTGAGAATGGAAGTAGTTTGGGGTCCTACGACCTTAGACAAAAATTACGACGCTATCCCAGGATAGCGTCGTAGGTCTAGCATCGTAGGGCCAAATTTTTCTTAAGTCTGGGGTAGCTACGACGTAAAACCTCACCTACGTCGCCAACCTGGGTTAGCGTCGTAGCTAGCCCAGAACAGAAGTTGTTGTTCGGGTAATGCAATCTATGCGATTGCAAACCCTATTTTCAAGTTTATGGTTCACAAATGCACAAAAACAACATACAAAACAAGAACAGTAACAAAACAAGGTATGAAAAAACAAGCTAGAGTGCATAAAAAAAAACCAAGGAAAATAAGGTCTACACTAAGCAATATGAACCACAAACCCAAATGAGGGTTTTCAACCACAAAATCGTGCATAAGAACCAAAGAATGAACAAGAAAACAGAAAACCCACATGCAATAGAAAATAAAATGACCAAATGGCCATTTAAACAAAAATAAAGCATAAAAATCCATGGATCAGTGTCCATTTCATGGTTTGGGACTCTTTTTGTGATTAACTTCTCATTTTATAAGAAAATGGTTTGATAATACCCATTATTTGGGTATTTCAAACCTTAATAAAGGTTCAACAAAACTGTAATAGTATAAAAATGGCTATCCTAAGCTGAAAACACTATTAAAATCACTAATCTAGCATAATAAGAGCTAACTAAGACAGAAATGTAAATAATACAAAAAAAATAAACCCTAACTAAACTAACTACCTACACACCTCTCAAGAACAGTAGTTGCCTCCAAGGAATCGAATGTGGTGAAGTGACTGATCGTGGGAGTCAACTTGTCCTTATATATGTGCGAAATTTGAATTCTGGCCATTGTTACGACGCTGAAGGTTGTTACGACGCTATCCACTTGTACGACGTGGAGCATGTTCAGCGTCGTAGACTTCCATCTCGAAGACACTTCTTGTCTCTAAGTTTGAACAGGCTACGACGCTATCCTCACTACGACGCTACACTTGCTTACGACGCTACACTTGCTTGGCGTCGTAGGCCTTCCCTCAAAATTCTGCCTCGGTCTCTGCCTACGATGCTATACCTGGCTACGATGCTATACATGCTTAGCGTTGTAGTTGAGTCTAGCATCGTAATTTCCTGAAAAAATTCGAATTTTTGTGGGTTTTCATTTCTTTTCCCATCTTTTTATTTCATTTTTCTTTTCTTTTCTTTTTCTCATGTTTTTGGATTTTTCTAACATAAATGTATAATAAAATTACATATTTATGCATTTTTCATACCAGCTTATTATTTTTACAATTATGCATAAATCAGTCCAATTTAACTGCTTTCTTATTTAATATAAGACCGGAATGCGATCAAATGCCCGTTTTAGACACGGAAATGGATTGAAATAATGGATATTTCTGGCCATTATCAATATTCTCCTTCTTCTTCCGTTGATTTTCTTTTTTAAAGTAGTGTTGATGTTGGTTCTGGAATGGATTCCTCTCCTGCAAAAGAACATTTAGAAAATTTAGGTACATATAGTGATGCTTCCCAAGCTGAACATCCTCATGTTAGTACACCTACTAAATGTCCTGTAAATGAAAATGTGGTTTTGGGAACTGAACCATTGATGAGGCGCAAATGTGATAACTTGAAAAATCCACAAAGAAGAGCTATTTTTCAGAAATTGTCTTTTGCCACAAATGAAACTGATCAGCTGCCTAGGGGCATTATCAAAGAAACTGCCAATGAGTTCAATTGTTGTAGGCACAGAATTAGTAACTTGTGGCGTGATGCATTGTTGCAAAAAATGAATGGTAATTTGGTGAATGTTGACAGTAAAAAGGTCAACAGTGGGAGACGACGTAAATTTATTGATGAAGATGTTATTAAAGCTATTCATGTGAACAAAAGAACAATAATACGAACAATGGCAGCTCACGTGAAAGTTCGTTCATCACTTGTGTATTCCATGATTCAAAGGGGAGAGCTTAGGCCTTATAAAACTGCAATCAAAACAAAATTGAATGAGCAACATAAAGTACAAAGAATTTTATGGATATTGAAACACATCATTCCTAGGACATTGCAGGCAAAGGCAGGTTTTGAGGGTTTTTATAATTATGTGCATATGGATGAGAAGTTGTTCTACTTGAATAAAGAGACCAAAAAATTTTATCTTGCACCAAATGAGGATGAACCGTACAGAGCAACACAGAACAAGAATTTTGTGCCAAAGGTAATTTTTTTAGCGGTTGTTGGAAGACCATTAGTGAATGCAACTGGTGATGTTAATTGGGATGTAACAGCCGCCAGAATATCGAACATTTTAAAGTACATTTATGTTCTGTAATTTAAACAAGTGCATCCATGCACAAGGCAATTAAACAAGCAGGAGAGAGAAACCACCGGGTGGACTCCGCAAGGTATGAAGGGAAGCAGACCTATAATACTATCCTCGAGCTTACGACGCAATCCTCACCTTACAACGCTAGTATGCCCCATGTCGTAAGCCCCGTCTCAGGTCGCAGGCCACACTGATAGGAGCCTAAAACGCGAGCCATGATTTACGACGCTAAATCACCTTTAGCGTCGTAGCCACTTACGTTGCCAGAGGAAGCTTCCACCAGTGACGACCCTAGCCTCGACTTACGATGCCAACTTGTCTCACGTCGTCCTGGCTCACGTCGTCCAGTCAATTTAGCCTAGGGTTTCCTTCACTTGTTTATTCCTTCTTTCTGTTTGTTGAAACCTTTATAATTTCGGACGCCTATATATATAGCCTCCTTGACATTGTTCCATTTCACCTTTGAATGAATATTAAATTTATACACTTGGAGTGTTCAACATATTGAGTTTGAAGGTCACCCTTGAACCCAACCACAAGGATTGGTTTCCTTTTGAGCATGGGATGTGTTCAATCGTATTGTAGCCATTAGGATTGTCGATTCAGGGACTCTTAACACATCTAGTGTGTGATTGGTCCAAAGTTGAGCCTTCCAACTTGGTAATCCCATTATCCCTTTTATTTTTGTTTATCTTGTTCTTGCTTTCTAAATCGTATCCAATCTCGATCCATGGCATACTTTGGTATCAGAGCCTAGATTGGATCGATTATCATTTCCTTTTTCATCTTTTAAATTCAAAAATCCAAAAATATTTTGTTGTTCTTCCTTCTTCTTGCTTGTCCGTGTACGGATCCATCCATTTTGGGGTCTTAAGTTGCTTGCTTCCGTATTTTGACCACATAATATCTATTCTCATCCTATTAGCTTACATTTGGCACCAACCACACCCATTTCCATCAAGTGTTGCAAAAGTTCCATGTGGGCCGAGAGCTTCTTGTTCTAGGTCTAGGGTTTTATTTGTTTCAATCTTGTGTGTGTTTGTGGTTATTTGGATAATATTGCATGTTTAAGTGTTAATCCGTGTTATATGCTTACAAGGATGCATTTCGAGTGATCGCCGAGAGTTTGGGTTTTTGAATTTACGTGTTGAAGGTTCAAATTTTTCTTGAATTGTTGAAGGTTTAATCCGATTATGATTTGGGGACGTGTGTTTATTTTGTTTGTCTTGGGGGACAAGTGTCGGGTAGTACATAGTGCTTTTTAGGGTACTAATTACCATTGTACCAGACTGTCAAGTTTGTTGGAAAAACTCGAGTGGGTCGCCATCAAGCAGATACGACGCCAAACAAGTCTCACGACGTAGACCAAGTCTCACGTCGTAATTACCCATCACAAGGACGTACTGAGGCCAGCAAGAAAATTTCCAAAGTACGACGCGAAGCCACCAACTATGACTCCAACTGTCTCACGTTGTAGACCAAGTCTCACAACGTAATCCTTGGTTTAACGTCGTCAATTTGAACCGAGGCCCGCACGACGCCAACCCGTGTATGACGCCAACCAAGTCTCGCGTCGTACCCCCAAGTCTCACGTCGTAAATCAAAGGCCGAAGCTTCACGTCGTCCAAGCACATTTAGGGTCCAACCCCCGGCTGCCACGTGTCCACCTGAAAGCATTCATTGCATTGTAATTAAAGTCAAACTTGGACAAATGGACTGTTATTATTTTACTCTACGATTTCACTGATTTAAATCACGAACAATTTATCGGATTGAAATTCCGTCAGAAATAAGTGCTTGTTACTGTTCCTCTGATTTATTTCACAAATCACAGAGTTGAAGCTTCGTCTACAATTGCAGATAGTGGAGTTCCTCAACAGTAAGTATTACGGGGTTATTTCTAACAGCTTGGTGATATTTATTATTGGGATTGTGTGAGTGAGGCAAATATTTTATTCCGAGCATTTTATTTTTGTGAGGTTTCTACTTTACACTTTTAAATTGCGAGGGGTCGGATATTTGCTTGCATAGCTGATAACGCCATAAACTGATAATTAAATAAGATTAATCGCACTTCACACACAACTCTGAGTCATTTCTTTGATAGAGTCGAACACTGCAAACTGTTTCTTGCACTGTGCGTCCATTTCTACAATTTCTCACCATTTGATAGTTGGTCTGTACGATTGAGCACTTTCTGTCTGATTGGAACCATCTGGTGGAGAATCAGGACCTTCAGTGAGAGATACACTTGTGAGGTCACTCTACATATTTGTGTACATTTTTCACTAACCTCCTCTACATATATCTAGTTTTCTTTTCTTTCCTCTGAATTGACATGGCAGGAAACACCGAACCCACATTGAGAGACATCATGGAAGCACTCAGGAATCTGGACGCGACTACTGCCAAGAGAACTGATTTTGAGTCTATGCGCCAAACCGTAGATGCTAATGTCACTAGTATAGTTGCTGTAAATGAACGTGTAAACATTCTTGTAAATAATATGAATGATGTTTCTAGTCGAATCGCCCTGCAAGAGCAAGCTCTGAATTTAACTCTGGGAAGCACGTGCGGAGTTCATCAATCAGTAATGGACGAGGCAGAAACAGCCATTGAAGAACAAGAGTTATACTATGGCAGACATCAAGGCTCGCGAGGTCCATGAGCACCTCCTCCACCACCACCTCGACCGCGAGTCCCAACGAATGCTCAGTTCTAGAATCCGCTACCACCTCCGGCACCAGCCGCCCCAGCAGCAGTTCCAAGGCCACCATTACATGAGCCTGTTCAACAAAGGCTAAACATGAATCCACCTCCAATGGATCTTCCTGAAGACGATTTCGAGTAAGGGGACATGCATCGAGCACCTGTTGAGCACAACAGATTAGAGGGCGATCTGAGAGGAATCAAATTCACAATTCCGGCATTCAAAGGCACAAATGATCTGGAAGAATTCATTGATTGGAGGCAGACCATTGAGTTGATTTACGATTGCCAACAATACAACGGGTTCACAAAGATCCAACTTGCCGTTTGTGAATTCGAAGACTATGCTTTGACTTGGTGGCAGAAAATCCAACATCACTGTGCATAGATTAGGGATATCAACACAGGATCATGCAAAGTCGTATCATCTACACTGGATGAACGAGCACGGGACTACCAAGGTTGCGAAGCAAGGAAGGGTGCCGATTACCATCGGCCCCTATTCCGAAGAAATTTTATGTGATGTAGTCCCAATGACCGCATGTCATATCCTGTTGGGACGACCCTGGATGTACGACAAGTGAGCCATATATAGGGGCACAGAAAATGATCTCTCATTCCGCAATGGTCAAAGTACAATTATGATGAAGTCACTACCGCCAAAGACTGTAAAAATCGATCATCGAAACCTGATGGAAAACATCCGAAAGGAGGAAGAAGAGTTCAAGAGAAAACAAAGAGGTAAAGGATTGTAACTGATTCGGATAATTCTAACCAATCTCCTTTACTCTTGGCAGGACATGATCGATGCTTGCTGTTCATGAAGCAAGAGCTAGAAGCAGCACTTGAGGATGCGCCAATGCCAGGTCACTGTTTCCTACCTTTTGTAAAGCCTGTTGATGATACCACTAAGAACTCCCCTGCTACACTTAATGTACCAATTGATTTCCGCATGATGCTTGAGGACAATATGGATGTTTTTCCAAGGGAGTTGCCAGCTGGATTGCCACCTTTGAGAGGTGAGGAACATCGCATTGACTTCGTACCAGGAGCGTCAATTCCCAATAGGCCCGCTTATCGCATGAACCCTGAAGAGACTAAGGAAGTTCAAAAGCAAGTCTAGGAACTGTTGGACAAAGGCTGGTTTCGGGAGAGTCTGTCTCCATGCGCAGTGCCCGTATTACTGGTACCGAAGAAAAATGGAACGTGGAGGATGTGCGTGGACTGTCGAGCTGTTAATGCAATAACCATCAAATACCGCCATCCTATTCCGCGACTTGATGACATGCTTGATGAGCTTGGTCGAACGAGCATCTTTACAAAGATTGATCTGAAAAGCGGTTATCACCAGATCTGCATGCAGCTAGGAGATGAATGGAAGACATCATTCAAAACTAAGTTCGGGCTGTATGAGTGGCTAGTGATGCCTTTTGGACTCACCAACGCTCCATCTACATTTATGAGACTCATGAACTAGACTCTCAGGGAGTTTATGGGAAAATTCGTTGTTGTGTACTTTTATGGTATTTTAATCTATAGCCACAATGAATCTGATCAGGTGAAACATGTTGTGCAGGTGATCATCAAGCTAAGAAAAGCAGAGCTATACACGAATTTCGAGAAGTGCACCTTCCACGTGCCCGAAGTGACATTTTTGGGATTTGTCGTTGGAGGGAACGGACTGAAAATGGATGAGTCCAAAATCAAAGCAATTTCTGAATGGACACCACTTACCAACGTCAATGAAGTAAGAAGATTTTTGGGCATGTGTGGTTTGTTCCGAAGATTTATACCACAATTCAGTGTGATCGCTGCACCAATGACCTCTCTGCTAAAGAGAGGATTACAGTTCAAATGGGGACCAAAAGAGCAGAAGTCATTTGAGGAATTAAAGGATATACTCACCCATGCGCCAGTGCTAGTGCTACCGAATTTGGATCTTCCTTTCGAGATTGAATGTGACGCGTCTGGAACCGGCATGGGCGCGGTATTGTTGCAAGATGGATGGCCGATTGCCTATCACAGGGAAAAATTTGGAGGAGCTCAATTGAACTACTCCACGTATGATAAAAAATTGTATGATGTGGTACAAGCCTTGAGGACGTGGAAACATTACTTGTGAGGAAGAGAATTCATTATTCACACAGATCACGAGACGTTAAACCACATTCAAGGACAGGGGCAGTTGATGAATGCAAGAGATGCCCGATGGAGAGAATCATTCCCGAACGTGATCTGCTACGAAAAGGGAAAGGACAATGTGGTTGTTGACGCACTATCAAGGAGAATGAGCCTAACAGCCTTTGCAACCACACACTTAATTGGATTCGAGCACATCAATGAATTATATACTCAAGATGCTGATTTTGGAGAAGTGTATTGAAGTTTTTAGGCACAAACCTGCTACATAACTCTCAACTTTCTTTAAACTATAATTCTCTTAGGATTGTTCAAGAGCATGCCTAATTTGCCTACCGAAAGCGCATGGTATCAAGCTTGCAGTATTTATTTTTTTAATTGTCGGGATCGTTCTCTGGAGAGTAACACGATAGAAGTGCGTTAATAACATTTTAATCTTAGAACACCTAAACATCCTCTGGTTTATGATGGAGTAATGATTATGTCTAATGAATAAGTGTTGAGAAATAAATGCATAAAGGCTATAAGAAAATAAAAGAAAGCAGTATTTAAAAGTAAAAATGAATGGAATGAATGTATTTATGGATTCACGAGTTAAAAGATATAATGAACTTAATGACAATCAAACAAAATGCGACTAAGGTAGAGCAGTCATACTTCAATGGGAAACAGTAAAATGGAAGCTCAATGAGTCAAGATGAATCCTCTAACAAGTTAATCAACTCTTCATGTCATTGATCACTTTCCCAAGACAAGTACAGGTGATCCAGTGTCATGACGTTTTAAGCACTGAAACCATGAGATACTATTATTGAGAAATAATCGGTCAGACTCATTTCTTAGCAATAGATTTTAGAATTATCGCTTAATCTGTCTCTTTCAGATTCAGATTAAGTCATTGAAAACACAAGGTCACATCTAAATCATCATGCATTAGTCTGAACTTGAAGTTGGCCTCTCATTACTTTGAGGATAGGAAGATATCTTATGCTCCTATCTTGGATGTCCTCTACAAGAAATGAAAAGCTAGTATTTAAATCTATCATCCAAGGGTTGCTTAAGACTCAAACTTCTCATAGTAACTCCTTCAAGTATTTGTAAGAAATAATAGTCCTGTAAGTATATCAAGATGAATTTGCTAATCAAAGTCCTTGACTTATCTGGACTACTCAGATTCACACAGATGCTTTAGCATGAGATTTCTCTGTAAATAAATCTAAATACCCATGATTTAACTCAGGATTAATGAAAATAAGCAAGTTGCCTAACCTCCTACCTATAGCGGATGATTAGGATATCATAAGACTATAAACCCTAAAGGTTAACTCTTCCAATTTCTCAATAATGATTGGGAAAAAAAGATGGTTTTTTAAACATCTTTCCCTTTTAAACGACATGTACTAAATGCCCAACTAAAGAACATGTTTTTTTCTTAATCATCCTGAGTAAAAGATGTTTGAGAAAACTTATATCATCATCTTCCTCAATGTCCTTTAGAAAGTAATGATGTAAAATACAGATATGTAATGTAAATTTATATTAAAAAGTAAGAATACTCACCTTAGTCTGTGAAATATCCCAAAATATCATAGGTAAAAGTAGTAATATATGTATAAAGAAACAATGAGGGTTCTGACTCCTCTTAAGCAAAATGCTAGGGTGCTCCCAGAATATAGATTGGGGGCTAGACTGAATTAGGAAATCACTTTCCTATGAAAAAGATTTAAGAAATAAGTCTGCAAAATAAGTGTCCAAAATAGCTCGCAGTAACTGTCTTGGGTTTCAAACTACGAACACTCTAATTTTCTGCACGCTATATCTGTACAGCGTGGAGGGAGCTATTATTCATAGAATGTTCCTCAGATTTGGGTAATACCGAGAATTGAGTCCATCGTAATAAAATCTGTAAGAATACCGCGAGGACAGAATTTGAAACCTCAGAAATTGAGAATATAGAATTGTTTAGTTCTCAAAGATTATCACGCGATGATTAACACTGCATGGGTCTTTAAGAACTTCAATTAATTCTGAGCATTAATCTTTACAGATTGCATAAAGAATTAAGATCAAAATATACTAACAACAGAAGATTTATGGAATCAATAATTCTTCCAGTTTAATACCTAACTCGGTAACAATATTCAACTTCCTGAATAATTATCCCAACCAAATTACAAGTTGAAAAGATGATACCAGCTTGAATCTGAGAATCGGACTAACAAATTTATGAAGATTTCAAGAGCGAACACTGCATTCGAGGTTTATACTTCTCTTAAACATAATTAAAGAATACTGAATTCTGCTATAACCATCCAAAATTGCAATCAGAAAGATAAAAACACAAGATTTAACATCTGATCTTCCTAATAACATAATTTGCAAAAGAAAATGTAAATGAGTACACCTGGAAATCTGATTTAAAACTAGAATATCGCGAATTCGATCGATGAAGTCGGTAAATACAAGATGATGATCGTCGTAATGATTGAACAGAATTATCCTGATAGCAAATCCTCTTTCCAGATCACTCTTAAGCTAAACTACTAAACAGAATTCAAAGAAATCTAATTGCGAATCGAATTACAAATCTAAAGAACACGAAGATAATCTGCAGAATTAAACCCTAGCTACCCTACCTATGAAAACTCTAAAAATGAACGGGAGAATTTGAGCTATTCTTTCGTCCTCCAGTTAGTTGAGCTGATCTCCCAAGGGTCCTATTTATAGAGGCGCTCGGAAACTTCTTTCCGCCTGGTTGATAACCGCTCGCGTCAGAGTAGCTCATCTCACGCCTTGTCCCATTCCTTCAAAGCGTGAGTTAACATAAAGTGCTTTTCATGTTATAGCGAGATAATTCCCAATCTTTCTTCAAGACTTTCGCTCACTATAACTCTTCTGGCTTCACAACTCGCATAATCTCCATCTGCTCGCGATGTCAGGTTACTTGTCGTGTAGCCTTCAGTTTTGCACATTTCTTTGATCAAGTCCGGATTACAGCTCTGAGATCCTCGCACTATTCCTATTCCTTCCTCGCAGTGTTTATTGTGAGCTTTACAGCTTGTTTCCTGCTCAATCAACAAAGCGAGGATTAGTTCAGATAAAAACACAGCGTGAAACACTTATGTTAAAATCTACAACTTTCAGGCTATTTCTATGCAATTTCCAATTATCTTCATGATCTTGATTTTTCCACAATCTTTGCATAACTTCTCCAATTATTCATTAAGAATCTATGAAAACATGATCAGAAATTTGTCATCAAGACACCAAATTGGACGAAATTGACATTCATTTCATCACCATCCTCACATTTAGAACCACTTGTCTTCAAGTTGTAAGAAACTTATAAAGTTTCAAAGATCAAGTCCAATTTATGGCTTCTAAAAATTAAGTATTATTGCAAGATCTTTCCTGGATCATTGCCTTCTCTTTTCCAACTATCTCAAGGTCAACTCATTCAACTGATTGATGCTTCATACCTGACGTCTAATTTACCAGGCTTCATAAAAACATTAACAAAAGTGATTTGCATTTTTGTGAATTATTGTTCTGCCCCTTAGTTAGTCAAATTTCTCCTTTCACGCTCAATCCTATCCAACTTATGTGCATACCTTGTGCTTCTGAATCCTTAGCCCAGAAGAACAATATTTTTTTTTATATATATCAAGGGGTGGCTTCTCGTGGCTTTCAATAGCTCGGTTTCACATTATTAGGAGGAGTCGCATGACCTAACATTGCAGATGAAACTTCAACTCCCCTACCATTGACTTTGCTCTTTTAGAGTTCTTCAACTTGTAAGTCAGAGGGGCAGCTGTGCCAGCTACTTATATCCATATTATTTTACCACATTTGTTTCTAAAGTTTCCCTTGATTTGGTTTTGGACTCATACTTCACTTGATATGCACACTCATCTTTTAAGAGAGACTAGATTGGATCAATCCTTCTAACCTTAGTGCAGTTTTGTTGTTTATGGTATGCAAATCACTCAAGTCAATAAAATCACAAAATCTTCAAATTATTCATCCAGTAATGACATCAATCAATCTCAAAGTTCTCAGCTTTCAACAGTTGTCAAGATCAGCTCTGCATGCAGTCAGAGTCTTAAAATTGATGTTCATATAATTAGCCACTTAGACTTAATCTTCTACTTCTTTACTAGCCCTCTATCCCACTTGAGGTTCTGGTTCAAATTGTTAAAGCATTAACATAACATGGAGATCTACCTCACAGAAAAATTCTCGCATTAACTCCATCCTAGAACTAATTCACACTTTTAAGAGAGAAATGAAGATTTACGAAAAGAGAAACAATAAAAAGAAAACTGAAAAGATTAATAAGAAGAAAAGAGAAAGTTTCAGAAACTCCCCTGTGATTTCAGGATGGACCTGCATCACTGCTTGGATCTTTTGGTGGTACTGAAGGTGGCTTTTTCAAGTTTGAAACTAAGTTAGCAAGGATTTCTACTAATCTTGTACTGTTTTGCTTCTCCTGCTTCCTCAGCTCCATTTCCCTTTCTCGTTCCTGTCTTTTTCATCAAGTTCTTCTTTCCTTAACCTTTCAAATCTTTCCATCTCCTCTCTCCTCATTCTTTCTTGTCTATCCCATTCTTCCTTCCTTATAGTCTCTTGTCTTTCCATCTCCTCTTTCCTGAGTTTCTCTTCAGTTTGAATTCTGGTGTGCTCAAGCTCGATCCTCTTCTGTTCCATCTCCCTTTGAATGTGCTTATCTTCTGACATAGTTTTCACCAACATTTCCATGGACTGTGCAAAACCTTGGATTGAAGTACTCATATTCTGAGATTCATCCACTGACACTGTGTTCCTCATTGGTTGTCTTAGAGGCTGAGATGGTGCAGAAGTGTCTTCGAGCTCCTCATCCTCAGGAATGGCATTTAATGCAGGAGATGCTGCTGACTTCTTTATCTTCTTCACCGCAGCTTCAGACTGAGATGATTTTGATCTTGAAGGAAGTTTGGTTTGTCTGGCCTTAGGGGATGGTACCTTTGATCCTGATCCTTCTGAAGTTTGTTCCTCTAGATCTTGCATCTGATAAACCAATTCTCCCCTTAAGGTGACCACTGGCAAGGGAATAGGGGGATCTATCTTAATAATCTCTGCTAAGAATGGTGTCATTGACACTCCTTGTTTTTCACAAAGCCTTCGAATTAGATTTGGATAAGCTAATGCTGCGTCTTCCCCAACTCTTGACTTGAGGACACTAAGCACATGGTGTGCAGCAGTACACTTTCTCCCTGACCATAGTAAAGCAAACCCCTCAAAAGTTCCAGCACAAGGCCCTTGGAAATTAGTAGTGGGTCTGAGCTTTGAGTAATAGAAATCAAGTGTTGGCAGATACTCAGGCTTCAAATTCTTTAGTGGGATCTTATTCTGCTTAGTTCCACTGGGTGTTGAACAAAATCCTAATGCCATTTTCCTAGCATTGGTAAGCTTATTGCCCTGAGTCTTTTTCCTTAAGAGAATCTCCGATCTGACATCTGGTTGTTCCAGTAAAGGTGCCTGTATCAAATTATTCAAAGTCTCTACAGTGACTTGCACTGTTTTACCCCTGATCCATGTTGTTTCAGCCTCTACAACAAAATTAGCATAGAACTCCCTGGTCAACTCCACATAACCACATTTGTTGTTATGCCTCATGAAGATATCCCATTCATTGATCCTTCTCCAGTAATTAATACACTTGTGACTCAGGTATTTAGGATGAAATCCTACTCTAGTAGTTCTCTAATGCTTCTTTTCTTCCATTAAATTTAACATTGATTTCCTCCTCAGTGAATTTAGTCCTTTTCTCAATGCTATCAGGAATTGACAACCTCACTTTTGGGCTATTATTTCCCCAATAACTCAAAGGCATAAGCTCTAGAACTTCTTTTCCAGGTAAAGATCCTTCAGAAGTATCTGATTCACTTCCTCCAGATTCCTGTGCTTCTTCCTGATCATTATCAGCATTTTCATTTTCTTCACCTTCTGACTGATTTCCTTCTTGAACAGGTTCCACATTTTCTTCCTGAACATGTTCTTGGTTTTCTTCTTGAACAGATTCTGGATTTCCTTCTTGAACCTCCTCAGTATCATTGTGTTGAAGGTTACCTATGTCCGACTCATGAATCAATGATGTGCTGGTGTCTATCTTCTCAGTGACCTCTAAACTTTGCTCGTTCAGGGTTTCTGTGGGCTCATCCTGTACAGGTTCATTCAACAGAAACAGGACAGCAGAGGGTTTTGAAGCGGTAGCTTCCTGAATTCCAAAATGCTCTTCTGCTTTCTTCTTCTGTTCTTCGATCCAAACAGGATCTTGCATCCTTGAGATTGCTCTATGAACTACCTCATTCCTAATTTGAGATGGAAGAACCCATTGATTCATTTGGCTCTCAGCAAATGTCTGTGCTTTGAGATGTTGGTTAACAGTCTGTTCCACCAAATACTCTCTCTGCTGATTCTCCTTGGTATTTCCTTCATACACAACCATCTGTTTGTCTTGGTTCTCCTGGATTTTATTTCTTTGAATTTCTTTTCTGTAAGCTTGGAGTGCTAATGGGCTTGGCTCCAATACTTGCTCAGGATTTATCTGTTGTTTCACTTTTTCCAGTTCCAACTCAAGCTTAGCTGCATATTCATTTGCTTGTTCCACTGATGTATGTGCATTCCCTCCTTCTCTAGCCAGCTTTCTGTATTTCTTAATTAGACCTTCCAAAGATGAGTTCATATTCCCAACAGTAATTCCATGCAAATTCAAATCATCAAACTCTTGCAAATCTTGGATCAATCCTTCTTGAACTGTATCTCCCACTAATTCATTGACTAGATCTAGAGCTTCTTGGTCAATTGAATTTTGTGCTGGTGATGCATTCTGTTCCAGCTGATCCACTGCTCTAGAAGAATTTTCCGTTTCCATAGTAAGATCTTCAAAGGTTTCATGTTCATTTCCTTTTTCTGAAAATCCTTCTAGGTCAATCTGACTTTGTATTAGAGTTTGATCAACTTGAGCCTGTTGATCTTCAGGCTGACCTTCCAAATCCTGTTCTGAAATGGGCTCAGTCTGTTGAAATTCAGTGTTTAGATGCATTGGTTCTTGTGCTTCAGGTTGATATTCATCAATACATGACTTCCAGCCCTCGGGATCAATGTCTCTCATTTCCAGATTACTGAAAGGAACAAGTTCCGATCCTCCTGTCTAAGGTACTACTCCCAAGGTTGGTTCAACCTTTTCTTCTTCAGAACTGATGTCATGGACTACAAACTTTGGTTTCCTGGCCTTCATTTTAATCCTGAATTTCTTGATAGGTTTATTAGGCTCATTAGCTTGTTGATTTTCCTTCTCAGGAACAGTTTCTTGTTGTACTACCTTCTCAGAAGAGGGTTCTTGCTGCTGAAGTTTCTCAGGAATAGATTCCTGCTGCTTAGAGTGCAACTTTCCTTTTCTTTTGTAAATAACAACTTCCTTCTTTCCCTGAGATGGTTGTAACAACTCTTTATTTTCATCCATCAAATTCCTTGTTTCTGGAGTTCCTGCTTTCAAGTGCATAACTTCTTTAACTGATAATTCATCTTCATGTTTCCTCTTCTTAGAAGATTGGCTAGTCTTCCCAGACTTGTGTTTCTTCATCCTACTTCGATTCCTTTTCTTTACTGAAGGTGCTTCTTCTGAAGAACTTGAACTGGGAATATGTGACTTTCTTTTCCTGGTAGACACTTTCTTCTTATCATTTTCTCTTCAGCTTTCATAAATTTATCGAATTCACAATTTTCCTTCTGTCTAAGCATATGAAACTCATAAACAGACTCCTGTTCTTCTGGAGTAACTTCCATAAGTTCATCATTTCCCTCTACAACCCTCGTGGTTGCTTCTATCCATCGTATCCTATCAATTCTTTCTTCGTCATCTGTGGTATCTGAATCAGAAAGGTTTTTCTTTATAAAACAGGTCTTTCCCAAACCTTTAAGCATCATGTTTATCCCCTTTCTGTTCAGATACTTCTCATTCCATGCATACCAATCATCAATGATTATCTGCTGAATCTTTCCTTGTGTCTGATCAGTATAAACTCTATGTTCCTTGTATGCGTTTTCTCAGCACATACTGTCATATCGAATATACTTCTGAATGAATTCCTTATTTCTCTCCTGAACAAGTCCATGAACTTCTTGTTGGAGAGGTGGAGGTAATCTCTTCATGATATTATGTGGTCTATCTGTAATGAAAAGATCTGCATCTGCTGGTGTTATTGCTGGGGCTGAAATCTTCCTGAAATTCTTTGTAGGTTCCAAACCTTCATTTATGACAGACTCTCTGAAAATTCTCCTGACTATATTTTGTGGTGTCTATTTTGCATCTGATCTTTGCTTCCTGTTCTTCCCTGTTCTCTCAGCTTCTCTTTCCTCTGCATCCTTAACCCATGCCTGCTGTTCAGGCATTAAATCAGCAAAATTCTCCAGTGGAAACTCTTCATCAGGTTTTCTCTCTAACCCTGGCCTGAGGATTCTTTTCTTGAGATTCTTCCCCTTAGCCCATTCATTCAGATTTCTTATCCAGTTGTTCCTGGCTTCCTGAATGGTTGTAAGAATATCTTTCCATACCATCTTACCTTGTTTATCTTTTTGAAAATGAGGCTCAAGGGCATGTCTGAGATTGATCCGAGCATCAATGATTCTGTCTAATGCCAAATTTGTCAAGAAATTTTGTTCTACAGGTCCCTTCTTGTTCAAAAATGCTGGAGGCATGTATGCAGGGAGTGCCTGTTGAGGATCATAAACTCGGGCATTCCTGATCTCATTAACCTTGCAGCTGAATTTAGTGAGTCTTCTCACATATTTAGGCAGTGGCTGGGGATCAAAGTAATCCAACTCTAACCCTGCATGGTCCTTTGGGTTGATGATTCTATAACAATCTTGGTTCCATTCGGCCATACACTTCTCCCTCTCAAGAAGTCTTTCAAGTCTGATTTCATTAGGGAGATGTTTGTCATTAATAAGATTGACCATTTGATCTTCCCAAAAATGGCTCATCCTAACCCAGAATGCTTCTTCTAAGTCAAACATCAATGATTCCTTCTCCTTATCAGGTATATGTTGAATCATCAGCGGATTGACATAAAAGATTGGAGGTGAGATTTCCATTCCTAACCATCCACAGCTTTTCTGAATATCTTTCACTGTTTTTTCTGTTCTCTTCATTCTCCAAAATGACTGTTCTTTCTTGTCTGACTCGACACTTCACGCTTGAAGTCCTTCAAAAGTCATCTTATGGATCCTTTAAAGAAGGATACAAGAAAACCGATTAAATCATGATCACCATCCTCACATTTAGAGTTTTGCCCTAAATGTGAAGGTGAAAGTGTGAATAGAGAACACAGTATCAATCTTTTCTCAATTTAGAATTTAACAAATCACCATACTCACATTTAGAGATTTGCTCTAAATGTGAAGGAATTAATCATCAATTAAATTCTTAGTAGAGAAAAATATAATGCATAAAGAATTAAAGCATTAAATCAAGCAAAGTCAAAATACATCACCCAAATGTAATTCTTACAAAATATGCAGAAGTATTAAAAATTCAAATAGAACGAGTCTTGTAGATTCAAACTGAAATCAAAGAGGGGGGAATTCAAGTCCATTGCCGAATCTAGTGAAACAATTACAATGTTCAGTGACCAAACACCTCATACAGTAGATTGTACTAACTCCATATTGGTTTCTAGGCCATTTGTGATTGTTGACAAAAAGAGTTCGATCATTGCAAAATCGTTTCTTAGGTTGTCCTCGAAAAGGAGAGTAGAATTCAACATCATTTGACAACCATCCTCTAATTTGGAACTGGAGATTATTCAGCCTGCGTCTACTCTTGCAAAGTGATGCAAAAAGCCAAATTCCTTTCTCTTGCTCCTCAACAACATCCTTACTTAAAAGCATAAGTGCTTTTATGTAGGTGGATGGATGATGGTTATCAGAGATAGCACGATCAAGAAGATCAAATGCTGCTTTCTCATTTTAATCCTCCACAAAACGTTGTAAAGCCTCAGTTAACTGAAACATCCAATTTCCTGCATCTCTGTAGCTTTTGAGAAAGTCAATTTTTGTTGGTTCAAATGTTCCCAGTCCCAAAAGAGAGAAGTCTTCAAGAGAGGCCTTCTTTAGAACCGACTGATGCTTAGAAACCTCATTCAATGCCTTGAAAACTAGCTTACAGTTAAAGACAGTTTCCAAGTGATCGAATGCCAGCCTTGACAGAATATTACAAAGAATCTCATAATGAAGATCTGTGATCTGAGTGGCCCCTGATCCAGATTTCTGTCCTAAAATTCTTGGGTTCTTGGAGGAGCTTCCAATTTCAAAACTGAGTAGGACTAACAAGATATTGCAATTAAGTTTAATGAAAAGCAATTAAGAAGTTCAACATTCCATAAAGAGCATAAAAACTTGAAAGAAAATACAGCCCGAAATCATCAAGTGATTACAAAAGTTATGACAGACCATCTTCTTAACTAAGAAATATTAGCCTACTCAAGGATTGTTGATTTCCTCATCATTTGAATCACTCCACAATTCTACATCAGGAAAAACTTCACCACATAACAACCTGAACTGTCTAACTATGTCAAAAAAATTGACAGGGAATACAATTCATCCTATCATTTGGAGGTAAAAATTCACGTTCAAGCAGAGTATGATCCTTGCAAAAGCTCCTTTCTTCTTGATCATGGAAAGGATTTGGAACTTTTACACAGTGGAGTAGCTAGTGGAAGACATGAATTTTAATGAAGACTACTTCTAAAACGTCTGAGGCTACTGATCTGATCAATTGTATTCCTTCTTCATTGAGTTTATTATCTTGCTTAGATAAAAGCAGAAGGCTTCTTAAGAAGATGGAAGGCTGATGCTTATCATCAAGGCCAGGCTTCAAAAGATCATATGCTCTCTTTTCATCCTTGTTGTCAACAAATGCTAAAAGTGCAGGTTCAAGATTAAACATGTAATTTCCTGCATTCTGTGTAACACCCCGGATTTGATAACCCAGGCCGGGATGTCACCGCCACACCTCCCTAACAAGACACGGTTTCTCCGAGCTTGCTAAAGAGATGCAAGGCTATGGTTTTTCAGAATTTAAATCATTCAAACAGCCCATTGTAATATAATTTAAAAATAATAATATCAAAGTTGCAGCGGAAAGTAATATTTACATATGTATAATGCAGCGGAATTTAAGTATAGGGACGACATGGCCAAAACACGGGTTACACAGGCCCGTTCATGCAAGTTGTAATTAAATGCAGGAATTTAAAAATAGAGTTTTTCCCGAATGTTCCCATGTATGCATATGATGATGCATAATCCTCATACTCTGAAAGAAAAAGGAAAGAAAATATGGTTTGGTCAGCAAAACGTGCTGAGTAAGTTAACACCTACTATGATCAAGGAGTTTCAAAATCCTTAATTAGATTTAAGAAAAACATGTGCATACAAGACATGATTTAAATTTTAATCATCTAATAATAATTTAATTACATATTTGAAAAGACAATGATTTCCATAAGATCATAATTTTACACACGTATAAAGAGGTTTAATTAAATAATTAAATTTTTACTCCGAGGCATGCATACAAACAACTCATCTATCAATTTAAAATTAATAATTTAATTGTGTACTTGAACATGCATTTAATCCACAATAACAATTTAGTCATGACATGAAAATTTAAGGACATAATTTTAAATGCATAATTTAAAGACGGGCATAAATAAATAAATACTTAAAAACATTAAATCTTTTATTTCCCCGTTACGTAACCATTTCTCAATATTTTGTATAGCCGGTGATCCGGCGGCCGCAGCCGTGTCGTAAGTATCTTGTATAGCCGGTGATCCGGCGGCCGCAGCCGTGTCGTAAGTATCTTGTATAGCCGGTGATCCGGCGGCCGCAACCGTGTCGTATTTCAAGTATTTCATTGGCCGTTTTGGCACAGTTTCTCATAACATTCACCCTTGGCCGTTTTGGCACGAAGCGAAAAGCTAGGGGGCGTTCTATTGAGCATTTCCCCCTACGTCGGTCACTCTCGGCCATTTTGGCACGAAGCGAAAAGCTAGAGGGGCACTCCATCGAGCACTCACCCCCTACATAGGTCACACTCGTCCGTCTAGGCACGATGCGAAAAGCTAGAGGGGCACTCTATCGAGCACTCACCCCCTACATAGCCAAGTATCTCATATGTTTTAATTTAGTGTAACGGGATTTTTCAAAAGTATAGATATATCGTATTTCAAGGTCTCGACCGTTTGTTTCGATATTTCAAAATCTCTTCGATTTAAAAATAACTTGGCGTCACAGTTTACGCCTTTTTAATTCAAAAATTCATTTCAAGTCCAAAAATTCTGATATTTTCACAGTATATCGAAAACACCCTAACGAACAACTTTCGTGTTTTAACTTTTTCGAAATAAGTTGAGGAAACATGTCAAAAATCGATTTTATTATGCGAACAGGAATCTGTCCGGATTCAGGTTTGGCACAGTTCAAAGATTCGACGTTTTAACATATCAAATAGACTCCAAAAATTCTGAAATTTTATATGCACATACTAGACATGATTATCTACAACTTTCATTTATATTGCAAAGATCAAATCGGACTAGAAAATATAGAACCAGGTTCATCAAGTTCGGACATATTCACAGGCAGATTTCGAAAATGTTTTGTCAAAACAGTTCATGTTCGATGCAATTTGAAATAGCAAACATCGACGAAAATGTCTGAAATTTTTACACAACCTAGATTAATGTGTTGGGATTAAAAGTCTAGTTTTGAGTTTTTCGGTTTGAACTCTCAAAATAGGGGTTTTGGTCCGATTTCAAATCTATCACAGTTTCAAGTTCGAATCTCAAGGCAGGTTGGTTCTCGGCCGTTTTCGGATATCAAAACACAATGAAAAATTTTGAAAATTTTACACGAACTAGATCTATGTCTTAGGAACGTTTTTCATGTTTTAAGTTTTCCCGTTTGAGCAGTTTTAAGGGTTCGAAAAATTCGCACAAAATTGTTGCGCCGAGGGTTTTTCGTGTTGACAGATTTTAGAGTTATTAAATCCATATGTTTGGTTGCATTTTAAGTCACCCAAAACCAAGTAAGTATTAACTTACAGTGGGGATGAAGTCTAGGACGTCGCTGGGTCGATGGGGGCGCTTACGCTTTCTACGAACATGTCCCAATTACTCCGTCTCCTCTCCGTTGGCCCCGAAACGAAATCGAAAGTAAAATCTAGGGTTAGATCGGATTTTCGGGCTCGAAAACTTAAACGAAAAACCATGGATGACTTACCACAATTTGGGACACTAAAGATGTTGTTCTCCACGCCTCCTTCGTCGATTTTCGTCGCCGGAAAGTAATCGGAGAGTCGTCGGAAAGTGAAGAACTTGTGTTTCGGTTTTGGGAGAGTTTGAGGGTGATGGATAGACTTGTGAGACTGATTATGGGAGTGAAAATCAGTCATTGATCGTCCTATAGCCTTTCCCCTCGACTGGGATTGGGTTTCCAAAGTCGGGAGGTCGAAATATGGCAAGAAATCCCCGAAATCGCGCGAATGGCAGCTGCTGTCTTGGTGGCGCGGGGTTGGCGCGGTTTTTAGCCAAAAACCGCCCGGAGGGCGTGCGGCCTGGTCTGGGCCGTGCGTCCGGACTGGGCCGTGCGATCCCGTCGGGCCTTTTCTCCTCTCTTTCGGACTTCTGTCCTCCTACGTTTCCGGGCTCGATTTTTCGGGTCATTCTCGGATCATAAATTCTTATCTTAAATTTATCTCGACTCAAATGAATTTCATGTTTGAAATCTTAAGTCCGTCGGTCTCGGGTTCGTCGGCTTCCAATTCGTCGTCTTTTGACTCCCGTGCAATAACTTGTGTAATTAAATTTCTTCCGACTTCACGGGTTCTTGGAATTAGAATTATTTTCCTTCTTGAATTTAATTCTAATTATTTTGACTCAATTCATGGAATGTCTTCGGGCTTCATTTCCCTCTTTTATTCCATTTTGACCTTTGAATCTGTCGGCGTTTCATTTCCGAGCAATAATTTATTGTGATAAATTATTTTCTTCTTCTCGGAGATATTTCGACATTGATCGGAATAAATTTTTATTCCTTTGGACGTTGATAAAAATCTGGGGTATTACATTCTGACATTCTTTGATGAATCTCTCCTGGTTACTGGGATAAACGTTTTCTCTCCACCTCAAATAAGTTTCCAAATTAACTCTCTTAAAAACTAGAGGTGATTTGCTTGCTGCAAGGAATTGTGTGGATATCTCTGAGACTCTAAGAAGTTCCCTCACGCTAACCTTTCCCGATCTCGACAGAATGTGTCCCAACAACTCTGTAGGTAAGTCAATTAATTGAGTTTCCAAGAGTTGAGGAATTCTAACATTTCTGTTTGAAAAGAAAAGAAACACAAAATTCAGAGAAAGACATTTATTTGAAAAGAACTGAAAGATTAAAGATCTAATTTTATTATCACTACCATGTTGCCTTACAAAATACAGGAGACTTAGATTACTAGCCAAAATTAAGTCTATCACTAGAATGACAATTAGAAAAGCTTGTTGAACATATCATCCCTCTCCTTCTTCATCAAAAAAATCTCCAGCAGAGTTATGAGTATATAAAGCTTCTCTTGCCCATAATCTGAAATCTGCTACTGTTCTGGTTGCATCGCAACAAAGGCAATCGACTTGATCAGCATGATAGTTAAAGAAAGGTGGCCCATGTACAATCTCCCAGTTATGCTCTTCAAACTTACAAAATTCTCTCTTAGTATGTCCTAAGAATGGGTTTGGAATAATTTCCCACTCTGAGATTAAAGTAAGAAAGTTATACCTAAAATCATAGCTATTAGATCTATCATTTAATATTGGGCTTATTAAATAGAGCCCTTTATCTATTTCTCACTGAGTGGTTTTAGTCAAGTAGCACAAAGCTTTGTATTGAGAAGACTTATGATTATCATAGATCCCCTCATCCAGAATTTGAGCTTCAGTTTCTTCACCCTGTGTAAATAGTTCCATTGCTTTCTGAAGATTCAGAGTTAGGTTATGAGCCCTTACACAAGAATGTAAAAAATTAATCTTCCCGGAAGACACATTAGAGATATTTTTAAAATCAACATCTACTAGGTTGAACCTCCGAAATATAGTAGGATGATTTGAAGCAGTTCTGAACAAAGTGCAAGTTGATTTACAGTGGAGCAAGTCCCTGAAGCTGCTCCGCCCTACTCGTGAAAAAATCTCACCAATGATATCCAGTGGAAGATCAGTCAGTCGTAGCACAGAGAACTCAGAAGATTGCTCTCCAGTATTAGTGCTGTTACGCGAGTTTTAAGGAGAGAATTAGCTTTGGTTATATTAAAGAGAAATCTAAGACTATGATTCTAAGAGTTTTTACAAAATCGCAGTCAAGTGAGAAATGCAAAGTGCAAATCCTAGTATTGCGAAGCAAGCATTGTTTATGCAAACCATAAAGAAAACATCGCAAAACGAGGCATCACCAAGGAGAAAATAAGATGAACTAGAGTCTTACGGATTATCGCCTGCCATCTCTTCCCTTGATCCAGTTTCTGGAAGTGAAAATGCTACGAAATGGACGAAAGAAACTAGACTATGACGGTTTCTTCTCGAGACAGAGAGAGAGAGAGATGGATTTGAAAGTGATTTGAAAAGATGCGAAGGATAAAAAGATATAGAAAATGGGCCGACCTAGTCTTAAGAAAACTGCAGAGCAGGGTACTCAAGTGTTATCCCTCTCTTTAGGTATTAATGATTAAGTCTAGACTTGCCTTATCAGCAGATTTGAAATTAACTCAAAATTGAGTAAATAAACTTGTGATGGAAGTTTTATAGATTAAGAACAGCTTATGAACGAAAAACAATGCGAGAATTAAAGCATTCACAAAAATTCCATTTATACAAAATCATAGATTGAAGTGATTACATTAGTACATGAACCAATACAATCAGCCTAATCAGATTCTAAATCAGAATCAAGGTCTGATTCAAGTTCATCCACATACTCATTAAAAGATACCCTCAAATCCTTGATTAGAATTGTAACCTCACAACACAAACAGTTAATGTTTGTGGCACCATAATTGTAGTGTGGAGGTTGCAAAACTAAGTTCTTATCATGAGGGGCCAAGTAATCACAAAATTCCCTATGTTTTTGCTTTAAGAAAGGATTTGGCTCCTCCTCGCTGTTGGCAAAAATTATGCTAATCTTTTCCTTCATCCTCTGAATGTGGTCTTCTTCCTTGAAGATTGATCCCAACAAATACAACCCTTCATCAATCTTCTCCAAACTTTCTGAACTCATCAGAATAAAGGCTTTGATGAAGATTGAAGGGTGATGATCATCTTCTTTTCCTGGTTGCAGAACTTCAAAAGCAGATTCCATAAGTCCTGTATTACGAAAAACCAAGAGAGCTGGTTCTAATTTAAGCATGAAATTGTCTGCTTCTCTGCATCTCTCCAGAAACATTCTGTATTCATTATCAAAAGTTCTCTCTGCAGCAACCTGCTTGAACACAAGAGCCCTTCTTCGAACCACGGGTAACTTGCTTGCTCTATAAAACTTCTTGCAAGTAGGGGCTGCTCTGGCCACATCCTTAATCTCTTCCCTACCCAATCTTGAGAAAATATCCCCTAAAATTTCATCAAGAATGTCTAGAATAGAAGTTCTATAATTGGGGGCTACTTCGGCCATTCTAAATTTCTAATAAAGGTTTCGGGGAATGAGAGGATAGATGAGTGTTTGGGGGTGCAGGGAAGAAGGATTATATGGAATTTATAGCCAAGAAGAATTAAACTCCAACATAATTACAGAAGATTGAAACGACGTGTGATGGTTAAACGAAAAGGATGAAGAAGGGTCTAAAAGGGTATTTTAGTCCTTCAGAGTTTTGAAAAATCTATCCGTTCAAATTCCCAGGCGCTCGCTTTATTTATCATAAGCGCGTGACCATATAAGATGTCCCTCGCTTTGTGAATCATCAAAGCGAGGAAAATTTTCTATGGTCTGTTTAAGAATTTGCTCACGATTTATGAATTAACAAAGCGTGAACAATTAATTCCTCACACTAATATTTTTAACAACAAAGCGAGAAAAGACTGTCAGAATTTCATATACTCTGAATTAATCCAATAATCCTGATCGAATTTTGTATATCAAACAAAACTTGAAACTTCCTCCTCGCATTATAAATTTTAACAAAGCGTGAGTCATTATACTTCAATCTCATCCACGCTCTGTTAATTCGAAACAAGGCGTGAATACTTAGATTGAAAGATCAAGAACTTATGAAAATTTGTTCAATACTCAAAAATCTGATTGAAGAATTCTTTCTTTTTCCTTCTTAGTCCATCATAGTTTCATTTCTTGAAATCCAAACAAACACAAAAATAGAGAATTAGCAATAATCTTTAAGAAAAGGGGAATACTACTCAGTTAACCTGGGTAGTACCCCACTCCCCCCCCCCCCCCCCCCCTTTTTTTTGAAAATAGAAATTCAGAGAACTATGGATTATCCAAATATTCAGTTTGAATATTTAAATCTTGTTGACCAATATATTCCTTAAGCCTGTGCCAATTTACTGTCTTTTCTCCTTCATTAAGCATAATTGTGATAGCTCCATTGTCATGAACAGCTACAACAGAAAATGGCCCTGTCCACCTTGATCTCAACTTACCTGGAAACAATTTCAGACGAAAGTTATAAAGCAAAACCATTTGACCAACGTGAAATTCTTTATGTTTAATCTTTGCATCATGAATTTTCTTAGTTCGATCTTTATAAATCTTGCTACTTTCATATGCTTCCAGTCTCATTTCTTCCAGTTTCGACAGATCAAATTTCCTCTTTTCTTGTCCCATCTGAACATCCATATTAAGCATCTTAATGGCCCAATATGTTCTATGTTCTACCTCTACTGGAAGATGACAAGCTTTACCAAAGACTAGTCTGTAGGAGACATTCCTATAGGAGTCTTGAAAGCAGTCCTGTATGCCCGTAAGGCATCATCTAGTTTCTTGGACCAGTCTTTTCTTGTAATGTTCACAGAAGCCTGCAGAATATGCTTGATTTCCTTGTTAGATACCTCCACTTGTCCACTTGTCTGAGGATGATATGGTGATCCAACTTTATGATGAACAACATATTGCTTAAGCAACTTCTCAAAAAGTTTATTCACAAAGTGAGATCCTCCATCCGATATTATGGCACGAGGGGCTCCAAACTTAGTAAAAATGTTCTTCTGCAAGAATCTAGTGACTTGTTTAGCTTCATTGAAACATCAAATATTTCTACTTCCAAGATTCATTTTTGAGGCATTTCTTCCCTCATAGAAACATTCCCCAATCTTTGACATCTGTCACACATCTTAATAAGTTTTTGGCAATCCAAGAAGATAGTTGGCCAAAAGAAACCACAGTCTAGATGTAATACCCGAGAATTTTCCAACATAAAATAAATGCAATAAATAAAATAAATAAATAAATAAATATAATAAACATGATAAAGGGATAAAGAATCATAAAAGATGAGAAATGAAATTTAAATTAAAAAGGAATCAAAATTCCAAGAACCCGGGAAGCCGAAGACAATTTAATCGAATAAATGGTTACACGGAAACCCAACACCGATGGACTCAATAACTCGAGTCCAAACATAAAATTAGATCCGAGTAAAATTAGGATAGGAAATCGGAGCCCGAAGATACCCCGGAAATCCGAATCCGGGAACATAGAGGGATAGAAGTCCGAAAGAGAGGAGGAAACGCCCGACGGATCGCACGACCCGGCCCAGACCGAAGTCCAGGCCAGGACGGCGCGGTCGCCGCGCGGTCTTTAGGGGTTCACCGCGCCAAGAGCGCGCCACTTGGCAGTTGCGGCCGTTCCGCGATTTTCTCGCCCGAACGCGGATTTTTCGACTTTCGGTTGAACATATCTCGACTCAAGACGCTTGGGGTCAGATCTTGGACGCCCTAGGTCTTAAATATCTATAAATAAACCCTCTTGGGAGCCCCGAACATCTTTACAAAACCCCACAAAATCTCTCTACACACAAAACCCTAATTCCGGAGTCGTCGGAGGCACAAACCGAATCAAGGGACTGACTTGGACGAAAATTAGGAGTCTTCGATCATCGGGGTAAGATTCGAACCATTCTTGTCCATTCTTTTCCATTCAAGATTCGAAAACGAATCCTAATTAAATCTCTTTCCTATTCTAAACCCCGATCCGGACGCGTTGAGGAAAAACGAAGGATCTCGGAGGGAGAACGAAGAACGTGGAAGCCACGCCTCCGAATCATCGAGCCGAGACATCCGTAAATCAGTAAGTTAACGCTTACACGGTTTTGGGAGTAGTAAAAATATTAAAATCTAGAAACTTGAGCAAATCTTTCGTAAATCTGCCCATATGTGATTTTTAACGGCGCAACAGTTTTGTCTAATTTTTCCGAACCTTAAAACGACTTCAAACAGAAAAACTTAAAACACAAAAAACATTCCTAAGACATAGTTCTATGTACTGTAAAATTTTCCTAATTTTTCATCGTGTTTTGATATCCGAAAACAACCACAAACAGACCTGCCTTGAGTTTAGATCTTGAAACGGTGACAGAACTTTAGTTCGAACTTGTTGGTGACTTCTACCTTGGATCTAGACCGATCTAGGCTTAGCGTTGAACATAAGAGTTGTAGATCTACGCGTTAAGAACACCTCCGTAAATTTTCAGAATTTTTCGTGATGATTTGATATATGAAATCCACCCGAAACCGAACTGCTAGGATGTGGATCTTGAAATCTTGACAGATTCTTGGCCCGAACTTGTTGGCGTTTTTGACAATAGAAATAGGATGAATTAGATCTTTTGCTGAACATGAAACTTGTAGATATATGTCTTAAGATGATCTCTGTCAAATTTCGTTAATTTTGGAGTTGATTTGCTATGGTAGAATTCGAAATCTCTAAACTGTGACCCAGGAAATTCGGACAGATTTATACTTCTATGAAAATTAGTGTTTTTGACCTATTTAGGTATCTCGGATTGAAAAAGTTAAAACACGAAAGTTGTAGATCTTGACGTTTTGGAGTCATACGCGAAATTTCGGAATTTTTGAAATTAAATCTGATTTTAGACGCATTTTAGATTAAACTGTGGTTGACCGAGTCAAATCTTGAACTCTTGATGAAACTCGTGAAATTTGCGAAACTTGTTTGACCTGCGGGTTCGATTCCCCAGGATGTCTGTGTCAAACCTTGCGGGTTCGATTCCCCAGGGTGTGTTTGAGTTCTTGCGGGTTCGATTCCCCAAGGGCGATTGTATGTTCTCCTGCGGGTTCGATTCCCCAGGGTGTGTCTTTCTGCGGGTTCGATTCCCCAGAATATGTGTTGATTCCTACGGGTTCGATTCCCTAGGATGTATGTGAGTTCTTGCGGGTTCGATTCCCCAAGGGCGATTGTTCGTTTTCTTGCGGGTTCGATTCCCCAAGAATAAATTATACTAGATCATATCGAATAAAAGAGGGATAGTGAAATCCTGAAATACTTAGATAGTTTCCTTATTTAAATTATGCCTTTAAATTATGTCTTGCGATTATTTTATCATGTTGTTGAATTATGATCTTATGGAAACCCTTGTCGTTTAAAATACGCAATTAAATTATTATTAGTTGGATAAATTAAATCATGGATATTATGCACATGTTTTTTATCATCATATGCATTCATGGGAAGTTGGGGAAACAATTTATTTTTTTTTTTAAAAGTTACGTTAGACTAGAAATTGCATGAACGGGCCTGTTTAACCCGTATTCTGGCCGTGTTGGCTATATTTAAATTCCGCTGCATTGTTCTTATGTAAATATTATTTTCCCCTACAACTTTGATGTAATAATTTTTAAATTATATACAAATGGGCTGTTTGAATGTTTTAAATTCTGAAAAACCATAGCCTTGCATCTCCTTAGCAAGCTCGGAGAAACCGTGTCTTGCTAGGGAGGTGTGGCGGTGACATCCCGACCTGGGTGACCAAAAACCGGGGTGTTACAGATTGGTATCAGAGTCCGGCTATTTTTAAACTATTATTTTCAAACCATTATGTTTTTTAAACTACTATTAATATTTTGACTACTATTTTAAATTTTAAAGTATTATTTCCATGGAGAAATTTTTTATTTTAAAACCCATGGGAAAAGTATATATATAGTGCATTAAATTATTTTTGGGGGGAAAACATCATTTGCATTTGCATATTGCATCTCTGCTATGAACTTAGAATCTTGGCGAAACTTGAACTTAGAATCTTGGCGAATTGAACCTAGAATCTTGGCGAATTGAACTTAGAATCTTGGCGAATATTAACCTAGATCATTCGCTTGCACTAGATGACTTAGACGCTTGACATCAAATTAGAAACGCCCACTAGAGACGGATGTTGCCTTAGTTCTGGATCGCGTTCATCTATGGGTTCGCCTAAGCATAACAACTCTCGGCTTTAGCCATTCCTATCCTTGTACGAATTAGAAAATTTCCTTGTGTGGAATAATAAAAATCAAGTCTTTAACACTCTCTGTTCCAAAAATCTTGTTAGGATTTCCAAACAACAAACCCGAAAATTTGAAATTAGAAATTTACGAAACGTCTCATTCGAGCGATCTACCTAAACCAAGATAAGCTAATCTATACACGTGAATAACAGAAAATGGCGCCTAGGAGGAAACCAAAGAAGGTGAGTCCAAACGGCACTGACGCTAACCTTTCCAACACGCCCAACAACAGTGAAAGTCCTCAGAACCTAGGAGGGCAAGTGCCTCAAGCGCCCAATAATATGGAAGCACGTTTAAAAACGATAGAGGGATTCCTAGTAGCATTAGGAAATGCGGAGGTGCATAGGACACCTGCAGCAGTAACTCCGCCCGTAGCCCAAACCAACTATCTAGCGTTGGTGAATCCCTATCAACCACCACGTTATGATGGGCAGGAGGATCCCGCCAAACTAGAGGGGTGGATCCGTACATTTGATAAGCTCTTGGATGCTATCAAATGTCCTGATGAGGCAAAGACACGAGTAGCAACTTACTACTTAGGAGGCGAAGCCGATGAGTGGTGGCAAGACCTCCAGAGGAATTTAGAGGAAGCTGAAGAAGCTTATTCATGGACTAAACTTAAGGAGGATTTAAGGGACCGATTCTACCCCATGAGCACCAAGGCGGCAATGTACGAAGAGTTTTTATCACTGAAGCAAGAGGGACGGACGGTGCAGGAGTATTACACCCGGTTTAAGGAGTTAGTACGATTTGCTACGAGGATAGTACCAACCGACTCTGACAAGGCTCAGAAATTCGAGATGGGTCTGAACCTTAGTATCCGGGAGATACTTGCAGTAGGACAATTCACGAACCTGCAGACGGTTTATGATCGAGCTGTAGCAATTTATCGAGTCCAGCAACTGAAGCGTAAGGAAAATGGGGAGACGAGCAAGGACTCGCAAGGATTTGAGAAGAAGAATCGGAGCAATAACGGTGGACAAGATAGGAACGAGAATAAAGATTTCTATAATGGGAGAAATGGCATACGTCGTACAGTCGTACCCCGTTGCCCACAATGCCATCAAGCCCATCTGGTGCGCGAGTGCCCAAGGCGTGGGACTTGTTATAGATGTGGTGGGGAAGACCACATGATTAGAGAATGTAATGTTCGTGAGGAGATGATTGAGAAGAGGATAGAATTGGTAAACCCTCAACAAGGAGATCAAGGAAGAGAATAATAAGTAGGCAGTTATGGGGACATAACTGAAGTCCTAAGGGAGAGAGGATGTAATACCCCGTAAAATAGACATTTATTTTTGACGATATGTATTCCGAATGAATAAATAAACATATTCAAATTGTTTTGAACTACGTTATGGCTTGATCCCTTCACCGGGTACGTAGGCAGCTTAGAAGTTTTAATTCTAAGTTCAGTCACAAAACAATAAAACAAACACAAGACCTTAGCATGAGAAAAGCCGAAACACAACTTCGAGGACGAAGTTGATTCTTAAGGAGGGTAGACTGTAATACCCGAGAATTTTCCAACATAAAATAAATGCAATAAATAAAATAAATAAATAAATAAATATAATAAACATGATAAAGGGATAAAGAATCATAAAAGATGAGAAATGAAATTTAAATTAAAACGGAATCAAAATTCCAAGAACCCGGGAAGCCGAAGACAATTTAATCGAATAAATGGTTACACGGAAACCCAACACAGATGGACTCAATAACTCGAGTCCAAACATAAAATTAGATCCGAGTAAAATTAAGATAGGAAATCGGAGCCCGAAGATACCCCGGAAATCCGAATCCGGGAACATAGAGGGATAGAAGTCCGAAAGAGAGGAGGAAACGCCCGACGGATCGCACGACCCAGCCCAGACCGAAGTCCAGGCCAGGACGGCGCGGTCGCCGCGTGGTCTTTAGGGGTTCACCGCGCCAAGAGCGCGCCACTTGGCAGTTGCGGCCATTCCGCGATTTTCTCGCCCGAACGCGGATTTTTCGACTTTCGGTTGAACATATCTCGACTCAAGACGCTTGGGGTCAGATCTTGGACGCCCTAGGTCTTAAATATCTATAAATAAACCCTCTTGGGAGCCCCGAACATCTTTACAAAACCCCACAAAATCTCTCTACACACAAAACCCTAATTCCGGAGTCGTCGGAGGCACAAACCGAATCAAGGGACTGACTTGGACGAAAATTAGGAGTCTTCGATCATCGGGGTAAGATTCGAACCATTCTTGTCCATTCTTTTCCATTCAAGATTCGAAAACGAATCCTAATTAAATCTTTTTCCTATTCTAAACCCCGATCCGGACGCGTTGAGGAAAAACGAAGGATCTCGGAGGGAGAACGAAGAACGTGGAAGCCACGCCTCCGAATCATCGAGCCGAGACATCCGTAAATCAGTAAGTTAACGCTTACACGGTTTTGGGAGTAGTAAAAATATTAAAATCTAGAAACTTGAGAAAATCTTTCGTAAATCTGCCCATATGTGATTTTTAACGGCGCAACAGTTTTGTCTAATTTTTCCGAACCTTAAAACGACTTCAAACGGAAAAACTTAAAACACAAAAAACGTTCCTAAGACATAGATCTATGTACTGTCAAATTTTCATAATTTTGCATCGTGTTTTGATATCCGAAAACGACCACAAACAGACCTGCCTTGAGTTTAGATCTTGAAACGGTGACAGAACTTTAGTTCGAACTTGTTGGTGATTTCTACCTTGGATCTAGACCGATCTAGGCTTAGCGTTGAACATAAGAGTTGTAGATCTACGCGTTAAGAACACCTCCGTAAATTTTTAGAAGTTTTCGTGATGATTTGATATATGAAATCCACCCGAAACCGAACTGCTAGGATGTGGATCTTGAAATCTTGACAGATTCTTGGCCCGAACTTGTTGGCATTTTTGACAATAGAAATAGGATGAATTAGATCTTTTGCTGAACATGAAACTTGTAGATATATGTCTTAAGATGATCTCTGTCAAATTTCGTTAATTTTGGAGTTGATTTGCTATTGTAGAATTCGAAATCTCTAAACTGTGACCCAGGAAATTCGGACAGATTTATACTTCTATGAAAATTAGTGTTTTTGACCTATTTAGGTATCTCGGATTGAAATAGTTAAAACACGAAAGTTGTAGATCTTGACGTTTTGGAGTCAGACGCGAAATTTCGGAATTTTTGAAATTAAATCTGATTTTAGACGCATTTTAGATTAAACTGTGGTTGACCGAGTCAAATCTTGAACTCTTGATGAAACTCGTGAAATTTGCGAAACTTGTTTGACCTGCGGGTTCGATTCCCCAGGATGTCTGTGTCAAACCTTGCGGGTTCGATTCCCCAGGGTGTGTTTGAGTTCTTGCGGGTTCGATTCCCCAAGGGCGATTGTATGTTCTCCTGCGGGTTCGATTCCCCAGGGTGTGTCTTTCTGCGGGTTCGATTCCCCAGAATATGTGTTGATTCCTACGGGTTCGATTCCCTAGGATGTATGTGAGTTCTTGCGGGTTCGATTCCCCAAGGGCGATTGTTCGTTTTCTTGCGGGTTCGATTCCCCAAGAATAAATTATACTAGATCATATCGAATAAAAGAGGGATAGTGAAATCCTGAAATACTTAGATAGTTTCCTTATTTAAATTATGCCTTTAGATTATGTCTTGCGATTATTTTATCATGTTGTTGAATTATGATCTTATGGAAACCCTTGTCGTTTAAAATACGCAATTAAATTATTATTAGTTGGATAAATTAAATCATGGATATTATGCACATGTTTTTTATCATCATATGCATTCATGGGAAGTTGGGGAAACAATTTTTTTTTTTTAAAGTTACGTTAGACTAGAAATTGCATGAACGGGCCTGTTTAACCCGTATTCTGGCCGTGTTGGCTATATTTAAATTCCGCTGCATTGTTCTTATGTAAATATTATTTTCCGCTGCAACTTTGATGTAATAATTTTTAAATTATATACAAATGGGTTGTTTGAATGTTTTAAATTCTGAAAAACCATAGTCTTGCATCTCCTTAGCAAGCTCGGAGAAACCGTGTCTTGCTAGGGAGGTGTGGCGGTGACATCCCGACCTGGGTGACCAAAAACCGGGGTGTTACACTAGAACCTTTCTAGCAGTTCTAGCAAGGCCATGATGGCCTCCTAAAGGATTTTCATGACATTTCCTAACAATTTAGAATCCTTCTTTCTCATGGACACAACGTCTAATAACCTGATCAGAACAAAACTTAAATAAAAAGGGTTCATCCCAGCAGTATTTCTGAATCTCTCTGAAAAAACTCGACTTCTGATGTGAGTCTTTAAACATTGGAATAATTTTACAAGCCAAATAATTGGCAAAGTCAGAAAATCAAGTACAATCAAATTGATGTAGCTGCAAAGCATACAATTGTTCATCTGGAAACTTGTCATTTACAACTTCCTCCTTTTCTGTTCTCTCTTCCAATCTTGAAAGATGATCTGCTACTCCATTGTCTTTCCCTTTTCTATCTTTAATGATAATATCAAACTCTTGTAAAAGTAAAACCCATCTTATCAACCTTGGTTTGGCTTCTTGCTTTGAGAAAAGATATCTTAATGCAGAATGATCTGTGTACACTATAGTCTGAGCTCCAATAAGATATTGCCTAAACTTATCAAAAGCAAACACTACAACATACATTTCCTTCTCTGTAGTGGTGTCGTTTATCTGAGCATCATTAAGAATATGACTGGCATAGTAAATAACATGGTGTTTGCCTTCTTTATGTTGCCCCAAAACTGCACCCACTGCATTATCACTGGCATCACACATGAGTTCAAAAGGTAGATTCCAATCAGGAGACTGAACTATAGGTGCAGTGATAAGTTTCTCCTTCAGAGTTTTGAAAGCAGTTAAAAAATCTTCATCAAAGCTGAATGAAACATCCTTATGAAGAAGGTTGCACAAGGGTCTTGCTATTTTAGAAAAATCCTTGATAAACCTTCTATAAAAACCAGCATGACCAAGAAAACTCCTTACTGCCTTAATTGTTTTAGGGGGTGGCAAATTTGCTATCACAGAAACTTTAGCTTTGTCTACTTCTATTTCTGCTCTAGATACCTTGTGTCCTAGGACAATCCCTTCTTGAACCATGAAGTGACACTTCTCTCAATTAAGAACCAGGTTAGTGTCTTCATATCTCTGCAAAATTTTTGACAAATTTTGTAAACAGTCCTCAAAGTCAGTTCCATAAACACTAAAATCATCCATAAACACTTCAATGCATTTTTCAATGAAATCAGAAAAGATACTCATCATACATCTTTGAAAAGTGGCAGGAGCATTACATAATTCAAAGGGCATTCTTCTGTAAGAAAATGTTCCATATGGACAAGTAAAAGTTGTTTTCTCATGATCTTCACTAGCAATTACTATTTGATTATAACCAGAATAGCCATCTAAAAACCTATAAAATGGTTTACCTGACAATATTTCTAACATTTGATCAATAAAAGGTAAAGGGAAATGATCTTTCCTTGTGACAGTATTCAATTTTCTATAATCAATGCAAACTCTCCAACCAGTTACCGGTCTTGTTGCTACTTCATCACCATGTTCATTAGTCACAATACAAATTCCACCCTTTTTAGGTACAACTTGTGTTGGACTTACCCATTTGCTATCAGAAATAGGATAGATTATACCTGCATCGAGTAGCTTGATTACCTCCTTTCTGACAACTTCCTGCATTGGTGGATTTAGCCTCCTTTATGGTTGTCTAGATGGTTTATACTCATCTTCCATTAGAATCCTATGCATACAGATGTGAGGACTAATGCCTTTAATATCGGCTATAGTCCAAGCTATTGCATGAATATGACTCTTAAGAATGTCTACCAGAGCTTGTTCCTGTTATTCATTCAATTTAGATGAAATTATTACCGGAAGCTTCTTTTTATCTGCCAAAAAGGCATATTTAAGATGTTCTGGTAATACTTTAAGCTCAAGCTCTGGTGGGCTTTCTACAGATGGAATTAATTTGCTTCGAATTTGCACTTCCAGTTTTAAATCTGATCCTTCTTCTGTAGGATATGTTTTATCAATGTCATCCTCAGATTGCTCTGAAGATGTCATATCCTCACTTTCTGATCCATCTTTGATTTCACCAGTCTCAGGATCAGCGAATCTAACCGTGCACAAGTAAGCAAAAGTAGCATGTTCAGCATTTGTGAGTGGGGTGAGATTGCTCTCAGTTACATCAGTAGTAAAGAGATCAAAGCTATCCGAAACATTTTCTACCTCTATAGTACTAGAGTCTATTCCGATCCCAGTTACATTGGATTCAAAAGCGTTAAAAGGTTATGTTGCCATTTTCATCATATCAAAGGTGACTTCTTCGTCATCAACATGATTCTTAACTATGCCATTCTTTGCATCAATCATAGCCCTTGCAGTCACTAGAAAAGGTCTCCCTAGTATGATAGGAATTCTGACATTTTCATCAATATCCAAAATAACGAAGTCAGCTGGAAAACATAAGCCTCCTGTTCTTACTAGAACATCTTCAATAATCCCTTCTGGCCTGGTACTTGACTGATCAGCAAAGAAGAGCGTCATATTCACTGGCCTCATCCTTCCTAAGTCCAACCTTTTGGCCATAGCAAGTGGCATTATATTAATGCTGCTTCCTAAGTCACAAAGGCCTCGTCCAGCTTCTTTGTAGTTGATAATCAAAGGTAAGGTCAAGCTTCCTGGATCCTCAAGCTTTGGAGGTATCCTTTGTTGAAGAACCATGCTGCAATTCTGATTTAGGACCACCATTTGCTGCTCTCCCGCACTTCGTTTCCCTGAAATCAATTCTTTCAGAAACTTAGCGTAAGTGGGCATTTCTGCAATTAATTCAACCAAAGGGATTGAGATTTCAATGGCCTGAATCTTTTCAAGAAATTTCTTAAATTTAATTTCTTGAAGATCATTTTTTAGTCTCCCAGGATATGGTACCCTGGGCATGTGTTCATCTAGTGGATCCTTTTTGTTACCTGTAGAGTTAGGAATATTATTACCTCCCTCTTTTTCCTTTGGAAAGGAGTGTTCTGAAACATTCTTTTCCAAACCCTTTTCCTCAAGAATCCGCCTTTCCTTAAACTGATCATCCTCCTCTAATGTTTGAACATCTTTAAATTTATTCTGCTGCAACAGCCTTTCTCTTTTCTTTTCAAATTCAAGATCTACAACTTCTTTTCCTCCCCTTAATGTGACTGCCTTACATTGCGGATTAGTTTCAGAAGAACTCGGTAGCTTCCCTTTTTCTCTTTGCTGTAATAACTTTGCCATCTCTGTTACTGAATTTTCAACATTTTTTATTGAAGCCTGCAGCTGGTTGTTTGTCTCAGTCTGCTTAGCAATAAACTCCTTCAGGGCATTCTCAACTTTTGTAGAATAAGTTATATCTTGAACAGTGGGATAAGGTACTGGTGGCACTGGTTGAGGTGGAAAATTTGCAGGCATTGGTGCAAACGGTCCATATGGCCTGTTTTGCTGATTCAATTGTTGAGGAGGTCTTTGAGGATAGATTTGCTGCTGAGGATAAAATTGTTGCTGAGGACGAAACTGTTGCTGGTTCTGTTGAAGGGGGTTCAAGAGAGGTGCATTCTGTGCATTTTGAGTGTTACCATAGCTCAAGTTTGGATGTTTGTTCTGAAAACCAGTGTAATTAAAGCTTTCAACTTTCTTTGGTGCTTCTTGAAGCTGTGGGCACTGATCATTATGGTGAGGTCCAGAACAAATTCCACATTGATAAATTGGTTCCATAAGAGTGGGTTGAAGAATCATCATTGGTTGTTGTTGTTGATGCTGAATTTGTTGACTTGCTTTCTGGGCTAACTGTAATTCTGCAATCTGTTTTGTGAGTGCTGCAAACTTCTGTTCATTTTTGTCCGTATGAATGACAAGACCCTTTCTTGTTGGTGAGGGTGGATCATCATCCTGAAATACTGCTCTGCTTGCAGTCATGGTATCTATAGTTGACCAGGCTTTTTCCAATATCATCCGGAGCAATTGCTCCCCTCCAGTAGCATTTATCATCATTTGCCAAGTAGGTGTTAGTCCTGTGAAGAATATTTTCAATAATCTTCTCTTAGAAATACCATGCTGTGGGCATCTTTTGAGCATATCGAAGAACTATCCCTAGCATCCTTTAGTGATTCTCCCTTCCTCATTTTGAAACTAGAAATTTTGTCTACCCATTCATCTATTTTGCTTTCTGGAAAATACTTGAGCAAGAAATTTTTTACTAACTCTGGCCAAGTAGCTTTCTGTTGAGCATTCAAAGAATCGTACCATTCCTTTGCTGATCCATCCAATGAGAATGGAAACATTGCTAGCTGAATGTTTTCTCTTGAGGCTCTTCCCTTCTTTACTGTCTTGCTCAGCTCAACAAACTTTTTGAGATGCAAGTGTGGATCTTTGAAACTTTTGACAATTTCCCACACGAGTATTTTTGAAAGTATTAATCCCAGTCTAAATTTTATTTAATGAAAATCAATTTATGATGATGGAGTTGGGATTAAGGATATGTTTATAGGTTGTCACGTTTTTATTACTCGTGTTAAGAAACTGCGGCCCGAAAGCGCACGGTGTCAAAAATTGCAATAATTTGTAGGTAAGTCCGGATCGTTCACTGGAGGATGTGCGATGGAAGCAGGTCCCACGCCATTTTACAAGATTTTCAACTCGGTTACTCGATTCATAGTGGATTCATGCTAACATCTAATTGACATAATTTAAACTACACTATAAAAGCAGATAAAATTATTCTACAAAGCGGATAACTCTAGGCTACAGAGCAATTAAATCTAGGTCTAGAAAGCGGCTAAAATTATCCTATGGAAGCAGTAAAAATTATTTTAAGAAAGCGGTAAATATATGCTATACTAGCTATGAAGCTGATTCAAAATGATAACAGAAGGGACAGGAAGAAAAGAATAAAGATTGGACAAGATTCAGGTAAAGCATAATTAAACTTCCATTTTTAACACACGGATCTTTGTTTGGGATAATCCTGTCAGATAGCTAGTTCTCATGCTCTCAGTACTATGTTCCCTTTAACAGACAGGTACTTACAGTATGAGTTTACATGTTCTTAAGACCACAAATTCTAAGATACCACAAACTCATAACTCCCTTTGCAATGCGTTGCAGGAGTATGTTAGTCATCTGTGGTGGACAAGCAACACCTGACAAATCATTAGTTGAAATGCCAAGTACTCCCATCATTCCCCCGGTCACACCCAAAGATTTAAATTAAGCCCTGAACTATTCCATAACTCCCATTCCTAGTAGCAGCTAAAAGTTCTCTCTATACATCCGAGTGACCTCTATAAAATCATTTAAAAGAAAGCGGTAAAGAAAACATTTAAAAATCCTATCACTCGGAGGTTTTAAAAGCATCATACTGGTAGTAAATGAGAGCCCCCAGTCTTAATGACCGGACGCAGATCAAGAATTCCGGGACATCAGTAAACCGCTCGCAGTGTTTACCTACTCCCGGGTGGTTATGAGATACAAACTAATGAAACAAACTAATAAATTGGTTTGTTCCGGATGCACTCACTCAAGACTCAAAAAATAGGCTTTGGCAGAAGAGGATAGCAGTTGAAAGAGTACTCAACACTATCTTAGAAAATAACCAAGGCCCATATGTTGTTCTTCTATTATTATCTATCACACCTTATCTGAGTCCAAGTGGACTCTGATTCAGTGCAATATTTAATATAAGATTTCAAACATACAACAATTTTGGAAAATAATAAATTTGAAAACCATTCCCTAAACAGGTACTAGACTCTCAATAAGAATACAGACCCTTTCAGTCTAGAAGAGACATAATCGCTGACACTGCTTCTAATTTCCCAAAATTAACCCCCGGTGGAATATGAATTAGACGTAACTGAGGAATTTATCCCTTACTTAGATCCGGATTTTATAAATGAATTTTTGTTGGAAATTTATCATGAAACATCTGATTTAAAACAAGACTTCTATGCCAAGGGAAGGATACCAAAATAATTATGACCAAAATATTTACTTTATAGTATCATGCATAAATTTATAGAGAAGTGTAAAATTAAATAACCCAAAATATAAGGCGATTTTAGACAGAAGTTGTTACACGAAGGTGAGAAGAATTTGGCTAAAAAATGGCGGAAATAACTGGGGTTATCTGGACTGCAAACATCTGCTATCCAGGTCCCAACTATTCCAGGTGTAATGGTTTTAGACAGCAGAAGACCTTAGTTGACAGTGATCGCTATCATCAAGATTCCTACTATCTGTGAAATGAGAGAAAAACCTACATATTTTCTCACTGTAGTACTATTCAAACAGTGTTGATCGACAGCGTTTGATAATATTACAGCTCAAAATTTGGGTTTGAAATTAAAATAAGAAAATAAAACTATATTCAGACAGGGACTGACTGAGTGGCTACTTCATTTCCCGGTAAGAGGACCGTTCGCCTGATCTCGTCAGTCACTATCCAAACCATGCAAAATAACAAATAGTAATTAATACACAGACTACGGGCTACTTCATTTCCTGGTGAAGGGACAATTCGCCAATATTATTCTGTGATATCTTTTACTGTTCATTCACACATCACGAAAAAGACAAAATGAAAATAAATAAAATAAAAGAGGATGTCTTGTATGAGAGACATTGGTTTCTCATGCAAGGTTACGAAATTAATCCATAATTCATGACTTAAATAATCCTTCATACCATAATTAATTACAGTCCGGATTATCTGCTTAAGGCATCAATATTTTGGTTATAGAAAAGTATTTTAATGAGAATTGAACAAAGATCCTTTAATCTTGGTAATTATCGATCTTAATCATTTCTAATTATGATATTTAATTATTGACTTAAGGGTTCAATTAATTAATGGTCGGATATAGAGAAACATAAAATTTGGCAAGGGAATGCCATGCATGTCGCGACACAAAATTGCGTCGTGAACCGTGGGTTCATGACGGGAGGATCATGACATGAGGGGTGGAGAATAAAAAGATTTGAATTTTTGGAATTTTTAGGGTTTCCATGTCGCTAGACAAAATGTGTGTCGTGCGACAGGGGTCTTGCCACATGGGGGCTAGAAGACAGAATTTTTGGGAATTGAAAGAGATAAGAATACTGCCGTGATACCATAAATTGTGTCGCGAACCTAGGTTCGCGACATGGGTATCGCGACAGGTGGATTTTAGAAATTTTTGCAAGGCTTTGACTTCGTGTCGCTAGACAAAAATTGTGTCACGAGACGTGGTCTCGCGACAGGGGTCTGGCGACACGAGGCTTTTCTGAAAATTTTCTAAGTATTGGGTCCCCAGTCGCGAAACTCAAAAGTGTGTCGCGAGACGTGGTCTCGCGATAGGATGGTCTGGCGACTGGGGTTTTCAAAAATTTGCTAAGGCATAATTTCCTGTCTCGAGACTAAAAAGTGTGTCGCGAACCGTGGGTCCGCGACAGGGGTCTAGCGACAGGAGCCTTAGGAATGCAATTACAAAGATTTAGTCCTCAGTCGCTAAGCAAGAATTGTGTCGCGAACCGTGGGTTCGCGACAGGGTTGCCTCACGACTGAGGGATTTTAAAGAGTTATAAAAGCAAGTGTCCCAAAGCACCCATGTCGCGAGACTGCCTTCCTGTCGCTAGACTTGGTCTCGTGACAGGAAGAGGTTAGCGACATGGGCGTGGTTCAGGACACAAGACAGAAAAATGAACAGTAGCATGCATTGTACGTGATCTCACCCCATTTCAGATTCGGAAGCAATTTTAACCCAAAATGACCAAACAATATTTGAATCTATCTAGAACATATGCTTGAACAAAAATAAATCTACCTAAAACAATATTGAAATAAAGCAAAATCCTAATCTAGGGTTTAATCACATACTATGCATGCTCATTATCCAAAAATAAGAAGGCAGTAAGCATAAAAATAGAAAATAAAAGTTAAATGACCCAAAGATAAAATGAAAGCAGTAAGATCCATGGGATTATAACGCCCATTTCATGGTTTAGGGACACCATTTAAGATTAACTTCCCATTTTATTAATGGGTTTGATGATACCCATTTTGGGTATTTCAAACCCTAAAACAAAGTTTTGAAAACAAGAAAACATGGTAAGAAAGTGGCTACTTAGCTACTAGAAAGTAGAAAAACAACATGAAATTTAAGCTAAGCTAAACTAACTAGGGCAAAAAATAGATAATACATGAAAATAAAAACTAAACTAAGCTAAACTACCTAGAGAGAAAACTCTTTCAAACTGTCTTCAAGAATGATTTTTCTAACCCAGAGCACAAGGGGATCACCTCATATTTATAGAAATGAAACCCTAGGCCCATGGGCCTTGATCTGAGGCCCATTGTGTCGTAAGACACACACACATCACAGCCTTCCTTCGTGTCGCGAGACTACGCGGTGTGGCGCGAGATGAGGCTGCATGTCGCAAAGCTTCTTGACTGAGTCTTCATCTTGCCTTCTGTGTCGCTAAACATACTCCTGTCGCGAGACCATGTTTCGCGCCACGGGTCTAGCGACAGGGAGTCAAGGGACATATATCTTCTTCGTTTGCTGCTTGTGGCGCGGAACCATCCCGTGTCGCTAGACCATGCTTCGCTCCACGGGTCTAGCGACACGGTCTTCCTGGACTGGCCTTCTCTTCAGTTGGCTGTTGTGTCGCTAGACACCCCCCTGTCGCAAGACCATGTTTCTCGACAGGGGTCTAGCGACTGGCATGCTCCGGACACTGATTAGTGGGGCCAGAAGGGCCGGATTTGCATTTTTGTGGGCCTTTTTATTCTTTTCCCATCTTTTTGGTTTTTGTGGGCTGATTTATTATTTTGCCCATCTTTTTCATTCCTTTTTATTTTCTTTTCTTTTTCTCATGTTTTTGGATTTTTCTAACATAAATGTGTAATAAAATTACATATTTATGTGTTTTTCATACCAGCTTATTATTTTTACAATTATGCATAAATCAGTCCAATTCAACTGCTTTCTTATTTAATATAAGATCGGAATGCGATCAAATGCCCGTTTCAGACACGGAAATGGATTGAAAATAATGGACATTTCTGGCCATTATCAACATCCTCACATTTAATACTGATCGTCCCCGAGCAGTCAGAGTCAATGTTCCTTGGAACACGGACTCTACATATTCAATTCATTTTCGTGGCTTCATAAATTACACTCTTTTCGGATTGGGATAAGACAATAAAAAACTAACAGTGTTAAATTCCCTTGATTGCAGTGTTTAATAAAATGATACTTGCTCACTAAATCGGGCCTACAAATCAAACATTATTGTCAACCTTTCATGAATATCATGTTTGAAAAATGCAAGGATTAAAAATTAGAATTAAGGTATGACATGAACATATTTAGAGAAACTGAGCCTCACTTATAGTAAACTTGGAAATTCACTCACTCTCGGATGGGTTTGATCATTGAATACTCAAAATCAAATTTAATTAAATTATCCCATAAGCTTGCAATCAGACCAACTCGCCACCGGTTCATTTCCTCAAATCGAGATCCCGAGGTCTTATTCAAGGTTATAATGGGGCATACGGTTGTAGCATTTGGTAGGAAAAGGAATTTATTGGGCTCAGAAGTGGCAAGAGATTATTCTATCATAACTTGGCATTTTTATTTAGAATTTATGATCATCAATTCTTTCTTTTTTTTCTATTGCTTTTCTTTTTCTATTGCATGACATTAGACTATGTCTAATTGCTTTGTCATTTGCAATTTTATTCTTGTTGAAATGAACTCAACATATATTATTTTTTTTCCGAATCGGTTTATTGAGTACCGATTTAAACTTTGTTGATGATCACAAATTTAATGCCTTTGATAGAATTCATCCTTATCCACTTGGGTTGAATATTTTGGTCTTTTTATAAGGCTATGAAAATATAGGGGGTTTCAAGAAAAATTAGGCTTATAGGCTCAGATGGGTTAATATTAAAGGGAAAACATTTTTGGTTTTGGATTTCAAACGAATGCCAAAAATTTGGTTTTTCTAAGTGCCTCGATCATATGCTCGATTTTGGGAATATGACATGGTCTTGAATCGGTCCCAATTGCAAGTTCTAGCTTCCTTTAACCAAATTGATTCACACATCAAAGAAATTAAATGAGTAAAAGCGACTCATGGCTCAAATCTCACAAGGTTGGATTGATTCATTTCATACGATATTCTCAAATTTAATCAAAGCTTAATTCTAACAATTTATTTAATCAAAATTTTCAACATGAAGATTTATTACCCAAAAAGATGATCGCATCATTAAATTTTTATAGCTCAAAACCTTAGGAATTCATTTCATGCATGTTTTCAATTATATTATCCCAATTTAAAAGTTTGAAAATTTAATCACAAGCCTAAATTCAACTTGTGAATTTAGGGCCGGTTTATGCATACTTTTGCTGGTTATTTAATTTAAAGTAGTAAAGAGGCACTGCTGACATACTTAGTATGTCAGCAGCATATTTTTGGCCTGACAGTCACTTATTCATCTCGGACAGTACAGACATCTTTTCAAAATAAATTGTTTGGACTGCAAAATTCCTTTTTTTTAAAGCAATAATACATCAATTACAAGAGATTTCAATGCAGTAAGATCGAACTTGCACGGATGATAGAAATTCTCTTATATGATGTTTACATTTACGCTCGCAATGATGAGATCGAGACGCACTCATTCAGTTGGATCCTATGGTTGAGTGGGAGGACCAGCATCGTCTTTTGGTTGAGGTGGTGGTGGCGGAAGCTGTTTAACCAATGCAGAAATGACCAATTCCATCATCTTCCGTTGCCTCTCCTCACTTTCCATGTGTTCTTTATGCTGTCTCTCCTCTCTCTCCAGCAGTAACTGTCTGAATTCTGCCTCTTTTCTCCTTTCTTCGGCTCTTTCTTCTTCCTTCTTTCTTTCTCTTTCTTCTCTCCTTTTCCTGTCCTCTTGCCTTTCCCTTCGATCGTCTTCCCTCCCCAAAATGATCACATCTGCCAACTGCTTGACGCTTTCAGTCATAGTCTTGTTCATTGAGCTCACGATTTCAAGTACCTGTGAGTTGGCAGGCTGTTGTGAGATATTCTGGCTTGCGGGAGGGATTTGTGGAGGTTGAGCTGGAGAGGCAGGTGGAATCTCCATCTGTTCATGTTGAGGCTCTTCGTGGATGGTCGTCGAAGGTCCCGCATCAGTACGGGCCTTTTTAGTTCCCTTCGAGGCCCTAGAAGGCCCTGGAGCTCTCTTTCAAAGTGAGGGTGCTTGTCCACCGGATATAAATGAAGACTGAACATCTGAGTCACCTTCACCAGGTAGCTGGGGCAGAGAATACCTAATTCTTTCTTTCAGGGGGAGATTCGGCATGCTGATGGGGGGGTTTACCCTCACTGGTTTGTCGCCTGCAAATGCACTTATATTGACGCCCTGAGTAGTACAGATTCTTCTTATCAAATTCGAATAGCATAAGACCTGTTTGTCCTCTATCCGGGTCGTCAGAACTTCGAAGACATGCTTCCCTACATTCAACTTCACTCCGTGCCACAATTTTGCAAATCCCATTAGGACACTTCTAGACGTAGTTTGTGGGTGCGAATTGGGCCGGATCTTTGACATGTAAAATTCGTAGGTCAGCATGAAGTGCCGCTGCAGCCAATTTGCATCAAATGTGTGCTCCGGAACAGTTACTCTCGTCATGCTGTTTGCCAAAGCAGCATACCTTGCAGCTTCTTTTGTCTTTCCTCTTTTCATCAAGATTTCTCCAACGGGGAATTCATCTCTGATGTCCGGGGTCTCGAGGAATTGATTCAACCATTCAGGTGAGATGTTTATAACCTGACCCCGGACCCAAGTCGTCTTGTTGGTGGCATCAATGTTGCAGAAAAATTCTCGTGTCAGCTCGACGAAGCCATCTTCCTCATTGTGTAACATGAAATTCCCCCATTCTTGATTTCTGAAAAAGGTTTCGACAGTAGGGTGGAGCAAGGCATCTGGCTTGAATCCCTTGTCTGGCACAATCATCTTCAGCATTTTTGCATATCTCTCTGCCGCCTCCATCTTACCGTTGAATTTGATCTCTAAGTCTGCTTTGCTTAATTTCTTCTTTTCATATTGCTTTGTGACTCCCATTCAATGCCTCACAGTATTTTCTGACCAAAATTCTACTGGCCGGACAGATCCGACTGATTCATCTTCACTTGTGTGCCAGTCTGTTGGCTCATCTCCCCCTTGTGCTTGCTCATTTACAGGTTCTGGCCCCGGCTCCTGTCGGCTGGATTCCGCCTCAACCTGTTTTATTACATGAATCATTGAATTGTACTCAGTCATTACAGGCTTTGGAAAATTAAGAACAGGAAAATAAGGATCAACGCTAGTTGATACCTCCTCCTCCTCCCTTAAAACATTTTCAGCTGCAGCTTCTGTTAAAATTTCCCGGACATTTTCTTTGAAAAATAGGACTACCGCCTGCTCGACTGGTCTATCTTCCATAATGTTAGCGAGTGCATCTAGATCAATTGATGCTTACGATGCTTCTGTTTCAGCCTGCTGAATTTGTACTTCTGCTTTTCTTTTTCTATGCTCTTCTTTTTCAGCCATGTATGCCACCCATAAGGGGTCATCCTTCTTGAATTTGAAAAATGTTCTGAATTCTTCATCTCTTTGCTCCTGAGTTAAATGTGCATAAGGATGAGGATCTTTTCTGGCGGATGGCCTAACTTCAGGCATTGTATCTAGCACTTGCAGTTCATCATCCCTTGCGTCTTGAATTGGCTCTGCATGGGCAGATTTTTCCTTTTGCATTTCAGCTCTCTGCTTCTCCATCTCTTCTCCCTTCTCCATTTTTACTTTAATAATTTTCTCTCGAGTTGGCTCCTCTACTGCTTTAGTTTCGGCTCCCTTGCCTTTCAACTCAGCCTGCAGTTTCGTTGTTGCCTCCTCGTCCTTTGCCTGCTGAATATTTCTTTCAATTTCAGCCTCTTTCAAAACTTCTCCTTCTCTGTCCATCCTTTCTTTCTCACTTTCACCTATATTAGCAGCTTCTCCCTCTGTATATTGTTCATGTATTCCTGCCCTTGCGTTCTTCTCTTCTTGCAATTTTCTGGCTAATTCAGCATCAGCGGCGACTTCATGTTTCCGCTTCGGAGGCGGCGGCGGCATTTTTCCTTTTCCTTTGTCTGCAGGATCTGCGGGCTCAGCAGGTTTCTTGGCAGTTGGCTCAAGCTCTTTAATTACAACTTTCCATTCCGGAGCCCGCCCACTCTTCTCCTTTTCTGCCAACTTAACTAGCCTTCGTCTAGATTGCACTGGAGGTTCAGGCTGGGTTGCAGTTTCAACAACAGCAGGTGCTGGCGTTTCAGATTGCACAGGTTGCACAGGAAGTTCGGCAGTAGTAGTAGGCACTGGAACTTGAACTGATTCTTGTTGCGTTGTGGGTTTTTCTGGTTTTCTTCTCAACATTGGGCTCATCTTCATAACCCAGTTGTTTTTCAGCATGTTTCAAAAAGTCTTCAATAAAACTCCGGAGAGTAATCCGCACCAGTTGCCCTTCCCAGTCCTCTTTGATCTTTTTGCAGAATTTGCTCCGGATAGTATGATTATAGTGCAAGATCTTTTGTTTCTTTGTCTTATCATTGCAATATCGAATGGCCTCCTTGTCCATTTCCATGAGCAATTCTAGATAGGAGGTCCAATATTTTTCTGTCATTGACCCCACCAGATCTTTCTGTATGCCCTCCAGATATGACATATCCTGGGCGAAGTCATAATTCAGATAAGCTCCAGCCTCCGCTTTCGACATCAGGAACTGTCTCTCGTTCTTCTTAATAGGCTTCTAACTGCCCTTGTGTATGTCCACCATTAGTTGATCCCTTAGTACCGCGATGTGCTCAGGGAAATCTGAATTCGTAGCTGTTCCATGCTGCCCGTATTTCCTTTGTGTGAACAAAGATTCAAGTTCCTCATCAGCTGGTAATTCTACTCCCTCATTCAAGAATGATTTGGTGATGATGGGATTCCCTTTTCCCCAAACAAAGGTCAGATCCTCCAACTGTTGCCTTGCATCTGCAATCATGTAACACCCGAGAAAAACAAATTCCAATTGTTTTGAACTACGTCATGACTTGATCCTTCACAGGGTACGTAGGCAGCGTGGAACTAATTTCTAAGTTCAGTCACAAAATAAATCACAAAATAAATCACAAAATAAATCACAAATTAAGTCACAAATTAAATCACAAGATCAATCGCAAGGACGATAGGAGGAATTGGAACTAATTTAACTAAACTAATTAGGGCACGAAAATGTTACGAGCGATAAGCCCGAACTCGTAACAAGTTTAAGGTAAAGATTCCGAACCGGAAACGACCCGAGGAGTCAAGCTAACACGTAGAGGGTAGAAAACCGATAGAGAAAAGAAGAAAAGACCCGACGGACCACGCGGACTGCCGAACCGGCCGGTCCGGCCGGCCCGCGCTCGCCGCGCGCCACCGCGTGGCCACCTCACGGAAGGAGGACATGCGTCTCCAAGGCTGGTTGCGCGTGCTCCGCGCGGGCAAAGCTATAGGTGCGCGTCACCAGCGCGCCAGAGGTGCAGAAGGTGTAAACTTTCCTTCTATGGCGATTTTCTTGCCAAAAATCCGACCTCAATCGGTGGCAAGTCGATCACAACAATTGGGAAGGGCATAAGATCAGATTTGGGCGCCCCCTCCCCATAATTCTCAGAAAACTAAACCCTAAACACTCCCAATCTTCCTCTCCAAGTCAAAACTCCTCCGACTTCACTTTCCGGCGAGTATTCCAGCGACGACGAGGCAATTAGGACGAAGCCTCTACCCTCTAGAACCTTGTTAAGTAGTATCACAGTGTTTGAATCGTCCATAAGCTTTAACAAACTCGAAATCTAACCATTTTCCTTTGCTACGATTTCACGTCGGGGAACGAACAAAAAGCGATCGGAGAAGTTGGTCGTTCGTCGCGACCTTAGGACGTCCGGAAACCCTTTACAGAGACCCTATTCTCTAACTAAGTAAGTTAAGACCTTACTCACCAATTTTTGTGGTTTATTGTTGTTTAAAACTTAAGATCTAGACCCGTAACAAAAATCGGTTTTCAAAAACCCTATTTTCGTCCAATTTCAAAAACTCGCCTAAAACTCGACCTTCGGGAATTCAAACCAAAAACTTTTCAACATAGAGTTTGTTCCTAAGACTTTAATCTACCTTGTGTTCAAATTTCAGCCATTGACATAAAGATTTGCTATTCCAAATTGCGCCGTAAACTTTCTGTGACAAACCGAACGTTTAAAATTTTTGACAGAATTATTTACTCGACTTGATGCATGTTTTTCACCCGTTTTTAGAATGATTCAACTTTGCATTTCTAAACAAAAGTTGTAGATAATTGTGTCTAGATTATGCATATAAAATTTCATGAATTTTGGAGTTCATTTGATATGTCAAAATGGCCGAATTTCAGAACTGTTTTAAACCATCTTTTGAGTCCGCGCGTATACAGCGTGTTGTGGTCGATTTTTGAACATCTAAAATTCATTATTTCCGAAATCTTAAAACATGAAAGTTGTTCATTAAGGTGTTGTGTATATCGTGTAAAAATTTCGGATCAATTGGCGTTGAAATTAATTTTTAATCGGCGTTGCACGTAACTGTGACAAAATTGGTTTTTGGGACAGAAATTATCTTTTGCAAAGAACTCGAAATTTGACTCACTTCGAAATCGTATTTCCAAAAACTTAAAACATGAAAGTTGTTTGTGTATGTGTTTTTGAGCTACTGTGTAAATTTTAGAATTTTTGGTGTAAAGATGAATTTTTAATTAAGAAAGGCGTAAACTGCGTCGAATCAGATTTTTCGAACTTGAGAAAACTCGAACTATGAAAACGCGATATCGAATATTTGTTAACATTGAAATACGAACTTTCGAAAAATCCCGTTCACTAGGCTGAGCCGATCTTCATGCTATCATTATCTTTGATACTGCCTCGTTAGTGGTCTCCTTACTATCTGAGATTGCCTCGTTAGTGATCTCGCGCGCTGTGTTTTGGATCGCCTCGTTAGTGGTCCTACTATCTTTGAGACTGCCTAGTTAGTGGTCTCCCATTATTTTGGACTGCCTCGTTAGTGGTCCTACGTTTGAGATTGCCTCGTTAGTGATCTCCCGGTATGGTGTCCTCTTCTTAGTTTGCGGGATAAAATATAAAAGACTTGCGTGAGTGTTTAATTATGTTTAAATCTTATTTACCATGTTTTTTAATTATGCATTTAATTTACGTTCTTAAATTATGCTTTTAAATTAAGTTCTTTAATTTTGTACTCTCGTCTTGAATAAATTAAATCATGTTTTTCCGCTGCGAATAAAATATGGATTTTTAATTAATGCATGAAGAGTGTAATCCTTAGTTAAAACACATGTAACCCCTTAAATTGTTTAGTTAGGGATTAACTTACTCGGTATATTTTTATACTGATAAACCGTTGTCATTTTTCTTTTATAGAGTATATCGAGTGACGCATGCACTTGCACTTGGGGGAAACATTATTGAACATTTTAAATTTCTGCATTGTACTACTGATTTACCGGGTCTGTTAAACCCGAGGTTTTGGCCGTATTGGCCGTGATTACTTTCCGCATTTTTACTTTATTTCGTGCATGATGATTATTACTCTCGTATTTTGAATTAAGTATTATTAATTTCCGGACTCAATCTTGAAATGTTTTTAAATCTTTTACGTACCCATAAGCCTTGCATTTCCTTAGTAAGCTCGGGAAGCCGTGTCTTGCTAGGGAGATGTGGCGGTGACATCCCGGCCTGGGTTATCAAATCCGGGGTGTTAGAAGTTGGTATCAGAGCCCGGAAAATTTTTAAAGCTACTACTATTATTTTAAACCATTATTTTAAACCCAAGTATTATTTTTAAATTTATTATTTTTGACTACTAGTATTATTTTTAGCCCAAAGGCTTATTTTTACGTAGCACAAAATCTTAGCCGAAGAAATATTAAATTTTTGGTTCACTATAGAGGCCCAACTTTTATTCCTACCCATGTAGTAGATTTATTTTAAATACATGGATAAATTAAAATTTTTAATGGGGAAAGGGGGACTTGCACTTGCATGTTGCATATAGATTTAAATTCAATGCATGACTAATCTTGCCTAAAACATATTCTAACCTTAACCTACCTTGTTAACATTAGATGGCCGCACCAAACGTGAAAATGATCAACCTACTAATGAGATTGATTGAAGCATACCTCGAATCCCCTCAAAACGTGAACGACTTCAGACTAAGGGTAGAACAAATGGAGGCTAACCTGGGCCACCTAACTAATCTGGGCCAAGCAGGGCATCAAGATATAACACAACTCCAAATTCAAATCAACGAACTCCAGACCCGCGAGACTACGCTTCGGACCCAGATTGACGACGTAGAGACCCAAGCAGGGGTCTTGGAACATCAACTTTTTCATCTGAAGGATGTTCTGCTCCCACATGCCCCGCTCGACCCGGGAGCTCCTCCTGTAGCTAGTCCCATTGTTGATCCTGTCGTTGTCCCTGCAGCCGTCCAAACTCGAGTTGCTGTCGTTGATCCTGCTCCTGCTGCTGGGCCGAATTGGCCAGCAAGCCTAGTGTTCCATGGGCCCCTTGGCACGGGCACCATCGAGGATTCGAGTGATGAGGATGACCCCATGGAGGACCCGACCACCTATCCTCCCCAGGCTTAGAGATTTTTGCTACATTATTCCTATTGTTCTCCTTCTATTTTCCCGAACTATTCTCAGCATTTTGATTCCTATCGCTTGTACCGAATAAAGTTCCCTATTAAGCAATAAGTTCACAAGAATCTATTCTATACGCAGTCTTTACGTTTTATTTCATTGAAACTCAACAAACCAAGGGAACAAGACAACAATAAACAAGCAACATATCCATATATGCATAACAAATCGGCAAGGTACCTCGAACCCTAAATCCTAAAACCCAGGGTCTCAACGTTTCAACCTTTACACCCTTAACAGAAACGACTGAACGAATAAATACAAATCTTAACCAACTATTAGTAGGCATCGCTCAATTTAGCAAAACACTTTCTCCCAACACTCCATCAAATCCCCAGAATTCTAAACCTACTTATGCTCGTATGGTGATAACAGGATGGCACCTAGAGGACGAGCAAGGACCTTCCCTACCACACCCAACACCCGCGACACGCTAGGACAACCCAATGAGCAGGCACCTAACGTTGAGGCGCCGAACCTGGCGGGCCCGATGCCCAACCCTGCGGAAGGGCGAATGAGGAACATGGAGGAACTACTGATCGCACTGGGCAATGCTTACGTTAACCAGGGTGGAGCTGCCGCGGCACCACCGCCGGAAGCAAGGATCAATTACTTGGCTTCGGTAAACCCCTACCGACCTCCCTACTATGTAGGGAAGGAAGATCCATCTAAGCTCGAGGAATGGTTGGGGACCTTCGATAAATTACTGAATGCGGTAAGATGCCCGGAAGGGGAGAAGGTTCACGTGGCTTCATACTATCTGGGTGGCGAGGCCGACGAATGGTGGCAAGCTACCCAGGGGAAGCTTGGCGAAGACGACGAACCGTACTTGTGGAACGAGTTCATGGAGTTACTCCGGGAGTGCTTCTACCCAATGAGTACTAAGGCAGCACTGTACGAAGAGTTCTCATCCCTGAAACAAGGGGAAAAATCTGTTCAAGAATACTATGCTCGGTTTAAGGAGCTGGTGAGATTTGCGCCTCGGATGGCACCCACAGACGGGGAGAAGGCGCAGAAATTCGAAATGGGGTTGAACTTGTCAATTCGGGAGGTGATCACCGGGGTTAACTACCCGGACTTACAAGCTGTTTACGACCGTGCGGTGGCAGTCGCACGAGTACAACAGCTAAAGAGAAACACTGCAGGGGAATCTAGCCGAGGGGTACAAGGACCAGACAAAAGAAACCGGGAAAATAGGACAGGCAACACTATTGGTGGGGACAACTTTCGGCGAGGGCTGAATGGGAATGTTCAGAACAACAATGGTCGGAATTTCAACCAAGGAGGACGAGTGACACCGTGTCCGAGGTGTGGCAGGCCGCACCTGGTGTAGAGATGTCCTCAGGTGGGCAAATGTTTCCGGTGCGGCTGTATTGGCCATAGGAGGGAGGAATATCGAACCCGACTCGAGAACATCACAAAGAGAGAAGATTTGGTCACTGGACCAATGAGTCGTTCAATCAAGGAGGCAGGAACGGCAAAAATCAGGGATATCGGCCTCGTCCAAACCCGAACCAACAACAAAACGTAAATCCGAATCAGAACCAGCCGGCCAATCAAGGGAGGCTGATGGGAAGGTTGAACGTGATCAACCAGGCTGACATACCTGCGCAGGGTGATGTGATGGCAGGTACCTTTCATGTCCTAAGTACTCCGCTTAGAGTTTTATTTGATTCCGGAGCCAGTTGTTCCATATTATCTTCGAGAGTTGTAGCTGAACTAGATCTACCTAAGTGCGAAATGATTAGCTTAGGAATCCAACTGCCTTCGGGAGAAGTAATAGCCTGCTCTAAGCGTTATAACGGAATACCTGTGGTAATAAAAAACGTAGAGTTTTTCGCAAACTTGGTAGAGTTTGACGTCAGAGACTTCGACGTCATACTAGGGATGGATTGGCTAACCCGTTATAAGGCCGTGATCGAATGCTAAAAGCAAAACATCACGCTGTCAAAGAGTAGGGGGAGGAGAGTCACCTTGTACTCCCAACCCCCTAAGAAGTCTAACAAAATAGTCAATGCCCTCAAGTTATGTGGCTTAGTGCGGAAGGGTTACGCGCTATACGCATGCTACATTCATAACCTGGAAGCTGAAGGAGTCAAGGTACACGACATCCCGATGGTGAGGGAATACCCAGATGTGTTCCCTGAAGACGTTCCCGGTATGCCACCCAAGAGAGATCTTGAATTCACAATAGACCTCATTCCGGGAACGGAGCCTGTCTCGAAAGCTCCTTACCGCATGGCGCCACTGGAAATGAAGGAACTAAAGGAGCAACTCGAGGAGTTGCTGGAGAAGCGATACATTAGACCGAGCACGTCCCCATGGGGAGCACCGGTCTTGTTCGTCAAGAAGAAAGACGGAGGGTTACGACTGTGCATCGACTATAGGGGACTCAATCAAGTCACCGTCAAGAACAAGTACCCATTGCCCCAGATCGAAGACTTTTTCGACCAACTAAAGGGAGCTACGGAATTCTCAAAGATCGACTTACGCTCGGGATATCATCAATTGAGGATCGCCGAAAAGGACATCCCAAAGACGGCGTTCAGGACTCGCTATGGACACTACGAGTTCACGGTGCTATCCTTTGGACTAACGAACGCCCCAGCAATGTTCATGAATCTCATGAATAACGTATTTCGAGAATTGTTAGATCAATGCGTGGTGGTGTTCATAGATGACATCTTGATCTACTCAAAAAGTGAAGAGGAACATTCCGAGCACTTACACAAAGTGCTAGGGATCTTACGAGTGAACCAACTGTATGGTAAACTATCCAAGTGTGACTTCTAGTTAAGGGAAGTGGCATTTCTCGGGCACATAGTATCCGCCAACGGAGTGGGAGTAGACCCGGAAAAGATCTCGGCAGTGACCGAGTGGGTGCCACCGAAGAATCCAGCAGAGATAAGAAGCTTTCTTGGACTGGCGGGTTACTATAGGCGATTTGTAAAGGATTTCTCAAAAATCGCCGGCCCGTTGACTCAACTGTTGAAGAAAGGGACGAAGTACGACTGGGTAGCGAGTGCGAAGCCGCATTCCAGGATCTGAAGAAAAGACTTACCACAGCGCCAGTATTGGCATTACCCTCAGAGGATGGAGACTTCGAGGTGTACAGTGACGCCTCGAAGGAGGGATTGGGATGCGTGCTAATGCAAGATCAAAGGGTTATAGCGTACGCATCGCGCCAACTAAAACCACACGAGGAAAACTACCCGACGCATGACCTGGAATTGGCCGCGGTCGTGTTCGCCTTAAAGATTTGGAGACACTATCTCTATGGGCGAAGGTGTCGAATGTTCACTGACCATAAGAGCCTCAAGTACATATTCACGCAAAAAGAGCTGAATTTGAGGCAGAGGAGATGGTTGGAACTGATCAAGGATTATGATTTGGAGATCGCGTACCACGAAGGAAAGGCCAACGTCGTGGCCGACGCCTTGAGTCGAAAGACTCAACATGCCGCGAACTCACTTGTGATACCGGCCGAATTGTACAAAGATTTGGCGAAATTAAGTAGAACTGGTGCATCCTGGCACGGTAACCGAGGTCGTCAACGCAATGGTAGTGGGACCGACCATATTCGATGAGATACGACTTGCCCAACCAGGTGACGAGAAGTTGGAAGAAATAAGGAGGGGCATTGCCGAAGGAAAGGCAATGGATTTCAAAATTCATGAGGACGGAAGCATCCGCTTCAAGGGAAGGTGGTGTATACCACGGAAATCCACGGATCTGAAGAAAAAGATGATGGAGGAGGGCCATAACACCCCCTACTCGGTTCACCCCGGAGGGGACAAGCTGTACAAGGACTTGAAGAAGAACTATTGGTGGCCGAACATGAAAAGAGAGGTAGCCGAGTTTGTGGCAAGATGCCTTACCTGCCAGAAGATCAAGGTAGTACGACAAAAACCCCTAGGACTAATGCAACCATTGGAGATCCCAAGCTGGAAATGGGATAGTATCTCAATGGATTTTGTTTCGGGATTACCACGCTCACCGAAGGGAATGAATAAAATCTGGGTGATCGTGGATAGATTGACAAAAGCCGCCATATTTATCCCAATGAAGGATACTTGGTCAATGGACCAATTGGCAAGGGCGTATGTCGACAATGTGGTATGCCGGCATGGAGTACCACACGACATCATCTCAGATAGAGACAGTAGATTTGTCTCTCAGTTCTGGACCAAACTGCAAGAAGCGCTCGGTACGCAAATAAAGATGAGTACCGCGTTCCATCCCATGACGGATGGGCAGACGGAGCGAACGATCCAAACGCTGGAAGACATGCTGCGGGCCTGTGTGCTAGAATTTAAGGGGAATTGGGAGAATCATCTACCTTTGATAGAGTTTTCCTACAACAACAGTTACTATGCTAGCATCGGCATGGCACCCTTCGAGGCACTGTATGGACGTAGGTGCCGAAGTCCATTAAGCTGGGAAGAGAATGATAAGGCGGTAATAGTGGGACCACAACTTGTTGAGGACATGGCTCAACAAATCAAGGTCATCCAAGGGAAGATGAAAGCCGCTCAGGACCAGCGAAAGAGTTACGCGGACGTGAGACGGAAAGACTTGGAATTTCAAGTCGGCGATAAAGTCATGCTGAAGGTATCACCAATGAAGGGTGTGATGCGCTTCGGCAAACGAGGAAAACTGAGTCCACGGTACATAGGACCATATGAAATCCTGGAAAGAGTGGGAAATCTCGCATATCGGCTAGCGTTGCCACCGCAATTTGCTCGTGTTCACGATGTATTCCACGTCTTTCAATTGAAGAAGTATGTGCACGATCCGACCCATGTGCTCCAACCGGAAGAAATTGAATTTGAGGATGACTTGAGTTACGAGGAAGTTCCGGTGCGAATACTTGACACGAAGGAGAGAGTAACAAGGAATAAGACCGTGAGGATGGTCAAGGTCCTTTGGTCCAACCACGAGACGGAGACGGCGACATGGGAATCGGAAGCCGACATGAAACAAAGTTACCCTACCCTCTTCCAAGATGAACCGGCCACAGTTATGGGGACATAACTGTATTCTTAAGGGGGGGAGGATGTAAAACCCGAGGAAAAACAAACTCCAATTGTTTTGAACTACGTCATGACTTGATCCCTTCACAGGGTACGTAGGCAGCTTGGAACTAATTTCGAAGTTCAGTCACAAAATATATCACAAAATAAATCACAAATTAAGTCACAAATTAAATCACAAGATCAATCGCAAGGACGATAGGAGGAATTAGAACTAATTTAACTAAACTAATTAGGGCACAGAAATGTTACGAGCGATAAGCCCGAACTCGTAACAAGTTTAAGGTCAAGATTCCGAACCGGAAACGACCCGAGGAGTCAAGCTAACACGTAGAGGGTAGAAAACCGATAGAGAAAAGAAGAAAAGACCCGGCGGACTACGCGGACCGCCGAACCGGCCGGTCCGGCCGGCCCGCGCTCGCCGCGCGACGCCGCGCGGCCACCGCGCGGAAGGAGGAGATGCGTCTCCAGGGCTGGTCGCGCGTGCTCCGCGCGGGCAAAGCTATAGGTGCGCGTCACCAGCGCGCCAGAGGTGCAGAAGGTGTAAACTTTCCTTCTATGGCGATTTTCTTGCCAAAAATCCGACCTCATTCGGTGGCAAGTCGATCACAACAATTGGGAAGGGCATAAGATCAGATTTGGACGCCCCCTCCCCATACTTCTCAGAAAACTAAACCCTAAACCCTCCCAATCTTCCTCTCCAAGTCAAAACTCCTCCGACTTCACTTTTCGGCGAGTATTCCGGCGACGACGAGGCAAACGGGATGAAGCCTCTACCCTCTAGAACCTTGGTAAGTAGTATCACAGTGTTTGAATCGTCCATAAGCTTTAACAAACTCGAAATCTAACCATTTTCCTTTGCTATAATTTCACGTCGGGGAACGAACAAAAAGCGATCGGAGATGTTGGCCGTTCGTCGCGACCTTAGGACGTCCGGAAACCCTTTACAATGACCCTATTCTCTAACTAAGTAAGTTAAGACCTTACTCACCAATTTTTGTGGTTTATTGTTGTTTAAAACTTAAGATCTAGACCCGTAACAAAAATCGGTTTTCAAAAACCCTATTTTCGTCCAATTTCAAAAACTCGCCTAAAACTCGACCTTCGGGAATTCAAACCAAAAACGTTTCAACATAGAGTTTGTTCCTAAGACTTTAACCTACCTTGTGTCCAAATTTCAGCCATTGACATAAAGATTTGCTATTCCAAATTGCGCCGTAAACTTTCTGTGACAAACCGAACGTTTAAAATTTTTGACAGAATTATTTACTCGACTTGATGCATGTTTTTCACCCGTTTTTAGAATAATTCAACTTTGTATTTCTAAACAAAAGTTGTAGATAATTGTGTCTAGATTATGCATATAAAATTTCATGAATTTTGGAGTTCATTTGATATGTCAAAATGGCCAAATTTCAGAACTGTTTTAAACCATCTTTTGAGTCCGCGCATATACAACGTGTTGTGGTCGATTTTTGAACATCTAAAATTCATTATTTCCAAAATCTTAAAACATGAAAGTTGTTCATTAAGGTGTTGTGTATATCCTGTTAAAATTTCGTACCAATTGGCGTTGAAATGAATTTTTAATCGGCGTTGCACGTAACTGTGACAGAATTGGTTTTTGGGACAGATATTATCTTTTGCAAAGAACTCGAAATTTGACTCACTTCGAAATCTTATTTCCAAAAACTTAAAACATGAAAGTTGTTCGTGTATGTGTTTTTTAGCTTCTGTGTAAATTTTAGAATTTTTGGTGTAAAGATGAATTTTTAATTAAGAAAGGCGTAAACTGCGTCGAATCAGATTTTTCGAACTTGAGAAAACTCGAACTATGAAAACGCGATATCGAATATTTGATAACATTGAAATACGGACTTTTGAAAAATCCCGTTCACTAGGCTGATCCGATCTTCATGCTATCATTATCTTTGAGACTGCCTCGTTAGTGGTCTCCTTACTATCTGAGATTGCCTCGTTAGTGATCTCGCGCGCTGTGTTTTGGATCGCCTCGTTAGTGGTCCTACTATCTTTGAGACTGCCTCGTTAGTGGTCTCCCATTATTTTGGACTGCCTCGTTAGTGGTCCTACGTTTGAGATTGCCTCGTTAGTGATCTCCCGGTATGGTGTCCTCTTCTTAGTTTGCAAGATAAAATATAAAAGACTTGTGTGAGTGTTTAATTATGTTTTAATCTTATTTACCATGTTTTTTAATTATGCATTTAAATTACGTTCTTAAATTATGCTTTTAAATTAAGTCCTTTAATTATGTACTCTCGTCTTGAATAAATTAAATCATGTTTTTCCGCTGTGAATAAAATATGGATTTTTAATTAATGCATGAAGAGTGTAATCCTTAGTTAAAACACATGTAACCCCTTAAATTGTTTAGTTAGGGATTAACTTACTCGGTATATTTTTATACTGATAAACCGTTGTCATTTTTCTTTTACAGAGTATGTCGAGTGACGCATGCACTTGCACTTGGGGGGAAACATTATTGAACATTTTAAATTTTTGCATCGTACTACTGATTTACCGGGTCTGTTAAACCCGAGGTTTTGGCCGTGTTGGCCGTGATTACTTTCCGCTGCATTTACTTTATTTCGTGCATGATGATTATTACTCTCGTATTTTGAATTAAGTATTATTAATTTCCGGACTCAATCTTGAAATGTTTTTAAATCTTTTACGTACCCATAAGCCTTGCATTTCCTTAGTAAGCTCGGGAAGCCGTGTCTTGCTAGGGAGATGTGGCGGTGACATCCCGGCCTGGGTTATCAAATCCGGGGTGTTACAAGTCATCTTTCTCATAGTGTTCAGTAGTGAGCTATTTTTGATCTGCTCAAAGTTCTCTGCGCTCTTAAGGTGCTTGTGCAGGTTGAAGCTCAACTCTCGATGCCTGAGATGGGCCTAATCCGTGATCCATCTTTTTTCTACCGCCCCCCCCCCCCCCCCCCCCCTCTTCTCAAATAGGTATGGGTTCCATTTGAAAGGGAATGCTTCATGCATCGTAATTACTCCGCTGTTTAGGATTCTGCTTAAATCAATCTGTTTATCTGTGAAGGCCATCCGCACCTGAGGATCTACAATTTGATTTGGGGTGATGATATCGAAATCTGCCAGTTTTGGATCCTTTGTTCCTTTTTCCACATGCCGGTTCCAAATAGCTCTGTGTTCTTTGAATCTCAATTGAATGCGTTCATGGTGGACACCCGGAGTTGTCAGTACATCGTTTACGGCATGATCCATCATCATCCCCCAGAATTTCTTTAGAAAGTGATAGTAATCCCTTTCTATAGATGCAACAACAATGTTTCTCTCCACTAGTGGTATATTCACATCCCATCCTGGTGGAAGCTCCAGTTTATCCTCCGTGGTGTGATCCAGCGACACTTCATATTCTGATACTATTGCTGCTCTCATATTCTTGATTTCAATACGGTCAATCGAAGCCTGCTTTGCTGCTTGCTCATATGTGCAATCAGGCAGCCCGATGCCTGATTTTACTACTAATTCATTCCTGAAAAGGATAGAGGAGATTAGAGATACTGAAGTTTTTTATAATTTTCATGAATTGTTCAAGTTAAGAATCAATATTCTCACATTTTGAGCTCTGCTCGAAATGTGATTTAATTGATTGAACTTGAATTTTATTGCAATGCATAAGTAACACTATTTACAGCTGCAGATTTACACAATACAAATTTATTAAAATTTGAGGTCATTGGACCTAAAAATATTTTTGATTTGAACTATTGAGTCCAAAGAGAAAATAAAATGGTCATTGGACCAAAAATCTTTTTAATAGGCCATTGGGCCCAAAATGTTTTATTTTCTCAATTTTATTAAACAAGTTCGAGGCACTTGTTGAAAATGGAATGAGATGAGATGGAATGTATGCTCGAATTTGGAATGTGCATTGGAGACGTGGCGAGATGGATTTGCTATTTCCGGATTGCTTGGACTGTATTGGACAGTTAAAACATTCCCAAAAATTTGCAAACACTATTTTTAATTTTAAGAGTTGACTAGTTTTATTTAATAAAACGTGGGGTGTGTGTGGCCCCATATTTGGATTATTGAAAAGTGATAGCAGTTATAAGTGGTGAAAAACACTGCTATCTCACTCACACTCTTAGTTCCATTGAGAACCAAAAACACCAAGTCAAACTTTTATTCTCTACCAACTCTTTGTCTTTTTGTGAAAAATCCCTTTTTCTGAAATGTGTGTGGTGTGCACTGAAATTGCCACATACACACCAACACTCCCACTTTACAGATTTGCTGCACACAGAGCACAGACATGCCAAAGCAGGGAAAGGCATTTGTTGTTCACAGTGGCATGCACACAATACAACAAAATTACTAACAACATGCTTTCAAACTCCACCTAAAACACATGATCAAACATGTAACATGCTCCAAACTTCAGATTCAATCAAAGTAAAGCATTCATGCTCAAGACTTCAGAATGAACATAAAAAAAAAAGAAAATTTACTTGGACATGCTTTTCAACTATTAATCAACACAGACAACTAATAACACCAAGCTATCCAAACAATAACCAAGTGTTCATGAGCATCATCCTTTGCTCAGATTTCACAAATTTCTCCTAAGAGATTTCAGCAAAACCAAAAGGGATTATGAAACTGAAAAACAGGAACACTAAATGAGACTGAAAATTGAAAACTTAAGAGCCCTAAAGATTTGAAAAACCCAACAATGGCGGAACTCGCCACTGTTGGAACCCTAATCCTGCAGCCATCCTCCAAACACCCTAAACAGTAGAAAAAATCAAACGCCCAACAATAATGGAACACTCCCTTGCCATAAACATGCTCGGCCAACACCCAAGCTTGCAACAGAACCCATGATTCGTATTGCCCATCATATGAAATGCTCAGAATCGAAATCAAACAGGCAAAACAGAACACAATTACACCTATTCACACATTTTCGCATAATAAGAACAAAAATCCCCAAAAATTGCAAGAGCAGGGAGGGTACAGGGCATGTGCGAATCGAGATGAGAAAGCCCTTACCTTTGCTAGGCCTTGCTAGATGATGATGGGAACGCCATTGCGATTTTTAAAAATTCCGGCAGCGTTTCGCCTGAGTTTGGTCGGAAACGAGTGCGAGGAACACTGTGGTGTTCTTCGGGAGAATAAGGTTCGTGTAAGAGGGGATTTCGAAAATTTGGTTAAGTGTTGGGAGCGTAGGGAGGAAGAAGGAGAAGGGAGAGATTAAATACTGATGGGCCCAGTCGTGAAACCCTAGCCCATGTCGCGGAACTGGGTTTCGCGACTGGGGTCTAGCGACATTAGAGGTGTCGCTAGACTGGAATCTCGCGACTGGGTGGGTATCTCGACAAAATTCAGAGAAAGGTGGGGCCAAGTGAGAACAGTGTCGAGGAACTGGAGCCAGTCGCGAGGCAATGTCTCGCGACTAGGAGTATCGCGACAGGGACAGAAAGGTTTGGGGACAGATTTAGAGAGGTGGTGGCCCAGATGAGATCGCGGAACTCAATCCTGTCGCGAGACAAGGTCTCGCGACATGGGTTTGCTTCGCGACATGGTCTGGAAGAAAGGGGGGTTAGGAGCCCTCGCGCTAGACTTGTTCCGTGTCGCGAGACTGGGTTTCGCGACTGAGGTCCCAAACTGCATCTGGAGGACCGTGTCTCTATCCTCCCTCCCTGTCGTGAGACTAGGTTTCGCGACATGGGAGGGGTTTCTCGACACGAAATTTTGAATTTTTGAATTTTTTATGGACTGGGCCCGAGTTTGATATTGGGCCTGAATCCATTTTATTTGATTTGGACCTGAATAAATTCAGTCCAAATGAATTCAAAATACTGGGCTGGAAAAATTAATTAAACCACTTGCATAAAAATAGGTTGGATTAGTTCCATTTATTCGAAAAATTTATTCCGGGTTTTAAATTGCTTTAAATTCCGAGAATATTTTCTTAAATTCATGGATTTAATCCAACCGGAAACCTGGTTTTCCACGCTATTTTTGTAACACCCCGGATTTGATAACCCAGGCCGGGATGCCACCGCCGCACCTTCCTAGCAAGACGGATTCTCCGAGCTTGCTAAAGAGATGCAAGGCTATGGGTATTGGAAAAAGTTTTAAAAACAAGTCCGGAATTTGCTTAAATAATAATATAACATCATCCACACATGTAATAATAATAATAATAATAATAATAATAATAATAATAATAATAATAAATTTGCAGCGGAAATTTAAAGGTAGGGCCCACATGGCCAAAACTCGGGTTAACAAGCCCGTATGCAAGTCATGTAAAATAACTAAATGTCCAAAGTGATCCCCCGATGCATGATCATGCTCCGTACTCTGTAATAGAAAAATAAACAACGGGTTTTATCAGTATATAAAATACTGAGTAAGTTAATCCCTAACGTAACAATAAAGGGGTTTTAAAAATTATTTAATTAATATAAAAATTATACTTTTACTCAGGCTTAATTGAAATTTTAAAAATTCATAATTTAACTTGCAGTGGAAAAGCATAATTAATTATACGAGACTGGAATGCAAAATTTAAAGGCGTAATTAGAAAGCATAATTTAAAGGCGTGATAAATAAATACAACTTCATTAAATACACACACAAGTCTTTTAATATTATCCTGATAACTAAGAAGAGGACACCACACAAGGGAGATCACTAACGAGACAATCTCAATAATCATAATCAGTTAGCCGGTGAGCCGGCGGCCGCAGCCATATCAGGGTTGACTGCCGTTTTGGCTAGCCATGTATCTCGATTGCCATTTCCGGCAAGTCGTGTGTATCGATTGCCCTTTTTGGCAAGCCGTGTATATCTACTGTCAATTTGACAGGCGTGTATATCAACTGTCGTTTGACAGGCTTTTCCAGCGGTTTCACTTCCACTCGGGCAGGCCGTGTATTTCTCACTGCCGATTTGGCAGGCCATGTGCACAACTGCCGTTTTGGCATAGTAAGGGGATCAATAACGAGGCAATCTCAGATAGTAGGGAGACCACTAACGAGGCAGTCTCAAAGATAGTTGTATGAAGATCGGCTCAGCCTAGTGAACGGGATTTTTCGAAAGTTTATGTTTTGTCGTATAAAAAGATTCAACGTCGCATTTCATAGTTGGAGTTTTTCTCAAGTTCGAAAAATCCAATTCGTCACAGGTTACGCCTTTTTACTTTAAAAATTCGTCTTTTAACCAAAATTTCTGAAATTTATAAGTAGCTCAAGGACACCCATATGAACAACTTTCATATTTTAAGTTTCTCGAAATTAGGTAAGGAAACAAGTCGACTTTCGCAATCTCTTCAAAACTCAAAATCTGTCAACTTCCCGGTAACAGCGCACCGTTTTTAAACCACGTTTTTGACCAAGTAAATGATCTCTAAAAATTATGAAATTTTACAGGCGCGTACAGGATACAAAAATGAGCAAGTTTTATTAGATGCAATATGTCCGAAAACATTCCGGTTTAAATCAGATTCTTGCATCAAGTTCGGATGTCAAGGTTTTCTTTTCAATAACACAGGCTGTTCGGATCAATTTGAAGATTCAAATGTTAATGAAAGTTCATGAAATTTTACAGGCATATTTTTAATACATTTATCTACAATTTTTATGTTTTCACCAAAGATTAGTTTTGACCACAAGGGATAGAAAAACGCGCAACAAGTTCGACTACATAATCTGTCAACTTTTCCTTTAAATCACAGTCTGTTCCAAAAGGGTTTTTGAGTATGCAAACTTTAACGAAAATGCGTGAAATTTTACGGACACGATATTTAAACAGTTAGCTACAACTTTCATTTTTACATAAAAGTTTAGTTTTGAAGGAATCAATTAGAAAAACGTCAAAGAACTCGAACACCATAATTCTGCCAGCTTCTTCGGCTTTGACAAAAATCTCAGAATAAACCAGATGCATTTTTGGGGACCAAAACTCAATGAAAATTTGTGAAATTTGGACAGAACCTAGATTAAGATGTTAGGAACAAATCTCTTGTTCGGAGTTTTTCGTTTCGGATTCTCGAAATAGGAGTTTTTACTGGATTTCAGAAAATGCGCGGATTGGGGTTTCTAAGTCCGATTTTTACGTTTTGTTTTAGATCCAATGATCCGTTCGATTTTAGTCACCCAAAATTGATACGCAAGGAAGAAACTTACAGTGGGTGAGATTTAGAGTCCTAAGATTCGTCGGGATGGCTTCCGGAGTCCGCGAACACGTCCTAACTACTCGTCTCCTTCTCTTCGGTCCCGATTTGCGATTATAAGAGAAAAATACTAAAAATCAGGTTCTAAATTCGACTAGGGGCTATGAAAAAGATATTAAAATCTCATCCTTACCACCACACGGCGTCTAAAAAGTGCTTGGCCTAGTCCATCTTCGTCTTCTTCGCCGGAACGATTCGGAATGCACAAGAACTAGGATTTTTCGAGTGGGTTGAGTGGGGAGGATGATGGGGGCGATTTTGAGAGGGATTTTGGGAGTTAGAATGGCAGACAATCGGCCTAATAATGGTCCTTGATCTCCTCTACACGGGTAAGGTAAGTTATCATAGTTTTCGGACCGAAATTTGGCAAGAAATCGTGTGTTTCCATTCTTGTCCGCGTCTATCCGTTTTGCTGCTGTGTGGGCACGGTGTTGGTGCGGACCGCGCGGGGACCGCGCGGCTCCGGTCCGGACCGTGGTCCAGACCGGGTCGTGCGATTCGTCGGGTCCTTTCCTCCTCTCTTTCGGACTTTTATCCTTCTACATTTTCGGGCTCGATTTTTCGGGCCATTCTCGGATTATAAATTCTTATCTTTAATTTATCTCGTCTCGAATTAATCCCGTATTCGCAATCTTGAGTCTGTCGCGTTTGGATTCTTCGTCTTCTAATTCGTCGTCTTTAAACTCCCGTGTAATAATTTATTTATTTAAATCGTTTCCGACTTCGCGGGTTCTTGGAATTAAAATTCTTTTCTTTCTCGTATTTAATTCCATTTTTTTATTTATAAAAATCTCGAGTATTACAGTCTACCCCCCTTAGAAATCAACTTCGTCCCCGAAGTTGCTCACTCACTTTCTTTTGGGCTCAATTTAATGTTGGGGTATTTCCATCTACCTTCCTTGAGGATAAACGTCTTCCACAAGAAATTAATTCCATTCCTTTGAACGTGATTTAAATTTTTCGGGTGTTACATCCTCCCCCACTTAGGAATCAACTTCATCCTCGAAGTTGGGCGTTAGCTCCTCGCGAGTTCGGACATTGTTTGGTTGCGTGATTGTATTATTGTGTGTTGTTGTTTGTTTTTATTTGACTGAACCCATAATTGAAATTTCCAAGTTGCCTACGTACCCTGTGAAGGGATCAAGTCATTACGTAGTTCAAAACAATTTGAATTTGTTTTTTTTTTTTTTGGATATAATTCGTCGAGTCGAACTAAAAAATGATGCAGTTATCGATGCTTGAAAACTTCTTACGGTTGCTTGGGCCGAGTGGTCACGTCCTCTCTTCTGTTTATGTTTTCTATTCGCGTACGTCAGTCACGCAGCTGATGACCATGTCGACCGCACCGAAGGCATACTCCAGGCTGAGGGCATCTTCTCGCATAATGTGGTTTACCACACTTTGGACATGGTGGCGCATAGTCACCATGGTTGAAGACTATCCCCTTGTTTCGTCCATTGTCGTTTTGATGTGGTTGGTTCGAGTTTCTACGGACATGGTCCTTATTCCTCTTGTATCCTCCTTGTGATCCTTGGTTAGTCCCACCTACCGGTTTCCGTTTCAATCCTTGAACTCGTGCAACCGCTACTGCACGATCATATACACCTTGTAGGTTAAGGTAGTGCTCACCCGTGATCAGCTCTCTAATAGATAGGTTCAGTCCCATCTCGAACTTCTGTGCCTTCTCTACATCAGTTGGCACCAGTCTCGACGCGAACCGCACCAACTCCTTGAAACGATTATAGTATTCTTGGACCGTCTTTCCTCCTTGCCTCAGTGTCAGAAATTCCTCGTACATAGCAGCCTTCGTGCTCATGGGATAAAAATTATCCCTAAGCAGATTCGTGAATTCTGACCATGTGTAGGGCTCGTCGTACTCCGCACGTTTCCATTAGGTGGCTTGCCACCAATCATCTGCCTCGCCTCCTAAGTAGTATTAAGCTACGTGAACCTTTTCCCTGTCGGGACACTTTACGGCGTTCAACAGCTTATCGAACGTCCGTATCCATTCCTCTAGATGAGCCGGGTCCTCTTCGCCGGCGTAGTGGGGTGGTTGGTAAGGGTTTACCAAGGCTAAGTAGTTGACTCGGGCTATCGGTGGTGGTACACCCGCTTGTGCACGCTGCACTTCAGCATTTCCTAGTATTACGAGAGCTTCGTCAACTGTCCTTAGACGCTCATCTATATTATGAGGAATCTCATTGTTGTTTGGCATGTTGGGGAGGTCAGAGTCAATATTGTTTAGGATTACATTCCTTGGTCTTCCCCTAGGTGCCATTCTCTACGCGAAGATGAGCTTCTAATCTAAGGCACGTTAGAGTCAAGAAGATCTAAAAGATATGAATGGTATGGGAGAATGGTAGACGTGGACACGCTTAGTATTCTTGTTCAAAATCTAAGACTAAAGCAAGATTAGTCTCAAGTTAGCGCTCCTAGGTAGATGTCAAGCCGAAATCTAAAACTAGGAATATTATTTAACATAGATAGTTCACATAAAAAGAGTTAGCGCAATTATGTATGTATGCAAATGCAATCCCCTCAATAAAAATTTATTTTATGCATGCATTTATTTATCCATGGGTTTTAAAAATAAATTTATTTCATGGATAGATTTTAAAAGAATAAGGATAAAAGGTTTGGGCCACTATATTGGGCCAAAAGAAATAAATTATTTGGGCTTAAGTAAAAAAAACAAGGGTATTGGGCCCAAAAAATTGAGCTTAACATAATAATTTAATATTGGGCCCAAAAATAATTAATCTTTGGGCTTAAAATATTACACTAAGTAAATAAAATTTTTTTGGCTCAAAAGTTTTGGGCTTTAAAATAATTAATTTGAGCTAAAAGTTAGGGCTAAAATTTTGGGCTCAACAATGATAGTTTTAAAATAATATTAGTTTTAAAAATAATACTAGTGTAAAAATAATAATAGTTTAAAAATAATAATACTAGTTTTAAAAATAGTCCGGGCTCTGATACCACTTTGTAACACCCCGGATTTGATAACCCAGGCCGGGATGCCACCGCCACACCTCCCTAGCAAGACATGGATTCTCCGAGCTTGCCAAAGAGATGCAAGGCTATGGGTATTGGAAAAAGTGTTAAAAACAAGTCCGGAATTTGCTTAAAATAATAATATAACATCATCCACACATGTAATAATAATAATAATAATAATAATAATAATAATAATAATAATAATAATAATAATAATAATAATAATAATAATAATAATAATAATAATAATAAATTTGCAGCGGAAATTTAAAGGTAGGGCCGACATGGCCAAAACTCGGATTAAGAAGCCCGTATGCAAGTCATGTAAAATAACTAAATGTCCAAAGTGATCCCCCGATGCATGATCATGCTCCGTACTCTGTAATAGAAAAATAAACAACGAGTTTTATCAGTATATAAAATACTGAGTAAGTTAATCCCTAACGTAACAATAAAGGGGTTTTAAAAACTATTTAATTAACATAAAAATTATACCTTTACTCAGGCTTAATTGAAATTTTAAAAATTCATAATTTAACTTGCAGTGGAAAAGCATAATGAATTATACGAGACTGGAATGCAAAATTTAAAGGCGTAATTAGAAAGCATAATTTAAAGGCGTGATAAATAAATACAGCTTCATTAAATACACACACAAGTCTTTTAATATTATCCCGATAACTAAGAAGAGGACACCACAGAAGGGAGATCACTAACGAGGCAATCTCAATAATCATAATCAGTTAGCCGGTGAGCCGGCGGCCGCAGCCATATCAGGGTTGAATGCCGTTTTGGCTAGCCATGTATCTCGATTGCCATTCCGGCAAGCCGTGTGTATCGATTGCCCTTTTTGGCAAGCCGTGTATATCTACTGTCAATTTGACAGGCGTGTATATCAACTGTCATTTGACAGGCTTTTCAAGCGGTTTCACTGCCACTCGGGCAGGCCGTGTATTTCTCACTGCCGATTTGGCAGGCCATGTGCACAACTGCCGTTTTGGCATAGTAAGGAGATCACTAACGAGGCAATCTCAGATAGTAGGGAGACCACTAACGAGGCAGTCTCAAGGATAGTTGTATGAAGACCGGCTCAGCCTAGTGAACGGGATTTTTCGAAAGTTTATGTTTTGTCGTATAAAAAGATTCAACGTCGCATTTCATAGTTCGAGTTTTTCTCAAGTTCGAAAAATCCAATTCGTCACAGGTTACGCCTTTTTAATTTAAAAATTCGTCTTTTAACCAAAAATTCTGAAATTTATACAGTAGCTCAAGGACACCCATACGAACAACTTTCATGTTTTAAGTTTCTCGAAATTAGGTAAGTAAACAAGTCGACTTTCGCAATCTCTTCAAAACTCAAAATCTGTCAACTTCCCGGTAACAGCGCACCGTTTTTAAACCACGTTTTTGACCAAGTAAACGATCTCTAAAAATTATGAAATTTTATAGGCGCGTACAGGACACAAAAATGAGCAAGTTTTATTAGAGGCAATATGTCCGAAAACATTCCGGTTTAAATCAGATTCTTGCATCAATTTCGGATAAAAATCTGTCAAGGTTTTCTTTTAAATAACACAGGCTGTTCGGATCAATTTGAAGATTCAAAAATTAATGAAAGTTCATGAAATTTTACAGGCATATTTTTAAGACATTTATCTACAACTTTTATGTTTTCACCAAAGATTAATTTTGACCACAAGGGATAGAAAAACGCGCAACAAGTTCGACTACATAATCTGTCAACTTTTCCTTTAAATCACAGTCTGTTCCAAAAGGGTTTTTGAGTATGCAAACATTAACGAAAATGCGTGAAATTTTACGGACACGATATTTAAACAGTTAGCTACGACTTTCATTTTTACATAAAAGTTTAGTTTTAAAGGAATCAATTAGAAAAACGTCAAAGAACTCGAACACCAGAATTCTGCCAGCTTCTTCGGCTTTGACAAAAATCTCAGAATAAACCAGATGCATTTTTGGGGACCAAAATTCGATGAAAATTCGTGAAATTTTGACACAACCTAGATTAAGATGTTAGAAACAAATCTCTAGTTCGGAATTTTTCATTTCGGATTCTCGAAATAGGAGTTTTTACTGGATTTCAGAAATTGCGCGGATTGGGGTTTCTAAGTTGGATTTTTACGTTTGTTTTAGATCCAATTATTCGTTCGATTTTAGTCACCCAAAATTGATACGCAAGGAAGAAACGTACAGTGGGTGAGATTTAGAGTCCTAAGATTCGTCGGGATGGCCTCCGGAGTCCGCGAACACGTCCTAACTACTCGTCTCCTTCTCTTCGGTCCCGATTTGCGATTATAAGAGAAAAATACTAAAAATCAGTTCTAAATTCGACTAGGGGCTATGAAAAAGATAGTAAAATCTCATCCTTACCACCACACGGCGTCTAAAAAGTGCTTGGCCTCGTCCATCTTCGTCTTCTTCGCCGGAACGATTCGGAATGCACAAGGACTAGGATTTTTCGAGTGGGTTGAGTGGGGAGGATGATGGGGGCGGTTTTGAGAGGGATTTTGGGAGTTAGAATGGCAGACAATCGGCCTAATAATGGTCCTTGATCTCCTCTACACGGATAAGGTAAGTTACCATAGTTTTCGGACTGAAATTTGGCAAGAAATCGTGTGTTTCCATTCTTGTCCGCGTCTATCCGTTTTGCTGTTGTGTTGGCGCGGACCGCGTGGGGACTGCGGGGCTCCGGTCGGACCGTGGTCCGGACCGGGACGTGTGATTCGTCGGGTCCTTTCCTCCTCTCTTTCGGACTTTTATCCTTCTACATTTTCGGGCTCGATTTTTCGGGTCATTCTCGGATTATAAATTCTTATCTTAAATTTATCTCGTCTCGAATTAATCCCGTATTCGCAATCTTGAGTCTGTCGCGTTTGGATTCTTCGTCTTCTAATTCATCGTCTTTTAACTCACGTGTAATAATTTATTTATTTAAATCATTTCCGACTTCGCGGGTTCTTGGAATTAAAATTCTTTTCTTTCTCGTATTTAATTCCATTTTTTTTTTATAAAAATCTCGAGTATTACAATTTTTCTGTTCCTTCTTCTTGGTGGTTCTGGAATTTCTGCAAGACAGATAAATTAACCGTGTTAGGTTTTCTCCATATATCAACATCCTCACGTTTAGAGTCTTAGTACTCTAAATGTTTAATTGATTTTTGGATACCTCCTTATTTGAAATTAAGCAGTACATATATACATAAAATGAAATTTTTATGATTTTAATGTAGTTCAATAAGGACAGTTCCTGCAACATCCCCAGGTTAGAATGGGTATAGAGAAACTATTTCTCAGAAATCGACATCCTGACATTTAGAGTTTTACTACCCTAAACGTGTGATTGATTTTTTAGACTAAGATGTTTTTGTTTTGAATAAAGTACGTATGTGACACCCCGCACAAAGTCGTCACGTACCGAGGTAAGAATTTAAATCTTCGAGCCTAAATCAATTCTACGAGCCAATTATTTTTCGAAGTGCGACCCAACTTCGAGGGCGAAGTTGATTTCTAAGGAGGGTAGAGTGTAGTACCCGAGAAATCGACATCGAGTATTAAATCCAAAAAAAAAATTAAAGAATCTGATTTAATTATCGCAATCGAAATAATTCCGAGAGAGCGGAATTAAATATTTTCGGACGATAACAACTCGAAGAGAGTTATCGGATTATCCAACGATCTCGGATAATTCAATATTATGATTTTTAGAATTTAAAATCATAATTTTTAAAAAATAAAAAAATAAAACGCGCAGCAGGCAGCCGCGCGGCGGCGGCGCGTGGCCGCGTGGAGCCTGCGCCGGCGGCTGCTGGTGGCGCTTCAAAATGCCATACGCATTTTTGCTTCAATTTTCGAGATTTCTCATTTCCAATCGATCCAACTTCAATGCCCAGACTTTAGGGGATGTTTTGGGAGTCCTTTGGATGAATTTTGGATATATTAAACTCCTCTATGACCTAGAATTGGATGGATACATTAACATTGAGGGATAAATTGAACCATGTTCATGATAGGTGGATGGATGAGGATGGGGGGGGGGGGGGTGTACATTAAGGCTCCTTTTGGAACCCTACACAATACCTAATCAGTCCATAACAACCCCCAAAACTTCACCTTCTCCTTCCATCCGAATTTGAGACCTCATTTGAGTGTTGTGAGTTGGTGAGTGTTGTTCTTCTTGCTCTTAGGGCCTTGGTCGAGTTGAAGGTTGCAAATCTATTCTCCTACGTCTAGGTAAGGTTTCTGATCCAAATTCCTTGCCTTAGATTCGATTATCAAGCCCTAACATCTAGTATTCTTCCAACAACTCTCAAAATAGGATTCGTTCGGTAGATTTTGGAAGAGTGGGACTGTTCCGGACGATTTTGGAGGCACAACCAAGGAGGAATCCGACACCAATCTCTTGAAAAGTAAGTTAGTGTTGTGCATATCAATTTTTAGAGGTTTTGGTGGAGAATTCATCAAGTTCTTACTCGATTTCTAACCTATGCCAAATCTGTCTTCTAGGGTTTTCATCCGAGTAGTTTTATTGCTGTGCATTTTTCAATTAGATCCGTTCGTTTTTAGGAAATCCTTCCTGAATAAAAAATGTTCCTAACATCTTGATATTCTCTCTGTAAATTTTCATAATTTTTGAACATGATTTGGGTGTCCAAAACGAATCTGGTATTTCTGAGTTCTCTGCTGTCAGTTTTTGTATTTTGGTGTGATCAGTTTTGTTGTCCAAATTACTCCTACCTATGATTGTTTTCAATGGTTGATGTCTTCATGAAAGTTGTTCCTTTTCGTGTCTAGATCATCTCTGTAAGATTTCGTAATTTTTGGAGTACGTATGAAATTGTTATGAATTTTGAAATGGACTGTGATCGAACCCACCCCCTGTTGCTTTTAGGACCAAATGTTCAGTAAGTTCTGAAATGATTTTTTTAGGCCATTTGGAGTCCGAATTTGACAAAGCCTATTTCTAAGGAAATGCTTATTTAGATGTTTTCTAGCTCCTGTAAAATTTTCAAAAATTTCTAAAATGTTTTACTACATTTCCTAGTGCGACTTTGAAATCTGCCACGGTGAGGTTTTATCGGTAAATTCGGTTTCGTGCGTTTTGATGAATTGTGAGTCAATTGCTACTCATTTGTGAAAAGTATGAATTCTGGAAAAGTAATAATGTTTTGAGGTGATTAAAATGTGAATTTTGAAACCTTATAAGTTTTGATCGAGTGGGATGCCCAACTTTAGAGGGTAAGTGCACTTGGTGTGAGCTCGTTGGGCCGCCCCCTCTTTTTGGGGGCCAAAACGGCACCAATGAAATTATGTTACGTGTTAGTAAGAGTCTATACTCCTAGATGTATCCGTATGAGTTATCTAGGGCTCCGGAGTGTGTCTGTATAGGGTCCGCTGTTTTCACATTCGTTATTATCGCCGGCTTGTGGACATAAGCACCCAAGCGGATGTTGATCTTAAAAGGCGTCGGCCCAGGATCGTTATCATCTCCTTTTTGTGGAAATAAGCGCCCAAGCGGGATCTTAAAAGGCTTCGGCCCAGGATCGTTGATACCGACGGCTTTTTGTGAGCATTGGTAATTAGTCGCATGGTAAAGTGTAAGAAATTCCGTGAATTATTGTTACTCGTTTATTTTAAAATTTAATTCGTAACTTTTATTCACTCTTCTAAAAACTCTAGAATTTGTTATGCTATATATTAACTTACGCAGTACCGTTTGTACTGATAAATCGTTATTTTCTATTTTTCGCAGAGTAAGCCATGGCACGATGGGATGGGATTTCTCAAATAAAGGACTTGTCGCATTTACTTTATTTTAATTTCCCGCATTGGACTTGAACTTTGAACTTTGGTTTTGGCCGTCTGTTTGGCCCTTGCTTTTGCTTCCGCACTACTTATCATTATTATGCATGTGATACTCTGATCTTTACTTCGGGCACAATTGAATGGTTTTAAATTATTTTAAAGTTTGATACAACTTAGCCTTAGCATCTTTCTAGATAAGCTCGATTTGGATCGCGTCTTATTTAGAAAGGTGTGGCGGTAGCGTCCCGGCCTGGGTGATCAAATCCGGGGTGTTACAAAGTGGTATCAGAGCCCGAAATTTTTTTTAAAAAGCTGTTATTTTTCGGCCCACTATAGGGGCCCAAAATATTGAATATTATTTTTAAGCATTTTAAATATTATTTCCATGGACAAGAAATTTTATTTTAAACCCATGGAAAAGTATACCTCGAAAATTCGATAAGTCTTAAAATTATTATTTTTGGGGGGGAAATGCATATGCATTAACAAAATTTTTATAATGTGTCAAATCCCTTAATATAAAACTTGTATGACTAGATGGACGATGCGAGGTTGCTAGATTCCATCATGCGCTCACTATGTTCCATGTCCGACATTATGCATGAGCTTCGCCACATGCGTAGGGATGCCGAAAATGATAGGAACCGTATTAGGTCCTTGGAAGAAAGATTGAGGCATTGACCATTAGGAATAATCAAGTTACTGCACGCCAAACTACACTGGAGACCCAGTTTGATGACTGTCGTCATCATGTCCACATGTTGCAGGGCGAATTTCAAATCATAGATTTGATAACGATTGGTATGATTGACGATATCCTAGCCCCTAGACCACTTAGGGATGTGGAGGAGGAAGACCCTCAATTACCTGTCAATGTTGAGGACGAGAACTCTGTTATCACCAATGAGGAAGTGGAGGAGGACCCTCCAACGTGTCTTGACACTGATGAAGAAATGGAAGTGGATAGTTGGCTGCTTGACTCATCTGGTCCTATGGAGTAGATTGACCCATTTTATTCCTGCTTATCCAACCACATCTTGATGTAGTTATCTCTATGAGATCGAAAATCTTTGCTATTTAATTAAATCCAAGCATTTATTTTCCTACCAGTGTCCTCTTCTACTTAGAGCTTGAGATCGAATTCTGATCACTTTCTGACTTGCTTCCTAACCTACCTTAGATTATAATCTTATCTCTGCGTGCACTTACTTTGACCTAATAACATTATCTTAGGAATCCAATTACCATGCTCCAAACGATACGACGGGATCCCGATAGTAATAAAAAATATCGAATTCTTCGCGAATCTCATAGAATTTGACCTTAAGGACTTTGATATCATTTTGGAAATGGACTGGCTGACCCAGTACAAGGCGGTCATTGAGTGCCAAAAGCAGAAGATCTCTTTGGCGAAGAGTCGCGGAAAGAAGGTCATTTACTACATGCAGCCTCAAAAGAAGAGTGCTAAGGTAGTAAATGCTATGAAATTTTGCAGTCTCATGCAAAAAGGATATCAGTTGTATGCATGCTACGTGCATAATCTGGAGGACGAGGGAAATAAGATCGAGAGAATTCTAGTCGTGAGCGAGTACCCCGATGTCTTTCCTGAAGATATCCCAGGAATGCCTCCTGAGCGTGAAGTCGAGTTCACAATCGATCTGGTGCCCGGAATAGAACCAGTATCGAAAGCACCGTATCTCGTGGCGCCCTCGGGGATGAAAAAACTGAAGGAACAACTCGAGGAGTTGTTATCGAAAGGGTATATTCGGCCGAGCACATCACCATGGGGTGCACCAGTCCTGTTCGTCGAGAAGAAAGACGGCGGGCTTCGACTGTGCATAGATTATAGAGGACTTAATCAAGTAACAATGAAGAATAAATACCCGCTGCCTAGGATAGAAGATCTCTTCGATCAGCTGAAAGGAGCGGCAGTATTTTCAAAAGTCGATCTGAGGTCGGGATACCATCAGCTGCGTATCACCGAAAAGGATATACCCAAAACCGCTTTTCGAACAAGATATGGGCACTACGAATTCACCGTAATGTCCTTTGGTCTCACGAATGCTCCCGCAGTGTTCATGAATCTCATGAATAGTGTTTTCCTAGAGTTACTAGACTCGTGTGTTGTCGTATTCATCGATGACATTCTAGTTTACTCAAGGGATGAGGAGGAGCATGCAAGACATCTTCATCAAGTGCTTCAGATTTTGAGGAAAATCAACTCTACGCGAAGCTGTCAAAGTGCGAGTTTTGGATGAAAGAAGTCGCCTTTCTAGGTCATATAGTATCGGCTAAAGGGGTGTCGGTTGACCCAGCAAAGATATCTGCAGTGACTGATTGGCCAGCGCCAACTAGTCAGACTGAGATACGAAGTTTCCTAGGACTAGCCGGATACTACAGAAGGTTCGTGAAGGACTTTTCAAAGATTGCAAGACCAATGACCCAATTGCTGAAGAAAAGGGTTAAAGTTCGAATGGACAGCTGATTGTGAGATGTCGTTCCAAGAACTCAAGAAGAGGCTCACAACAGCACCAGTCTTGGCATTGCCGTCAGAAACTGAAGATTATGAGGTGTACAGCGACGCCTCGAAAGAAGGTCTTGGTTGCGTGCTAATGCAAAACCAAAGGGTGATTGCTTACGCATCGCGGCAACTCAAGCCACATGAAGAAAACTATCCGACACACGATCTGGAAGTAGCGGCGGTGGTGTTCGCTCTTAAGATCTGGCGACACTACCTATATGGACGAACTTGTCGGATGTTTACCGATCACAAGAGCCTCAAGTACATATTTATTCAGGAGTTAAATATGAGGCAGAGGAGATGGTTGGAGTTAATCAAGGATTACGACCTGACATATGAGGAGTATCCGATCGAGATACTTGATATCAAAGAAAGGGTCATGAGGAACAAGACCGTTAGAATGGTGAAGATTCTATGGTCAAATCATGGCACCGAGGAAGCGACGTGGGAATTGGAAGCGGATATGAAGCAGAGATATCCCAACCTTTTCCGAAGCGACTCCGGAGCAGTTATGGGGGCATAACTGCAGTCCTAAGGGGGAGAGGATGTGACACCCCGCACAAAGTCATCACGTACCGAGGTAAGAATTTAAATCTTCGAGCCTCAATAAATTCTACGTGCCAATTATTTTCCGAAGTGCGACCCAACTTCGAGGGCGAAGTTAATTTCTAAGGAGGGTAGACTGTAATACCCGAGAAATCGACATCGAGTATTAAATCCAAAAAAAAATTAAAGAATCGGATTTAATTATCGCAACCGAAATAATTCCGAGAGAGCGGAATTAAATATTTTCGGACGATAACAACTCGAAGAGAGTTATCGGATTATCCAACGATCTCGGATAATTACATATTATGATTTTTAGAATTTAAAATCATAATATTGAAAATAATAATAATAATAATAATAATAATAATAATAATAATAATAATAATAATAATAATAATAATAATAATAAAACACGCAGCAGGCAGCCGCGCGGCGGCGCCGCGTGGAGCCCGCGCCGGCGGCCGCTGGTGGCGCTTCAAAACGCCATATGCGTTTTTGCTTCAATTTTCGAGATTTCTCATTTCCAATCGATCCAACTTCAATGCCCAGACTTTAGGGAATATTTTGGGACTCCTTTGGATGAATTTTGGATATATTAAACTCCCCTATAACCTAGAATTGGATGGATACATTAACATTGAGGGATAAATTGAACCATGTTGATGATAGGTAAATGGATGAGGATGGGGGGGGGGAGGGGGGGGTGTATTTTCGAGGCGTGGACTGCCATTAAGCCCCAACACTTCCAAGATACATTAAGGCTCCTTTTGGAACCCTACACAATACCTAATCAGTCCATAACAACCCCCAAAACTTCACCTTCTCATTCCATTCGAATTTGAGACCTCATTTGAGTGTTGTGAGTTGGTGAGTGTTGTTCTTCTTGCTCTTAGGGCCTTGGTCGAGTTGAAGGTTGTAAATCTATTCTCCTACATCTAGGTAAGGTTTCTGATCCAAATTCCTTGCCTTAGATTCGATTATCAAACCCTAACATCTAGTATTCTTCCAACAACTCTCAAAATACGATTCGTTCAGTAGATTTTGGAAGAGTGGGACTGTTCCGGACGATTTTGGAGGCACAACCAAGGAGGAATCCGACACCAATCTCTTGAAAAGTAAGTTAGTGTTGTGCATATCAATTTTTAGAGGTTTTGGTGGAGAATCCATCATGTTCTTACTCGATTTCTAACCTATGCCAAATCTGTCTTCTAGGGTTTTCATCCGAGTAGTTTTATTGTTGTGCGTTTTTCAATTAGATCTGTTCGTTTTTGGGAAATCCTTCCTAAATGAAAATGTTCCTAACATCTTGAATATTCTCTCTATAAATTTTCATAATTTTTGAACATGATTTGGGCGTCAAAAACGGATCTGGTATTTCTGAGTTCTCTGCTGTCAGTTTTTGTGTTTTGGTGTGATCAGTTTTGTTGTCTGAATTACTCCTACCCATGTTCGTTTTCAATGGTTGATGTCTTCATAAAAGTTGTTCCTTATCGTGTGTAGATCATCTATGTACAATTTCGTAATTTTTGGAGTATGTATGAAATTGTTATGAATTTTGAAATGGACTGTGGTCGAACCCCATGTTGCTTTTAGGACCAAATGTTCAGTTGGTTCTGAAATGAATTTTTTTAGGCATTTGGAGTCCGAATTTGACAAAGCCTATTTCTAAGGAAAATGTTTATTTAGATGTTTTCTAGCTTCTGTAAAATTTTCAAAAATTTCTAAAATGTTTTACTACATTTCCTGGTGCGACTTTGAAATTTGCCACAGTGAGGTTTTATCGGTAAATTCGGTTTCGTGCGTTTTGATGAATTGTGAGTCAATTGCTACTCATTTGTGAAAAGTATGAACTCTGGAAATGTAATAATGTTTTGAGGTGATTAAAATGTGAATTTTGAAACCTTGTAAGTTTTGATCGAGTGGGATGCCCAACTTTAGAGGGTAAGTGCACTTGGTGTGAGCTCGTTGGGCCGCCCCCTCTTTTTGGTGGCCAAAACGGCGCCATGAAATTATGTTACGTGTTAGTAAGAGTCTATACTCCTAGATGTATCCGTATGGGTTATCTAGGGCTCCGGAGTGTGTCTGTATGTGGTCCGCTACTTTCACATTCGTTATTATCGCCAGCTTGTGGACATAAGCGCCCAAGCGGATGTTGATCTTAAAAGGCTTCGGCCCAAGATCGTTATTATCGCCGGCTTGTGGACATAAGCGCCCAAGCGGATGTTGATCTTAAAAGGCTTCGGCCCAGGATCGTTGATACCGACGGCTTGTGGACATAAGCACCCAAGCGGGTAATTTGAATGTCCTCGATCAAAATGAGCATTGGTAATTAGTCGTATGGTAAAGTGTAAGAAATTCCGTGAATTATTTTTACTCGTTTATTTTAAAATTTGATTCCTATCTTTTATTCACTCTTCTAAAAACTCTAGAATTTGTTATGGTATATATTAACTTACGCAGTACCGTTTGTCGTTGTTTTCTATTCTTCGCAGAGTAAGCCATGGCACGATGGGATGGGAGTTCTCAAATAAAGGACTTGTCGCATTTACTTTATTTAATTTCCCGCATTGGACTTGAACTTTGAACTTTGGTTTTGGTCGTCTGTTTGGCCCTTGCTTTTGCTTCCGCACTACTTATCATTATTATGCAGGTGATACTCTGATCTTTACTTCGGACACAATTGAATTGTTTTAAATTATTTTAAAGTTTGATACAACTTAGCCTTAGCATCTTTCTAGATAAGCTCGATTTGGATCGCGTCTTATTTAGAAAGGTGTGGCGGTAGCGTCCCGGCCTGGGTGATCAAATCCGGGATGTTACAACGTACACTAGCTATGAGTAAATCAGGAGTTTAATTCTCTTATAAAACGGCGTTGCATCCTCCCCGGCAACGGCGCCATGAACCTTTTGACAATTTCCCACCCGAGTATTTTTGAAAGTAATAATCCCGGTCTAAATTTTATTTAATGAAAATCAATTTTTGATGATGGAGTTGGGATTAGGGATATGGTTATAGGTTGTCACGTTTTTATTACTCGTGTTCAGAAACTGTGGCCCGAAAGCGCACGGTGTAAAAAATTGCAATAATTTGTAGGTAAGTCCAGATCGTTCACTGGAGGATGTGCGATGGAAGCAGGTCCCACGCCATTTTACAAGATTTTCAACTCGGTTACTCGATTCATAGTGGATTCATGCTAACATCTAATTGACATAATTTAAACTACACTATAAAAGCAAATAAAATTATTCTACAAAGCGGATAACTCTAGGCTACAGAGCAATTAAATCTAGGTCTAGAAAGCGGCTAAAATTATCCCATGGAAGCAGTAAAAATTATTCTAAGAAAGCGGTAAATCTATGTTGTACTAGCTATGAAGCTGATTCAAAATGATGACAGAAGGTACAGGGAGAAAAGAATAATGATTGGACAAGATTCAGGTAAAGCATAATTAAACTTCCATTTTTAACCCACAGATCTTTGTTTGGGATAATCCTGTCAGATAGCTAGTTCTCATGCTCTCAGTACTATGTTCCCTTTAACAGACAGGTATTTACAGTATGAGTTTACATGTTCTTAAAACCACAAATTCTAAGATACCACAAACTCATAACTCCCCTTGCAATGCCTTGCAGGAGTATGTTAGTCATCTGTGGTGGACAAGCAACACCTGACAAATCATTAGTTGAAATGCCAAGTACTCCCATCATTCCCCCGGTCACACCCAAAGATTTAAATTAAGCCCTGAACTATTCCATAACTCCATTCCTAGTAGCAGCTCGAAGTTCTCTCAATACATCCGAGTGACCTCTATAAAAGCATTTAAAAGAAAGCGGTAAAGAAAGCATTTAAAAATCCTATCACTCGGAGGTTTTAAAAGCATCATACTGGTAGTAAATGAGAGCCCCCAGTCTTAATGACCGGACGCAGATCAAGAATTCCCGGACATCAGTAAACCGCTCGCAGTGTTTACTTACTCCCGGGTGGTTATGAGATACAAACTAATGAAACAAATTAATAAATTAGTTTGTTCCGGATGCACTCACTCAAGACTCTTTGGCAGAAGAGGATAGCAGTTGAAAGAGTACTCAACCCTATCTTAGAAAATAACCAAGGCCCACATGTTGTTCTTCTAGTATTATCTATCACACCTTATCTGAGTCCAAGTGGACTCTGATTCAGTGCAATATTTAATATAAGATTTCCAACATACAGCAATTTTGGAAAATAATAAATTTGAAAACCATTCCCTAAACAGGTACTAGACTCTCAATAAGAACACAGACCCTTTCAGTCTAGAAGAGACCTAATCGCTAACTCTGTTTCTAATTTCCCAAAATTAACCCCCGGTAGAATATGAATTAGACATAACTGAGGAATTTATCCCTTATTTAGATCCGGATTTTATAAATGAATTTTTGTTGGAAATTTATCATGAAACATCTGATTTAAAACAAGACTTCTATGTCCCAGGGAAGGATCCCAAAATAATTATGACCACAATATTTACTTTATAGTATCATGCATAAATTTATAGAGAAGTGTAAAATTAAATAACCCAAAATATAAGGCGAGTTTAGACAGAAGTTACACAATGGTGAGAAGAATTTGGCTAAAAAGATGGCGGAAATAACTGGGGTTATCTGGACTGCAAACATCTGCTATCCAGGTCCCAACTATTCCAGGTGGAACGGTTTTAGACAGCAGAAGACCTTAAATGACAGTGATCGCTATCATCAAGATTCCTACTATCTGTGAAATGAGAGAAAAACCTACATATTTTCTCACTGTAGTACTATTCAAACAGTGTTGATCAACAACGTTTGATAATATTACAACTCAAAATTCGGGTTTGAAATTAAAATAAGAAAATAAAATTGTATTCAGACAGGGACTGACTGGGTGACTACTTCATTTCCCGGTAAGAGGACCGTTCGCCTGACCTCGTCAGTCACTATCCAAACCATGCAAAATAACAAATAGTAATGAATACACAGACTACGGGCTACTTCATTTCCCGGTGAAGGGACCGTTCGCCAACATTATTCTGTGATTTCTTTTACTGTTCATTCACACATCACGAAAAAGACAAAATGAAAATAAATAAAATAAAAGTGGATGCCTTGTATGAGAGACATTGGTTTCTCATGCAAGGTTACGGGATTAATCCATAATTAATGACTTAAATAATCCTTCATACCATAATTAATTACAGTCCGGATTATCTGCTTAAGGCATCAATGTTTTGGTTATTGAAAAGTATTTTAATGAGAATTGAACAAAGATCCTTTAATCATGGTAATTATCGATCTTAATTATTTCTAATTATGATCTTTAATTATTGACTTAAGGGTTCAATTAATTAATGGTCGGATATGAAGAAACATAAAATTTGGCAAGGGAATGCCATGCATGTCGCGACACAAAATTGCGTCATGAACCGTGGGTTCACGACGGGAGGATCATGACATGAGGGGTGGAGAATAAAATATTTGAATTTTTGGAATTTTAGGGTTTCCATATCGCTAGACAAAATATGTGTCGTGAGACATGGTCTCACGACATGGGGCTAGAAGACAGAATTTTTGGAAATTGAAAGAGATAAGAATCCTGTCCTGATACCATAAATTGTGTCGCGAACCTAGGTTCGCGACATGGGTATCGCGATAGGTGGATTTTAGAAATTTTTGCAAGGCTTTGACTTCGTGTCGCTAGACAAAAATTGTGTCGCGAGACGTGGTCTCGCGACAGGGGTCTGGCGACACGAGGCTTTTCTGAAAATTTTCTAAGTATTGGGTCCCCAGTCCCGAAACTCAAAAGTGTGTCGCGAGACGTGGTCTCGCGATAGGATGGTCTAGCAACTGGGGTTTTCAAAAATTTGCTAAGGCATAATTTCCGGTCTCGAGACTAAAAAGTGTGTCGCGAACCGTGGGTCCGCGACAGGGGTCTAGCGACTGGAGCCTCAGGAATGCAATTACAAAGATTTAGTCCTCAGTCGCTAAGCAAGAATTGTGTCGTGAACCGTGGGTTCGCGACAGGGTTGCCTCACGACTGATGGATTTTAAAGAGTTATAAAACAAGTGTCCCAAAGCACCCATGTCGCGAGACTGCCTTCCTGTCGCTAGACTTGGTCTCGTGACAGGAAGAGGTTAGCGACATGGGCGTGGTTCAGGACACAAGACAGAAAAAGGAACAGTAGCATGCATTGTACGTGATCTCACCCCATTTCAGATTCAAAAGCAATTTTAACCCAAAATGACCAAACAATATTTGAATCTACCTATAACATGCTTGAACAAAAATAAATCTACCTAAAACAATGTTGAAATAAAGCAAAATCCTAATCTAGGGTTTAATCACATACTATGCATGCTCATTATCCAAAAATAAGAAGGCAGTAAGCATAAAAATGGAAAATAAAGGTCAAATGACCCAAAGATAAAATGAAAGCAGTAAGATCCATGGGATTATAACACCCATTTCATGGTTTTGGGACACCATTTAAGATTAACTTCCCATTTTATTAATGGTTTGATGATACCCATCATTTGGGTATTTCAAACCCTAAAACAAAAGTTTTGAAAATAAGAAAACATGGTAAGAAAGTGGCTACTTAGCTACTGGAAAGTAGAAAAACAACATGAAATTTAAGCTAAGCTAAACTAACTAGGGCAAAAATTAGATAATACCTGAAAATAAAAACTAAACTAAGCTAAACTACCTAGAGAAAAACTCTTTCAAACTGTCTTCATGAATGATTTTTCTAACCCTGAGCACAAGAGGATCACCTCATATTTATAGAAATGAAACCCTAGGCCCATGGGCATTGATCTGAGGCCCATTGTGTTGTAAGACTCACACACATCACAGCCTTCCTTCGTGTCGGGAGACTACGCGGTGTGGCGCGATATCACGCGGTGTGGCGCGAGATGAGGCTGCATGTCGCAAGGCTTCTTGACTGAGTCTTCATCTTGCCTTCTGTGTCGCTAAACATACCCCTGTCGCGAGACCATGTTTCGCGCCACGGGTCTAGCGACAGGGAGTCTAGGGACATATATCTTCTTCGTTTGCTGCTTGTGGCGCGGAACCATCCCGTGTCGCTAGACCATGCTTCGCGCCACGGGTCTAGTGACACGGTCTTCCTGGACTGGCCTTCTCTTCTTGGTTGTTGTGCCGCTAGACACCCCCATGTCGCGAGACCATGTTTCTCGACAGGGGTCTAGCGACTGGCATGCTCCGGGCACTGATTAGTTGGGCCAGAAGGGCCGAATTTACATTTTTGTGGGCCTTTTTCTTCTTTTCCCATCTTTTTGGTTTTTGTGGGCTGATTTATTATTTTGCCCATCTTTTTCATTCCTTTTTCTTTTCTTTTCTTTTTCTCATGTTTTTGGATTTTTCTAACACAAATGTGTAATAAAATTATATATTTATGTGTTTTTCATACCAGCTTATTATTTTTACAATTATGCATAAATTAGTCCAATTCAACTGCTTTCTTATTTAATAGAAGACCGGAATGCAATCAAATACCCGTTTCAGACACGGAAATGGATTGAAAATAATGGACATTTCTGGCCATTATCAATCTTCAACACTCAAACCATAAAATGCTCTGGAAGATGCCAAGTTTAATATACCAGGCGGTATATCTACCTCTTCATCTGTTCCAGCCATGTACTGGTCAACGTCAGGTTGCCATGGTTGATACTATTCCTCTTGAGGATTTGGAACATGATTAGCCAAGTTAGGTGGAAAGTAATGCTGATGAACAAATTGTGGTGCAGCAGCCCTCTGTGGAGCTTGGAAATGTCCTCGAAGTGGTATGTTATGCTGATTTTCTGGCTGTCCATTTGGTAGGTTTCCGGGTCCGTCATTATGTCCATTGTTCGCCATTCCAGTTATTTTCGAAAGCGTCCCTTCTGTAAGATCTTTCTGCTTCCTTCTAGCGTTTGATCTAATCAGCCTTGTTGTTCTCTCAAGTTCACAGTTAAAGGGAAGCAGAGGTTGCTTTGAAGATCGGGTTGTTCTTTCGCTCATAAACTGTTGAGACTTCTCCTTTGAACAAAATGATAGAATTAGTGGACTTATAATAACAAAAGCAAAAAATAATTACAAGTAAACCAAAGAATACTTTTAGTTCTAAAATTCATAACGCTACACCCTCCCCGGCAACGGCGCCATGAAGCTTTTAGGCACAAACCCTCTACATAACTCTCAACTTTCTTTAAACTATAATTCTCATAGGATTGTTCAAGAGCATGCCTAATTTTCCTACCGAAAGCGACGGTATCAAGCTTGCAGTATTTATTTTTTTAATTGTCGGGATCGTTCTCTGGAGAGTAACACGATAGAAGTGCGTTAATAACATTTTAAATCTTAGAACACCTAAACATCCTCTGGTTTATGATGGAGTAATGATTATGTCTAATAAATAAGTGTTGAGAAATAAATGCATAAAGGCTATAAGAAAATAAAAGAAAGCAGTATTTAAAAGTAAAAATGAATGGAATGAATGTATTTATGGATTCATAAGTTAAAAGATATAATGAACTTAATGACAATCAAACAAAATGGGACTAAGGTAGAGCGGTCATACTTCAATGGGAAACAGTAAAATGGAAGCTCAATGAGTCAAGATGAATCCTCTAACAAGTTAATCAACTCTTCATGTCTTTGATCACTTTCCCAAGACAAGTACTGGTCACCAGTGTCATGACGTTTTAAGCACTGAAACCATGAGATACTATTATTGAGAAATAATCGGACAGACTCATTTCTTAGCAATAGATTTTAGAATTATCACTTAATCTGTCTCTTTCAGATTCAGATTAAGTCATTGAAAACCCAAGGTCACATCTAAATCATCATGCATTAGTCTGAACTTGAAGTTGGCCTCTCATTACTTTGAGGATAGGAAGATATCTTATGCTCCTATCTTGGATGTCCTCTACAAGAAATGAAAAGCTAGTATTTAAATCTATCATCCAAGGGGTTGCTTAAGACTCAAACTTCTCAAAGTAATTCCTTCAAGTATTTGTAAGAAATAATAGTCCTGTAAGTATATCAAGATGAATTTGCTAATCAAAGTCCTTGACTTATCTGGACTACTCAGATTCACACAGATGCTTTAGAATGAGATTTCTCTGTAAATAAATCTAAATACCCGTGATTTAACTTAGGATTAATGAAAATAAGCAAGTTGCCTAACCTCTTACCTATAGCGGATGATTAGGATATCATAAGACTATAAACCCTAGAGGTTAACTCTTCCAAATTCTCATTAATTATTGGGACAAAAGATGGTTTTTGAAACATCTTTCCCTTTTAAACGACAGATACTAAATGCCCAACTAAAGAACAGGTTTGTTCTTAATCATCCTGTGTAAAAAATGTCTGAGAAAACTTATATCATCATCTTCCTCAATGTGCTTTAGAAAGTAATGATGTAAAATACAGATATGAAATGTAAATTTATATTAAGAAGTAAGAATACTCATCTTAGTCTGGGAAATATCCCAAAATATCATAGGTAAAAGTAGTAATATATGTATAAAGAAACGATGAGGGTTCTGACACCTCTTAAGCAAAATGCTAGGGTGCTCCCAGAATATAGATTGGGGGCTAGACAAAATTAGGAAATCACTTTCCTATGAAAAAGATTTAAGGAATAAGTCTGCAAAATAAGTGTCCAAAACAGCTCGCAGTAACTGTCTTGGGTTTCAAACTATGAATACTCTAATTTTCCGCGCGCTATATCTGTACAGCGTGGAGGGAGCTATTATTCGTAGAATGTTCCTCAGATTTGGGTAATACCGAGAATTGAGTCCCTCGCAATAAAATCTGTAAGAATACCGCGAGGACAGAATTTGAAACCTCAGAAATTGAGAATATAGAATTGTTTAGTTCTCAAAGATTATCACGCGATGATTAACACTGCATGGGTCTTTAAGAACTTCAATTAATTCTGAGCATAAATCTTTACAGATTGCATAAAGAATTAAGATCAAAATATACTAACAACAGAAGATTTATGGAATCAATAATTCTGCCAGTTTAATACCTAACTCGGTAATAATATTCAACTTCCTGAATAATTATCCCAACCAGATTACAAGTTGAAAAGATGATACGAGCTTGAATCTGAGAATCGGACTAACAAATTTATGAAGATTTCAAGAGCAAACACTGCATTCGAGGTTTTATACTTCTCTTAAACAGAATTAAAGAATACTGAATTCTGCTATAACCATCCAAAATTGCAATCAGAAAGATAAAAACACAAGATTTAACATCTGATCTTCCTTCATAACATAATTTGCAAAAGAAAATGTAAATGAGTACACCTGGAAATCTGATTTAAAACCAGAATATCGCGAATTCGATCGATGAAGTCGGTAAATACAAGATGATGATCGTCGTAACGATTGAACAGAATCATCCTGATAGCAAATCCTCTTTCCAGATCACTCTTAAGCTAAACTACTAAACATAATTCAAAGAAATCTAATTGCGAATCGAATTACAAATCTAAAGAACACGATGATAATCTGCAGAATTAAACCCTAGCTACCCTACCTGTGAAAACTCTAAAAATGAACGAGAGAATTTGAGCTATTCTTTCGTCCTCCAGTTAGTTGAGCTGATCTCCCAAGGGTCCTATTTATAGCGGCGCTCGGAAACTTCTTTCCTCCTGGTTGATAACCGCTCGCGTCAGAGTAGCTCATCTCACGCCTTGTCCGATTCCTTCAAAGCGTGAGTTAACATAAAGTGCTTTTCATATTATAGCGAGATAACTCCCAATCTTTCTTCAAGACTTTCTCTCGCTATAACTCTTCTGGCTTCACAACTCGCGTAATCTCCATCTGCTCGCGATGTCAGGTTACTTGTCGCGTAGCCTTCAGTTTTGCACATTTTCTTTGATCAAGTCCGGATTACAGCTCTGAGATCCTCGCACTGTTCCTATTCCTTCCCCGTAGTGTTTATTGTGAGCTTTACAACTTGTTTCCTGCTTAATCAACAAAGCGAGGATTAGTTCAGATAAAAACACAGCGTGGAACACTTATTCAAGTGGCCAAGATATTCTTCAAGGAAGTTGTAAGACTCCACAGTGTGCCAAGAACAATTATTTTTGACAGAGACGCAAAGTTTGTAAGTTATTTTTGGAAATCCTTATGGTCAGAAATCGGAAATAGACTGTTATTTTCTACTGCGTATCATCCGCAAACTGATGGCCAAACTGAAGCAGTTAATAGAGTCTTGGTTAATTTACTTAGGGTTATTACTGCATCTAGTAGCAAAAGCTGGGATGAATGCTTGCCTTATATTGAATTTGCCTATAACACACAGTGCCACTGATAATGGCCAAAATTGTCCATTATTTCCAATCCATTTCCGTGTCTGAGACGGACATTTTGATTGTGTTTCCATCTTATTGTAATAAGAAAGCAGTTGAATTTGACAGATTAATGCTAGTTTGTAAAAACATCAAGCCGGTAATAAAAAGACACAAAACATACAATTTTTAATTGTATTTGTGTTAGAAAAATCCAAAAACATGAAAAAAGGAAAAAAGAAAAGAAAAAGGAATGAAAAGATGGGCAAAAGAATAAAAGAGCCCACAAAAATCCAAAAAGATGGGAAAAAGATTGAAAATCCCACAACTGAAATTTGGTTGAAGCACAATTCGAATTGTGTGCAATTCGAATTAATTCGAATTGCACAACAATTCGAATTGCTAAAGAGAGCAAAGAAATGGTTAAGTGTTGGAAGGAATGCAGAAGCCTAATTCGAATTGTTCAAGTTCGAATTAATTCGAATTAGGGAATGAAGAAAGAAGAAACCCAAAGGCAAGAGGAAGATGCAATTCGAATTGTCTAGTTCGAATTAATTCGAATTAGCACAAACAATTCGAATTGCCATAGGTGCAAGGAGGCCAAGCAGAAACCCTCATCCAGTTCGAGAAAAGACCCATTCGAATTCTTCACAACAATTCGAATTGACTACTGAAGGCTACAATCCCAGCTTAAGGAAGAGATCTCACAATTCGAATTAATTCGAATTGGTTGAGATAATTCGAACTTCACTCAACAATTCATCCAAAGAAAGCTGTGCACAACATTGGTGGGCCTAAGGTTTCGAAATTTATCTATAAAAGCAGACCTTCCACAACAGAATCAAGAGATCAAGAATTTTGCCAAAAAGCAGCTTGGGACAAAAAGAACAGCAGGAGGTTCCACACCCCTTAAGGGTTAGGTAGGTAGTTAGTTTAGTTTATTTTCTTGCAAATAGTGTAATCCTTACATGCTTTGATTTTAGTTTAGTATAGAAGCAGTTTGTGTAACCCCTAGAGTAGCCATTTTCCAGAATTTTTACAAGCTTTTTAGTTAGAATAAACCCTACCTTCAAGTTAATGATGGTCTTGGGTTCCTTATTTTGCTTTCAAAGTGTCAATACAAGGAAAATTTCCAGAAATGGTATTATTCATGTGTTTTGGCACTCTTTAATGCTTTCTCTAGAAATAAATGCTTAGTATGTTTGTTTGTTCCAACTAGGTTACATTTATTATGTCCTAGTTGACATTCAAACTTAATAAATGCATGTTTGGTAGGTTTTTGGTTTGATTTTGTACCTTAGAGCTTCAAATAAGTGTTCTTAGATTTTAGATGTTTTTAGGTTTGTTGATATTTATTTTTATGCTTTATTTTTCCTGCCTTGATCCTATTTCATGCTGCCTTAGATAACTTGAGTGTTCTTAGTTTATTCATGCAGTTCTTAGATAACTAGATGTTTTAGGTTCTTTGATCTTTGATCCTTTGTTTGTAGAAATAGGGTTTGAATCTTGCCAATACCCACCGGATATGTATTTGCTTCTTACTTGGAAATTTCACTAGGGTGGCTGTGAAATGACATTGATGTGAGATGAAGGATTTAGTAAATCTAAAACCATCATTACAGCACAGTGTTCACCTAACCCATACTTGTGAGAACAAAAATTGTTGTTGCTCGAAAATGTGTAATTCGAATTGAGGCAATTCGAATTATCTCGAATTGCCCAAGAAATTCGAATTGCACATCCAAAAAGTTCCCTCATGTGGTTTTCAACCAATTCGAATTCTCTAATTCGAATTAATTCGAATTGGGAAGGGAAACCACATTGTATTGCATACCATCCATTCATGCCTTAGTTTATTTGCCATCTCTTACCAATTCGAATTGTCCAATTCGAATTAATTCGAATTGCTGGACAATTCGAATTCACCTTCCCCTTGAGGTAAATGCCTTAGTCAATTTGAGCAAGAAAAGGACTTCGCCAATTCGAGTTGTCCAATTCGAATTAATTCGAATTGGTCAATAATTCGAATTAGATGATACTCCAATTTCTAGCAATGGTCAATTGGGTAAAGTAATACTTCATCCTTCATGCATTCTCAATTCGAATTACCCCAATAATTCGAATTGAACTATCCCTTCTATTTTGAAAACTCCAAAAATATTTTTCTTCCATGATTTGTGTAAGTTGCATAGGTGTATTGGGCCTCGGCCCAGTTCATCTGATTTTTACCCATTACACATTTCAACCTATTAGTGTCTACCCATTGTGTGCTTAACACCCACACAATACCAAAAATATTTTCTTACTTTCTTATTTCCTCTTTCACTGTGTGTATGAACGGATAATGAGAAACGCACAGATTAATGTTGGTGAAAGGTCCTTTCACAGGGATATCGACTAACCCGTCTTCTGTGTGTCAATCATTATCTGTTATTTTGCATGATCTGGTTAGTGGTTGGTGGAAGCTTCGGCGAGCGTTCTCTTCACTAAGAGTTTCGATTAGTCACTCAGCCAATTCCTAATCAGATACAGTTTTAATTTTCTTTATCTTAATTTCTCAACCTGAATTCAAGATGCAATAGTATTAATTGATGTCGAACAACATCAGTTAAGACATATTACAGCAAGAAATATGTGGGTTTTTTTTTCCACTCACGGGCAAAAGAAAACTAAATGACGGCGGTCACCGTTGTTTGGAATTCTTTTTGTCTAAAATCAATCATCTTGGATAATTGGGAACCGGACTACAGATGTTTGCAGTCCGGAAAACTCCAACTATCTCTTGCACTCTTTTTAGCCGATTTCTTCTCATCTCAGGCTAATCCACCTTTGTGTATCACATTCTGTCTAACCCCACCATATATTTTGGGGTATTTTATTTTCCTTTTCATATACTCGTATGCATGATACTATTATGTAGATGTTTTGGTCTTGCTATTATTTTGGGGATCCTTCCCATTGGACACGGAAGTCTTGATTTAAATCAGATGTTGCATAATAAATTTTCAACAAAAATTCCTTTATAAAATCCGGATCTGAGTAAGGGATAAATTCGACAGTTATGACTAATTCATCTTCCACTGGGGGTTGATTTTGAGAGCTTAGAAGCAGAGTCAGCGATTAGGTCTCATCTAGACTGAAAGGATCTGTGTTTTAATTGAGAGTTTAGTACCTGTCTAGGGAATGATTTTCAAATATCAATTGGTTTCTCAAAATTGCTGTGTGTTGGAAATCTGATATTAGATATCGCATTAAGTCAATATCCACTTGGGTGTAGATGAGATGTGATAAATAATACTAGAGGAACAATATATAGGCCTTGGTGAATTTATAAGGTAAGGTCGAGTATTCCTTCGACTACTATCTTCTTCTGCCAAAGTCTAGAATTGAGTCTTGAGTGAGTACATCCGGAATAGGTTCATTTATGGATCTGTTTCATTTAGTTTGTATCTCATAACTACCCAGATGTTGTAAGCCCTGTGGCTTATTGATATCTCGGGGGTTCTTGATCTGCATCTGGTCACCAAGACCAGGGGCTTTTTTATACTAACGGAAATAGAAGTTTTTAACGCTTCCGAGTGATAGATTTAAATGCTTTCTTTACAGCTTTCCTTACTGTTTTCCTTTAAATGCTTTCATAGAGGTCACTCGGAAGAATTAGGGGCTGTCCATCTGTTAAAAGGTTTGAGAGTTATGGAATGGTTTGGGACTTGATTTGAAACTTTGGGTGTGACATGGGGGAATGATAGCAGTACTTGGCATGTCAACTAATGATATGTTAGGTGTTGCTTGTCCACCACAGATATGTAATGTAACTTCACAAGGCCTGTGGAGGGAGTTATAAGTCTGTGGTATCTTAGAAATTGTTGTCTTAAGAGCATGTAAATTCTCACCATAAGTACCTGTCTGTTAAAGGGAACATGGTGTAGAAAGCATGGGAGTTAGCTAACAAGAGGATTATCCCAAGCTAAGATCTGTGTATAAAAATGGAAGTTTAATTGTGTTTCATCTGAATCTTGTCCAATCTTTATTATTTCCTCCCTGTCCCTTCTGTCATATTTAAACTTGCTTTCTAAATAGTGTAGCATAATTTTATATTGCTTTCATAGTATAGATTTAATTGCTTTCTTCGACCTAGTTTACCATGCTTTATAGAATAATTTTTACTGCTTTCATGATCTGGTTTAATTTATGTCAAGTAGTTGTTAGAAACCCTTGCAAAACTTGAAACGAGTAAGCGAGTGGAAAATCTTAGTAAACGACGTGGGCCCTGCTTCCATCGCACATCCTCCAGTGAACGATCCGGTACTTACTATAAATTACTGCAATTTTTTGACTCCGTGCGCTTTCGGGAGCACAGTTTCTTGACACGAGTAAATAAAAACACAACATTTTGGGAAAATACTCATACAGTGGGAAGATGTTCAAAAGCTTCATGGCAGGTGCTTCTGTGACATGAAATTATGAGAAGTATCATGGCGCAGATACCAGGGACTCTCAGGGTGACAGACTGAAGGTCAATCCCGGTTGCACCGTGATATTTGTCAAAAGTTTCATGGCGGGGAGGACCACAGCGCCGTTTGAGATTAAAACACCCCACATGAGTAATAAAAAGGGAAATCTTCATAACATATCCTTAAACCCCTTCCCTACATCGTAACTCTTTTCATTTAATAAATCCAAACCTGATATTTCAGAAAATTACTCGTGTTAATGAAACTCATCAAAAGTTTCATGGCGCCGTTGCCGGGGAGATGCAGACAGTTGTAATAAATCAATACTACATTAAGTATTGCGCGCTGATGTCTGACTGAATTATCTACCCCGGCTGCATCATGGAACTTGGCATGGGTGCAAAAAGTTTCATGGCGCCGTTGCCGGGGAGGATGCAGCGCCGTTTACTAGGAGAATTACATTCCTGATTTACTCATAGATAGTTTTTGTATATACTCTTGAACCGTTACTAACCTGGGGGTTGTACAGGTACTGTCAAAAGCTTGATACCAACTGCTTATGCAACGGAGAAGGAACACATTACCGGAGCTACCGTTCGATCTAGAAATAGAAAGGACCGCTCGCCAACTGAGGGCAGAAGCCAGAAGACGGAAAGAGCAGGAGCGTCGGATCCACACTTCACCTGAAACATCGAGCAACGATCTATCAGACATGGCAGAAAACCAGAACATTCCCCCGATCTTACCCATAGACCAACCACAAAATAACCCTGGTAATGGAGCTGACGGAGGAATGGTAGAGCATCCTAATCGTGCCAACGAAGAGGAGAATCTACCAAATCCCAATCAGCAACAATACCAGCAATTCCACCAACAACCACCACCACCCGTAAACCAATTTCACCAAAACCAAAATATACCAAACCAACAATACCAAAACCAAGCTTTCAATCCAGATCAGTTTCAGAACAACCCACAAGATCCACATAACTTCCAGCAATTTCCCAATTACCACCAACAGTACCAGAACCAAGCTGAACAAGGAAATCAACAACAGCAGCAAGCAGCAGCAGACTTCATGCAACCAATAGTAGAGCCCTATCTGGATGATCCTGGGAGAGCACACTTTCCCGCACGCAATTTCGAGCTCAAACCGGCACTCATTAATTTGGTGCAAAACAATCAGTTATGCGGTGCAAATCATGAGGACCCTCATGATCATCTCCAGAACTTCCTGGAGCTCTGCGACACGATCAAAAATCAGGGAGTCTCTCCTGACGCTATAAGACTAATGTTGTTTCCATTTTCTTTATATAGTGGTGCCAGGGACTGGTATAAGTCATTGCCTATCAATCTGAGGAGCACTTGGGCAGACTTGGTGAGGAGCTTTTTGCTGAAATATTTTCCGGAATCAAAGATTGAGGAAGGACGAGCTAAGATTGGAGATTTTAAAATGAAGCCAGACGAATCATTATATGATGCGAAAGAAAGATTCTTGGGCCTCATCAGGCGATGCCCCCAACATGGGTACGCACCCTGGGAGCAGTTGAGGAAATTCTACGGAGGACTCACCCATCCATGGAGAACAATGTTAGATGCTGCTGGCGGACGACATTTACTCCACTTGCCTATGGACCAAGCTTGGGAGAAGATTGAGACAATGTCTGTCAACAGATCCATCCTAAACACAGATGATAGGAAGGAGGATCCTCCCAGAAAAGTCTTTGCTGTAAGTGAAGGGAAAACAGATTTTGAAAAATTGCAGGAACAGGTAGCTGCGATACAGCTGAGTCAGGATAAAGGTAAGGGAATAGACGCTTCTCAGGCAGGAACCTCATCTGACCAAGTTCAAACACAGCAATTGGGAGTTGTCTGTGGACTGTGTCAGGGACCTCTTCCAACTGATACATGCCAACAGATAGCTACCGAGAGTTGTAATTATGCCGGGAACTACCAAAATCGCCATCCCAACCTCTCTTATTCCAACAACAATGCACTTAACGCGCATTTGTTGCAGCCAAACCAGCCCAACCAGTTCGCAAATCAAAACCCACAGCAAAACTTCAGACCTCAGAATCAAGGATTCGTCCAGCAAAGAGTGCAGAACTTTCAAAATCAGAATCAGAATTTCCAACCTCCAATCCAACAGAGGCTAATCAGAACCAAGGCCAGAATTTCCAGAATTTCCAATCCCAACCTGATCAAACTCAACAATATAACCAAAGGCCACCATCTCGTCTGGAGAATCTGATGACGGAGTTTATAGCCAATCAAAAGGATATCAACCAACAACTACAGTCATCAATCAAGAATGTGGAGACGCAGGTCACCCAGTTGGCCAAGGAACTTCAGAACAGGGGGAAAGGAACACTTCCAAGCAGTACTGAAGCTAACCCGCAGTGTAAAGCAATCACACTGCGGGGAGGCAAGACTCTAAAGGGAATTGTTGGATATGGAAAAGAGACGGCCGAGAAGGAAAAGGATCCAGTGGAGGGTGAAACAGGAAGTGAAAGGATTGAAGGAGGAGATGGTATTGGACTAGTCGAGGACAAATCAGAAACAGCTATTTCGCAGGCTGAAGCTGCAAAGGGAGCTGAAAATGGTAGGGTTGAAGGTACAACTTCCTTCTCTTTACCACCAAAAACAAACAATAATAAGTACATGCCAAGGGTGCCATACCCGGCACGTCTTAAAAATAAGGAACAAGATGAAAAATTTAAAAAGTTTTTAGAAAGACTGAAAGCTGTCGAGATCACTATTCCATTGGTCGAAATGATTTCGGAAATGCCCGTCTATGCTAAATTTCTTAAAGAAATGATTTCAGGGAGGAGAAAAATTGAGCAGGAGGAAGTAGTGATTTTGAACAGCAGCTGCAGTGCCATTATCCAAAGAGTGCTACCGGAAAAGAAGGAAGATCCAGGATGTATTACACTGCCGATCCACATTGGGAAAACTATTGTTGGAAAAGGATTGTGCGATCTGGGTTCGAGCATCAACGTTATGCCACTTGCCATGGTAAAACGTCTTCACTTGGGAACGATTGAACCGGTTACAATGAAGCTACAGCTGGCAGACCGATCAATTACCCATCCAATCGGAATCCTGAAGGACGTAATTGTCAAGACAGGAGGGACCCTCTTTCCCGTCGACTTCATTATTCTAGATATAGAGGAGGACTACGAGATGCCACTGATCTTAGGCCGCCCCTTTCTCTCAACTGGTGGTGCACTTATAGACACGCGTTCAAATCAAATCAAGCTCCGAGTCGGAGAAGAAGAATTGGATTTCAACATGGGAAAGCTGCATAAGTTTCCGTCTAAGGAAACTTGTTCCATATTTGATGTAATAGATAGTAGGAGTGAGGATGAGAGCATAGACTCTGTGACTGATGAGCCAAGCAAAGTTTCAAAACAGGTACTGAAGCCTGAAGGTGCGGAGCAACCAAGGAGCTGCAACGCTGTCCACTTCGAGGACCCTATCTCGGGGGACCTTGAAGAATTCGATGGGGTTGAGTTCATCCCGGAGGAAGAAGAAAGCACCGCTGAGGAGGAAATGGATCCTGTACTGACACAGGATCCTGAAGGTAAATCTGATCTCTCTCTCCCATCCATTTCTCGCAAATTACTGCCTTCCGTTGAATGCCCACCAGAGCTTGAACTTAAAACACTTCCGGATCATCTTAAGTACGTCTTTCTCGCTGAACATAAAAGATTACCGGTGATTGTGTCAGCCAAGCTGACACAAGAACAAGAAAAAGCTCTGGTAGACATTCTAAAGAAATATGTACATGCAATCGGATGGACTATTTCTGATATAAAAGGAATAAGCCCCTCTGTTTGCATGCACAGAATTTTGATGGAAGAGGAGTACAAGCCCTCAAGGCAACCACAAAGGCGTCTGAACCCCCATATGCAGGAAGTGGTAAGGAAAGAAGTTATCAAGCTCTTAGATGCTGGTATCATCTATCCTATCTCTGATAGCAAATGGGTTAGCCCAGTGCAGGTCGTACCGAAACGTGGGGGGATCTGTGTAACGACTAATGAGCAAGGAGAAGAAGTGGCGACGCGTCCAGTGACCGGTTGGAGAGTTTGCATCGACTACCGGAAGCTCAATACCGCTACCAGGAAGGACCATTTCCCCTTGCCATTCATTGATCAGATGCTGGAGAGGTTGGCCGGAAGGGAGTATTACTGCTTTTTGGATGGGTACTCTGGCTATAATCAGATTGTAATAGCTAGCGAGGATCATGACAAGACCACATTCACTTGCCCATATGGAACTTTTGCGTACAGGCGCATGCCTTTTGGACTTTGTAATGCGCCTGCCACATTTCAACGATGCATGATGTCAATTTTCTCAGAATTTATCGAAAAATGCATTGAAGTTTTCATGGATGACTTCTCTGTGTATGGAGATACTTTTGATGAATGCTTGACTAATCTTGCACAAATTTTGAAAAGATGTGAGGACACCAACCTAGTTTTGAACTGGGAGAAGTGCCATTTCATGGTCACCGAAGGAATAGTGTTGGGTCACCGCATCTCGCGCGCAGGTATCGAAGTCGACAGGGCTAAGGTCTCAGTCATCTCAAACCTACCATTGCCTAATTCAATAAAAGCAGTTAGGAGTTTCTTAGGGCATGCCGGTTTCTACCGGAGATTCATTAAAGATTTTTCTAAAATTGCCAAGCCGCTCACTAACTTGCTGTGTAAAGAAAATCCTTTTGTAATAAATGAAGCGTGTGTTCAAGCCTTTGACACGCTCAAAGAGATGTTGATTTCTGCTCCAATAGTGCAACCACCCGATTGGTCAATGCCTTTCGAGGTAATGTGTGATGCAAGTGATCTCGCCGTGGGTGCAGTTCTTGGGCAACATAAGGAAGGGAAGCATTGTGTAATTCATTACGCAAGTCATGCCCTGAATGAGGCCCAAATTAACTACACCACCACGGAGAAGGAGATGTATGCTGTGGTTTTTGCGTTTGATAAATTCAGACAATATCTTATTGGTACGAAAACCACAGTGTACACAGATCACTCTGCACTAAGATACTTGTTTAGCAAACAAGACGCCAAACCTCGATTAATCAGGTGGGTACTTTTGCTGCAAGAATTCAACATTATAATAAAAGATAGAAAAGGCAGAGACAATGGTGCTGCTGACCATTTGTCTCGACTAGAAAATGATAAAAATGAGTTAGCCGTAAATGAGAATTTTCCAGATGAGCAACTGTTTGCCTTGCATCTTCATGATCAAGCTTGTCCGTGGTTTTCCGATATTGCTAACTTTTTAGTATGCGGAATAACCCCACCATTTCAAAGCAGGGGCCACAAAGCGAGGTTCAACCGAGATGTAGTTAACTACTTCTGGGAAGACCCTTACCTCTTCAAGCATTGTGCAGATTCGATTATTAGACGATGTGTAACTGAGCACGAGGCTTATCAAATCGCTAAGAAATGCCATGAATCGGAATATGGAGGTCACCATGGCCCCACTAGAACAGCCCATAAGGTGCTCGAGTGCGGTTTTTATTGGCCTACCATTTACGAGGATTGCAAAGCGTTTGTTAAAGCTTGCGACAGATGCCAAAGACTAGGGAATATCTCCAAGAGGGATGAGATGCCTCAACAAGGAATTCTCACTCTCGAGATTTTCGATGTATGGGGTATTGACTTCATGGGACCATTCCCGATGTCTGATGGGAACCATTACATCTTGGTAGCTGTCGATTACGTTTCCAAGTGGGTTGAGGCCGTTGCACTGCCAACCAATGATGGCAACCAGGTCGTCAAATTTTTGAAAAATAACATTTTCAATAGATTTGGTGTACCCAAGGTGATCATATCAGATGGAGGAACCCATTTTGTTAATAAAGCATTTGCAAATCTTATGAGCAAAAATGGGATTCTCCACAAGATCGGCACGCCTTACCATCCCCAAACCAGTGGTCAAGTCGAGGTCTCTAACCGCGAAATCAAACACATACTCGAGGCCACTGTGGGGACAACTCGCAAAGATTGGTCACGTAAGCTCAATGATGCTTTATGGGCATACCGCACTGCATTCAAAACTTCCATTGGGATGTCTCCATACAGACTCATCTTCGGAAAAGCCTGTCATTTGCCCGTAGAACTAGAGCATAAGGCTTACTGGGCCGTACGAATGCTCAATTTTGACTCACGAGTTGCTCAGAGTAAGCGCAAGTTGGACCTCAATGAAATTGAGGAAATACGTGCGCAAGCTTATGAAAGCTCGAGGATTTATAAAGAGCGGACCCAGAGGTTACATGATCGTCGTATCAAGTCTAAACACTTTTATGTTGGCCAGAAAGTCTTGTTATTCAATTCCAGGTTGAAGCTGTTCCTCGGAAAGCTTAAATCCAGATGGGAAGGGCCATACGAAGTGGTGCACGTGTTTGAAAGTGGAGCTGTCAGGATTCGGACTGACAAAGGAGAGCTGGTGGTGAATGGACACAGATTGAAGGAGTATCTTGGGCAGTTCGACCCCGAAAAAGAAGCTCAAATGACAACAGAACCGGCTTATGCTCAATAAATATTATACATATATCTATGTTTACTTACTTATTTATTACTTACTCCACTTATTTTTATTGGGACAAAGTATCCAAAAATCAATGGAACATTTAGAGTACTAAGACTCTAAATGTGAGGATGTTGATATTTGGAGAAAACCTAATACCTTTTCATAATTGTTTTGCAGGAATTCGAGGAACCAACAAAAAGAAAGATAAAGCTTCCAAAAACCAGGTTCCCGGTTGGGTTAACATTATATTTAATGGAGGCTAATTATGGAATTTAGAGAAATCTAAAATCCAGAATAAATTCATAAAATAAAATTGTTAACCCAACCTAATTTATGCAAGCAATATGTTCTAAATTCCAAGTCTGTATCGATATGTTTGCTCTTGAGTTCATCTTGATGAACACAAATTTTTGAAAACCTAAAATTTTTCCTAAGTCTTGAATGTGGTTTATTTTTCATTTCAAGAAAGTTCGAATTAATTCGAATTGCTTGGAACATACCACATAAGACATTTTGCCTTGGAAATTTTCACATTCGGGTTAGTTAATTCGAATTGCCTGACTAATTCGAATTGGCACACAAAAGGCATTCTCTTATGCAAGTGAGCAATTCGAATTGTGGGGAAGTTCGAATTAATTCGAACCACACCAATAATTCGAATTAGCTCACAAAAGCATTTCCATGCGAAGTCACTCCCCACCACCAGGTTCGAATTATGAGTCAATTCGAATTAATTCGAATTGATTCACAATTCGAACTTGTGCGTATTTTTTGTCTTTCAAGCCAATTCGAATTAATTCGAATTGGCCTGAATAACTCGCATCCCTCACAGAATGCTTCAATTCGAATTAATTCGAATTGATGCAATAATTCGAACTCCCCTTCCGAACCCCTTTTTATACCCTTGTTCCCTCTCAGTTCCCTCACTTTCACTTTTCGCATTTCCAAAAATCCTCCGTTCTCTCTCTCGCAAACCCTTCTTCCTCGCAAAGCCAGTCGCTCATTTCAAGCTTTCCTCCGCCCAAACCATTTCGGAAATGGCTTCGTCGTCGTCAAACCCTAGTGGGAGTCGGGGGTAAGTGTCTCTGTTTTGTTTTCGCGCTTGGTGTCAAGTTTACAGTTTTGTCTTTTCGTATTCCCTGCGAAATCGGGACAAAGGGGGGGAATGCGTGTTGATTTTACATCGAAGAGAGCCGGAAAGTGGTCGGAAATGATTGGGAGTAGCATAATAAGGGGTAGAACCGCTTAGGGCAGAACCCAAGTTTCGAGGGCTTTTTGTTGAAACTGCCACTCTAGGGTTCGAATATTTTTGGTAATATGAGGGATGTTCATTTTGAAAAATGAGGGTTGCAAAACCCCCAAAAATCTGTTTTTGTTTGTTTTTGTGTAGTGTCTTAATGTTCTTCTCATATTTTTATGATTCCGTGAATATAGGGAGAGCACTGTGATTTTGTTTCTTAGTCGCTATATTGCTTTGTTCAGTGGATGTTTGATTATGATGACTGAAAATGCATATTGATGCTAGCCACAAAATTTATGTTTTTAAAGCATGAGTTTTGTTGGTAACATTAGTACATTACAGTAGTGTAGATGGACCAATTTTGTCTGGTTGTTTTGGTGTTTGCATGTATATTATTATATGAGTGTATTGGTAATAAATGTTGTTATTGGGTGCCTGTTGCCCATACATTGCAACTTCAACTCTAGAAGTTGATGTTTGCACATCCGGGACACATGGTATTACAGACAAAGCCATGCCAAAATTTTTCCAACACTTTTGGTATGACATTTATGTGTAAAAAGACAAAATAGTAGATTGTTCTTTGCTTTAAAAGTGTTTGATCTTTGTCAACTTGGGACAAGTGGGGAATGTTCACAAGGAATGTTTGTTTTCATTCCTTAAAAACCCACTTCCCAAAACAAAATCCAAATGGGGGACCACTTACACCCCCAATTTCATTAAATAAACAAGTCAACACTTTTTCATAAAAATCCAAAAATCACCTTTTGTATGTATGCATGTCTACTTTTAATTTTATTTTTTTTATTTTATTCTTATTTTTAGTCATGGTCCATCGTTACATACTAGTAATTGCATAAGTTGTCACTTGCATTTGCTTTTCATCATTAATCTCTCATCTCCCATATCTCATCGGATTTCAATCACTTTTCAAGTGATAAAAATCAAATTCTTTCGTAAGCTCAACAACCTACGGAATTTTCTCTTTTTGGTCCTTTGACCACCCAAAAGAACATCTTAGACTATTTATAGTCTAAGAAAAATTTCTAAGGATCCAAGATCCTTATCTCTCTCTTGCTTTCTTTATTTTTGATATAATAAGAGTAGATTTGATAATCTGACCCCTTGGACCTTCATAGTGTACCTCAAGTGAGACAGGTGTTAGAAAGCGAACTGTACTTTGAAGTGGCTGAAGGTTTGAGGCTGAGGGTCTCGGACCTAATCATCTCTCCATGCCTTTTCAGAAACATCATTCCCTTAGCCCAAAATGAAGATCAAGAGGAGACAACCCAACTACTGGATCTGCCAGTAGAACTCTTAGGAGAGATTCTCTCCCGCATCGGAGAGGATTGCATCAAGAAAGTGTGGAGGGTCAGAGAAGTGTGCACCAAATTCAGGGATGCAGCTGATCTTCCCATTGTCTACAGGAGATGTGAACTAGAGACTACCATTGTCAAGATGTGGGAACAAAGGGTTGAATTGCAAAAGGAGGCACTTCTGGTTAAATGCGAAGAAGCTGGCAACTACAACCTGAAACTCATCCCAGCCCTGCAGGCATTCGGAGCAGGAAACGAGACTCTGGCGTGTGAGCTGCTAAAGGAAGGGATTGAGGACAACCACAGGGCCTCAATCTTTGTCAGAGGATACATGCTGCTTAGCAAGCTGGACAATGAACAGGTCCAGCAGGGGGTGTCAATGATCGACAGGATCATAACCAACAGGTTCGTCATGCAATACGTTGGGACTAACGTCTTCGCATGGCTGGCTGATAGCCTGGAGACACCCGACCTGTTTGGAAATCAAGGACCAAGGGTCTACTGCACCAGGGTGATGGAGGAAGATGAGGATGACATGGTAGATTTCTGCGTACCCTGCAGCTTGACGAACTATGTCCATTGGACCAGAATCTTCTTCCAAGGATAGAGGGGAAAGATGCTGAAGAAGGACTGAATCTGTAAAGATTCACTTTTGACTGGACTGACTGGAACCGTATTTTGGTAACTTTTCGACTGATCTTTGACGCTAACCTATCCAAGTGTACAGCTTTGTCTGTATTGATGTTTGGTTGTGATTAAGGTCGTGTACTGTATAACGAACCTTGGAATTATCTGTTATGATGGGTGTACGACGTATTTTGGGCAGTCGTACATTTACTGCTTTCCACCAGAGAATTTCGTCTTGAGTTCTCCATCAAAAAAAAAAAAAAAAAGATGTGTGGCAGTCCAAGATGAATAAGTGACTGTCACGCCAAAAACAAGCTGTGACATGCTTGCATGTTCACAGTGTCTTTTTACTGCTTTCAATCAAACAAACCGGCATAAAACAAGCATAAATCTGTCACCTAAGTTCACACGTTGAATTTAGGCTGATGATGAAATTTTCAGACTATTACATTGGGATAAAACAATTAAAAATATGCATGACATGAATTCTCGAAGTTTTGAGCTATAAAAATCCAATGATATGATCACTTGAAAGACTAACAAATATTCATGTTGAGAATTTGATTGAATAAGTTGTAAGAATTTTTCAAAGGTTAAATTTGAGAATAAAGGTGTGACATGATCAAACCGTCCTTGTGAGATCTGAGCCGAGTCATTTTTACTCAATACTTATTTGATTGTGTGAATCAATTCGATTAAAGGGCACTAGAACTTGCAATTGGGACCGATTCAAGACCATGCCATATTCCCGAAATCGAGCATATGATCGAGGCACTTAGAAAAACCCAAAATTTTGGCCTTCGTTTGAAATCCAAACCCAAAAATATTTTCCCTTTAGGATTAACCAATCTGAGCCTTTAAGCCTAATTTTTCTTTAAAACCACTATATTATTCCCAGCCTTACAAAAAGACCAAGAAAATCAAACCCAAGTGTACATGAGCTATTCCATCAAGGCATTATAATTTATGATCATCAAAAGTATCAATCGGCATTCAAAAACCGATTCAAAAAAAGAAGAAAAGAAAAAGAAAGGAAAAGAGAAGAAAAAGAGAGAAATGTTGAGATTCATTCAACAAGAATAAATTGCAAATGACAAAGCAAATTAGGCAAAGTCTAATGTCATGCAATAGAAAAAGAAAGAAAAACAAAAGAAAGATAGATATAATGATGATCATAGATTCTACAAAATGCCAAGTTATGGTGGAATGGTGTCGTGTCACTTTTTAGCCCAATAATTCCCTTTCCTACCAAATGTTACAACCGTATGCCCCGTTATAACCTTGAATAAGACCTCGGGATCTCGGTTTGAGGAAATGAGCCGGTGGCGAGTTGGTCCAGTTGCAAGCTTATGGGAGAATTTATTTGAATTTGATTATGAGCGTATTGTTTAAAAGCCAACTTTGAGAGTGAGTGAAATTTCCGACTCTACTATAGGTGAGGCTCTGTTTCTATTAATCAATGATCATGTCATGCTTGAATTCAAGAAGTAAGCCAATGAGTTTTTCTAAACACCTATTCAAGAAGAATTAACAATAATGATTGGTTTGTATGTTCACTCAAGTGAGAAGTATCATTCCATTAAACACTGCAACTAAGAGAATTTAATACTTGTAATTTTGATTGTCTTATCCCAATATAAAAAGAATGAAATTTTTGAGGCCACCCAGGTGGGTTTTTGGTCACACATGTTTTTGGTCACCCAGGTCGGGATGTCACCGCCACACCTCCCTAGCAAGACACGGTTTCTCCGAGCTTGCTAAAGAGATGCAAGGCTATGGTTTTTCAGAATTTAAAACATTCAAACAGCCCATTTATATATAATTTAAAAATAATACATCAAAGTTGCAGCGGAAAAATAATATTTACATATATGTATCGCAGCGGAATTTAAATATAGGGCCAACATGGCCTAATCACGGGTTAAACAGGCCCGTTCATGCAAGATCTAGTCTAATACAAAAATTCAAAATATTATATCATCCCAAACTTCCCGTGTATGCATATGACGATGCATAATTCTCAACTCTGGAAGAAAAAGAAATAAAAATGGTTTGGTCAGCACTACGTGCTGAGTAAGTTAACACAAACATGACTAAGGGGTTTCAAAGCCTTTATTCAAATTTAAAGGAAACATGTGCATAGTGTAATTTGTTCTACAACATGATAAAATAATCGCAAGACATAATTTAAAGGCACAATTTAAATAAGGAAAATGCTCAAGTATTTCAGGATTTCACTCTTCCTCTTTTATTCGATATAATCTAGTATAATTTATTCTTGGGGAATCGAACCCGCAAGAAAACAGACAATCGCCCTTGGGGAATCGAACCCGCAAGAACTCACATACATCCAAGGGAATCGAACCCGTAGGAATCAACACATATTCTGGGGAATCGAACCCGCAGAAAGACACACCCTGGGGAATCGAACTCGCAAGGTTTGACACGGACATCCTGGGGAATCGAACCCGCAGGAGAACATACAATCGTCCTTGGGGAATCGAACCCGCAAGAACTCAAACACACCCTGGGGAATCGAACCCGCAAGGTTTGACACGGACATCCTGGGGAATCGAACCCGCAGGAGAACATACAATCGCCCTTGGGGAATCGAACCCGCAAGAACTCAAACACACCCTGGGGAATCGAACCCGCAAGGTTTGACACGGACATCCTGGGGAATCGAACCCGCAGGGACACAGACGCCTTGGGGAATCGAACCCGCAAGGTCAAAACAAGTTTCACAAATTTCACACGTTTCAACATATAATTTCACTAGTCGCTATTTTGCTCCAAAAATATTTAAAAATTCATCTTAAGTCGGATCATTCTGAAAATTTACCGGTAACTCCAAAACACAGAGATGAACAAGTTTCATGTTTTAAGTTTTTCAATCCGAGATACGGAAGTAGGTGGAAAATGTCAATCTTTAACAGGGTGATAATCTGTCCGAGTTTCTACGCATCAGTTTCAAGATTCCAAGATCTACCATAGCAAACTAACTCCAAATTTGATGAAATTTTACAGAGAGATACCTAAGACATATATCTAAACCTTTCATGTTCGGCTAAAGATCTAATTCGGCCTAGAACCATAGTCAAAAATGTGATCAAGATCATACCTATGTTCTGTCCAGTTTTCAAGATCCGATTGTAAATCAGTTCGGTTTGGGGTGGATTTCATACTTCAAATCTTAACGAAAAATTCTAAACTTTTACAGAGATGTTCTAAACTCATAGATCTACAATTCTTATGTTCAACTCCAATCCTAGATCGGTCTAGATCTAAGGTAGAAATCACCAACAAGTTCAAACTAAGAATCTACCACCGTTTCAAGATCTAAACCCAAGGCAGGTCTGTTCGTGGTCGTTTTCGGATATCAAAACACGATAAAAAATTATGAAAATTTTACAGTAGATAGATCTAAGCCTTAGGAATGTTTTTTGTGTTTTAAGTTTTTCCGTTTGAGGTCGTTTTAAGGTTCGGAAAAATTAGACAAAACTGTTGCGCCGTTAGAAATCACATGTGGACAGATTTACGAAAGATTTGATTAAGTTTCTAGATTTAAATATTTTAACTACTCCCAAACCGTGTAAGCGTTAACTTACAGATCTATGGATGTCTCGGCTCGATGATTCGGAGGCGTGGCTTCCACGTTCTTCGTTCTCCCTCCGAGATCCTTCGTTTTTCCTCAACGCGTCCGGATCGGGGTTTAGAATAGAAAAGAGGTTTAATTAGGATTCATTTTCGAATCACAAATGGTAAGGAAGGGATCAGATCTTACCACGATGACGGGAGTCCTTGGATTTTCGTCCAACCCAGTCCCCTCTCTTGCCTTCGTGCCTCCGACGACTCCGGGATTAGGGTTTCAACGTGTAGAGAGATTTCGTAGGGTTTTAAAACGTATTCGGAGCTTTTCGGAGGTCTTATTTATAGATAACTAAGGCCTAGGGCGTCCAAGATCTGACTCTAAGAGTCTAGAGTCGAAAGATGTTCAACCGAAAGTCGAAAAATCCGTGTTCGGGCGAGAAAATCTCGCTTGGTTTGTTGCTGCCAGTGTGGCGCGGTCGTGGCGCGGTCTAAGGCCAACAGCCGCGCGGCCAGCGCGCCACTCACGCCTGGACTCCGGTCCGGGCGGGTCGTGCGATCCGTCGCGCTTTTCGTCCTCTCTTTCGGACTTCTATCCCTCTATGTTCCCAGATTCCGATTTCCGGGGTATCTTCGGGCTCCGATTTCCTATCTTAATTTTATTCGGACCTAAATTTATATTTGGACTCGGGTTATTGAGTCCATCGGTGTTGGGTTTCCGTGTAACCATTTATTCGATTAAATTGTCTTCGGCTTCCCGGGTTCTCGGAATTTTGTTTCCTTTTAAATTCCATTTCTCATCTTTTATGATTCTTTATTTATTTATTATGTTCTCTTTATTATTTATTTATTTTATGTTGTAAAATTCTCGGGTATTACAGTGTACCCTCCTTAAGAATCAACTTCGTCCTCGAAGTTGTGTTTCGGCTTTTCTCGTGCTAAGGTCTTTTGTTTGGTTTCTTATTTTGTGACTGAACTTAGAATTAAAACTTCTAAGCTGCCTACGTACCCGGTGAAGGGATCAAGCCTTAACGTAGTTCAAAAGAACTTGAATATGTTTATTTATTTATTCGGAATACATACTGTCAAAAATAAATGTCTATCTTACGGGGTATTACATCCTCTCCCCCTTAGGACTTCAGTTATGCCCCCATAACTGCCTATTCATTATTCTCAAGAAGGTTCGGGTCAAGGTTTAAATGAATCGTGCGTTTGAAATGGATTTGTTGTTTGGGAATCCAACAAAATTTTTGGAATAGAGAGTGTTTTAATAAAAACTTGATTATTATTGTTCCACATAAGGAAATTTTCTAATTCGTACAAGGATAGGAATGGCTAAAGCCGAGATTTGTTATGCTTAGGCGTGCGCTTAGATGAACGCGATCTAGAACTAAGGCAAAATCAGTCTCTAGTGAGCGTTTCTAATTCGATGTCAAGCCTCTAAGTCATCTAGTGCAAGCAAAAGGTCTAAGTTAATATTCGCCAAGATTCTAGGTTAACTTCGCCAAGATTCTAAGTTCTCTACATAAAAGAGATGCAATATGCAAATGCGAATGATGATTTCCCCCCAAAAATAGTTTATGCACTATATATATATTTTTCCCATGGGTTTTAAAATACAAATTTCTTCATGGAAATAATACTTTAAAATTTAAAATAATAGTCAAATTATTAATAATAGTTTGAAAATAATAATGGTTTAAAAATAATAGTTTAAAAATATACGGGCTCTGATACCACTTTGGTATCAGATATTTTCTTTAAAATAAATAGCTTTAAAATATTATGGGCTCTGATACCAACTTGTAACACCCCGGTTTTTGGTCACCCAGGTCGGGATGTCACCGCCACACCTCCCTAGCAAGTCACGGTTTCTCCGAGCTTGCTAAAGAGATGCAAGGCTATGGTTTTTCAGAATTTAAAACATTCAAACAGCCCATTTATATATAATTTAAAAATAATATATCAAAGTTGCAGCGGAAAAATAATATTTACATATATGTATCGCAGCGGAATTTAAATATAGGGCCAACATGGCCTAATCACGGGTTAAACAGGCCCGTTCATGCAAGATCTAGTCTAATACAAAAATTCAAAATATTATATCATCCCAAACTTCCCGTGTATGCATATGACGATGCATAATTCTCAACTCTGGAAGAAAAAGAAATAAAAATAGTTTAGTCAGCACTACGTGCTGAGTAAGTTAACACAAACATGACTAAGGGGTTTCAAAGCCTTTATTCAAATTTAAAGGAAACATGTGCATAGTGTAATTTGTTCTACAACATGATAAAATAATCGCAAGACATAATTTAAAGGCACAATTTAAATAAGGAAAATGCTCTAGTATTTCAGGATTTCACTCTTCCTCTTTTATTCGATATAATCTAGTATAATTTATTCTTGGGGAATCGAACCCGCAAGAAAACAGACAATCGCCCTTGGGGAATCGAACCCGCAAGAACTCACATACATCCTAGGGAATCGAACCCGTAGGAATCAACACATATTCTGGGGAATCGAACCCGCAGAAAGACACACCCTGGGGAATCGAAACCGCAAGGTTTGACACGGACATCCTGGGGAATCGAACCCGCAGGAGAACATACAATCGCCCTTGGGGAATCGAACCCGCAAGAACTCAAACACACCCTGGGGAATCGAACCCGCAAGGTTTGACACGGACATCCTGGGGAATCGAACCCGCAGGAGAACATACAATCGCCCTTGGGGAATCGAACCCGCAAGAACTCAAACACACCCTGGGGAATCGAACCCGCAAGGTTTGACACGGACATCCTGGGGAATCGAACCCGCAAGGTCAAAACAAGTTTCACAAATTTCACACGTTTCAACATATAATTTCACTAGTCGCTGTTTTGCTCCAAAAATATTTAAAAATTCATCTTAAGTCGGATCATTCTGAAAATTTACCGGTAACTCCGAAACACAGAGATGAACAAGTTTCATGTTTTAAGTTTTTCAATCCGAGATACGGAAGTAGGTGGAAAACGTCAATCTTTAACAGGGTGATAATCTGTCCGAGTTTCTACGCATCAGTTTCAAGATTCTAAGATCTACCATAGCAAACTAACTCCAAATTTGATGAAATTTTACAGAGAGATACCTAAGACATATATCTACAACTTTCATGTTCGGCTAAAGATCTAATTCGGCCTAGAACCATAGTCAAAAATGTGATCAAGATCATACCTATGTTCTGTCCAGTTTTCAAGATCCGATTGTAAATCAGTTCGGTTTGGGGTGGATTTCATACTTCAAATCTTAACGAAAAATTCTAAAATTTTACAGAGATGTTCTAAACTCATAGATCTACAATTCTTATGTTCAACGCCAATCCTAGATTGGTTTAGATCTAAGGTAGAAATCACCAACAAGTTCGAACTAAGAATCTACCACCGTTTCAAGATCTAAACCCAAGGCAGGTCTGTTCGTGGTCGTTTTCGGATATCAAAACACGATGAAAAATTATGAAAATTTTACAGTAGATAGATCTAAGCCTTAGGAATGTTTTTTGTGTTTTACGTTTTTCCGTTTGAGGTCGTTTTAAGGTTCGGAAAAATTAGACAAAACTGTTGCGCCGTTAGAAATCACATATGGACAGATTTACGAAAGATTTGATTAAGTTTCTAGATTTAAATATTTTAACTACTCCCAAACCGTGTAAGCGTTAACTTACAGATCTATGGATGTCTCGGCTCGATGATTCGGAGGCGTGGTTTCCACGTTCTTCGTTCTCCCTCCGAGATCCTTCGTTTTTCCTCAACGCGTCCGGATCGGGGTTTAGAATAGAAAAGAGGTTTAATTAGGATTCGTTTTCGAATCACAAATGGTAAGGAAGGGATCAGATCTTACCACGATGACGGGAGTCCTTGGATTTTCGTCCAACCCAGTCCCCTCTCTTGCCTTCGTGCCTCCGACGACTCCGGGATTAGGGTTTCAACGTGTAGAGAGATTTCGTAGGGTTTTAAAACGTATTCGGAGCTTTTCGGAGGTCTTATTTATAGATAACTAAGGCCTAGGGCGTCCAAGATCTGACTCTAAGAGTCTAGAGTTGAAAGATGTTCAACCGAAAGTCGAAAAATCCGTGTTCGGGCGAGAAAATCTCGCTTGGTTTGTTGCTGCCAGTGTGGCGCGGTCGTGGCGCGGTCTAAGGCCAACAGCCGCGCGGCCAGCGCGCCACTCACGCCTGGACTCCGGTCCGGGCGGGTCGTGCGATCCGTCGCGCTTTTCCTCCTCTCTTTCGGACTTCTATCCCTCTATGTTCCCAGATTCCGATTTCCGGGGTATCTTCGGGCTCCGATTTCCTATCTTAATTTTATTCGGACCTAAATTTATATTTGGACTCGGGTTATTGAGTCCATCGGTGTTGGGTTTCCGTGTAACCATTTATTCGATTAAATTGTCTTCGGCTTCCCGGGTTCTCGGAATTTTGTTTCCTTTTAAATTCCAGTTCTCATCTTTTATGATTCTTTATTTATTTATTATGTTCTCTTTATTATTTATTTATTTTATGTTGTAAAATTCTCGGGTATTACAGTCTACCCTCCTTAAGAATCAACTTCGTCCTCGAAGTTGTGTTTCGGCTTTTCTCGTGCTAAGGTCTTTTGTTTGGTTTCTTATTTTGTGACTGAACTTAGAATTAAAACTTCTAAGCTGCCTACGTACCCGGTGAAGGGATCAAGCCTTAACGTAGTTCAAAAGAACTTGAATATGTTTATTTATTTATTCGGAATACATACTGTCAAAAATAAATGTCTATCTTACGGGGTATTACATCCTCTCCCCCTTAGGACTTCAGTTATGTCCCCATAACTGCCTATTCATTATTCTCAAGAAGGTTCGGGTCAAGGTTTAAATGAATCGTGCGTTTGAAATGGATTTGTTGTTTGGGAATCCAACAAAATTTTTGGAATAGAGAGTGTTTTAATAAAGACTTGATTATTATTGTTCCACATAAGGAAATTTTCTAATTCGTACAAGGATAGGAATGGCTAAAGCCGAGATTTGTTATGCTTAGGCGTGCGCTTAGATGAACGCGATCTAGAACTAAGGCAAAATCAGTCTCTAGTGAGCGTTTCTAATTCGATGTCAAGCCTCTAAGTCATCTAGTGCAAGCAAAAGGTCTAAGTTAATATTCGCCAAGATTCTAGGTTAACTTCGCCAAGATTCTAAGTTCTCTACATAAAAGAGATGCAATATGCAAATGCGAATGATGATTTCCCCCCAAAAATAGTTTATGCACTATATATATATTTTTCCCATGGGTTTTAAAATACAAATTTCTTCATGGAAATAATACTTTAAAATTTAAAATAATAGTCAAATTATTAATAATAGTTTGAAAATAATAATGGTTTAAAAATAATAGTTTAAAAATATACGGGCACTGATACCACTTTGGTATCAGATATTTTCTTTAAAATAAATAGCTTTAAAATATTATGGGCTCTGATACCAACTTGTAACACCCCGGTTTTTGGTCACCCAGGTCGGGATGTCACCGCCACACCTCCCTAGCAAGACACGGTTTCTCCGAGCTTGCTAAAGAGATGCAAGGCTATGGTTTTTCAGAATTTAAAACATTCAAACAGCTCATTTATATATAATTTAAAAATAATACATCAAAGTTGCAGCGGAAAAATAATATTTACATATATGTATCGCAGCGGAATTTAAATATAGGGCCAACATGGCCTAATCACGGGTTAAACAGGCCCGTTCATGCAAGATCTAGTCTAATACAAAAATTCAAAATATTATATCATCCCAAACTTCCCGTGTATGCATATGACGATGCATAATTCTCAACTCTGGAAGAAAAAGAAATAAAAATGGTTTGGTCAGCACTACGTGCTGAGTAAGTTAACACAAACATGACTAAGGGGTTTCAAAGCCTTTATTCAAATTTAAAGGAAACATGTGCATAGTGTAATTTGTTCTACAACATGATAAAATAATCGCAAGACATAATTTAAAGGCACAATTTAAATAAGGAAAATGCTCAAGTATTTCAGGATTTCACTCTTCCTCTTTTATTCTATATAATCTAGTATAATTTATTCTTGGGGAATCGAACCCGCAAGAAAACAGACAATCGCCCTTGGGGAATCGAACCCGCAAGAACTCACATACATCCTAGGGAATCGAACCCGTAGGAATCAACACATATTCTGGGGAATCGAACCCGCAGAAAGACACACCCTGGGGAATCGAACCCGCAAGGTTTGACACGGACATCCTGGGGAATCGAACCCGCAGGAGAACATACAATCGCCCTTGGGGAATCGAACCCGCAAGAACTCAAACACACCCTGGGGAATCGAACCCGCAAGGTTTGACACGGACATCCTGGGGAATCGAACCCGCAGGAGAACATACAATCGCCCTTGGGGAATCGAACCCGCAAGAACTCAAACACACCCTGGGGAATCGAACCCGCAAGGTTTGACACGGACATCCTGGGGAATTGAACCCGCAGGGACACAGACGCTTTGGGGAATCGAACCCGCAATGTCAAAACAAGTTTCACAAATTTCACACGTTTCAACATATAATTTCACTAGTCGCTGTTTTGCTCCAAAAATATTTAAAAATTCATCTTAAGTCGGATCATTCTGAAAATTTCCCGGTAACTCCGAAACACAGAGATGAACAAGTTTCATGTTTTAAGTTTTTCAATCCGAGATACGGAAGTAGGTGGAAAACGTCAATCTTTAACAGGGTGATAATTTGTCCGAGTTTCTACGCATCAGTTTCAAGATTCCAAGATCTACCATAGCAAACTAACTCCATATTTGATGAAATTTTACAGAGAGATACCTAAGACATATATCTACAACTTTCATGTTCGGCTAAAGATCTTATTCAGCCTAGAACCATAGTCAAAAACGTGATCAAGATCATACCTATGTTCTGTCCAGTTTTCAAGATCCGATTGTAAATCAGTTCGGTTTGGGGTGGATTTCATACTTCAAATCTTAACGAAAAATTCTAAAATTTTACAGAGATGTTCTAAACTCATAGATCTACAATTCTTATGTTCAACGCCAATCCTAGATCGGTCTAGATCTAAGGTAGAAATCACCAACAAGTTCGAACTAAGAATCTACCACCGTTTCAAGATCTAAACCCAAGGCAGGTCTGTTCGTGGTCGTTTTCGGATATCAAAACACGATGAAAAATTATGAAACTTTTACAGTAGATAGATTTAAGCCTTAGGAATGTTTTTCGTGTTTTAAGTTTTTCCGTTTGAGGTCGTTTTAAGGTTCGGAAAAATTAGACAAAACTGTTGCGCCGTTAGAAATCACATGTGGACAGATTTACGAAAGATTTGATTAAGTTTCTAGATTTAAATATTTTAACTACTCCCAAACCGTGTAAGCGTTAACTTACAGATCTATGGATGTCTCGGTTTGATGATTCGGAGGCGTGGCTTCCACGTTCTTCGTTCTCCCTCCGAGATCCTTCGTTTTTCCTCAACGCGTCCGGATCGGGGTTTAGAATAGAAAAGAGGTTTAATTAGGATTCGTTTTCGAATCACAAATGGTAAGGAAGGGATCAGATCTTACCACGATGACGGGAGTCCTTGGATTTTCGTCCAACCCAGTCCCCTCTCTTGCCTTCGTGCCTCCGACGACTCCGGGATTAGGGTTTCAACGTGTAGAGAGATTTCGTAGGGTTCTAAAACGTATTCGGAGCTTTTCGGAGGTCTTATTTATAGATAACTAAGGCCTAGGGCGTCCAAGATCTGACTCTAAGAGTCTAGAGTCGAAAGATGTTCAACCGAAAGTCGAAAAATCCGTGTTCGGGCGAGAAAATCTCGCTTGGTTTGTTGCTGCCAGTGTGGCGCGGTCGTGGCGCGGTCTAAGGCCAACAGCCGCGCGGCCAGCGCGCTACTCACGCCTGGACTCCGGTCCGGGCGGGTCGTGCGATCCGTCGCGCTTTTCCTCCTCTCTTTCGGACTTCTATCCCTCTATGTTCCCAGATTCCGATTTCCGGGGTATCTTCGGGCTCCGATTTCCTATCTTAATTTTATTCGGACCTAAATTTATATTTGGACTCGGGTTATTGAGTCCATCGGTGTTGGGTTTCCGTGTAACCATTTATTCGATTAAATTGTCTTCGGCTTCCCGGGTTCTCGGAATTTTGTTTCCTTTTAAATTCCATTTCTCATCTTTTATGATTCTTTATTTATTTATTATGTTCTCTTTATTATTTATTTATTTTATGTTGTAAAATTATCGGGTATTACAACAGAGCGGCACGCTGTTCCAAATCAAAAGCTTAAGGGGTTCGTCTATATTGATCAAATAAAGGAAGTGCTTGAGAAAGCATGTCCCGGGGTGGTTTCTTGTGCTGGCATACTAGCACTTGCAGTCCGTGATGCCATTGCTTTGGTATGAACAAGTGAAATTTTTTATTGTTCAATACAATGAACTCATTTGTGTTGCCTTAAAATCTGAATAGCAATTTTAGGCATGCAAGTGTGTGCAATTTTTAGTGTACTTTCCCTGCTATGGAGCACATGTCTAAGTGCACTTGACATAGCAGACACTTATCACTCAGCGTTGAATGAGAACTATGGGGAAAAAATTGCTTTATTTTTCTGCAGTTGTTTCTGTCAATCAAAATCTCATCTGGTAATCTATGTTATATTGTCTCATTTATACATGATCATATTCTTAGTTCCATCAATTTAACTATGTCTAATGTGCAATTGGATATCTAGACCTTTTCTCAGTTGTAAGCTTTGAGTTAATGCACTCATTTCCTGCAGTCTGGAGGACTGTATTACCCAGTTTTGACAGGAAGAAGAGATAGCATTCAGTCATTCAAAGATAAAGCTATTGAAGGAGTACCCAAACCAGACAGTAATATATGAGAAACGCTTCGTCTCTTTGGTCGGCGTGGCTTTTGTTGAATAATAAACTCACCTAACTACGCATGCTCCAGCCGCCGTCCCCGACAACGCATGCTCACGCCGTTGTCAAAAAGAGCTGCCACAGCCGTCGTCAAAGTAGCCGCAAAGTTTGATTGTAATTAGCTTTCGGATTATGTATCTGTAATTTGTCAACAATGGTGTATTTTATATCTTTACATTTGTAATCCTTCCGGCTATAAATAGCCGTGTAATGTTAGCGAAAAAATGCAGAACGAGATTTAGAATAATAACATCTAAACTCTCTTCTCCCCAATTCAAAATTCCAACAGAATTGGTATCAGAGCCTGAGATAACTCAGAGCAAAACAATTTGGGTATAAACAATCAAAATTAAAAGATTTAAGTGTGCTCACTGGTGGTTCCTCCGAGTGCTGCCCAGCAGTCTCCGAGTCGCCGCCACAGCGCCGCCAGTCTCCATCGGCCACCGTTCATCTTCTCCGGTGGTCTCTCTGTCGCAATCCGTCGATGCCACTAACCTCCGACGAGCTTGCACCACCGCCTGCAACCTCTTTCCGGCGAATCATCTGTCGCCCCTTGCTCGAGAACGGAAGTTGTTACCTCTGCTCCATCTGGTAACCGATCTGCTGCAGTGCACCGGTCAAACCCTCCGGCCTCCTGCTCCGTGCAATCGCTGCCGACCACCGGACCACCACTGCTGCTGTGCTACTGCTGTTCCCGTTGCTCCAGCAGCCTCCTCCAAGCGCCGCCCAGCAGCCTTCAAGCTCCACGACTTGCCGCCGTGAGCACCACTCGTCTCCGCCAGCTGCTGCCACGAGCCGCTTCTGTCTTCTGCTGCCCGTGCCACTCTGCTGCTATCCCTTTTTTGACGTTGCCGCTGCTACCTGGTTTATGTGAAGGAAACGAAGAAAAAGAAGGGAGTATTTATTATCAAGACCTTGGCCATCTCATTTCCTGGAGCCTCAAATTTAATGAGTGGGCGTTGGTGACCATCAAGAAAATTAAATGTCAAGGAGCAGGCCATGCTTTTAATAAGGTCTGTCACTTAAAAAGATGAGGTGTTCCAATTAAAAAAAAAAAGAAAAATAAAAGTTAGTGACCGACAAAGTTTTTTAAAAAAAAAAGGTTAGTTAAAAAAAAAAGGAAAAATAAAAGTTAGTGGGGTATATTTTTTTTTAAAAAAAAAAGGTGGGTTGGTAGAGAAGAATTTGTTAAATTGAAAATTTTGGAGAAGGAAGCTGCGCAACAGAAAGGAGATATTGTTCACAATGGCGTCAACCAGTTCTCTTCAATCACAGGTGCCCAAATTGACAAAAGAAAATTACAGGATGTGGAGTATCCAAATGGAAGCCTTGCTCGGATCCCTTGATGTCTGGGATATGGTGGAAACAGATTTTGCAGAGTTGACATCAACAATAGAAGATGACGATCAATTGAAGGAGATAAAGAAAAAGGAGAAAAAAGCCTTGTTCACAATATACCAAGGCATAGATGAAGCCACATTTGAGTTGATTTCTACAGCAAAAACATCAAAGGATGCATGGGAAATTTTAAAGAAAGCCCACGATGGAGTAGATAAAGTGAAGAAAATCCGGCTCCAATCTTTGAGAGCCCAATTTGAAACTCTACAACAAAGCAGATCAGAAGCCGTCTCAGATTACTTCTCCCGAGTAATTTCCGTTGTTCATCAAATGAGACAGAATGTCGAAGAGATCAAAGATGTTCGTGTTGTGGAGAAGATCTTGAGGTCCCTAGACCCAAAATTCAACTTTATCGTTGTTGCCATCGAAGAATCAAAAAATCTCGAGGCAATGACAATTGAAGAATTAATGGGCTCTTTACAAGCCCATGAGCATCGACTCTTCAAAAAGGGAGACGAACAATCCTTGGAGCAAGCACTGCAAACGAAATTGTCGTTTAAAAGAAATAATGCTGTAAGAGGAAGTCCACAACGTGGACGTTATCAAGCACAAAGAGGAAGAGATGGCCGAGTCAACAATCGCTATGATCAGAATCGAATCAATAATGGCGAAAATAATGGAGGAAATGAACGTGGCCAGAATACCTATCGAGGCCGAGGACAATTCCGAGCCCGTGGTCGTGGACGTGGCAGAAACTTTGGAAGATTTGACAAATCAGAAGTTCAATGCCATGTATGTAAGAAATTTGGTCATTTCGCTAATGAATGTTGGTACAATGCAGACAACAACAAAAATGAGAAGGCGAATCTCATTGATAAAGAAGAGAAGGATGGTCCAGTTGTACTAATGTCTTGCAAAGAACCAGAGCCACCTCAAACAGTCACATGGTACATGGATACAGGTGCATCAAACCATATGTGCGGAAGAAAGGAATTCTTTTCCAAACTTGATGAAAGACGAATGGGCAATATCACATTCGGTGACCTGTCAAAAAGGCCAATTGAAGGTAAAGGAGATATTACCTTTGAGTTACATAATGGAAAACATCTATGCATTTCTGATGTTTATTATGTACCTGAAATTAAAAGTAATCTGCTGAGTGTTGGCCAATTGTCGGAAAAAGGATATGAAATCCAAATGAAAAATTTGGCTCTTAGTTTGCGAGATAAGAATAACAGGTTGATCACACATGTCAAGATGACGACGAACAGAATGTTTCCTCTGAAGCTCACTATAGGTGACTCAAAATGCTTGAAGGCAACCACTGTTGATAGCGGCAAGTTATGGCATCTCCGGTATGGGCATCTTAACTTTGATGCATTGAAATTGTTACAGAAAAAGAATATTGTAACAGGACTGCCGCAGATTGAATCCTCCAACGATATTTGTGAGGTTTGTGTCATGGGAAAACAACATCGACAAACCTTCAAGAAGTATGGCGCGAGAAGAGCTAGATCGCGACTTGAGCTAGTACATTCTGATGTTTGTGGACCAATTACTCCAGTTTCTATTGGTGGAAACAGGTATTTTCTTACCTTCACAGATGACTACAGTGGAAAAGCATGGATCTACATGATGAAAGAAAAAAGTGAAGTTTTCTCTAAATTCAAGGAATTTAAAAACCTTGTTGAGAAACAAAGTGGGTGCCAATTAAAGTGCCTACGAACAGATCGTGGTGGAGAATACACATCTCGAGAATTTGATCATTTTTGCAGAGAGCATGGGATATCACATCAACTTACGATGCCATATACACCACAACAAAATGGTCTTTCTGAAAGAAAGAACCGAACATTTTTGAATATGGTTCGATGTATGCTGAAAGAGAAAAATATTCCCAAAGAATTTTGGGGTGATGCTGTAAATTGTTCTGTCTATCTGTTGAACAGGTTCCTAACAAGGAGTATTGGAGACATAACTCCCGAAGAAGTCTGGAGTGGGAAAAAGCCAAAAGTTGATCATCTGAGAATTTTTGGAAGCCTTTGTTTTGCAAAAGTGCCAGAAGAAAGGCGTACAAAGCTTGAAGACAAAAGCCAAAAATGTATTTTTCTTGGCTATGGTGAAAATTGCAACGGGTACAAACTGTACAATCCTGTAACCCGCAAAGTGGTGATGTCAAGAGATGTTATCTTTAACGAGGATCAAACTTGGAGATGGAATGAAGATGAGCAGACCAAGCATGTTCCTTTTGATGATGAACAGGAAAAGCAAAAGGAACCGCAACAACAAATGGAGGACATGGTACCTGATCATGTTGAAGTTGAAAGCCAATCCTCTGATGATAGTCCTCTTGTGAGAAGAACAAGAAGAGTCCAGGACATATATGACTCCAGTGAGCCAATTGATGATGAATTCAATAATTTCTGTCTATTTGCAGGTCTTGACCCATTGACATTTCAAGAAGCCTCTAAAGAAGTCAAGTGGCAAAAAGCTATGGAGGAAGAAATACAAGCCATTGAAAAGAATAATACATGGGAGCTCACATCACTTCCTGACAGACATCGAGCAATTGGAGTCAAATGGGTGTTCAAGACGAAAAGAAATGCAAAAGGAGAAATCGAAAGGCACAAAGCCCGTCTTGTTGCAAAAGGGTACAATCAAAGATATGGAATTGATTATGAAGAAGTCTTTGCCCCAGTTGCCCGGCTTGAAACAGTGAGGCTGCTCATTTCAGTAGCAGCTCAAAAGAAGTGGCAGATACATCAAATGGATGTTAAATCCGCATTTCTGAATGGAAATCTTGAAGAGGTTGTTTATGTTGAGCAACCACCTGGATTCATAATTGAAGGCCAAGAAGACAAGGTGTACAGGTTGAAGAAAGCGCTCTATGGATTGAAGCAGTCACCAAGAGCTTGGAATTCAAGAATCGATAAATACTTTATCAAAAATGGATTTGTAAAGTGCCCATATGAGCACTCCCTATATGCAAAAAGAAACCTGTCTGGAGAATTTTTATTGGTATGTCTATATGTTGATGACATTATCTTTACAGGTAATGATAAGGCCTTGATCCAGGAGTTCAAGAAATCAATGGAAAAGGAGTTTGAAATGTCCGATCTGGGATTGATGCGATACTTCATAGGCATTGAAGTCAAGCAAGATGAAGAAGGAATTTTTATATCACAAGAAAAATATGCCAAAGAGATCCTGAAAAAATTCTCAATGGAAGATTGTTGCAGTGTCGACACACCGCTGGAAGTTGGCACCAAATTGACCAAAGAAGGAGAAGGAAACCCAGTAAATCCAACCTACTACAAAAGTCTTGTGGGATGCTTGAGGTACTTAACCTGCACACGACCTGATATCTTGTTTGGAGTTGGTCTTGTTAGCAGGTACATGGAAACACCAAAAACTTCACACTTGAAAGCTGCGAAAAGAATTTTGAAGTTCATCAAAGGAACAATCAATTATGGCATGCTATATTCTACAAATCAAAGCACTGAATTGGTTGGATTCAGTGATAGTGATTGGGCTGGAAGCAAAGAGGATCGAAAAAGCACATCAGGGTTCGTGTTCTACCTCGGTAGAAATGCATTCACTTGGTCATCAAAGAAGCAACCTATTGTCGCGTTATCGACTTGTGAAGCAGAATATATTGCTGCTGCTGCATGCGTCTGTCATGCAATTTGGCTGAGGAAATTGCTTGGAGATTTGAAGATACAACAAGATAGTGCAATCAAGATTCATGTCGACAACAAATCTGCCATTGCCCTTGCAAAAAATCCAGTGCATCATGAACGCTCAAAACACATCGACACCCGTTTTCACTTCATACGGGAACATGTAAAATCAAAAGAAGTGGAGCTGAAGTATGTCAGCTCAAGTGAGCAAGTTGCAGACATTTTTACAAAAGCGTTGAAAGTTGAAACCTTCCAGTATTTGCGAAAGAAGCTGGGAATCCAAGATTTCAAGAGGATGAGTTTAAGGGGGGGAAATGTTGAATAATAAACTCACCTAACTACGCATGCTCCAGCCGCCGTCCCCGACAACGCATGCTCACGTCGTTGTCAAAAAGAGCTGCCACAGCCGTCGTCAAAGTAGCCGCAAAGTTTGATTGTAATTAGCTTTCGGATTATGTATCTGTAATTTGTCAACAATGGTGTATTTTATATCTTTACATTTGTAATCCTTCCGGCTATAAATAGCCGTGTAATGTTAGCGAAAAAATGCAGAACGAGATTTAGAATAATAACATCTAAACTCTCTTCCCCCCAATTCAAAATTCCAACAGCTTTAACGAGAGGGAGACAATCGCTCTTTTGGGCTTACTCTCCTGCTAAAACTTGTTTTCTTGTGGGCGTTTTTCTGCTATTATAATATTGTCTTTACTCTTTAGGGCTTTGTCCTTCTTATGAAAGTCTTCTGCTTGTATGCTCTGCTGAGATGTCTTGACTGGAGTAATGGTTATCATTATTGGTTACTATAGAACTGGGATATCAAATGCTTGTTAGCTCGGTGAGTGATATTTTAGCTGCAGTGTGTGATTAGGGTTTCACTTTATTGCAGTTGATATCAGTCACATAGAATCAATGCCAATATGTGAGGAGAACATTTCAACCACTTCAGCCACTGATGTTGAGGTGAATTCCATTGGTTTATTAGTTCCGGTTGCCAAAATTGATGATTCCAAGAATAAATTAGTTCAAGAGACTTCTATTGCTGAGGGGAAAAAGAATGTCTGTCCTCAAGAAGGAACTTGTTCCACTAATGATGCAGCAGGGTCAAAATTCAATGACATAACCAAACAAAATCATGAAACAGCTCTAGATTATACAAGCAATGGTGAGGATCTCTTTATGGTTGGTGATTGTGCCATTCAAATTGTTAAGGATCTAAATAATGCAAGTAGTGGTGTTGACATTCCTCTCAATGACTTGGATGCCTCAGAAAAGCTTGAAATGGATATGGATTTTTCTGTTAATGATTTTGCTGAAATTCTTGATTCTTGTTTTGGCATGGATATTGATATTCAATCCTTAGATAATGTACAAGGGAATCAGGAGAATCGTACTGTTTTGGACAACACATATAAGCAATCTGAGCATGAATTGCACATAAAAGAGATGGAACTGGAGAAGCTCGTATATAGTTCAGCTGTGGTGGATCCAACTTGTCCAAATACATGGAAGAGGGAGAAATCTCTGGTGATTTTGGGGTTATTGATTCCTTATCTGAAGATGCAGTACCATTTATAGATATTGATCATGCTTCCGAGGCTGCTCATGATAAAGAAAAGTTAATTTGTACTGGTGAAGATAATGAGCCCTCATTGATTGAAACAGTGAATAACAACAATAATCTTATGGAAGTGGAAGGTAGAGCAAGTGCTGGACAGATGCCAGAATGTAGTTTGAAAAATCATGTTTGTGATGGGATCTCTAAGGCTCAAAATAGTAGTAGTTTTATTGGACCTTCTTTGGAAAGTCCAGTTGACATCACCCAACAGAATGCTGCCAAAAATCCAATTTCTGATAGCGCTCGAGAGGTATGATCTATGATTTCATTTTTCACAGCTCTATTTTAAATTAAGATTTTAATTACCTTGAACCTCATTTAGATTCACACCTGGATATTATTTTGTGCAATGCAAGCAATGCTTATCCTGGCACGAGATGACATCCTAATAGAGCTGGTATTGAAAAGAACATGAACTTAAGATGACAAATTTGGTTAAATAATTGCTTACCACTTGTCTGAAGTAAATCATTAGATACAATTACTTGCATTCCGCATCTTTGGATTTAATTAACTGGATGTTCAAAACACATGGAACATTTCAACCCATTTATAAGATAACACATACATTTAACTTTTCATTCTAATCTTCTAAGATTTTGCAGTAGATAATATATCAAGGCAAAATATTGGACTTTATGGATTGGTTTTTAGGAACTAGGAAGTTTTTAAGTATTTTTAGAAAAAAGGATTGAGCCTATCTGGTTAGGGTTCAGTTGGGGGTTATTGTTGCGGGGGGTTTTTGGTACGGGTTCGCATCTTCGGATTCGCTTGCGCGCTTGGACTGTGATTGCGACAATCCATGGGTCGCCGCTCCCCCCCACCGCAGCTGCGAGCGGGTGTGTGCTGCAGCGCCGCTTCACCCTTATCGTTTGTTGTTCAATTGTTTACATATTTGTGATCTTTGGTTTTAATTATCACATGGTTTCCTGTGTTTAATGTCAATCAATCTATGTTTAATTATCACATGGTTTCCTGTTGTTCAATATGTTGTTCAATTGTTCAAATCGTTCTAATTAAGCAATCAATCTATGTTTGTAACCCATATTCCTTTGGTTGACATTATGTTTCACTGACTAAGTATTTTTTTTTTAAATAATATATCTCCTTGACGTTCCTCACCCCTCACATAGTCACATTCTTCATAATATGTCGCTAATATAGAGTTTCAGTTCTGTGACAATTTATTGAATGCTTCCCTTTACTCTCTATATTCTTTGCACCATCCATTTTTTCGGATTGTTACAGATTCATTTTTGCTTTTCAAAACTGATTTCATCTTTTTTAGCAAATTATTGGAATTATAGTGGTTTGAGCTTCTCGACGATTATATAGACAGCATCTGGATTTTCAAGGTATTTGATTGATATAGCATTTGGTCTGTGTCTTATTTGGGGATTATTATAGATTAATTTAGCCTCGGCATTGCATCGTTTCTTAGGGTTTCTTTTATGAGCATCAGTTTGATAGGCATTTCCTTTTTCTGGTCCGGTCCTGCTATAACTGAAGTAATAGTTTTTTGACAGAATTGATTTTGTGCCCTAATTTGATTGAACCTGTATTTGTCCGTTTATTGAGGTTTCTGGGTTTTCTCATGACTATGATCAAGATTCCAGCTGCAGGATTGTCAGATAATGAGGAAAGCCAATGACTCTAACCAGACTCTAAAATTTGCTTGGAAATTGGAATAATGATGATTCCTTTAGGTCTCTGTTTGTTAGGGAAAACTGGAATTTTTAAGATGAGTTTGAGGGATGGCTGTAATCCAATATAAGGTTCCATTTTAATTGGGAGCAATTGAAGATTGAAAGATGAATGCCCTTAAAAGTTGAGCTATGTTCATCCTTCAAATTGATCATAAAAAGTTATACCTTTCCAATCTTAAAGTTCTATTGTTCTGTCATCTGTGGCCAAGCTTAGGTAGTAGGATTGATATTCTAGACGGCAAGTGAAGTTTAATTAGGCTAAGGCTGCAACTCTATGCAGGTTTTTAGATCATTTGGTTGGATGCTACCGGCTATTGTACTATCGATGCTGCTAACGACTGGACCAAAAGCATTTCTATTGGCATTGGCAGTTCCCGTTGGTCAATCAACCTTTGCATTTTCTATACAAAGATATCTGAATAGGGACAAGATCAAGAGCATGACCAAGGCGCGTAGGAGAAGATCAAAGGCATACAGTTCAAGGAACATCAAATTCAAAGATGGAGAAAAACGGAGTGTTAGAAAAGAGAAGAGAAAGAGAAAAAGGTTCCCATCTTGGGGCTCTAATAACAATAATGTTTCAGTGAGCACAAGCAGCAATGGCCAAAGTGCATCCAGTTTTGGTGGTTGGGACGAGCTGGATGAAGCTGTGGACTCCCCGTTGGGATCCACAAGAAAGGCGACACAAAGTGAGAGTGGCTTCCAAAGATCAGAGAAAGGTAAAACTGGGAAACAGAAGGCACCTTTGTTCCTCAGGTTGCTTATATCCATGTTACCTTTTCTGAGTTTGCTCACCGATATTGTTCTATAGTAGTACTATACAAGCTTTGAACCTGCTATGCTGCTTTGCTTTGTCCTTATTGTTTACACTTGGAGAAGCTTCATAAATATCCTAATATTACTTCATGTGAAGCCCTAAATCTAAAACTCCCAAGTTAAGCAATCCAACATTTTTAAATCCTACGCGCACCATGAATTTTCTGGGATACATATTGCAAGTCATACTTGAATTTAAACAGACCACTGATTAAATATGCACTGAAATTTAATGGATATATGATTGACTATATGTTCTGGGTGATTATGGATTTTGGTGATTCTTATCCTAATAGTTGGTGTTATTTAAACAGACCACTGATTGAAGGCTTTCCCACCATCAATATCCTACGAAATGGTGGAAAAACCACTCAAGATTACAATGGTGGTCGGGATGCTGATAGTATCGTTAAGTACTTGATGAGAAAACTTGGCCCTGCATCTACTGAAATCAAAACTGCAGAAGATGCATCAAATCTTACTGATGTGAAAAAGATATATACTGTAAGCTACTTTTTCAATTTTTGAAAAGGATCCAACTTTCTCCCCTTTTGAATCTATACAGGTGCTGAAATTATGCTTTTATTTACTAGGCCGGAGCGTATCCTGCTTTGTTATTGAGGTCTTATCTTATGTCGAATCAATGAATGGAACATGTTTGTTATCCTTTGATTCCGCCGCATATGTGATCAGTAGGTATCTTGCTGTTCAAGAGATTGAAAAACTTATGATGTATGCAATTTCAAATTTTTCACTAAAGAGGCTGTTTGTTTTTTAAAGCCAGAATGATTAGGTTGGACACTATCTAAATGTGAAAGAAACTATAAGAAAATACTTGGTAGTTTTTGCATTTAAATAAGAATGACCACTTCGTTTTGATTATGTTCACTAACTACATGAATCGACACAGCCAAACCCCACATAGGATGATAACTTAGATGGCAATGATGGAGTCCTTGTCGGTATTCTATTTAGTAGGGGTGAATAACTTGTAAACCTAGCTATTAGAGGCATATAGCAGAGTTGAATTAGGTCAAAATAATAGAATCTACTCGTTGAGATATCAAGTAGAATAGTTTTATACACAAAGCTGCTGTGATTTTATAACCCTGTTAAGTATCATCCCAGGTGGATGCATTTAATTGGATTCGTTGATCTGCTTCACATTGGTGGGAGAAAAGTGATTGGACTGGATACAAAGAGCTAGGTATGAGAACTCGCTTGTTCTTTATCACTATTGCTGTTTGATTTCTTTGATTATTCATTGTTCTCTTAGTAGATTCAATATTGTGTTTCTGCTTTCATGTGCCAGTAATCCTATCTGCTTATTTCCTTACATTTGTGTATGCCAGGTGTGGAAAAATCTGTAAAAAATGTGGAAGGTGATTCTTGGTGGGAAACATAGCGGGAAGTTCTTCATCAAGATGAGTGGAGGTTTTGATCTTGAATTTTCCTTAACTAATATTCTTACGGTAGAGAGTATGGAGTGGAATGAATACTGAGTATGAATGAACTTCTTCAAATAATCCTAATCTTGAGAAAAATTATTTTTCGAATGCAAAATCAGGAACAGAAAATGCAGGGTGGTATGAAAATTGGTACAATCTGGAGAAATTTGTCACAACATAAAAAATGCCAGGCACATATAGGTTAAAATTTGTCTTTTCCAAAGCAGGTGGGAGAAATATGATGCCAAAGGCTAGACTGAGAAAGGTGCGCATAAGTATGGCAGACTGAATGAACAATCATGGTGGGAGAAGTGGGGGGAACATTATGATGGCCGAGGATCAGTCCTAAAATGGCCGAGGATCTATTTTTTGTGTTTATTTTGAATTTTGTTTTTGGTGATATTTTCATAGTATGTTGTTGAATGTGTTTTTTTCCAATAATCAGAATAGGAGTGGTTGAGTGTGCTACTATTGAGGAAATTGAAGCAGAGAAGTCTTTGATTGAGGAAGCTGCTGTAAGATTTGAAATAGTACGTGAAAGAATCCCCATTATATTGTTATTTTTGTTCAGTCATTTGCCTCCTTTTTTGAAATAGTCATGTACTTGTATTGCTTTGTTTGTTCTCATGGTGTTCAGAAAGAAAGAATGGAGAAGGCTATTGAAAATGTGAAGTCCAGTTTCAATTCAATTCGAACTGGAAGAGCAGAGCCACCAATACTAGATAAAGTTGAGGTGGGCATACCATTACTTCACTATGAGTTGCTGGTTGTAATTCTTGTGTATTGAGTTGCTGATTAATCTTTAGAGTTTAATTTGATTTGGTTCCCTTGTCGTTCCTGTTTTCCTGTCCTCTAAGGTGGAGTATTATGGAACACTAGCCCTCTTCAAAACTATAGGTCAAATCAGTACTCCGGATGCTAATTCACTCTTGGCGCAGCCCTACGACAAGTCAAGGTTAGTGTAGTTTATTGTCCTCATGTCCTGACCCTCTTAGACAAATCATGAAACTAGAAAGCCTGTGAAACTGCTTTACTATCTTTTGTAGGTTGTTAGTTTAAACCAGCTTCCCAAATGGTTGCATTGTTCTTATTTGAATTTCTTTTCTTTCGTAAACTTTGGAACATAATATAAGGTTCTTTTGCAGTGCTGGTTTGATGGCAATACAGCCTTTTCCATTGTTTCATTGTTTGTGCTTTAATTAATACGCATTCCTTACATCACTCTTCTTTCCTTTCTCTTTTCTAGGTTGCTATAAGAAATATAGGAAGAGATGCCATCAAAGCATATGAAAAACTCGAGAAGGTCTACAAACTATTCTTATTTAATGTTTCTTGTAGTCTTGTTTCCCCTATATTTTTCGTCTCATGTCCTTGTCTCTAATTTACATCACATTTTGCAGTAGCGTGGAAGCTGATGTATTAATGCATGCAAAGCGCACGAAAAGTTTTCAATAAAGAAACACTGACTGTCCAAAAAGATCTTGAAATGAAGAAGACAACTAAGAGATTATATTGGATGTTACAGTAAGGGGTTTGATGATCGCCTAACAAAGTTAGTGTTTATTCTTCTTTTTATAATGTAATCATGCAGCAATCCACCAACAGGGAGCTCAAGATGGAAACCATGTTCTTAGGAGTGAGTCTTCTTGACAGAATTTTCAGCAAAGGATACTTCAAATCCACGAGAAATCTTCAGATTGCTGGTATAGCATGCCTCACTCTAGCCACCAGGCTAGATGAAAATCAACCCGATATCAGGTAATGTTTCATTCTATGACTTCATATTATCTGGAATTTTAATTTTCATTAAATTTGTTCTTCTCAACTATTTAAGATGTTCTTCCTACTTAGTTAATCATTCTAAGTATTACTAAAGCATTTGAATGAAACAAAAATGATGGTATAATTTCATTAATCGACTAAAAATGCACATAAACAAAGCACTCAGATTATATTCACGCACATTCTGGGGATTAGAAATGCTTCCAGAGTTGCCTACTAAGCACTAACTAATAACAGAACCTTATGTGAGAACTTCTTTCTGTAACATAGGTTCTTGGATCTGTTCTCTAGAATCATATTCACCTACGGTTTTTTCATTAGGTTTGCTTTTACATGAATCAACCTCTGAATAATTAGAACTATTTAGTCATCAAATGCCCCTGAAAAATGGATGTCAGAAACTATTTTGCTAACCTTTGATTTCATTTTAAATGATACTAACTGAAGGGTCTCTTTTATCAGTGTACGGAAAAAGATATTCCATGTGGGAACCGCAGCATATGGTCGGTGTGAAGTGGTGGCAATGGAGTGGCTGGTGCAGGAAGTTCTTAACTTCTAATGCTTCCTTCCCACCTCTTACAACTTCTTATGGCGTAGGGCTTTTAGCATAGCAAATACTGAAGTCACAATTTAGTTACAGTAAACCTAACCCAATCGGACAGTCTGATTATTCTCATCAACTGAAATGACAGGAATAGTGGGCAATTCTTTACCACCACTTTATTTCCTTACAAGAGAAAGTCAGGTTAATATTCAATTATCATTATTTTTTAACAACAAACGAGGCATTCACTTTGTTTGCCTACTGCTATCCTTTCATACTGCTTCGCTTTTTCCTTGCAGATTTCTATGTAAATCGGAAGATATATAGTGACAATGTTAGGTACAGGAGTTATACTATTGATTGGGTTCCAAATGTCAGGTTTGCTCACAGGATTTATCTCTTTTTTCTGGTTGCGCTGACTTCCTTATCTTGTCATTCATCATTTACTTTTTTGACAACTGAATTCTTCCAAATATTTTATAGGCGGAGATAGTCAAATGAATGAACTGATATGGTATAGTTGGCTTGGAGGGATCATTATTGGAACAATGATCGGTTCCAATATGGTTGTAGATGATGTCAGTCGATCTGGTCTTGAAGATTGTTTGATAACTTGAAAATGAGGCGGACCTCTCTCAGTTTAGGTTTTCAGGATGTTAAAATTCTGTTAAGAGCTGCTTCTCATTCTTCGATTACTCATGCATTAAAATTGTGGACTGTTGGATTTAGGGGTTTGCAAAAATATTGGAAAATGGAGCGAATGTTAAGGGCAAACTTTATTAATTCCGAGTTTACTTTTTTTAGATTCTGAGATCTATTACATATCATCAATGGTTTTTGGTGCTCTGCATCACTTTGCAGGACGATGAGGCTAATGAAAATGAAGTATCCAAACATGAAAAAGCAAGACTCAAAGAATTGCAGAGGATCAAGAAGCAGAAGATATAGAGGATACTAGATGCCCAAAAATGCTTCCGTTGATGCTGATATGGTGCGTTGCCATTAATTGTTCGTTTATCCATATTTGTGTTTTGTCTACTATTTTTTCATGCTGGTTTGTTTTGGTAGAACAAGAAAGGAAAAGGGCATCTGAACTATCTCTTACAGCAAACATAGTTATTTTCTCACTTTGCCAAGGGCGATCAGTTTGCTCCACAGAAGAAGAGCAAAGAAAAGTGAGTTGCCTGGTATTTTTTTTCCCTGTTAAGTTTTATTATGCTTGCCTAGCTTGAATTTGTGCAACGTTCGTGGTGTTTCACATATTACTATAATATTCTTATTGGTTGAAACTCATCTTTGGCACTTAGTAAGGTTTAACAGCAGTATAATTTTTATTCATGTGGTGTAATCAGAATGGTGCTGTGAAATTGTTTGAAACAATATTTGGCATCGTATTTGTAATGTACCACAATTAATTTTCAATTTTTTTAAAGATTTGATTTTCCGTTTGCTGACATGTTTTCTTATTTTGGAAAACCATATATAATTATAATACTACTTTTAATGATCTTTGTTTTGTCGTTTACTGTCTTATTACCTGGTAAATAAGCTAGCTATTTCCTTTCTTCATCAATGACACTGGGGAACCCTAGAATTGGTTTTGCTTTCTGGTGGTGATTTGGCTACTATCTTTAAATATCTATGAATCACATGGTAGCTCTTAAATTAGGAAATTAATTAACAACAAATTATCCATCTAAGCTGACTAAATCATTTAATTTTCACTTTTTACTCTTCAATGATTTACTTGCCTTGATGATTATACTGTAGGACCTTAGTTTTTTGTTCTTATGACTATCCAAAGTAAAAGGATGCAGAGAGAGAGAGAGAGAGAGAGAGAGAGAGAGAGAAAGAGAGAGAGAGAGAGAGAGAGAGAGAGAGAGAGAGAGAGAGAGAGCTGAGGTGTGGTATGATGCCTGGGGATCGGGAGCTATAGAGGAAAGAATATTGATGTACAATTCCTCATTTTCTCTTGGAAGAAAATGAACAAATAAGGCAAAGTCATTGCCTCAATTATCAGTTCACATATCCATTTTAATTTCTTCAGTTTTGTGTTTTGCTTTGGATATGAGATCAAGAGAATAAAATGAATGGACTTTCATCAATAGGATGCTGAAATGCTATTATTGTGCCAGTTTTGCTGGGCTTTAGATTCTATTCAAAATTGTATCATTAAATCTATTAACCATTACCATTAGTACTAGATTTGCTGTTGATTGTTGAATTGTTTCAGAAGCCCCACTTAAGTATGGCAAATTAAGATATTTGCTTTGATCTAATATTCTATTTAGTTTTCCTATCTATCCACATATACACACCTATATATAGTTTGGTAATTCGAATTTTCATATAGAACAGGTTCCACCCCCCTCCCCCCACCTCCCGTCTCTGTGTTATCTTATTGATTTTTTGTTTCGTACTTCTGTTATCTATTGGTGGATCTAAATTTAAATTTAACCCTGTCATACACTATATGGAGGACTGGAACATCATGGGGTTGTAGTTTTGGGTCTGTTTTTTGTTAATGTTTTTTCTTCCTTGTAGTCAGGTGATGAAGCAATTTACTGCTGATGGGTTTAATGGGTTTATATATCTTTTTGTTGGATAGGTGGAGGCATCTACTAATCAAAGTGCAGACAATCACATGCATGTGTATGATCTTCCTCCTAAAATCCTTTGCAGAGTGTTTAATGTCATTCTGAAGGTACTGGTTTACTTTTTGGTAAATTTAAGTGAACCATTAGCGGTTGTTTTGTATTAAGAGGGTTTTTGTTCTATTACTATGTTATTTTTATTTATGTACTGTTTGATTGATAGGCTGAACCTGACACGGATGAAGTTTTTGCTCAAGTAACTTCCTGACAAATTGCCTTTTTGGCAAGTTGGTGGTTGACATGGTTTAGAGTCGGGGTCTTTTGTTTGATCAACCGGCCCTACCGAGGACATTGAGTCTTTCATGCCTCAAGGACATTGATACTTAATTTTATATTTTTCATTTTGAAAGTCTGTTGTTCCAAATATTCATTCAAGCACCCACCTTTAATACGATCACAAATTTTCTGCTGTTGGAATTACTTCCTTTTGGAATCCCTTCAATTACACCTTAAAATTTATTCACCTGAAGACCGCTGCAATACCTTCTTAATTCTTTTTACTCAGTTTTCGACACTAAATGAGCTATGCAACGTCCAGTTCAAAGTACAGTAACTTTTAGAATTTAACCAAAATTTCTAATGATTCTACAGTACACGAGTGCTACGAAAAGCTTTGGCACGTGAGTTTTTGCTTTCTGGTGACAGGGTTGTCGTTACTTCTCGAAGGTAACTTTACAATTAGTATTACTGAATGTGGTGATATGCATATGCTTCCCCTCCCACACTGTTTCATGCTTTTATATGTGTTTGGCTCTTCTTGAGACAGTCCTGAATCTGTTGACATGACAATCAAAGAATTATAAGAGAATTTGAACCAACCCATAGTTGCTACTGGTGGCTCTTCTATAAAACGTTTACGGCATGCAAAAGTAGTGGGCATTCCCTGTGATGTCTCTAATCCGGACGACGTTAGAAAGTTATCAAATTTCGATGTCAATGAATTTTGCTCTATTGATATATGGGTAAGAAAAAATGCTTTATTTGGTTTACTTCAACTTCTGTTTTTTCTGACGAAAGATGGACTAAATTTGAAACGGAAAAGTTTATTTTGCTTCTACTTATATATTTGTATCAAGAAAATGAGGTATCTCTCACTGTCTACAGAGTTAGGACTGTGGTGTTTCTTGGAATTTATAGGTTTTTTGCATTTACAGGTGAACAATGCCGGTAGAAATAGAGGATTTAGGCCATTAGTGCAATTTGATGACAACGATATCCATTAGGTTTGCCTTCGACACATTTGCATGGTCTGCATTCAAATTCATTTCTGGTTTTTGAGTGGGAAGCAATGCTACAGCATTTTTTACATGGGACACGTTTAATTACGGAATGAAAGGAAATAACATCAGATTCCATAGAATCCAAGAAACCTAAGTAGTAGACAAATTATTTCACTCCCCAATCAATTAATCCAACTCCACTACTAAGATTCATTGGTTTTCAAAAGAAACGTGTAATTTGTATACAAACCCACATAAACAATGAACGGGATCATTAAAAGTGATTATGAAATCAATATAGAAAATCCTTGATCCGAAATCAGCGGGTTTCAACAAAGTTAATTGAGAGCATGCTAACTTTTTAAAATTTGTTTTGGTTTATCGAAATGGACTCTGGAAGCCAAAGTCGAACTAAGCTTGTGTTAAATATATGTTGAGTTAGTAGAGTCCATTGTCATTAAATAGTTATTTACATAATGATTGTACTTCTCGCATATAAGACTTCCAATATTTCATAAAATGTGACAGATTGTGTCTACAAATTTGGTTGGATCAATACTTTGCACTCGTGAAGCCTTACATGTCATGGAAAAGCAAACAAATGGTGGCCACATTTTTAATATGGATGGTGCAGGCTCGGGGGGATCGAGCACCCCATTGACAACTGTGTAAGTTGAATTCTACCTACCTTTGTTCATTTTCCCTTTAGGTATACATATATTCCAGTGGAAGCTGATTAGCACAAAGGCTTTGTTTGGCAATACTAACCATGGTGATCTCAGGGAGTATTTGTCTGGATTTGTCTGGAAACTTCATATCATTATTGCCATTTATCATATGCATACCTTGAGCACATTGTGAGTTATGTAACTCTGGTAGTGGTAATATGGTCCATGAAAGAACATTGCTTTGGTTATATGATCTGTTTATTGGTTTTGATGGTTGAAGGCGTTTTCGACTTATGCTAAGAGAACAAGGTCCCATGATTGTTTTTATGCTTTATTTTGCCTTACGCCATAAATTTTGACACACTCTAATTATGTGAATGGAACTAAATTATGTTGCTAATAATGTGTTGCACCTATTATGCTTCCATCAATGGTCTCAAAGTTGAGAATGAGAAGTATAATGAAAGAGAGCTACAAAATGGGAAACTTAATTTCTCTATATTGTAAGTGTCAAGTGTGTTACCAACTCTACTGATAAAATTGGTAATTGCCCCTTATAATCAGGTTGTCCCCGTTGCTTCTATGTTAACTCCAAATCAATTTGAAGCCGAACTGTTAACAGGTTCCAGGTATTTGTTCATCTTAAAAATACCATTTATCGCAACACTGATCTTTCCGACATACTTATGTCAGCATAAGGTATATCTTTTAACTCACAGCATAGTGAAGCAGGAATAAGGGACGGAGGTAGTACTATAATGAAGCAGAGCTACAAAATGGGAAACTTAATTTCTCCATATTATAAGTGATCTTGGCTCATTATTCCTCTTTATTTACTGAATTTGCCAGGATTTGACTGAGCAAGATGGTAGGGAAGCTTGCAAAATTCTTCATGCAGCTGGACCATCAAAGGTTTGATATACTACAATGTTGCATAATTTGTTGCACTTCTTTTGCAAATATAATGGCAAATAGACCTACAACAGCCATATATGTAATTTACTGTTTACGGTCTTTGTTGTAATTCAGGTTGTGATAACAAGTATAGCATTGAACGGAGAACTTCTTCTAATTGGCAGTCATGAGAAAGAGAAGGTATGGAAAAATGACCGAGCTAATTAAGGAAATGTTTTGTCCATGGTGATTCTGTCAAGCTATTTTTGTTAGCTGGTCTGCATTTTCATGAATTCACATTCTCATTGAACAATTTTGACTATGATAGGGTGAACTGGATTTCAGTTCCCAAAATCCCCGCATATTTCACGGTATGTAGTTGTCTTGGTTCTGGACCTTACTTTCTTCTCGCATGGTAAATTTCTACTAATTCTAACTCTGTTATCTGCGAAGGAACAACAAATTCATTTTCAAATTGGTTTTATTTATTTTGGGAAATTTGACTTCCCATATAGCCACATAGGTGCTTTTATCTACACACAAACTTCATTTTGTACACATTTTTTTTGCAAGCATATATACCGTTTCTTTTTTTTTTGCCGATAATTAATTGATGTACGTCTCTGCAGAGGTTCAAAGACTCACAAAACTGAAAGCAGCAAGATTAAAAGAGCTTGTTATGAAGAAGAGAGCTGAATTAGGGTATGTATGCTCAAAGACACATATCCAAGCTGATCCAAGTACTGATGCTGAGAAAACAAATGCCTTGGTGGATTCTGGTAATTAACTCTCTGCCTCCCTCTCCTCCTTCACTCCCATATGTCTTCTCAAAGGTTGTAACTGTTTTTTTACAGGTTTGGTGGATCCATGTGAACTGTTGGCAAACATTGAAGCCCAAATATTGTTTCTTCTTGTGATGAGGAAAAGTGGCTTGAAGATTATAATAAAGTAAGCAGGCAATGATGACATCTCATTGGTGTGGTGCACTTTCCATATAATTGCATAGTTTATTATCCTGTTTCATGTTCATTCATAATCCCTGAGATTGTTTCTTTGGAGACAAATTGTTGTAGATAGGAACTCACATACACTTACCTATAATTATTTTTTCTTTCTCCATAGGCAGTTGTACATCCCTTTTACGCTGTGCATCGCACGTGTATTTAACTAGTTATAAGAGAAGATGGCCAAATCTTCCCAACTAAATTTTGATTCTGACCCTTGGATCGAAAGTTTAATTTGAATTTGTGGCCGTTGGATCAAAATCTTAGTGTATTGCTCTTTTCCTTATCTGGGATCGATTCGCATTGGTAGCAGTTTCATTCTCGTTCGATTCTCATTTCTTCTCCCAAGCCCTAGAAGAAACCGTCTGCAGGAAAAGAGAACGCAGATGAGAGTTGAGACGACCCGAATAAGGGAGAGGACAAGAGAGAGCAGCGACTGGAATCTTGAGGAGTAGAAGAGTTCGACACTGAGGTAAGAAGTCTCCTTCCTTTCATTTTCGTTTCTTAGGTTTATGGATTTGGGGGAGAATCGGGTTTCACTTATTTTGGGGGGAGAAGCTCAATTGGTCACCGGAGAAGAAGGGGAGGCCCGGTGGTAGAGCGGCGTCGGGGTGGCGACGAAGCTCGCCTTCCGGCGAGCTGTGGCTCCGGAAAGGAGCAGCGCGAAGCTCAATGGCTCACCGGAGAAGAAGGGGAGGCGCGGGTGGTAGAGCGGCGTCGGGGTGGGGACGAAGCTCGCCTTCCGGCGAGCTATGCCTTTCGCACACTGTTCCAGTTTGCAGCCTCAATCGCCCATGGCCGTGGTCTCTTGTCTTTCGGTAATATTTTCCCCGATTTCATATTCAGTTGGAAGAATTTTTGTGGTTCCATTCATGTTCCGCACAATTATTTCCCCGATTTCATATTTGTGGTTCCATTCATGTTCCTACGACCTACAATTTTTTTTTTTAATTTCTTCTTGGTTGGTGATTTAGTTTAAATAATGTAAACTGTTGCCTGGCACTCGTGTGTAAATGTGATGAACAAATGGGCTTCTTTTTTGCTTGTTTAGAATCTTATTTCAGTTTTGGTTGTTCAATAGTTAGTTGGATGAATTTGGAATGATGGGAGGGAGCTGTAACTATGTTAGTGTTGAAATTTTCTGCTTTTGCTGTTTTTTTCAATTTAACAGTTCACAGTTCTATCTGCTTCGATATTAAGACTGTATTAAAAGATTTGGTTTGGATGAAAAATTGATAGAATGTGATCCCTGGATAAATAATGACTTTGAAATGTCACTGATTTCGTGTCTCTAATTTACTGTCTAAATTTTACTTGTCTTTAATGTTGATTGTTCCTTTCTGAGGTCTGATATTGATGTCTTTCATTTGTAATCTTATCATCTTGCGCCTATATTTTGTCATGATTGATGTGGATGTGCTTGGGGTTTGTTTTTTTATTTTATATGTTGTACAAGGTTTTTATCCTTTACATGTTCTTGTTCAATGATAGAGGTAACCCATGCTCACTGGAAAAATAAATATGTACATAAATGGACACTTTGAAATAGTTGGGGTGTATTGAACAGGAATCTAGCAACAAATCTAGCGAAGAGGTAGAAGCAGCATGGGTTACAAGAACAGGAACATTCAAGCGGTGGTAAATGCGTGGACAGTGGTGGTGCGGCGAGGCTTTCGGTTGATTTGATCAGATGTGCTACCATTGCGGCGATGAAACTTCAGAAGGTTTATCGGGGCTATCGCACTCGGCGCATGTTAGCCGACTCCGCTGTGGTTGCTACCAGTGAGGAGCTCTGGTATTTTTTCTGTTTCCAATTTTTCATTTCATTCTCTTTGAAATGCCTCAAGTTGACGACGGCGACATCTTTGTGTGTATTTTATTTTGTACAGTATTGTTTATGTTCTGCTCCGTGTATATATATATATATATATATATATTTTTAATTAAGTTCATGCAATGAAATATGATCGGATCCGTAGTTACTGAGTTTATCTTCTCAACTCCGTTTCTCCTTTTTGATTAAATGATTCTAAAATGATTTACTGTATTATTTATTTATTTTTTTCTGTTGATGAAAAATTGAAGGTGGCAAGCTATAGAGTATGCTCGATTGAATCACAGTACAATTTCTTTCTTCAACTTCTTGAAGCCAGAGACAGCTACGTCGCGGTGGAATCGAGTGAGCTTGAATGCCTCCAAGGTAGTATATTGATCAATGAAATATTTGCACCATTCTGTGCAATCGCTGTTAATGACCGTCACAGGACTTCAAAAGTTCAAATGTTTTCTAAGAAAGAGACGGGTAACTGAAGGAAGTACAGGCCAAAAAAAAAAAAAAATCAGCGCCTAGAATTGAGATGGTTGTGGAAATTTGGTTTTCTTACTTATAGAATAATGTGGGCAGGTGGGCAAGGGTTTGTCTAAATATGCCAAGGCAAAAAAAGTTGGCTTTTATGCATTGGATTGAAGCTGTGAGTTGCAACTCCTTCTTCCCTTTTCATGAGCAAGAACAACCGAGATTTATAATATCAGCTCATAATTAAAATATGGAAATTGATAATGTGTCGAGGATGTTTGATCTAATTGCTGCATATTCGATCCAGATTCATCCGAGGCACCGTTATGGGCACAACTTACATTACTAATATGAGGAATGGAGTCAAGCCAGGTCTGGTCAACCCTTCTTCTACTGGTGAGAACTGAGAATACCTGGACGATGATTCTTACAGATTTTTAACTTTTAATCCGTTTGTATATATCTTAAAGATTGGGAAATAGGTCTAATATTGTGTCGGTATCCTGTTCATTGTGACCTCCCTTAATGATTTCATGGGGCCGAATGTTTGAAGCATTGTCAAAGCATAATTCTAGAATTAAGTTGCCCATATTTGTAGTTGAAATCCTTTGAGACATTTTGAACATCATATTCATTGGACAGGTTGGATGTTGGAGATGGCAAAGAGGTTAACCTTAAAGATTGCCCAAGAACAAAATTTCGTCAACAATGCATCAAGTATCTTGGACCTGTAAGTGATCAAAGTTACATTACTTGGTTGAATTGTTGTATCAGAAATCCTCTTTATATTTGTGGTGCCTATCCTGGAAGTCTTCTTGACAACTCAGATCATTCATGACGTTTTGGAATGTTGCTGATGCAAGCTTTGATTCTCTTTCTAAGTTGCTTTTAAAGAGAATCATTGTTGCATTTGTTATCCTTGGGATTCCGTACTTGTGTCGGCATAGGTGGTGAGAGGCAGACTCCTGACTGGTACAAGGACAAAGGGATTGAGGTAAATAACTCTTTTTTTTATATGATGTGCTATTTTCATTGATTTAGTGAACTCATACATGAACATAATACATCATGCACAGAGAAATTTCTTACAATCATCATTCCACTTATATTGAGAACATGTTATCAGGTGTTGTATGAAGATCCAGTTGCAGATATTGATATTGAAAAACAAACACTGACAACAAATTCTGGAAAACTGCTCAAATATGGTTCTCTTATAATTGCTACTGGCTGCACCGCTACTAGGTATTGTTGGCAAATTTTCCATCTTTTATGTTCAAGCTGAACCCATATTTCAATAGTTTAGGTACTATTAAGATTTGAACTTTGTTACCGTGGCCTTAACATTGAGCTGTGAATGCGGGGATACAAAACATTTAGGTTACCTCAGGAATCAGAATGATATAACAGTAGTGTGATATGGCATAAAAATAAAGTAAAAAATCTACAAATCCTAATTAATCACACAAACTTCTAAGTTTCTACCCATTCCCCAAGATTTTTTATAAGTGCTCTCTCTATCTTTTAAATTACATCCCAGAATATGGTTTCTGACTAGGTTTGAACAGATGAATTGAAACCTTCTGTTATGTGTCTTAAGATTTCAGATAAGATTGGAGGAGATTTACCTGGTGTCCATTATATTCGTGATGTTGCAGATGCCAATTCATTGATATCATCACTGGTAATGTAGTTGTTGTGCCATTTGAAGTTTATTTCTCTTTTACTCTTGTCATCGACAATAATACAAATCTTTCTGATGCTGCCTTCTCAGGAGAAAGTGAAAAAAATTGTGGTGGTTGGCAGTGGCTACATTGGCATGGAAGTTGCAGCAGCTGCCGTAGGCTGGAAACTTGATACTACTGTGAGTTGACTGTTGTACCTCTTATTGTAGATTTACCTGGTGTCCATTATACTATTTTATTTATTTATTTATCAAATATTTTTCTTTGGTGCCTGTTTTATAAAAGCTTCAGTTTTTAATGAGAGATTCACCTTTTTCAGGGAAAAGATGATTTTTTATTGCATGCTTGCTAATCTATTTGAGGAGTACAAATTTTCCTCCAGGTATCCTGAAAGGCAGCTCAGACTTGCTGCCTTTCTATTTGGTGAGCTCTTGTTTTGTTCTGTCATGCAATAATTTGTTTGCTCTATCAGTTGAAGATGTATAATTTTTGTTGTATGCTGCATTCATGGTTGAATACCGTGGTTGGTTGGACTGCTATGCTATCAGTTGTAGGCTCATGTGTTCTCTTTTACATATCCAATACTTATTTGAGTCTTTAGTAAGAAATATCCAAGTTGCTGCTCTCCTTTATCTTTAGATGTTGCCTTGCCTTGGCTATTTACATGTTGTTCTTTTTGCTAAATTTAAGAGTAGGGAATGGCATGTCATTTGGAGGCTAATCTATGGTTTTGAGATTTTGCTGTTCAAAGACGCTTAATATTCGCTTAATTTGAACAATTCATGCCTGTAAATCGATTGGTTACATATTACTGGTACGCACAATGCATTACCAGGAAACCTGCATGGCCTTCTCATTTAAGTAGTCTTCAGTGCACAAATTCGGTTTTCTGGGGTGGTTACTTTGAGTGAATTCCCCATTATTCCACATATAAGATTAATTTTGTAGCTGAAACTAACTTGGCTAAAGTTTTGTTTTAATAGTATAGATTTTTTTTTGTAATGACTAATGATATAAATTGGGTTTTTTTGCCTTATAGGAGCTCATGAATAAAATTTCTGTTTTGTACTTATATCTTTTTATCTTTTGGCCGGTGGGTCTCCAAGGAGCCTGTGATGCTGAGGAAAAGAGCGAAATTGACGAGGAGAAGTATGCTGTTATAAGTAGGGATGATGTGGTGGATGCTATTGCTTATTTGATGGCAAGATGCATTTCGGCAAACCCGAATGCAAAGGTATACAACTAATGAATTTTGGTAATGCTTTGCTGATAATATGTATTTAGAACAGTCCCTTGATATTTATGTTTTTCCTTTGCAGAAATTGACTCCCATGGAGCTTCAAAAAAGTGGGTTTACTGTTCGGGCCTTCCACCAAATGCAAAATTCAATTGCCATGTGAGCAATAAAAATTCAATTGCCATAGCATTTGTGCTTTCCTGCTTTTTCTTCCCTTGGGCGCCATGTTTTGTAATTGGTTTGCTATTTTATCTTTCATATTCTCCTCTTCAGATATTTGAAATTGTGAATGGTATAGTGGAAGTCGAAGGAGAGACAGAAACTCCTCCGAACAGGGACGGACCCTATTTTTGAGCGGCAATGCCTTGTAACCTTAAATGTCTCCTCTGCTGTATTTTTCCATGCATGTAGTAATTAATTTCGGAAAATTTTTTGGAAGGTCAGACTGCATGATTGGAAGAAGGGAACACCATTTGCAGATGACCAACGTATCTATAATCAATTGCCTTGGTGGGAGCAGGTAATAGGAAGTTTTTGACTGTTGTGCCAGGAGTTCCGAAAGTATTATTCTCATTTTTTAAATTAAAATTGGAGTTTGGATTTTTTTTTTAAAAAAAAAACATAAAATTATTTATCCTGTAGCTAGATATTATTTTCCTTCCCTTCACTTTGAATGTTCATAATTTCTTCTTTGTAGGCAATTCATATTTGGAGTGTGAAACAAAGTTCATTTCTGAAATTTGAATTTGATTGAATGTTTGAAGTAGTTTATTTTGTACTCTTGTGATGTTGATGAGTTAAGGCATCTTCTGGCACATATGTTTTGCCTCGTCTAGAAGGGTTGCTAGGTACTTGAAATGTCTTGGAGTTTTTTTTATAAGCTTGTTTAATATTTTCAAATTGTCTTTTATTTGCCAATTCTAGCTTGACTTCCACTGTTCCTTATTAAATGCAGATTGATAGCGAAGCACTGGCCAACAATGTCTATTTTGCCTGTTGTCATCCCTTGAATCAAGACAATCAAATGCGATGGAGTGTCAGTGGCACATCTGAGGTATGCACTTTCCAGGATGCTTTCTGCACTTTCTATTTTAGGGGCATATGCCAATGCTCTTGCTGTTTTCTTCATTCCCTTATTACAACACGATCCGCTGATAAAGAAGAGCTTATAGATCTTTTAATTTCTACCTGCTAGGGAACATGGCCTTTCCCTGTTACTACCTGATCCTCGATATTCTTTGATCCTCGGTATTCTTTGAGTTCTTTATAATTATATGTTTAATGAGACTCATTGATTCAGTGTCTCACAGTCTTCTTACATTGCAGACTGAATCAACAAACTCATCTAATGAGTCTTTCCTAATGAGAAAGGGAAAGCCCCGGAAGTGTCAAGTCGACTGACTGTGGTCTGCCAGAAAGTTGGAGATACTGAAATGCCTACTGGATCAAATTTTTGGTCCCCACATTTCTGGAAAATTCCATCGCAATTACCTTGAATCTGCTGGTTTCTTTTTTTTTTTTATAACTATTATGAGGATGATCCATAATTTATAATGTGCATGTGTTTGCCTTCAATGTGCATTTTATTGTGTTTGTATAGTGTTGTTTATGTCTCTTTACTTCCGTTGGATTGCATGTGCTTTGTTTTGTTTGCTCTCAAGTGATTTGGATTGCATGTTCTTTCTTTTTGGGATACCTTGCTAATTATAAGTTTGTATCTTTTCTTGTTCGACTTTCAGTCAGGAAGGCTTCGAACTACTGTATATTATATTTGCCAAGGAGTCATTGGTAGATGAATGAAGCAATTGGCAACATAAATGAGAAGAATGATGGAAATGAGCTTAGCAGTGATATTGGAATGGGCGGTGTCCTCATTGGTAAATGCGTCTCTTTTCTGAATTTTGATCGAATTGAATTTACTTATTTCACCGGATCTAAGAATGACTTGTCTAATACTCATATTTTAACTAAAGAAAACTTCCTGGAGTGCAGGGTTCTCAAACTTGCCTACCCATGCCAATTTTTTGTTTGGATCTGTATCAGTCTCTAACAGCAGATTCTGCCAATTGTACTAGGTAGCTGATGAATTTACGAAGAGACGGAAGGAAACAGAATGGTCAGTTGATTGATCATTTTCTGGGCTTTTAGTTATATTCCTTCTATGCCTAGGTGTAAGGCTACTCTATGTTGCTAACACTAAGCGATTTTCCAAACAGAAATCTTGAGTACTAGATCACCGTATAACAAATACTCCAATCATAGCCTTTACCAAATTGGTTAATTGAACCAAAAGCAAATGTCCTTTTTCGAGCAATTGGATGATTTTACTTTGTTTCTTTTGTTTTATTTTTCACATCACTCTGTGAACCAGATATGTAATACCCATTCTTTATACCGGGCTGACATTCTGCTTTCTATGAATTGATTTGTTCTCTTAGGTTCATAGAAGTTGATTTTGACACATATGTTTCACAAATGAGGAAGCCTCATGTTTGGGGGGGCGAACCTGAACTACTCATGGCTTCTCATGTCCTCGAGTAAGTTGATTCACTTTTGTATGCACAATAATATTCTTGGTGTCGGCTATTCTCCATTCAAATGCTTCTAATTTTTCCTTTTACCCTGGCCTGCTATATTGCCAATTAAATCAGACTAATTGTTGAAACTAAGAGAACATATTCATTTAAGTGTAAGTTTAGATCATTGTTCCTCGTCCTTTTTTTGCTGTGGCCTGTGTGATCCCACCCCTCTTTAACTAACTAGAATCATAAACTGGCAGGATGCCTATTACAGTCTACATGCATGATGAAGATGCTGGTGGCCTGATTATCCAAAACATTTTAAGTACTACTACTAATAGATAGGTTTCCTCTTTTTTTTTTTCGCATTTATAGTCTGTTAAATGTGACACCTAAATGAAACAGAGGGAGTAAGGTATATATTCTACTAAATAGTTAAAAGATATTTATTCTTCCAATGGTTTGATGACATTTGTGGGACTGGGACAGTGCTTGGCCACTCCTGTAGTCTCTTCTTTATGGGAAGAAAGAGATGCGGATAGGGTCCATTCTCAATTACTTCCATGATTACTCTTCCCTTGCTGATTGATGGTGATATTGTGGAAATTAGTTGATTTAGTGAAGTTATTTGGTACTTTCTTGGTGAAACCATAAAAAAGTGGAACAATGTAGCCATGCCATATTATCAATGAGGGTAGCTTATTGCAACAATCATTAGCATCCTCAATTATTATTGTGTGTGCCACTTCAAAATGACATATGAACAAAGATGTATATATAACTATAACAATGCCATAAGTCCAATTGTTTGTGATTTCAGTTGGAATGAAACATTAAGTCCATCAATGTACTTTGGAAACCATGTAGCTGTTTCTCCCTGCTTTAGTTTTGGCTTATTGACTTGTAAAGTGTTCTTTTAAAGGAATTGTCCACACAATCCTTGGCCATGAGAGAATATGTTAGAAATTGTCCAAACAATCCCCAGCAAAGATTTAGTTTCTATGATATTATGATGCTGTGTGTGCACGGTAGGGAAAAAAACGGTGCCAATTTACACGCTATACTCAGTTTGTTTGTCTGTTGATGAAAACATAGATTTTTGAGCAGTAGACACGCTGTCTTGCAGATAATGAATGGTCTTCAATGCTTTGTTTCTATTATTCTATAATTTTGCTCCATTTTATGTGATTTTGTTTGCTTTTGCGGTTGGTTTTATTTGATTTCATGACATTTTTCTTGATGCTTGTGCTACTGTTGCAATTTCGCGCTGCTATCCACCTCGGAAGGCTACAATTAATGCTGCCACCCCTACGAAAACGGAAAAGCTATCTCAAACGGGGTAGGGTCTCAATTTTTTCCTCTATTTTTAAAGCTTCTCTGAAAAATTCTACAGGGTCTTGTCATAATCCTTGCTTTCCATTCGATCTCTATTTCGGACTGGTTTAGATTTATTATGCCAAATTTGTATTTACAATAATTTCTTTGTGTGTGCAATTTGCTTTCCAATTGTTGAGGCAACTAAATCATAGATCACTATGTTGATTCGGCTGCCAAGAAGATTTAAATTCCTGTGCGCGGGTATGACTTTTGTCTCCTGGCTTGCATGCACTCCACCTGGATCTAATTACTTGTTTAAACGTACACACATTTAATCATGTAAATTGTTCTAAGTCACTTCTAAAAAATGCAACATAGTGTCATCATTCCTCCTACAAAGTATATCATATAATTCTTATGTCGTATTTATATTATATTGATTATGTCATATAAATATTTGTGTAAATAGTGCTATAAGATTAAATTTCATTCTGTTAGGCCGAGTTTGACCCAAGTTTTTTCATCTCGCTTCTGCTCCTTCGGGTAAAAAATCCAAATAAAATGTACCATTTCAAGCCATCCAAATCAAATGTTCGATGTACTGATGCGGGTCTTTGAGGCTTTCCAGTAGTTACTAAAGTGCTTATGTTAACATCCATTCAGAGGAAAATATTCTAGATGATCTTCAATATCATAAACTCTATCTTGAATCCAATTGCTAAAATAAGGTTACTCAATGGCTTGGTACTGATAATACTCTGTCACACCAATGCGTGATGGGGAGACGCCTCATCCTCGTGATCTTCAATTTTATCACTTTATCTCGGTGATTGGAGAATCCTTATTTTTTCTACAAAAATTCAGTAGCTAATGTTTTCCAAAAATGCACTTTTATTTTTATTCTCCTTATTTTATTGCTATTTTGTTTAGTTAAATTTTTACTGATTATTTATAATATTTTCATTTAGTATAAAAGAAATTAAATTATTTAACAATTAGAATAAATTCATAAATAACTTAAAATAAATTTAAAATGAATATATATTAATATAAATTAATTAACTTGTAGTTATATTAATTTATGTTCAATATAATTTATTAATCTATGGGAAAAAATTTATTTTAATTATTAAATCTAAATGAGAATACAATTTAAAAGAGAAGAAACTTAATTAATTTATATTAATCTATAATCTATAATTTATATGAAATGAAAATATTATAAATAACAAATAAATATTAACTCAATAAAATAACTATAAAATAAGGAGAATAAAAATAAAAGTACATTTTTTGGGAAAATATTAGCTACTGAATTTCTCGGTCGCTGACGTAATTTTTTTTAGTAAATGATAGCAGAAAAAATAATCTCTCCAACCACCAAGAGAAAGTGAAACAAAATTGTAGATCAATAGGATGAGGTGCCTGCGAGGGAATACACAAATCGGCGTGATAGAGTTTTACCAGTACCAATGCATTGAGCAACCTCATTTTCGCAGTTAGCCTACAACACTCTTTATGTTTTGGAACTACTAAATTCAGTATCCAAGAACTTTATCTCTATAATATATCATCCAAATTGTATCTCAGTATGTTTTCCATAGCAGTTTTTATGTTCTGGAAAATCGTGTGCTTATATTTCCACAACACTACTCTCTTCTCTTCAGCATCCTCAATGCACTTCAATTCCTTATTAATTCACTTGGTTGCTATTTCAACATAGGAAAAAAATTTATCATTTAAAACACAAATAAAGGTACCTCTACATCTAAATAAGTGTGTATGTATCTCTCTATGTATATATATATATTCCTTCGCAAATGAAGCGAACCATCACTTCAATAGCAAATTTTTTTCCGGTCGTACACTTGTGACAATATTAAGTAATAACTAAACTTCCATCAACATAATAACTACTCTCCGTCCCATTTGAAGTGTCATACTTACTATATTTGGATGCCCCATTACAAATATCATGTTTCCATAAATAGAAATAAATTTCCCCTCTTACAACTATGTGGACCGCATCATATACTCACAAATAAACTCTATCTTAATTCACGTGCCCAACAGTAACAAGACGTTTCAAATGGGACGGGGGAAGTATAATATAAGAAAACCACGTACACTCACCTAAAATTATTTCTTCTTTTCCATGGGCAGTTGTACATCCAAAATAGCTGTGCATCGCACAGCGAAGAATTTCTAGTATATATATATATATATATATATATATATATATATATATATATGCCTTACGCATTGCTACCATTTCAAATACCTAATTTGCCCTTCCAAATCGTCCAATCAACTTCTTTGTCTCTTTCTCCTTGGCTGTCTCCAGACTCCACTTTCTTGGACTCCACTTCCTCTCGGCTTTCTCCTCTGCACCTTTACCTCACCTTGATTCCCTTGCCATTGTTATGCCTGCCGATTTTTTGGAGCCTGCCTCCGCTGCAATGGTCATCCGATGCCGCCCTCTCTTTGTTCGCTCTCCCTATCAATGCAGCTGGGCTGTCTGTCTAGCCCTCTGCCATCTCACCTCCCTCATTATGCATTGCCGCCCAGAGCTTGCTCCTTTAGCCTTCGTCATCCTTATGTCGATTTCTTCTCCTCTTTCGACGTCGGTCTTCTGGTTGTTTTCCTCATTTCATATGAAATTCTCGCTGCATCTCCTCGCCATTCGACACCCTTGGAGTCCCCATCGACCGCCGTTTGATCGCCATTGTACTGCCAGTTGAAAACATTCCTTTTGAGCAACGCGTGGTGTCTGCTCAACCAGTATTCCTCTCTTCTTTTTCTGAATGAGTTTCACGCGAGCCCTAGCTACCGTGCTTCCGGTTTCCAACTCGAGCGCATCAATGTCTATTACAATGAAGCCAGTTGCGGCCGGTATGTTCCTCGTGCTGTGCTTATAGATCTGGAGCTGGGGACGATGGCTATCATTTCTTCCGGGGCGTCCGATAGATCTTCAGACCCGATAACTTTGTTTTCCGGTAGCCTGGTGCAGGGAATAATTGCATGAAAGGGCACTATAAAGAGGGTGCCTAGTTAATTGACTCTGTGCTTGATGTCATCAAGAAGGAGGCAGAGATTTGCGACTGCCTTCTAGGTAAATAATCCTTTTCCGCTTTGTACTTGTGTGGAAAATTCGGCCTAATTGTTGGATTGTTTTGCGTTTTGTTATTTCCTGTACTATCTACCGTGGCATTGGGTATTTGGATTCTAGGCTTTTAGAAAAATTGATTTTGTTCTGTTCAATTTATGTTATTATTATACCCATTGAGTAGTTGGACCCTTGTTATGTCAAATAGGTACTTTGTTTGCTTAGTGAACCACGTCAATGAGTTTACGAAAGCTCTTCTGACAAAATTGAATTGCAGAATTGATCTCTACTAAAATACGATTCCAATTGAAATACTGTAATGAAATGCATTCTGATCGATTTTTATATTATACTTAGAAGAAGGCATTGCTTTCAACCTGGCACACACTCGATGTCAGATGGAAGGCTAATTTTTTATTTTACTTCCTTCAGATCTTTGGGGAATAAAGGTACTGTAATATTGATCTTTGCTTGGAATTTAGACTTTTTTGGTTAGTTTCATCTTCCTTCACGCTAAATTTGTACTCCCTTGGTCATAATACTGTTGTACCATTGACTTTTCGTCCGCTTGCTCTGCTAAAATCCATTTGGCTGAGCTTGGCACTTAAATGTAAGGATTATTTTTTGTTAATTGTTTAAAGCTTTTAGGGGTTTAATGAGTGTGATTGACAGTTGCGCCTTCTCGGCTTGAGTTTGAGCCGGGGTTGATGATGACTGAGGATTTCATGCCTAGGGCACCAGAACAAGGTGCGATGTAATTTAGGTACGTAATTCAACTTAGTTCTATAAAATGATTTGTCAATTGTATCTTTAGCTTTGGTGGGATTGCTGCTAAATCTTAATGAATTTACGCACTAAATATGTTCGATAAAATGCTAGAGTTTTTCTTCTGCCCTTGCATGTATCTATGCATTTCTTGCACATTGTTAGTTACTTCTTCAATCACATTCTTGATTGATACTAAATAGGAAGATTATTTTGTGCTGAACTAAAAAGATTGAAGAGTTTAGGGTTTATTTCGGGTTACTTTCTACTATAAATGTCTAAATGCCATTGTTCATAAACTTTTTACAAATTTCAAGTATTTCTGATTTCTGATTGTTCAAATTTTAGTTTAACAGGTGACTGAAGGGCCTTAACTTTGGACAATATTATCGAATTTGTGTAGTCAGTCCAAAACCAAGTTGAGGTGATCTATTTCCACCCCTTTTGGTTTAGTTTCTTTGTTCGGGAAAGGTTTGTTCCTATGTCTAATCCATTCTGTCCCTATCATTAGTTTTAATTGATGATGGTGGCCTTCTATTAATCCTATTATTTATACGATCATCAGGCCCTTCTGTTAGGGACCATATATTCCATGATTGGTAATTGAATTCTGGTTCAGTTCTCTATGGAACCCCCAATGATTTAAATAAAATTAGGTGGTAAAAATTTAAGTTTCTCTATATGGCTTTTCTTCAAGTGGCGAGTGAAGGACAGAAGGTGTCAACCATTCAGAGGTCCCCAGGGAACTGACTAATTTTCTTGTTGGATCGTTCCACGGATCTACAAAATCAGGTACAATATTTTTCAATTCTTTTCTGTTAGTTTAATTTATTTATTCTTACCTCCACAAATATGTTGCATTGTATACAGTATACATGGAAGAGATGATTGGAAAAGAAAGTGGATGTTTTCTTAGTATTAAACTTGGCAAAAACATTGTTCACTGTGTCACTGTTTGTGACAATTTATTGAAGGTGCTCTTCTATTTGCAGTAGGAGTATGATGGTGTTTGGCCCATCTTTGTAGTAATTGACACTGGAAGATATTGAATGAGATTGTATTATTTTTAATCCTAACTAATTTTTGTTGGGAAAACGGCATAAACATCAAATGCCGCATTTGTTGAAGCCATCAAAGTAACAGTAAAGCCATCTAAGTTGAATTCTCATCTCCGGCGCCGAAAGTGTTGAAGCCTTCATAAGAACAGTTTAGCATATGTTCATTGTCTGGTCTATGTTTTCATTTCTATAAATAGGTATTTCGATTGTTGTAATTCTCAGAGCGAAGCAAAGCAAGATATACAAAGCAGCTTTAGCTAAACAACTCTTCGCTTTTAGTTATCGTTTTTAGATATCAAAAGTGTAAAGTGTTCTTGTGTGTGTGGGATTTCAAATCTACAAATTGGTATCAAAGCCATTTGGCTAATCCCAGGGGAAGTGAAAGAAAGCAGTACCAAAATTAGGGAACACATTGTAGCCGTTCCAATCACCATCTTCTCTCCCGCCGCTGTGCTCATCTTCACCGACGGACATCATCCACAGCTGCACCACAGCAGTTCTCTCCCATCCATCGATCTCAGGCACCGTCAACGCCACCGCCATCTACAACTCCATCATCGTGAGCCGCCGCAACAGTGCCTGTCAATCTTCGTCGTCGGTGCCACTGCTCACTGGAATCTCAGAGTTCTTTTGATTTCTGGAAGACTCCGTATTGAAGGCACTTGGTCATACACACAAGTGACCGGTGGCAATTAAAGGAGTGAAATGGCAAATATCACGGGACAAATGCCACTGCCGCAGCTTACGAAAGCAAATTACGAGAAATGGAGTATTCAAATGAAAGCCCTTCTCAGAGCTCAAGATGCATGGGACGTTGTTCAAAATGGTTTTGAAGAACCTGAAAATACCGGAAAATTGACTGCAGCTGAACAAAAAGCATTGAAATATGCGAGGTCCAAAGATAGCGGAGCCCTGTACATGTTATTCCGAGCCGTTGACGAATCAGGCTTCGAAAAAATATCCGGTGGCACCACCTCAAAAGAAGCGTGGGACATCCTTGAAAAATCATTCAAAGGAGTCGACCGGGTAAAGCAAGAGCGTCTCCAAACCCTTCGTGGAGAGCTTGAAACCATGAAAATGAAGGACCGTGGCAAACCAACTCAATCGGAACGGAGAAGAATTGTCCGATGCCAGAATTGTGGAGAAAATATTGAGATCATTAACCAATGATTTCGAAAATGTTGTGTGTGCGATTGAAGAATCAAAAGACCTCAAAGTGCTCACCGTTGAAGAGCTCGCTGGATCTCTTGAAGCACATGAACAAAGGAAAAAGAAAAAGAAAGAGGAGTTACTCGACCAGGCACTCCAGACCAAGGCATCAATTAAAGATGAAAAGATTCTCTACACTCGAAACTTTCGGGGGAGAGGACGTGACCGTGGCAATCATGGACACGGTCGTGGTATCCAAGGCAACAATTATGAAGGATACCATAGGGACAAATTTCAAGAAAGTCAAGCAAACTGGCATGGAAGAGGACGCTCTCGAGGAAGAGGCGGTCGATCAGATTATTCCCACGTCAAATGCCAAAAGTGCCACAAGTATGGTCACCATGCCGAAGATTGCAACAACGAGGGTTGTTACAATTGTGGCAAGATGGGACACTTTGCAAAAGAGTGTCGGGCCAATAGACGAGTGGAAGAGACAACCAACCTAGTAGTGGAAGACAAAGCAAATGGAGGTATTCTCATGATGGCGCACAACGATGTCAACGATGACACATCCTGGTACCTCGATTCTGGAGCAAGCAACCACATGTGCTATGATGAGCATCTATTCAAAGAAATGCAGAAAGTTGGCAATGGTCATGTATCATTCGGAAATGCATCAAAAGTGCAAGTCAAAGGCCGTGGTACGATATGTTTCACACAGAATGATGGCTTGATAAGGACAATACAAGATGTCTACTATGTCCCAGATCTCAAAAACAATATCTTGAGTCTTGGCCAGCTTGCAGAGAAAGGTTACTCAACCTTTCTAAAAGATCAGTTGCTGCACCTGAAAGACAAGCAAGGACGTCTAATAGCTCGAGTCAAAATGGAGAGAAATCGGATGTACAAGTTGAACCTGAGAAGCTTGCAGGGGAAATGCTTACAAGTTAAAGAAGAAAATAAAGCGTCACTCTGGCATCACCGCTTTGGCCACGTACACTATGATGGTTTGAAAAAGCTATTGAAGATGAAGATGGTGAAAGGACTGCCCAGCATGGATTTTGGAGGAGAATTTTGTGAATATTGTGTACTCGGGAAGCAAACAAGAGCCTCGTTTCAAAATAAGGCCGAATATGAAGCGAAGCATCCGCTTGAGCTTATCCACATCGATATATGTGGACCAGTTACTCCCGAATCTTTCAGCGGAAAGAGATACTTCATCTCTTTCATTGATGATTTCTCCCGAAGAACGTGGATCTATTTGCTGAAAGGAAAAATCCGAGGCATTCAAGGTGTTCAAAATATTCAAGGCGAGTGTTGAAAAAGAAACTGGCAGATCTATCAAAGCAATTTGATCTGATAGAGGAGGCGAATACACCTCGATAGCCTTCCGAGAGTACTATGAACGAGAGGCATAAGAAGATTTCTGACAGCACCATACTCGCCCCAACAAAATGGAGTAGCTGAAAGGAAGAATAGGACCATCATTGATATGGTTCGGTCGATGCTGAAAAGCAAGAAGATGCCCAAAGAATTCTGGGCAGAAGCTGTGATGTGCGCCGTCTACATACAGAATCAGTGCCCACGCATGAAGTTGAAGAATCGAACACCACTGGAAGCATGGAGTAGTAAGAAGCCTACCGTCTCTCATCTAAAGATATTCGGTAGTGTAGCCTATGCATAGGTACCAGATCCGCGAAGGATGAAGCTGGAAGATAAAAGCAAAGCATATGTTTTTGTCGGATCTGATGGACTCACAAAAGGGTATAAGCTGTATGACCCGATAAGCAAGAAGGTGATAGTCAGTCGAGATGTGCGAGTGAATGAAGCAAGTGAATGGGATTGAAATAACTCAAAGGAAGTTACAAACGAAGTCGTAGAATCGTTAGCCGTTGTTCCAACAGTTCTATCAACAAATCCTGAAATTGTTGAAGAAAATGAAGAAGAAGAAGATGAGCCTCGATAACCCCGGATGAGAAGTCTACAAGATTTGTACGACTCTACAGAGGTACATCTTGTATGTTTGTTGGCAGATGCTGAAAATATCAATTATGAAGATGCCGTACTAGATGAAAAATGGAAGGCAACCATGGATGAAGAAATTGAAGCCATTGAGCGCAACAACACATGGGAACTCACTGAATTGCCCAAAAGAAGTCAGGCCATTGGAGTGAAATGGGTCTATAAGAAAAAGATGAATGCACAAGGGGAGATTGAACGATACAAAGCTCGGCTTGTTGCAAAGGGATACAAGCAAAAGGAAGGAATCGATTATGATGAAGTCTTTGCCCATGTCGCAAGAATGGAGACAATCCGGCTACTCATTTCTCAAGCTGCTCAATACAAATGGCCAATATTCCAAATGGATGTCAAGACATCATTCTTGAATGGTGTACTACATTGAGCAACCACCAGGTTATCTGAAACTTGGAAGAGAAACAAAGGTGTTGAAGTTGCAGAAGGCGCTTTATGGGCTAAAGCAAGCACCGCGAGCGTGGAATACTCGCATTGATGCACATTTCAGGGAAAATGGGTTTGAGCAATGTCCCTACGAGCATGCTCTTTACATCAAGAAAAATGGAGGTAACATTTTATTTGTTGCTCTTTATGTTGATGACCTCATTTTCATGGGTAACAGTGATGAGATGATAGAAGACTTCAAGAGAAGAATGAAAAAGGAGTTTGAGATGACTGACTTAGACTTGATGAAGTTCTTCCTTGGTCTGGAAGTTAGACAAACAGAAAGAGGCATCTTTGTATCACATGAGACATATGCGAAGAAGATCTTGAAAGAATTCAAGATGGAGAAGTGCAACCCGTATCAACACCTATGGAACCTGGAGCAAAACTTTCAAAGTTTGATGAACGAGAACAAGTTGATCCAGGAAGGTACAGAAGCTTGGTTGGAAGCCTTCGCTACCTCACATGCACAAGGCCAGATATTGCACTAAGTGTTGACGTTGTGAGTTGGTCATGGAGAACCCAACTTACTCACACTGGAAGACGTTAAAGAGAATCCTCAGGTACATTCAAGGAACAACGTCACATGGATTGTTCTACTCGAAGACAGAAGATTACAAGCTGATTGGATACTCTGACAGTGATTGGTGTGGAGATGTTGATGATCGAAAAAGTACTGCAGGGTATGTCTTCTTTATTGGAAATACAGCTTTCACTTGGCTTTCAAAGAAGCAGCCGATCGTGACGCTCTTAACATGTGAAGCTGAATATGTAGCAGCATCCTGGTGTGTATGTCATGCTGTATGGCTCAGAAATCTATTGAGCAAGATGGAGATGAAGCAGTCAAGCGGAATAGTGATTCACATAGACAACAAATCCGCAATTGAATTGGCGAAGAATCCAGTGAATCATGAAAGAAGCAAACACATTGATGTTCGTTTCCACTTCATCCGAGATCATGTGAAAAGCGGAAATGTGGAACTAATGCATGTGACAAGCCAAGAACAAGTGGCAGATATATTTACAAAGCCATTGCCAAAGGTACTGCTCGACAAGTTTAAGAAGTTGATAGGGATGACAGATGGCAGAAGCATTTGAAGTTTACGGGGGAGTTTTGTTGGGAAAACGGCATAAACATCAAATGCCGCATTTGTTGAAGCCATCAAAGTAACAGTAAAGCCAGGTAATACCCGAGATTTTTTATCTGCATCCAAAGGAATAAAATTAGTTTCTTAATCCGATCAAGGTCGAAATATCTCCGAGCGGAAGAAAATAATTTATCACAATAAATTATTGCTCGGAAATGAAACACCGATAGATTCAAAAATTCAAAATGGAATAAAAGATGGAAAGGAAGCCCGAAGACATTCCATGAATTGAGTCAAAAGAATTGGAATTAAATTCAAGAAAGAAAAGAATTTTAATTCCAAGAACCCGCGAAGTCGGAAACGATTTAAATAAATAAATTATTACACGGGAGTCAAAAGACGACGAATTAGAAGTCGACGAATCCAAACGCGACGGACTCAAGATTTCGAATACGGGATCAATTCGAGACGAGATAAATTTAAGATAAGAATTTATAATCCGAGAATGACCCGAAAAATCGAGCCCGAAAATGTAGGAGGATAGAAACCCAAAAGAGAGTAGAAAAGGCCCGACGGGATCGCACGGCCCAGTCCGGACGCACGACCCAGACCCGGCCGCGTGCCCTCCGTGCGGTGTTAGGCCAAACCCCGCGCCAACCCCACGCCACTACAGAGGCAGCTGGCAACTTGCGCGATTTCGGAGACTTCTTGCAAAAATTTACGACCCCGACTTTGGAAACAGGATCTTGGCCGGGGGAAAGGCTATTAGGACGAGATTGGATGATCCTTAGCCTCATTCATCAACCTTTCAAACCCATCCTCATCCACAAACTTTCCCAAAACAAAAATACAAAGTTCTTACCTTCCGACGACTCTCCGACGAATTTCCGACAAGTTTCCGGCATCCAACGTCGACCGAGGAGGTGTCTAGATCAAGGATTTCAGACCTTGGATTGTTGGTAAGGGTTAGATTAGGATTCTCTATCGTTTCTAATCATAAATCATCATTCTAACTTACGAATTTTGACTTACAAACACAAATCGGAGCCAAAGGAAGAAGAAATCGGGTTGAGGAAATCCGTTCGTAGCCATCCGCAGATTCCGAACGACACGGAGACATCCTTTATCACACCCACTGTAAGGTGATACCTTTCATATCAATACGGGTGGTCTAGGGGCGTCCGAATTAGTGGCTTTGCAACGAAACGTAAAAAAATCGAACCTAAAAACCCCAACTTGCGCGTTTTCTGAAATCCGCTTAAAACCCTTATTTTGAGAGTTCAAACTGAAAAACTCAAAACTAGAATGTTGATCCTAACACCTTAATCTACGTTGTGTAAAAATTTCAGAGATTTTCATCAACGTTTACTTCCTCAAATCGCGTCGGACATAATCTGCGTTTTCAAACTTTTTCGAAAAACTGGCAGTGTATGTGCGCGAACTTGATGAGCATGTTTCTATGACTTCTAGTCCGAACCGATCTTTTCAATGTAAACAAAAGTTGTAGATAATATGTCTAATATACGTCCACCAAATTTCATAATTTTTGGAGTCCATTTGTGATGTCAAAAGGTCAAATCTTTGAACTTCGTCAAAACTGAATCCGGACAGCACACAGCCTGTGTAGTAAACTCGGTTTTTGACATGTTTCCTCACCTTAATTTGAAATCATTAAAACACAAAAGTTGTTCGTTAGGGTGTTTTTGATATTCTGTAGAAATTTCAGATTTTTTGGACTTGAAATGAATTTTTAAATTAAAAAGGCGAAAACTGCGACGTCAAACGATTTTAAATCGATGAGATTTTGAAATTTCAAAACAAACGATCGAACCCTTGAAATATGACAAAGCTATATTTTCAAAAATCCCGTTACACTAAGTTGAAACAATATCGGATACTTAGGTAGGGGGTGAGTGCTCTGCAGGGTGCCCCTCTAGCCTTTCTCTGCTTGCCTATAATGGACGCAAGATACTTGTATGAAAAACTACGCCAAAACGGAATGAGATACATGGCCTACACTCTCGGGAGTATCCGTATGGGTTTCCCGAGGCTCCGGAGTGTTACTGGGAATGGCGGATACGGCTGCGGCCGCCGGACGACCGGCTACACAAGAAACTTACGAAACGGCTGTGGCCGCCGGACGACTAGCTACACAAGAAACTTACTAAATTGGCTGCGGCCGCCGGATCGCCAGCTAAACGAAACTTACTAAATTGGCTGAGGCCGCCGGATCGCCGGCTAAACGTAACTTACTAAATTGGCTGAGGCCGCTGGATCGTCGGCTAAACGAAACTTACTAAATTGGCTGAGGCCGTCGGATCGCCGGCTAAAGGAAACTTACTACATTGGCTGAGGCCGCCGGATCGCCGGCTAAATGACACTTACTAAATTGGCTGAGGCCGTCGGATCGCCGGCTAAAGGAAACTTACTAAATTAGCTGAGGCCGCCGGATCGCCGACTAAACGAAACTTACTAAATTGGCTGAGGCCGCCGGATCGCCGGCTAAACGAAACTTACTAAATTGGCTGAGGCCGTCGGATCGCCGGCTAAACGAAACTTACTAAATTGGATGAGGCCGTCGGATCGCCGGCTAAAGGAAACTTACTAAATTGGCTGCGGCCGCCGGATCGCCGGCTAAACAGAAATTTACGAAACGGCTTCGGCCGCTGAATCGCAGGCTAAACTAAATATTGTTGAGATGGTGACGTAACGGGAAAAATTAAAAGACTTAATCCTTTTTATGAATTTATTTATTTATTTATGTCTTTAAATTATGTCTTAAATTTACGCCGTGCTTAAATTATTATTTATGAATTTAAATGCATGTTCAAGTATACAAATTAAATTCTTATCGTTCTTAAAAATTTTTAAAAATTATGTTCTATCTTATTTTTAAATTATGCCTTTACTCATGCTATTTAATATGCCATGTTTTAAAATTATGCCTATGCCTTAAATTCTCTTTTTTAAACTTAGTTTGGCTATGAGAATATGTGTATTTAAATTATTGTCTATTAATTAGTCGATATACATATTTTTGATATGCATGCTTAAAAATGAGTTTTTAATTATTAAAATTTTAAAACCCCTTTATTGCTACGTTAGGAATTAACTTACTCAGTATTTTATATACTGATAAAACCCGTTGTTTCATTTTTCTTTACAGAGTATGGAGAGATGGCATGAGCATGCACGCATATTGGGGCTCGGGAACTAAATTAATAACTATGAATGTTGCATTTTATTAGACTTAAATTATTTACTGTGTGTTTGGCCATGTAGGCCGTATCTATATTTCTGCTGCATTACATATATTTATATTTAGATATTATTTTTCCGCTGCAACTTATTATTAACTTCAAGTTATATACGACGGGCCGTTTACATATTTAAATGTTTTAAATACTAAAACCATAGCCTTGCATCTCTCTAGCAAGCGCAAAAAAGTCGTGTCTTGCTAGGGAGGTGTGGCAGTGACATCCCGACCTGGGTTATCAAGAACCGGGGTGTTACAAGTTTGTATCAGAGCCCGGACTATTTTTAAAACTAGTATTATTATTTTTAAACTATTATTATTTTTAAACTAGTATTATTTTTAAAACCATTATTATTTTAAAACTATCAGTGTTGAGCCCTGTTAGGTCCCGTTTGCGTGGATAACCAATTAAGTAGTCCTGAAAACTAGTTCAAGCACCTTTCGTGGACACGTTAAACAGTTTACGAAATTAAGCAGCGGAAAGTAAATAAACTGTGAAAATAAAGAACTCAAGGTTTGTTGACCCAGTTCGGCACAAGCCTACATCTGGGGGATACCAATCCAGGAGATTCACTAATTGTTTAGGTTTGATCCTCGATCTCAACAATAGTGAATTGTTTCGCCCAACTCCAATCACCAAGAGGACTGAATTGTCAAACCAAGACACTCCCCCTGTCTTGGTGAAGATCTCACCGACCTTGCTTCAATCCCTTGAAGGCTCCTCCTTCAAGTTTGCCCTTGGTCGAAACCTGTTGGCGACTCTCCTTGATCTTTTCAATTAAGCTCTTGAGTTTGACGCTTTCCTCGAAACCCTTGATTGAATATGTCAACTTCAATCAAGCTCTCAGTAACACTGTCGATCAATCCACCCGAGGAAGTGTTGATCGAATTTCTTCCTTCGAAATGGTAACTCGCGAACACGGAAGGAATATGATTCTCTTCTTCACAATGTCCTCTCAATTACTCAAATGTGTAAGTCAATTGTTCAGCTTGCGGATCTATTCCTTGGCCGCCCTATTTGAAGAGAATCGACTTTCCTCTATTCTAAGGCTGAAGATCTTGTTTCCATAAATGTGCGGATCCTTAGAATAGAGTTGCCCAGATTGAGAGATTTTGGTTTCCATACTTCGTGTGCAAGATCTGGGCAGGGAATCAACTAGCCGTTAGGAGTAATATCATAGCAGATTCGCCAGCATCTCTTCCCTTAATTTGTTTATCGCCTGCTGATGTGGTTGGTCCAACAAAGTAGTTCGGACATCGGTTGTGAACACATTCGCTCAAAACTAGTTCCCAACAATCTCCCCCTTTTTGGCAGAATGTGGGCCAGTTTATGAGTTGGTCCAACCGATGTCTAAACAATAAATACAAGAACAGAATTAAAGAGAACTTCCCATTGATTCCCAACCACCGATTACAAGTATTCCCCAAGGCAAGACAAACTAACCTAATGCTCCGTACAAATACGCCTATTAGAAATCTAGGAGCATTCACAACAAAACAAGCACATGGCAATCAAGATGAAATAAGATATGTAAGAGCACAAAATAATTATTTCAGGCCATAGTGCGATTGTTCATCAGTTCAAACAAAAGTTCATAACAAAAAAAACTTTACCCAGCAGCAGCAGCAGCAGAGGTGGTGCAGACTCCTTCCTTCAAATGTCCTGAGGAACCGATCAACATCATCGGTTAGATCAACTTCACTCCCCCTCTGGCACACATTTTGCCCAAAAAGGGCATATCACTCTGAGGCATCAGAGGAATCAGCATCAGACGCGCTGGACTCGTCCTCTGGATTGGTATCCAATGGTTCATCGTCATCCAACCAGACATCAGGAAGCTGCCTGAGCATCTTTTCCGCGGATTGGACCTGCATATGAACTTGAGCTTCCAACACTTTGAGATGATTGATATGGTCAGTGAGATCATCACGAAGCTGAGATCATCCTTCGCAGGGATCCTTCCCCCTGGTCCAGCCAGGTCTGGCTTCTTCTTGGCAAAGTTGGCAGAGAGCTTGAAGTCAGCAATATCCTCAGGACGATCATGTTTGCTTCCCATGATGTGAAGGTGCTTCAGGTACTCCGAGATGAGACCAGGGAATGGAAGTTGTGTGTTATACTTCCTCTTGACTTTTCCAGCAAACCCCAGCATTTGTTCAAGCACAAGTGCACCATAATTGATCTCATATTTCTGGTCTATAGCAAACAACAGTTTACACATGCTTTTCGACACAATAGAATGGTTAGCAGTGGGCATGATATTGTGAGCACACAATTTATACAGCATAGCAAACCTTTGAGTCAGAACTCCTGCACTTAAACCTTTTCCTTGAAATCTCTTCCCTTCCACTCCAGAGAGTGTTTCAGCAATAGTGTTCATAGGGAATTTTGCACTTCGAGAGTAAACAGATTTCAGAGAAGTGCGGGGTACCTGGAGAAAGCGATTTAAGGACCTCGCTTTGAGTTCAAACAGTTCTCCATTGGCATAGCCGAGTTCGAGCCAGGGGCTCTTGGTGTTGAGGACTTCGGAGCTCAGGTTTGCATAGAAATGCCTAACTAGCTGTCCCTTGTATTGTTTGATCTCAGTTCCCCAAAACAAAAGGGACCTCTCCTCCAGGTACTTGTGCCACCCCATCTCCTCGTATCGTTCCGCAGCAAAGCGAATTTCTGGATGGACCTTCATCTTCTCCAGGACAGTTGAGAAGTAGTGCTTGGACACTTCATAATAGAAGTCAATGGAAATCGCGTTCCCGGCATCAATGATTTCAGGTTCATGGTCCTCGGACGAGGATTCAGCAATCTTCCTTTTCTTGGATCCAGAGGCTTTGGCAGAGGCTTCAGGTTCAGAACGAGTCCGCTTTTTGGATTCGGACTCCTTGGGTGAACTCCTGGCAGATGGAGTTGGTACACGAGGCTCAGTCTGTGGTTCAACTTCTTCAACAGAATCTTCTTCAGCATCTTCATCAACTTCTTCTACAAATTCGCCTTCCTCCTCTTCAGATTCTTCATTGGATTCAGCATCTTCGCTTTGGGTGTCTTGGGACCCCAATTCTTCGGACTTTTCTTCAGTCGGGTTCTCCCCCTTAGTTGGATCAGGGGCATCTTCCTGAAAATGTTCCGTGTCTCCTCTCGATTCTATGTTTACATCATTATCGGAGCTTGAAGTTTCCTCATCTTCTTCGTCTTCTTCCTGTTCAATTTCAGTTTGAACTGTTTCTTTGACAGGTACAATTTCCTCAGGTTCTGGTCTCAACATATGCTTTCGCTTTTGACTAGCAGTCCAGGCAATTTCTTCAGTGATCAGGTTCACAGCATATTCCCTTTCATCATCACTTATGTCGATCATTGATTCATCTCCAGAGCTTTCATCAGCATCCTCTTGAACATAGTCTGAGTCGAGTTCCTCTTCGTCCAGTGGTTCAGTGACGGGTTCCGTCGCCTTTGGTGAACTGGTTTGAGTAGTTGGGGCAGTGGTGCAGAGGATCATCAGGGGTTGCTTCAGTGGTGGTGATGGGAGCAGGGTCGGTCACACCACTTGGTTCCACAGTAGCGTTCTTCGTGGGAGTTTTCTTCTTAGGCTTTGTAGTGGACACCTTCTGTGCATCCTTGGGGGGTGCCGATTTTGGGGGTGCAGCAGGTACCTTCACTGATTTCGATCCCATGGTTGGCAGGTTCTCCATAATAGAGTCCAAGGGCTCGAGTGCTTTGGCAACTTCTGTTTCCACAAGTTCACTTACGGAGGCGTTCTTCTTTGCAACAGCCTTCTCCTTGGATTTTGATGCAGAGACAGCCTTTCCTCTCGTCTTCGGAGCCTCTGAGTCTTTCTTCTTCAAGGCCATGGCACCAGCAACTTCTGCTCGAATGTCGAGAGGATCCTGAACACCACCGGGGGTTCCCTTTTCTCCGGCAGTGGAAGGAGAAGAGGAGTGAAATGGAACAGCAACTAAGGATGGAGTTTCAGAGATGGTTTGCTCCATGATCGCCTTCTGTACAGCCTTCGCACGTCCCTTGGCACTGGACTCCTCGGGTGAGATACCCTTTTTGCTTCCGGCAGTCGAGGAGGGGGTCGGGTCTTGTGATTTGGAACCTTGGCTTCCTCGTGTCTTCACCATTGTAGCTGAAAGAAAGACTTTTGGCAAGAACAAGTGAAGAGGAATATTGGTTTGCTTGTTACGAAATAAGAGGGACTGTAGAGATTATATGAGATCGAGAGAAGAATAGCTTAGGGAAATAAGATCACAGACGGATTTTGGTGAGAAGAAAGGAAACTTCCCTTGATTAAAGAAGGAAAGAAGATCACAACTTCCCATAACCATAATCATCACGTTTTTTAACGTGATTTTGTAGGTAACCGTTCCCGCCTCACGCGCCTGTCACATCAACTTCAAATTTGATTTAAAAAATTTTACTCTTCTTCTCAAGGTATGGATTGGATTCTGCAAATCAAGTCTTGAACGAAATATAGTCAGTTCAAATACATTTTTTAAGGTAATAAAATATATATATACTTAATTCAAATAAGGAAGTTTGCAAAAATAAAACTTATTCCACAGATTTAGGGATTTATGTGATCATGCATAGCCCGAGATCTCTTCTCAATTTTTCGAATCTTTCTCGATCAAGAGCCTTAGTGAAAATATCCGCATGCTGCTCAGTAGTTCCGACATGTTGTATGGACACTATTCCTTCTTCGACAAGATCTCTTATGAAGTGATGCCTGAGTTCAATGTGCTTAGTTCTCCCATGTTGAACAGGATTTTTGGAGATATTTATCGCACTCATGTTGTCACATAGTATAGTGAGAACTTCTTGATTGATTCCATAGTCGAGCATCATTTGCTTCATCCATAGCAATTGTGCACAGCAACTTCCAGCTGCAATGTATTCAGCTTCGGCAGTTGATAGGGAAATGGAACTTTGTTTCTTGCTATACCAACTAACTAGGTTGGTTCCAATGTAAAAGCATCCTCCGGTTGTGCTTTTTCGATCATCCGCATCACCTGTCCAATCTGCATCACTATAACCAAGTAATGAAAGATTAGACTCTTTAGAGTACCAAATACCAAGATCACTGGTTCCTGAGATATATTTGATCACTCGTTTGGCAGCCTTTAGGTGTGATTCCTTGGGGTCGGCTTGGTAACGAGCACAAACACCTACTGCATAGCTTATGTCTGGTCTACTTGCAGCTAGATATAAAAGGCTTCCGATGATGCTTCGATAGAGTTTCTGATCAACACTTTGACCACTAGGATCTTTGCTCATTTTGTCATTAGTCCCTATAGGCGTTCGAGCTGGTTTGCTGGACTCCATGCCAAACTTTTTGACAATGTTTCGGGCATACTTGGTTTGGCTTAGAAATATTCCATCTTTCTTCTGAGCAACCCGCAAACCAAGAAAGTAAGTTAGTTCTCCTACCATGCTCATTTCAAACTCCTTACCCATTATTTCGATGAACTGGTCTTTGAGCACATGGTGTGTTGATCCAAAAACAATGTCATCGACGTAGACTTGAGCAATGAGGATCCCTTTGTTCTCTCTTTTGATAAAGAGAGTCTTGTCCAAGCTCCCTCTTTCGAATCCATGTTCAAGCAGGTATTTGGAGAGCCTTTCATACCAAGCCCTAGGAGCTTGTTTTAGCCCATAGAGTGCCTTGTTGAGCTTGTAGACATGTTGAGGATGATGGGGGTCTTCAAATCCTTTAGGCTGTTCTACGTATACTTCCTCATTCAGCCAGCCATTTAGGAAGGCACTTTTGACATCCATTTGAAAAAGCTTGAATCCTAGCGAGCATGCGATCGATAGTAGTAGTCGGACAGCTTCAAGTCTTGCTACAGGTGCAAATGTTTCACTGAAGTCGACACCTTCGACTTGGGTGTAACCCTGAGCAACTAATCGAGCTTTGTTTCTAGTAATGTTCCCTTTTTCATCACTTTTGTTGCGAAAGATCCACTTGGTTCCGATTATGTTCTTGTCTTGAGGTCTTTCAACTAGGGTCCAGACTTCATTTCTTTCAAACTGGAGTAGTTCATCCTGCATAGCACTTATCCAGTGTTCATCTTGAAGTGCTTCTTCAACTCTTGAGGGTTCGATCTTTGAAGTATAGCAGTGCAAGCCTGCAAGCTCTTTAAAGTCGATCTTTTTCCCTCGAGTCTTTCTCCTTTCATTTACATCACCAATAATGTCTTCAGGGTCATGATGCTTGTGAATGCGTCCATTTAGGTCCTTTTGAGGTTCTGCTTCTCGTGACGAGGTGTCCATGCTTGGCGTTTGGACTCGTTTGGTGGACTGTTCATCAGAAGTGGGTGGAGTTGTACTGTGTTGATCATCCTGACCACTGGGAGTTTCATCATCATGAGGAGGAACATCCTTTTTGCTGGTCACATCTTCTATGGTCACATTTGTGGACTCCAGTACTTTCCTTGTCTTAGGAAGATATACTCTATATGCACGACTTGTGGTAGAGTATCCCACAAATATTCCTTCATTGCTTTTTTCTTGAAACTTCCCAACATGTTCCCTGTCATTTAGAACAAAACATTTGCTACCAAAAATATGAAAGTAAGTAATTGAGGTCTTTTTACCGTTCCAAATCTCATATGGAGTCATAAGAGAGTTTGGCCTTAAGTAGACTCGGTTTATGGTGTAGCATGCTGTGTTCACGGCTTCGGCCCAAAGAAATTCAGCCACTTTCTTTGAGTTGAGCATCACCCTAGACATTTCTTGTAGGGTTCGATTTCTTCTTTCGACTACTCCGTTTTGTTGAGGTGTTTTTGGCGCCGAATATTCATGCTTAATTCCATGTGTAGCACAGTATTCTTCAAAGGATTGATTTTCGAACTCTCGTCCATGATCACTTCGAATCCGTTTTACCTTGGTGTCCTTTTCGGTCATGAGTCGATTGCACAGCTTCTCGAAGGCTTTGAATGTGTCACCTTTTTCCCTGAGAAAATCTATCCAAGTGTACCTGGAGTAATCATCAATACATACAAAAATATATTTTTTACCTCCCAAGCTTTCAACTTCCATTGGACCAATAAGATCCATGTGCAGTAGGTCAAGACACTTCGTTGATCCAGGGAGTTCAGATAGTTTGTGAGAACTCCTGTGTTGTTTGTTCTTGGCACACTCGTTGCAGAGAACTACACTCGATTTATTGAATTGAGGAAGACCTTTGACTGCCCCGAATCTGCTGAGTTTGATAAGATCTTTAAAGTTAAGATGTCCAAGCTTTTCATGCCATAATGTGATGTGATCCTTACCTGCAGCTGCACCAAAATTGCAAGTTTGAACAAGATGATAGCAATTATTTTTAGAGCGCAAACCTCTCATAATGCATTCTTGATCTTGATTGAGCACTTGACAATCTTTCTTGGTAAACTGCACCACAAGGTCCTCATCACACAATTGACTTATGCTTATCAAGTTTGCTTGGAGTCCATCGACAAAGAACACAGGTGACAGTTCCTTCGAGCCATTGTTCTCAATGGTCCCTTGACCAGCTAGGGCACCCTTTTTTCCATCTCCAAAAACAACGAATCCTCCATCAATTTCTTTGTAGTGTTTGAGCAGACTCCTTTCCCCTGTCATGTGTTTGGAACATCCACTGTCGAAGTACCACACTTTGTCTGCAGCATTCTTCTTCTGTGAAAGAAAGGCAACGTGACATTTGTTCTGAATTTTAGGAACCCATTCACACTTAATGGAGATCAGCTTCATCTTGATTTTGTCATTTGGCCAGATGATGGGTTTCCCTGTTTGTAGATCTTTTACCAAAATTCCACAGTTTTTGGTTTTGTGGCCTTCAAGCTTGCAATAATCGCATCTGAGTGGGATTGGAGGTGGAGGTCTCCTTGTCCATTTGTTTCTTCCTACAGGATGGAACGATTTCTTGATAGTTCGGGGTTCACTTAGCATTCCTCCGGACACAAACTTGCTTTTCTTTTCTCCTCGTGAAGTTGAGGCTTGATATCCCAAGCCTTGTTTGTTGTTGCTCGGTCTTCCCATAGCAATTACATCATCTAACTTGGCTTTTCCTTTGTTTAGAGCCGCCAGAGTGCTTTCAGCCTTGGCAAGTTTCTCTTGAACTTCGGTGAGTTCTGTGTGAAGAGCGTCTTTCTTTCCAAGCATACTATAGGACCACAGTTTATAGTCAACTTTTTCAACCTCCAGTTCCTTGTTTTCTTTCTGAAGCTCAGCATTTTTTTCACGTAGTTCATTCACCAGTCCAAACAGCTATGTGGACGCCTTTTCAAGTTCCTGATTTTTGCATGTGAGACTCTGGAGTTGTTCCTTTAGGCTTTCATTCTCGACATGTAATTCTACTGATTCAGCAATGGATATTTCCAGCTTCTCGAACGTTTCTTCATAGAGATCATTGAGTTTACTGACGCTTTCATCTTGATTCCTAGCAAAAGAGTGAACCATGTTAGAGGAAACCATATTGACTGAGTTGGGACCCATACCTGTTTCGAGTTCATCATCACTGTCCGAATCCCATGTGCCAACGAAGGCTACTCCATAGTTTACACCATGTTCATCAGACTCCTTCTCATCTTCAGAGTCACTAAATGTTACTTGATAGGATTTGCTGGACTCCTTTGGTCTGAGATTGGCACAGTCTTTTTTCATATGGCCTCTTCCCCCACATTCAAAGCATATGATCTCCTTGTCATCCTCAATCCTTGAAGATTTTGGTTTATTTTTGTCGAGAGACTTCGAACCTTTCTGAGTGGATTTAGAGTTTGATGTCCCGGCATCTTTTTTCATGGAGGAGTTGAATCTAGATCTACGGTTCTTGATGATCTGATTTAGTCTTTTGGACAGCATGGCCAGTTCTTCTTTGTCACTGAAGTCATCATGATTTTCCATGGATAAATCTTCCTCATCCTTGGTCGTGGATTTGAATGCCACTGGTTTACTTTTGGTCCTGGGACAGTGATCCATTTCCCATGATTGTAGGATTCCCATTAGTTCATCAACCTGCAATTTATCAAAGTCTTTGTATAGCTCAAGTGCTGCGACCTTTGCATTGAACCTTTCCGGAAGCGTCCCAATTATTTTTCCTACAATGTCCTGTTGAGAATACACTTTGCCAAGCTGAAGAGCTTGGTTGGTTAGATCACGGATACGACCAATATATTGGCCGACAGACTCATTATCATCCATAGAAATCTTATGAAATTGTGCATCAAGAGTAATGATTCTAGATTTCTTTACCGGAGCCATACCCTCGTTGGTATTGGCTAAAGTACTCCAGACATCGTATGCAATCTTACACCCAGCGATAAGTCTGTATTGATCTTTTGTGAGAGCATTGTGAATTGCATTCAGGGCTTTGGAGTTCTTTGAAGCGGCAAGCTTCTCAGCAGCAGTCCATTCACTCCTTGGTTTGATGGTTTTTACACCGTCCTCTTCTTTTATTGGTGGATGGTATTGATTTTCTACTGCATCCCAAGCCCCTTCGTCCAGAGCAATGAGGAAAGCCTCCATTTGATCTTTCCAATATGCATAGTTTGATCCATCGAGCAATGGTGGTCTGGTTACAGATCCGCCTTGTTTTCCATGCCTTTGTCTGGATCTCGCTTTCCAAAGCGTGTGCGCTCTGATACCAATTGTTAGGTCCGTTTGCGTGGATAACCAATTAAGTAGTCCTGAAAACTAGTTCAAGCACCTTTCGTGGACACGTTAAACAGTTTACGAAATTAAGCAGCGGAAAGTAAATAAACTGTGAAAATAAAGAACTCAAGGTTTGTTGACCCAGTTCGGCACAAGCCTACATCTGGGGGATACCAATCCTGGAGATTCACTAATTGTTTAGGTTTGATCCTCGATCTCAACAATAGTGAATTGTTTCGCCCAACTCCAATCACCAAGCGGACTGAATTGTCAAACCAAGACACTCCCCCTGTCTTGGTGAAGATCTCCCCGACCTTGCTTCAATCCCTTGAAGGCTCCTCCTTCAAGTTTGCCCTTGGTCGAAACCTGTTGGCGACTCTCCTTGATCTTTTCAATTAAGCTCTTGAGTTTGACGCTTTCCTCGAAACCCTTGATTGAATATGTCAACTTCAATCAAGCTCTCAGTAACACTGTCGATCAATCCACCCGAGGAAGTGTTGATCGAATTTCTTCCTTCGAAATGATAACTCGCGAACACGGAAGGAATATGATTCTCTTCTTCACAATGTCCTCTCAATTACTCAAATGTGTAAGTCAATTGTTCAGCTTGCGGATCTATTCCTTGGCCGCCCTATTTGAAGAGAATCGACTTTCCTCTATTCTAAGGCTGAAGATCTTGTTTCCATAAATGTGCGGATCCTTAGAATAGAGTTGCCCAGATTGAGAGATCTTGGTTTCCATACTTCGTGTGCAAGATCTGGACAGGGAATCAACTAGCCGTTAGGAGTAATATCATAGCAGATTCGCCAGCATCTCTTCCCTTAATTTGTTTATCGCCTGCTGATGTGGTTGGTCCAACAAAGTAGTTCGAACATCGGTTGTGAACACATTCGCTCAAAACTAGTTCCCAACAAGCCCAAAATTTTTCTAAGCCCAAATTTTTAGCCCAATATTTAATTACTATGTTGGCCCAATTATTTTGGCCCAATACCCTTGTTTTTAAATAAGCCCAAATAATTTTTTACTTTTGGCCCAATATAGTGCCCCAAACATTTTACCCTTATTCTTTAAAAATCTATCCATGGAGTATATTTATTTTTAGGCCCGTGGATAATTAAATAAATGCATTACATAGATTAAATTTTTATTGCGGGGATGCATATGCATACATTCATTATTTAAAAATCTTCAAAGTATTTATTTATCTTATCTGTATAGATACCGTTCTTATTTTAGTGTTCGATTTGGCCTTGACTTAGGAGCGTTAGCTTGAGACTAATTGCGCCTTAGTCCTAGATCTTGATCGCCTATGTTTAGCGCTCCCATATCTCATCTCTACCATTGTCATTCGAACATATAGATCTTCCTGAACTCTAACTTACATTAGATTAAAAGCTCATCTTTGCGTGCTTTCAAAACAGAAAATGGCACCTAGAGGAAGATCTAGAAATCCACCCATCCCACCCAACACCAACGAAGAGCCACGACAACCCAATATACCTGTACAAGACGTTAATGCACCCAATCAAGGAGGACAAGTAGCCTCCATACCCAAGAACTTAAGTGACCGCTTGAGAACTATAGAGGAAGCTTTGGTTGCCTTGGAAATGCACTAATCAACCAAGGGCAAGGCAAGAGGAAACGGGACCACGGAACCGATAATTACTCAGGTAGGAACCATATTCGGGGTGGCCCGAATAGACCACCTCAAGGCAACAGTAGAGGAAACAAAGGGATAGTCTTCAACCATGGTGACTATGCGCCACCATGCCCAAAGTGTGGTAAACCACATTATGCGAGAGGATGCCCTAAACCTGGCGCTTGCTATCGATGCGATCGACAAGGTCACCGACTACGTGAATGCCGGACTCAGATGGAGAACATTGACAAGCGAGAAGATTTGAATAGGCTGGATTTGGTGAACGCTCAGCAAGCAAATCAAGGAGGAACTGTAGGACGATTGGACGACGACGATCAAGTCAACTTACCAGCTCAATGAGAAAGGGGTTGAAGGTAGCGATACCCGAACCTTCCCTAGAATAACGTATAGGCAGTTATGGGGACATAACTGAAGTCCTAAGGGGAGAGGATGTAATACCCCGTAATAATACGTAGACATTTATTTTTAAGCCCGACCCGAATATTTTGTATCCCGAATAAACAAATTCAAATTGTTTTGAACTACGTAATGACTTGATCCCTTCACGGGGTATGTAGGCAACTTGGAAATTTCAATTATGTGTTCAGTCACAAAATAATAAAATAAACAAAAGAACCCTAACTCTTAGCGCGAGAAAAGACGAAACACAACTTCGAGGACGAAGTTGATTATTAAGGGGGTAGACTGTAATACCCGAGATTTTTTATCTGCATCCAAAGGAATAGAATTAGTTTCGTAATCCGATCAAGGTCGAAATATCCCGAGCGGAAGAAAATAATTTATCACAATAAATTATTGCTCGGAAATGAAACGCCGATAGATTCAGAAATTCAAAATGGAATAAAAGAGGGAAAGGATGCCCGAAGACATTCCATGAATTGAGTCAAAAGAATTGGAGTTAAATTCAAGAAAGAAAACAATTTTAATTCCAAGAACCCACGAAGTCGGAAACGATTTAAATAAATAAATTATTACACGGGAGTCAAAAGACGACGAATTAGAAGCCGACGAATCCAAACGCGACAGACTCAAGATTTCGAATACGGGATTAATTCGAGACGAGATAAAATTAAGATAAGAATTTATAATCCGAGAATTTATAATCCGGGATTTCGAATACAAAGTTCTTACCTTCGGACGACTCTCCGACGACTTTCCGACAAGTTTCCGGCAACCAACGTCGACTGAGGAGGTGTCTAGATCAAGGATTTCAGACCTTGGATTGTTGGTAAGGGTTAGATTAGGATTCTCTATCATTTTTAATCATAAATCATCATTCTAACTTACGAATTTTGACTTACAAACACAAATCGGAGCCAAAGGAAGAAGAAATCGGGTTGAGGAGATCCGTTCGTAGCCATCCGTCGATTCCGAACGACCCGGAGACATCCTTTATCACACCTACTGTAAGATGATACCTTTCATATCAATACGGGTGGTCTAGGGGCGTCCGAATTAGTGGCTTTGCAACGAAACGTAAAAAAATCGAACCTAAAAACCCCCACTTGCGCGTTTTCTGAAATCCGCTTAAAACCCTTATTTCGAGAGTTCAAACCGAAAAACTTAAAACTAGAATGTTGATCCTCACACCTTAATCTACGTTATGTAAAAATTTCATAGATTTTCATGAAAGTTTACTTCCTCAAATCGCGTCGGACATAATCCGCGTTTTCAAACTTTTTCGAAAAACTGGCAGTGTGTGTGCACTTGATGAGCATGTTTCTATGATTTCTAGTCCGAAATGATCTTTGCAATGTAAACAAATGTTGTAGATAATCATGTCTGTTATACGTCCACCAAATTTCAGAATTTTTAGAGTCCATTTGAGATGTCAATAGGTCAAATCTTTGAACTGCGTCAAAACTGAATCCGAACAGCACACTGCCTGTGTAGTTTTTTTTTTTTTTTAGGCAAATGAAATTTATTTCATTAGTCACCAAAGAAGCTCAACCCAAAAGGTACAAATAAGCCCACTGGAGACACAACCGCAACTAAGGACATGAAGACTCAACTCAAATTACACAATGAGTATACCAGCAATCAGACAAATTAGACAATCTACCCACAAGATCATCCCTATCCAGTACAATAAGAAGCTGCCCTATGTCCTGAGGCCACCCCCTGAGACCAGCTTTCTTCGTCTTCTCAAGAATAGCATCCACAGCATGATACACGACCTCGAAAGTAGCTTTTGCAACGGAGTGCTGACTACCACCGCAGACAACACCCGTACGGAAGTCCCTTTCATCAAACCCCCTGAATATACTAGAAATCTCAAGGAGCAAGGCACAACAACACTCCATTCCTTACTATTTAATGATGTCTCTCCTGCTTCTATTTTCAAGACCATAGCATCAGAACACAGGGACTAGATATAAGTTAGATCAGGGACAGGCAGTGGGAAAGAAACAGTTGAAACGTTGTTAGAACATGATAGACCCGAAGCTAATCAAGCAAGCAAAAAGGGATCCAAGCATTCGGCCTCAACAAAAGACATTCCAAGATCACTTCCAACACTCACTTCCAACACTCAAGGCTAACCGTCTGATTACTCTTTTTAATCCACCCCTTTACAAAAACAAAGAACCCAACCCCTCTTACATTACTACTTTTGCTTATAGAATGTACCTGCAGCATGTTAGCTGCTTCTGCATATTTTGAACTCATTATACCTTTTTCATTTTTTTTTTCAGCAGCATAAGAAACCTGACAACCCCATTTGAACTACATGCCAGACATAGTAACCTCTCAATCTTAAATAAGAAAAAACACACCCTTCCCTTATGCAGAACCTACCCGTCACCATAATGTACCCGATCCCAATACTTGCATTTCTCAATGATCTTTAGAAAACAGAACATAAACATTATCATTAGAATGAGTGTAGGAGAGGAAGTGGCCTACAACCTATTCCCTGATATCCGATGCACTGGGTTGAAATGAGCAAGCTTGACATTATTAATTAGCAAGTTCAGGATTTTTATAATGTTCAAATCTCACCGGGTATTTTGTCCGTAGGCTTGAATAATTCATTGCACAAGATCATCATTTATCTGGCGATCCAGTGTCAGCAACATAGAGTTTCGGGCAGCTTCAAGATCAATAGCTATCTCTGAAAAGCCAAGAACCAGCATCTTCCCGTAGAACCTGCTTCTTTGTAGCACCGCAACCGTAGACATTAGTATCACCTCAAAGCACATATGCGCCCCATCGCCAGCACCTTCAAAGCCTAATGAACACGACACGACCACACAAGGACAAAGAAATTGCCAGAACTGGACACGACACGACACGACCACACAAGGACAAAGAAATTGCCAGAACTGGACACGACATGACACAACAAAGACAAAGAAATAGCCAGAACTAGACTCAACACGACACAACAACGGCAAAGAAATAACCAAAAATGACATAGCCAACATAACACAACACTACCACACAGACATATCCCGAGACTCATCAGAAATAGACACGACACGACACTACGTAGCCTAAGAGACCCGACGCGACTCGAAAATCACCAAACCAATATTAACACTACACTAATTCGGAACTTAATTTGATTCCCTATCCACGATTCTGCTATTTACTGGAATCATTTTACTGGGATGAAAATCCCCCGAATAGAACTTTTTTAATGCTTATGTAGAACTACAAAGTAAGAACCATTCGAGTTGATTAAATTAATATCGGTAGATCATTTATCAATCATTCATTGAATGATAAATAACTACAAGTGAGGGAGATATACGATTTAAATAACGGAAAATCCAATATTTAAAAATAGTATCGAGAATAACTGGAAAAGTGGAAACAAGACCAGATATAATTTGATCATTATGACCACACATTGAAACAAATACAAACAAACTGACTCCATTACCCTCACCACTTCAAATTACTCTTCACCTGCCGCCCCACGCTTCGCCCTATGATCCGCCACGGAGTTACTCAACACCCTACATCCCCAGCAACCAACCCAGTATGAAACCATTGTTCAATTTGGCATTCCCCCGAAGCTCCTACTTTCGCCCAATGACCCGCCAAAGAATTACGTTCCCTCAAAACATGTTGGAACTTTACCACCCTGAGCAATTCACAACCGCTGCTATATGTCCAATGAATCTCTGAAGCCACCAAGGGACCTTCTTTGGATCTGCCAACCACTTGACGACATTGACAGAATCGCTCTCAAACACCATCTTCTGAAGTGGGAATCCTTGATCTCTAATAAGGGCTTGACACACCCTACTAATAGCTTGAAACTCTGCCTCTGTCGAATCTGCGGTCCCGATTGAATCAGCTAGAATGAAAATCACAGTCCCTTCATCATCTCGGATAACCCCTCCTACCCCGGCCGACCCCAGATTGCCTAAAGACGAGCCATTCGTGTTGATTTTCCAACACCCCCTCTCAGGACGGATCCAAACCAGCCCCTGCCTAGGCATCCTCACTATCGCCCTTCCCGCTCGAAACAAAGATTCAGGGAATTGATTCTCCATCCCGCATATGCTCAGCTCGTTATAGCTTCCAGCCGCTTGGCACCACAACTTAACTCTCCATTGTACTTCAGCCATAGCTTCCCCTATATCTGGTAGTTGCCCTTTGAACACCGCGAGATTACGCATCTTCCAAATTGTCCATACAATCGCAACACCAGTGATAAGCCATACTTCCCTTTTGTTAAACTTCATATCACAAAACAGCCACCAATCTAACAAGTTTACAACTTTCCCAGGGATAGCCCACTCTACCCCGAACCAAGCAACTCCTTGATACCACACCTCCCTCGCTATTTCACATTGACAGAACAGGTGTTCATGTGTCTCACCACCCTTCCCACAACAAGGGCACTGGATAGAATCATTCGTAATGCATCCCCTGTGTACAAGCATCTCCCGGACCGATAAGGCAGAATTGAATAATTTCCAAACCACCAACTTCGCTTTCATAGGAACCTTGATCTTCCAGAGCTTGCGCCACCTGAATTGAGAATCAGCCCCTGCATCCTCCTGACAGGACTTCAGACACGAGCGAATAGAGAATCCCCCATTCCCCTCCCGCGTCCAAACTACTTTGTCCTCGACAAATCTGCTCAACTTTACCATTCCCAAAACCATAATGAATTCTTTCCATACATCTTTCTCCCAGTCGAACAACACCCTCCTTAGAATAATACTCCAAATCCACTCAAACCCCTCCCAATAGCCAATGTCTTTTATCATCCCTTCCTTGTTTACTGCTAGTGAATATATCCTAGGAAACATCTCTCTCAATGATCTTCCTTCATCTAACCAAACATCATGCCAAAACCTTGTGGCGCCCCCATCTCCAACAATAATTCTCAAACTACCACCAGGATTCCCTTCGCCAAACGATCCCATGATTTACAAATATAACCCCAAAGGGACCTACCTGTTCTCGCCTCCGGCACCATGGGGGATTTGTTACAATAGTATTTAGCGTCGACCACCTGTTTCCAAAGTGAGTGTTCATTGCCAAACCTCCACCTCCATTTCAAAAGCAAAGCACTGTTGATGTCCTCAACCCTCCATAACCCCAGTCCTCCTACATCCTCGTCCATACACACCTTGTTCCAACTTACAGAATGTATTTTCCTACCTCCTTCCAAATCATTCCAAAAGAAACCCCTTTTAAGTCTCTCTAATCTCTCAGCCACCACCCTTGGAATCTTGAATAACGATAGAAAGTAGATAGGGAGATTGTTTAGAACAGAGTTAATAAGACACACCCTACCCGCCTGTGATAGGAGTCTCCCTTTCCACCCGGCCAATCTTTTTTCGACTTTGTCCAACACAGGGTGCCAAATATCGGAGCCATTAATTCTTCCACCTATTGGAATCCCCAAGTACCTCATAGGCCATCTACCAACCCCACAACCTAGAATTTCAGCAGCAGCTCCCACCAATTCCTCCGAGCAATTGATCCCGAAAATGCTGCTTTTACCAAAGTTTATACGCAAGCCCGTTGCCAAAGAAAGGCACATCAATATCCTCTTAATTAACAGCACCTGAGAAAGCTCCCCTTCACAATAGATTAATGTGTCATCAGCGTATTCAATATGTGAAATTACCAGTCCATCTTCTCCAGTTTTCAGCCCCTTAAGCAGTCCCGAATCTGTAGCGTTGGACATCACCGTGTTTAACACCTCAGCGACCAGAACGAATAGGTAGGGGGATAAGGGGTCGCCTTGCCGTAATCCTTTTTGCATACTGAAAAATTTCGTAGGAGAACTGTTTACCAACACAGCCGCAGAAGCCGAGGTTACACATTCCATAATCCACTTCAACCATTTCTCGCCAAATCCCATAGCCGACAATACACCGGAAAGAGCTTCCCATGACACATTATCATATGCCTTGGCAAAATCCAATTTAATGGCAAAACCACTACGGCCAGCTGAAGATGTGGCGTGTACCACCTCCGCTGCGATAAGAGCCCCATCTAGGATCTGTCTCCCATGAATAAACTCGGTTTTTGACATGTTTCCTCACCTTATTTCGAAATCGTTAAAACACGAAAGTTGTTCGTTAGGGTGTTTTTGATATACTGTAGAAATTTCAGATTTTTCGGACTTGAAATGAATTTTTAAATTAATAAGGCGTAAACTGCGACGTCAAACGATTTTAAATCGATGAGATTTTGAAATTTCGGAACAAACGATCGAACCCTTGAAATATGACAAAGCTATATTTTCAAAAATCCCGTTACACTAAGTTGAAACAATATCGGATACTTAGGTAGGGGGTGAGTGCTCTGCAGGGTGCCCCTCTAGCCTTTCTCGGCGTGCCTATAATGGACGCAAGATACTTGTATGAAAACTTCGCCAAAACGGCATGAGATACATGGCCTACACTCTCGGGAGTATCCGTATGGGTTTCCCAAGGCTCCGGAATGTTACTGGGTATGCCGGATACGGCAGCGGCCGCCGGACGACCGGCTACACAAGAAACTTACGAAACGGCTGCGGCCGCCGGACGACCGGCTACACAAGAAACTTACTAAATTGGCTGCGGCCGCCGGATCGCCGGCTAAACAAAACTTACTAAATTGGCTGAGGCCGCCGGATCGCCGGCTAAAGGAAACTTACTAAATTGGCTGAGGCCGTCGGATCGCCGGCTAAAGGAAACTTACTAAATTGGCTGAGGCCGCCGGATAGCTGGCTAAATGACACTTACTAAATTGGCTGCGGCCGCCGGATCGCCGGCTAAACAGAAATTTATGAAACGGCTTCGGCCACCGAATCGCCGGCTAAACTAAATATTGTTGAGATGGTGACGTAACGGGAAAAATTAAAAGACTTAATCCTTTTTATGTATTTATTTATTTATTTATGTCTTTAAATTATGTCTTAAATTTATGCCGTGCTTAAATTATTATTTATGAATTTAAATGCATGTTCAAGTATACAAATTAAATTCTTATCGTTCTTAAAAATTTTTAAAAATTATGTTCTATCTTATTTTTAAATTATGCCTTTACTCATGCTGTTTAATATGCCATGTTTTAAAATTATGCCTATGCCTTAAATTCTCATTTTTAAACTTAGTTTGGCTATGAGAATATATGTATTTAAATTATTGTCTATTAATTAGTCGAATTACATGGTTTTGATATGCATGCTTAAAAATGAGTTTTTAATTATTAAAATTTTAAAACCCCTTTATTGCTACGTTAGGAATTAACTTACTCAGTATTTTATATACTGATAAAACCCGTTGTTTCATTTTTCTTTACAGAATATGGAGAGATGGCATGAGCATGCACGCATATTGGGGCTTGGGAACTAAATTAATAACTATGAATGTTACATTTTATTAGACTTAAATTTTTTACTGTGTGTTTGGCCATGTAGGCCGTATTTATATTTTCGCTGCATTACATATATTTATATTTAGATATTATTTTTCCGCTGCAACTTATTATTAACTTCAAGTTATATACGACGGGCTGTTTACTTATTTAAATGTTTTAAATACTGAAAGCACAGCCTTGCATCTCTCTAGCAAACTCGAAAAAGTCGTGTCTTGCTAGGGAGGTGTGGCGGTGACATCCCGACCTGGATTATCAAAAACCGGGGTGTTACAAGCCATCTAATTTGAATTCTCATCTCCGGTGCCGAAAGTGTTGAAGCCTTCATAAGAACAGTTTAGCATATGTTCCTGGTGTATGTTTTCATTTCTATAAATAGGTATTTCGATTGTTGTAATTCTCAGAGCGAAGCAAAGCAAGATATACAAAGCAGCTTTAGCTAAACAACTCTCTGCTTTTAGTTATCGTTTTTAGATATCAAAAGTGTAAAGTGTTCTTGTATGTGTGGGATTTCAAATCTACAATTTTAGTCCCATGATGTGGTGATGATATATTTACTGGCCTTGCTGCTTTAGTTATTGATTTTCTCATGTATTCTGTACAGAGTGCTTTAGATGTTAAATGAGATTGAGATTGAAAACATTGAAAATTTAACGGATTTATTAAGAGAGTAAAGAATGTATTCAACTCTTCCCATGGCTTTAATTCCATGTCCTAGGTTGCGTATGTGACTCTGTTCTCTTGCTTAATCCTCCTCCCTTGACGAAAAAATTCATATAACTTCTAGGAAACATCAATATGTCTGGTTTTGGCTACATGTCTACAAGAAGTCAAGAAATATGATCCCTCAGTTAAAATCATCAAAAAAGTTGCAGGAGAAATTTTTTTTCTATTGTTAGCAGGGATCACGAGCTTATTCAAATGACTTTCATTGCTTGTTCATTAGGAACCAGAAAATTAACTGATTTGAACCTGAAGTTGGTTCCATGCATTGAATTAAAATTGGTCTTTTTATTTAGGGAGTTGTTTTATAGATGATTTGTAATTCACATTAAAATAAAGAGCACAGAGATTTTCTTTTATTACGCAATGATCCTCGGTATTCTTTATTGTTTCTCAATTGTTGTATGGTCGCTCAATTTGCCAAAGAAGTAATTTCTTCCTTTTGTTTTTTTTTTTTTTTTGTCAACTTTTGTGGTTTTTAGGCTGTAATTGGGACTTCTTTTGTCGGAGAATTTGCTAAATTTTTGTGATTGATTATTGAGTGTAGGTATAGAGGGTATTCTATCCGACCATGTAAGCTACTGATGAATTGGAAAAAAAAGAACCAGGTGAATGCTTTTTCGTACGGATGGAATAGACTTTTATGCTCATCAAGAATTTTTCATTGAATTCAAAAAGAATGAGGTGATCTTATTTTATGAATTCTTCGGTTTGCACGTATATATTTCTTAGAGGTTGAAGTCGAGTAGATCACACTAGAAATGGTTTCCACTTCGTTATGACCATAATTCATTGTTCAATTCTTCATCATGTCTTCATTGTAATAGGAATACAATATTGTTTCTTTGATTAACATTGTTATTTGAGTGTCTCATTACAGTTTTCCATAATGTTTTTTCCTCACCGGGCGCGCGCAGCGTAGCGGCGCCACCATAGGAATTCTAGGAAAAAAAGGACAAATAGGTCCCTTTTCTTTTCCAAAAATTCAAATCAGTCATTTTTCTATTTTATTACCAAAACAGTCTCTATAAATACTCCCTCTGTCCCGCCTAACGTGTCTTGTTTTACTTTTTGACACTGTTCATTGTTCGACTTTGACCCAATTATATTATATGTATATATTTGAAAAAAAATAGTCGAGTTGGGTCTTGTTAGAATCGTATGATCAGGTAGTTTTAAAATATATATTTTACATAATTTTTCACTGTACATATTTTGAGATATTATCGATTGAAAAAATGTATTGGATTGTGTGCAAAAATCAAACGAGACAAGTTAAATGGGACAGAGGGAGTACTAATTATGTTCAAATCAGTTCCTTATTCACTAATTATACTCTAATTACTGATGTGGCAATGGTTTTAATTAAAACCTGACACTTGGGCATCATATTAGTCATTTTTCTTTTATCTTTTGCCAATTCAGTCCTAAACTTTTGTTTTGTTCTATTTAGTATTTAGTCCTCTACCTAAATCGGTCATTTTTATATTAATTGGTCTCCAACCTTTCAAATTATTTCATTTTAGGCCCAGAACCTTCAATTTTTTATTATTACTAATCCATTTATCAAATAAATGCCCAACATACTTTCATAAATAAAATTAAACACTAAACCTCATACATTGGGTTTGACTGCTTTGTTATCGGGTCTTCCAAGTACCGGAATTTTACAGACTCTCTCTAACTACCCGACCGCAACCAATGGTTCATTGGTTTTGGTTTCCTTCAGCAACAATCAACCCAATCTTACTTTGCGTCCTACCTTAGGATGTAGCAATGTTTGAGTAATTGATTTAACTTGAATTTTTGGAAGGTTATGGATACAGGAAGCCTTGGTTTTATTGAAAAAAATATTAAAAAATTTTATTAAAAATATTAAAAAAGTAGGCTAAATTTTATTGTCCACAAAGTATGATTGTGCTGATTGTTGCTGAAGGAAACCAGAACCAATGAACCATCGGTTACGGTCGGGTGGTTAGAGAGAGTCCGTAAAATCCGCAACTTCGAAGACCCGATAACAAGGCGGTCAAACTCAATGTATGAGGTTTGGTATTTAATTTTATTTACGGAAATATGTTGGGCATTTATTTGCTAAATGAATTAGTAATAATAAAAAATTTAAGGTTTTGGGCCTAAAATGAAATAATTTGAAAGGTTGGAGGCTAATTAATATAAAAATGAGTGATTGGGGTAGAGGACTAAATAGAACAAAACAAAAGTTTAGGACTGAATTGGCAAAAGATAAAAGAAAAAGGACTAATATTATGCACACGTGTCAGGTTTAAACCCTTTCCACGTCAGCAATTAGAGTATAATTAGTGAACAATGGACTAATTTGGAAATAATTAGCATTTGTAGAGGACTGTTTTGGTAATAAAATAGAAAAATGACTGATTTGAATTTTTGAAAAAGAAAAGGGACCTATTTGTCCTTTTTTTCCAGAATTCTAGTATTATATTTATATATATATATATATATATATATACAAGAAAGAGAAAAATGTTTTGGTACATTTTTCATTTAGACTGGAGTGTTGTAAATGGATATGAAAGTATTTATAAAATTAAAAGACACACGGTGCTTGTATATAAAAGAAATAGTGGGTTACATCATTTAAATAATCATTTCCTTTTTAATTTATTATTTCAAGCGTAATTTTAAAAAACAATATTAAAAATGACTTACATTCTAACATACAATTAATTAACTATACTAAATCTACTAATAACAACAACAACAATAATAATAATAACACCATTGTCTCCTACATTGGTAACCAAATTATAAAATCCAATATATTTCACATATAATAAAAACATACATAATTTCAGTGAACTTAAATGTTGGTACCTCTTTAGGGTTGCATTAGTTGATTCGCAAATTTGCGTCGTCTGCATCCCGGCAGTGAAATGCTTCTGTGTCAACACAGAAGACCATTGATTCCAGAGGGTGAGTATACCACCGAGCCATCGGTGCGACCCACCATCAAAACATTCATCCAGCATGTTTGTCCATGTTGTGGCGAATTCTTTCTGGTTCTGTACCTTATAGATGAGCTTGTTGAAATATTCTGCAAACCTGCGTACAATTTTTGTGTTGGGGTATTATGGGTACGTTGCATACACGATAATAAAATGCAAATAATATGACTAAATCAAATATGTAATCACCTCGGCGTGTACTTTACACTCAGATTCTTTTTCGCATTTTCTAGTATGTGCCACGTGCACAAAGAATGGTATGTTTGTGTCAACATGTTTCTGATCACAACAGCCATTGCTGGGTCTTGGTCCGTCAATATGCTTTTTGGGGCCAATCCTGTAATGTGCAAAGAATTCAAACGTGCACCAATAATTTATTGCTTTTGTAACACCCCGGTTTTTGGTCGTCACACCTCCCTAGTAAGACACGGTTTCTCCGAGCTTACTAAAGAGATGCAAGGCTAGGTATTGCAATGTTTAAAATATTTAAAACAATTAAAATAGCCCATTCAATATAAATTCAAAATAAATATCATAATGCGGCGGAATAACAGTATCTAAGTATAAGTATTGCAGCTGAAAATGTAAATAGGGCCAACATGGCCAAAACACGGGTTAAACAGGCCGTTCACACTATAGTCTAATGCAAGAATTTAAAATATAAAGTTTCCCAAAAATTCCCCCCATGCATAAACGTGCTCATGTTCATTCCACATACTCTGTAAGAAAAAGAAAGGAAATGGTTTGGTCAGCACAACTTCCTGAGTAAGTTAACACATACATGATCGTGGGGTTTCAAAGCCATTCATTAATATTTAAATAAAAACATGATAAGAATAAATCATGAATAATTTAATTTAATTATCTAACCAATTTGCACAACTAATTCATGGCACTAATTAATAACACATTTAGCATAATTTAAATAAAACCCATAATTAATTTAAATAAAGCATTAAATAATTTAAATGGACAATAAATAAATATTTTAACTATCCCCATTACACCCAAGATTTAGTATTTCAAGTATTTCACGATTGCATCGCAATCTCGTCAAGTTTAGCCGGTAGCCCGTCGGCCGCAGCCGTATCTGCCATACCCAGTAACACTCCGGAGTCTCGGGAAACCCATATGGATATTCTCGAGAGTGTAGGCCATATATCATATGCCGTTTTGGCAACATATCTCAAATTTCACGCGGGTCACCATCGTCCATAAAGACACGAAGTGAATCATTAGGAGGGCACCCTGCAGAGCACTCACCCCCTAATTTTAAATGATCAAGTTTGTAAGGGGATTTTCCTAGATTTTGATTTCATACATTTATTTCAAAAGACTTTTCTACTCGTTTAAACCTTAAAGACTAATTTCACCGTTTCAACAAGATTTCAAGATTTGACTTGGTCAAAATCAATGTTTACTCCAAAATTAATTAAAAATCAGTTTTAACTCCAAAAATTCTGAAATTTGACCAGTGACTCGAAAACACAGAGATGAACAAGTTTCATGTTTTAAGTTTTCGATCAGAGATAAGGAAGTAAGTCAAAAACGTCGATTTTTAACAGGATGATAATCTGTCCGAATTTCCTACACAGCAGTTTCAAAATTTCAAGATCTACCATAGCAAACTAACTCCAAATTTGATGAAATTTTATAGGGAGATACTTAAGACATATATCCAAATTTCATGTTTGACTAAAGTTCTGAATCGGTCTAGATCTATTGTCAAAAACGTCTACATGTTCGGACTAAAGTTCTGTCAAGATTTCAAGATCTAAATTTAGAACAGTTCTGTTTTGGGTCGATTTCAGATATCAAAACTTAATGAAAAATTATGAAATTTTTACCGGAGATAGATCTATGTCTTAGGCACGTTTTTTGTGTTTTAAGTTTTCCCGTTTGAACAGGTTTAAGAGTTCGGAAAAATCGTGCAAAAACTCTACGCCATGGGTTTTCTTCGTGTTGACAGATATTAGGTTTCTTGATTAGATCGTTATGTTAGGTGTGTTTTAATTCGCCCAAAACCATAGTAAGATTAACTTACTGATTTGTGGTCGTCCCGGCTCGTCGATTCGGAGGCGCGGCTTCCAGTCCACCGTTTATCTCCTCGGTTCGCCGGGTTCTTCGTTCTAGATCCGGTTCGGGGTGTAGAAAAGAAAAGGATGAAGTTAGGATTCGTTTTTGAATCAGGAATGGAAAGAGATCGGATCAGAACTTACCACAACGTGAGTGGCCTTCCAATTTTTGTCCAAGACAGTCCCTTTGCTCAGTTTTGTGCCTCCGACGACTCCGGAATTAGGGTTTGGTGTGTAGAGAGATTTCGTAGGGTTTGAAAAGTGTTCGGGGTTACTTTAGAGGGTTATTTATAGATGTGAAGGACTCTAAGGGCGTCCAAAGTCTGCCCCAATGAGTCTTGAGCCGCAAGGTGAGCAACCGAAGTCGAAAAATCCGGATTCGGGCGAGAAAATCTCGCACGGGTTGTTACTGCCCGTGGCGTGGGGTTGGCACGCCGAATAGGGGAAACCCCGCGCGGCCACTGCGCGTTCTCCGCCTGGACTTTGGTCCGGGCGGGTCGTGCGATCCGTCGGGCGTTTCCTCCTCTCTTTCGGACTTCTATCCCTCTATGTTCTCGGATTCGGATTTCCGGGATATTTTCGGGCTCCTATTCCCTATCTTAATTTTTACTCGGGTCTAGATTTAATATTGGCCTCGAATTCTCGAGTCCATTAGTGTTGGGTTTCCGTGTACCATTTTATTTGATTAAATTATTTTTGGCTTTAGGGGTATTGGAAATTTAATTCCTTCTTAAATTAAATTCCATTTCTCATTTCCTTATCTATGTATTATGTTTATCCATATATTATATTTATTTATTGTTATTGTTTTTTTTATTGCTTATTTATTTATTTTGTAACACCCCGGTTTTTGGTCACCCAGGTCGGGATGTCACCGCCACACCTCCCTAGCAAGACACGGTTTCTCCGAGCTTGCTAAAGAGATGCAAGGCTATGGTTTTTCAGAATTTAAACATTCAAACAGCCCGTTTATATATAATTTAAAAATAGTACATCAAAGTTGCAGCGGAAAATAATATTTACATAAGTATGATGCAGCGGAATTTAAATATAGCCAACACGGCCAGAATACGGGTTAAACAGGCCCGTTCATGCAATTTCTAGTCTAACGTATCCTTTACAAATAAAGCATTTCCCCAAAATTCCCATGAATGCATATGATGATGCATATTCTTCGGCTCTGAAAGAAACAGGGAAAAAAATACGGTTTTGGTCAGCACTACGTGCTGAGTAAGTTAACACATACTAGATTATGAGGTTTCAAAGCCTTTATTTAAATTTAATGAAAACATGTGCATAATTTAATAAGTTCACGTAATCGCATAATTTAGAAGACATGGATTCATAAGATCATCAATATAGCTTGCAACGTAATTAAATAAGTTGCCATAATTTAGAAAAAAAAATACAAATTATCAAGGACTTAATTGGATTCCCTCATCGATGTCTCGTTTCAATTCTTTTACAGATCACCACCGCTAGGGCTCTTATGTCCGCCAGCCTTACGCCTGGGCTCTTATGTCCACAGGTATCATGGTCAATACAGATCTTTTAATTAGAGTTAATCCGTCCGCTAGCCATACGATCAGTGTTTCGCTAGGGCTCTTACGTCAACCTAGACATACACTTGGGCTCTTATGTCCCAAGCCGCAGAGAACATTGACAGTATCTAGCTTAGTCATAACCCGCAATATTTTAATCTTCTCGTTTCATGTATCGTATTTCAAAGAATTTCTATCCGTTTCAACCTCAAAGGTTAATTTCACCGTTTCAACAAGATTTCAAGTTTTGACTCGGTCAACCACAGGTTACTCTAAAATTCGTCTAAAATCAGATTTAATTTCAAAAATTCCGAAACTTCAAGTCTGACTCCGAAACGTCGAGATCTACAACTTTCGTGTTTTAATTTTTTCGATCCGAGATACGGAAACAGTTCAAAAATACTAATTTTCACAGAAGTACTGTTCTGTCCGAATTCCATATAACTCAGTTTAAAGATTTTGAATTCTACCATAGCAATTCAACTCCAAATTTGATGAAATTTTACAGAGATCATCTTAAGACAATTATCTACAATTTTCATGTTTGGCTAAAGATCTAATTCGGCCTAGAACCATAGTAAAAAACGTCAACAAGTTCAAATCTATGTTCGGTCCAGTTTTCAAAATCCGATTTTAACCAAGTTCGGTTTGGGGTGGATTTATTATATCAAATCATCACGAAAAATTCTGAAATTTCACGGAGGTATTCATAACGTATAGATCTACAACTCTTATGTTCAACGCCAAGCCTAGATCGGTCTAGATCTAAGGTAGAAATCACCATCAAGTTCGAATAAAGAATCTTTCATCGTTTCAAGATCTAAATCTAAAGCAGGCTCGTTTACGATCAGTTTCGGATATCAAAACACGATCAAAAATTATGAAATTTTTATAGAAGCTAGATCGATGTCTTAGGAGTGTTTTTCGTGTTTTAAGTTTTCTCGTTTGAACGTTTAAAGGGTTCGAATAAATTCAACAAACACGCTGCGCCGGTGTAGACAGATTTTGATAGGGTTCCATTACATCTATATGTTCGAATCTTTTAACAACCCAAAACCAAAGTAAGCATTAACTTACAGATTGTTGAGCGTCCGGGATCGTCGATCCGGAGGCGTGGCTTCCCGTCCTCCGTTTATCCTCTCCGTTTGTGGGGTTCTTCGCTCTCGATTCGGATCGGGGGTTTAGAATAGAAAAAGGATGATGTTAGGATTTGTTTTCGAATCAAGAATGTATAGAGGAATTGATCGGATCTTACCAAGGCGATAGAAGATCCCAAATTCGTCCAAGTCAGTCCCTTCTCTCGGTGTTGTGCCTCCGACGACTCCGGGATTAGGGTTTCGACGTATAGAAAGATTTTGTAGGGTTTCAAATGTATTTGGAGCTCTTAGGAGGTCCTATTTATAGATATCTAAGACCTAGGGCGTCCAAAATCTGACCCCAAGGGTCTTGGGTCGAGAGACGTTCAACCGAAAGTCGAAAAATCCGCGTTCGGGTGAGAAAATCTCGCTTGGTTTGTTGCTGCCAGAGTGGCGCGGTCGTGGCGCGGTCCAAGGCCAACAACCGCGCGGCCAGCGCGCCACTCACGCCTGGACTCCGGTCCGGGCGGGTCGTGCGATCCGTCGCGCTTTTCCTCCTCTCTTTCGGACTTCTATCCCTCTATGTTCCCCGATTCCGATTTCCGGGGTATCTTCGGGCTCCGATTTCCTATCCTAATTTTATTCGGATCTAAATTTACAATTGGACTCGGGTTATTGAGTCCATCGGTGTTGGGTTTCCGTGTAACCATTTATTCGATTAAATTGTCTTCGGCTTCCCGGGTTCTCGGAATTTTGTTTCCTTTTTAATTTAAATTCCATTTCTCATTTCCTCTACATTTATTTCTTTATTTATTATATTTATTTTATTTATTGTATTTATTTTATGTTGGAAAATTTCCGGGTAATACAGTCTACCCTCCTTAAGAATCAACTTCGTCCTCGAAGTTGTGTTTCGGCTTTTCTCGTGCTAAGGTCTTTTGTTTGTTTTAATGTTTTGTGACTGAACTTAGAATTAAGACTTCTAAGCTGCCTACGTACCCGATGAAGGGATCAAGCCATGACGTAGTTCAAAACAAGTTGAATTTGTTTATTTATGATTTAGGATACATGATATCGAGTCGAACTCCAAAAATAAATTATTACGGGGTATCACATCCTCTCCCCCTTAGGACTTCAGTTATGTCCCCATAACTGTCTACTCATTATTCTCAAGAGGATTCGGGTTTTGGTCTTGTTCCTCGTCACTCTCTCCTTGCCGAAGGTTTACCAAATCTACTCTCCTTTCGATCGCCTCCTCTGGCGTTCGACATCCACTAGCCTTGTGACCAAGCTTGCCGCACCTACGGCAGGTTCCAGGCTTCGGGCATTGGCGCACCAGATGTGCATGGTTGCATCGTGGACAACGTGGTATAAACGCACCACAGTTGTCGTCTCCCCCATTGTTGAGACCTTTATTTCCTTTCCTTCGGGATCCATTGTCTTTCCTAGAGTTGTTATTGTTGTCTTTCCGATCCTTCTTCTCAAGTCCTTGCGAGTCCTTGGTTGACTCACCATGTTCCTTACGCTTCAATTGCTGGATTCGAGCAATTGATACGGCACGATCATATATCGTCTGCAGGTTCGTGAATTGTCCTACTGCAAGTATCTCCCGGATACTAAGGTTCAGACCCATCTCGAATTTCTGAGCCTTGTCAGAGTCGGTTGGTACTATCCTCGCAGCGAATCGTACTAGCTCCTTGAATTTGCTGTAGTACTCTTGTACCGTTTGTGCACCTTGCTTTAAGTTGATGAATTCCTCGTACTTCGCAGTCTTGGTGCTCAGTGGGTAGAATCTTTCCCTCAAAGCTTCTTTAAGTTCTTCCCAGGTGTAGGCTTCTTCGTCTTCCACTGAATTTGCTTGGAGATTTTGCCACCACTCATCGGCTTCGCCTCCTAGGTAGTAGGTCACTACGCGTATCTTCTCCTCATCTGGGCACTTGATAGCATTCAAGAGCTTATCAAAGGTACGGATCCAACCTTCCAACTTGGCCGGATCCTCTTGGCCGTCATAATGGGGTGGGTTGTAGGGGTTCACTAATGCCAAGTAGTTGACTTGGGCTACTGGCGGAGGTACTGTTTGTGTCCTATGCACCTCGGCATTTCCCAATGCTACAAGGAGTTCCTCTACAGATTTTAAACGTGCTTCCATATTATTGGGCGCTTGAGGCACTTGCTCTCCTAGGTTCTGAGGACTTTCACTGTTGTTGGGCGTGTTTGAAAGGTTAGCGCCAGTGCCGTTTGGACTCACCTTCCTTGGTTTCCTCCTAGGCGCCATTTTCTGTTACACGTGTATAGATTAGCTTATCTTGGTTTAGGTAGATCGCTCGAATGAGACGTTTCGTAAATTTCTAATTTCAAATTTTTCGGGTTTGTTGTTTGGAAATCCAAACAAGATTATTGGAATAAAGAGTGTTTTAATAAAACTTGATTTTCTCATTGTTTCCACATGAGGAAGTTTTCTAATTTGTACAAGGGTAGGAATGGCTAAGGTCGAGGATTGTTATGTTTAGGCGAACGCATAGATGAACGCGATCTAGAACTAAGGCAAGATCAGTCTCTAGTGAGCGTTTCTAATTTGATGTCATGCGTCTAAGTCATCTAGTGCAAGCAAAAGATCTAAGTTAATATTCGCCAAGATTCTAGGTTATAGAAGAGATGCAATATGCAAGTGCAAATGATGATTCCCCCCAAAAATAATTTAATGCACTTTATATATATATTTTTTTCCCATGGTTTTAAAATAAAAATTTCTCCATGGAAATAATACTTTAAAATTTAAATAATAGTCAAAATATTAATAGTACTTTAGAAATAATAAGGGTTTAAAAATAATAGTTTAAAAATAGCCGGTCTCTGATACCACTTTGGTATCAGATATTTTCATTAAAATAGATAGCTTTAAAATATTCTGGGCTCTGATACCACTCTGTAACACCCCGGTTTTTGGTCACCCAGGTCGGGATGTCACCGCCACACCTCCCTAGCAAGACACGGTTTCTCCGAGCTTGCTAAAGAGATGCAAGGCTATGGTTTTTCAGAATTTAAACATTCAAACAGCCCGTTTATATATTATTTAAAAATAGTACATCAAAGTTGCAGCGGAAAATAATATTTACATAAGTATAATGCAGCGGAATTTAAATATAGCCAACACGGCCAGAATACGGGTTAAACAGGCCCGTTCATGCATTTTCTAGTCTAACGTATCCTTTACAAATAAAGCATTTCCCCAAAATTCCCATGAATGCATATGATGATGCATATTCTTCGGCTCTGAAAGAAACAGGGAAACAAATACGGTTTTGGTCAGCACTACGTGCTGAGTAAGTTAACACATACTAGATTATGAGGTTTCAAAGCCTTTATTTAAATTTAATGAAAACATGTGCATAATTTAATCAGTTCACGTAATCGCATAATTTAGAAGACATGGATTCATAAGATCATCAATATAGCTTGCAACGTAATTAAATAAGTTGCCATAATTTAGAAAAAAAATACAAATTATCAAGGACTTAATTGGATTCCCTCATCGATGTCTCGTTTCAATTCTTTTACAGATCACCACCGCTAGGGCTCTTATGTCCGCCAGCCTTACGCCTGGGCTCTTATGTCCACATGTATCATGGTCAATACAGATCTTTTAATTAGAGTTAATCCGTCCGCTAGCCATACGATCAGTGTTTCGCTAGGGCTCTTACGTCAACCTAGACATACACTTGGGCTCTTATGTCCCAAGCCGCAGAGAACATTGACAGTATCTAGCTTAGTCATAACCCGCAATATTTTAATCTTCTCGTTTCATGTATCGTATTTCAAAGAATTTCTATCCGTTTCAACCTCAAAGGTTAATTTCACCGTTTCAACAAGATTTCAAGTTTTGACTCGGTCAACCACAGTTTACTCTAAAATTCGTCTAAAATCAGATTTAATTTCAAAAATTCCGAAGCTTCACGTCTGACTCCGAAACGTCGAGATCTACAACTTTCGTGTTTTAACTTTTTCGATCCGAGATATGAAAACAGTTCAAAAACACTAATTTTCACAGAAGTACTGTTCTGTCCGAATTCCATATAACTCAGTTTAAAAATTTCGAATTCTACCATAGCAATTCAACTCCAAATTTGATGAAATTTTACAGTGATCATCTTAAGACAATTATCTACAACTTTCATGTTTGGCTAAAGATCTAATTCGGCCTAGAACCATAGTCAAAAACGTCAACAAGTTCAAATCTATGTTCGGTCCAGTTTTCAAGATCCGATTTTAACCAAGTTCGGTTTGGGGTGGATTTATTATATCAAATCATCACGAAAAATTCTGAAATTTCACGGAGGTATTCATAACGTATAGATCTACAACTCTTATGTTCAACGCCAAGCCTAGATCGGTCTAGATCTAAGGTAGAAATCACCATCAAGTTCGAATAAAGAATCTTTCATCGTTTCAAGATCTAAATCTAAAGCAGGCTCGTTTACGATCAGTTTCGGATAACAAAACACGATGAAAAATTATGAAATTTTTACAGAAGCTAGATCGATGTCTTAGGAGTGCTTTTCGTGTTTTAAGTTTCTCGTTTGAACGTTTTAAAGGGTTCGAATAAATTCAACAAACACGCTGCGCCGGTGTAGACAGATTTTGATAGGGTTCCATTACATCTATATGTTCGAATCTTTTAACAACCCAAAACCAAAGTAAGCGTTAACTTACAGATTGTTGAGCGTCCGGGATTGTCGATCCGGAGGCGTGGCTTCCCGTCCTCCGTTTATCCTCTCCGTTTGTCGGGTTCTTCGCTCTCGATTCGGATCGGGGGTTTAGAATAGAAAAAGGATGAGGTTAGGATTTGTTTTCGAATCAAGAATGTATAGAGGAATAGATCGGATCTTACCAAGGCGATAGAAGATCCCAAATTCGTCCAAGTCAGTCCCTTCTCTCGGTGTTGTGCCTCCGACGACTCCGGGATTAGGGTTTCGACGTATAGAAAGATTTTGTAGGGTTTCAAATGTATTCGGAGCTCTTAGGAGGTCTTATTTATAGATATCTAAGACCTAGGTCGTCCAAAAATCTGACCCCAAGGGTCTTGGGTCGAGGAGAGACGTTCAACCGAAAGTCGAAAAATCCGCGTTCGGGCGAGAAAATCTCGCTTGGTTTGTTGCTGCCAGAGTGGCGCGGTCGTGGCGCGGTCCAAGGCCAACAACCGCGCGGCCAGCGCGCCACTCACGCCTGGACTCCGGTCCGGGCGGGTCGTGCGATCCGTCGCGCTTTTCCTCCTCTCTTTCGGACTTCTATCCCTCTATGTTCCCCGATTCCGATTTCCGGGGTATCTTCGGGCTCCGATTTCCTATCCTAATTTTACGGATCTAAATTTACAATTGGACTCGGGTTATTGAGTCCATCGGTGTTGGGTTTCCGTGTAACCATTTATTCGATTAAATTGACTTCGGCTTCCCGGGTTCTCGGAATTTTGCTTCCTTTTTAATTTAAATTCCATTTCTCATTTCCTCTACATTTATTTCTTTATTTATTATATTTATTTTATTTATTGTATTTATTTTATGTTGGAAAATTTCCGGGTATTACATATTTATTTTAATTATTTATTTATTTTATGTTGCAAAATTCTCGGGTATTACAGTCTACCCTCCTTAAGAATCAACTTCGTCCTCGAAGTTGTGTTTCGACTTTTCTCGTGTTAAGAACGAATCCGTTTGTTTATTTTATTATTTTGTGACTGAACATAGAACTTCGAGCGCTACTTATTGCGAGGTTCTAAAATAGCTTAGAATCTTCTAAGCTCCCTACGTACCCTGTGAAGGGATCAAGACATAACGTAGTTCAAAATAATTTGAATTTGTTTGGTTACAAAAGTGTACGGAAAATACACGGTGTGACATCCTCTCCCACTTAAGATTGCAGTTATGTCCCCATAACTGTGTCGGTGTCGGTTTGGAACAGTGTCGGGTAACGGTCTTTCAGTTGTGATTCTAACTCCCATGTTGTTGTCTCGCTTTCATGGTTCGACCAAAGAACCTTGACCATCTTGACAGTTTTATTTCTCGTTACTCGCTCCTTAGTGTCTAGAATTCGCACTGGGACTTCTTCATAAGTCAGATCCTCATCGAGTTCGATGACTTCCGGTTGAAGTATATGTGTCGGGTCTGGCACATATTTCTTTAGTTGTGAGACATGGAAGACGTTATGAACTCGATCTAGTTGTGGAGGTGATAATGGCCAAAATTGACCATTATTTTCAATCTATTTCCGTGTCTAAACATGGGCATTTGATCGCATTCCGGTCTTATTTAAATAAGAAAGCAGTTGAATTCGACAGATATATGCACGTTTGTATAAATAATAAGTTGGTATTGAAAAATACAAAAATATTGTTTTTTTATTAAATTTGTGTTAAAAAATCCAAAAACATGATAAAAATATTAAAAATCCCACACTTGATGATTATGGTTTGGTGATATCTGTTCGGTGGAACACGAGTCTATTAAATGGAACACAAGCCATATAATCAATTTGAAAAATAATATATATATATATATTTTTTCATTCATTTCCAATTTTATTTACTTATATATTTATACATCCCCAACTCCGGCGAGCTCATCCTCATCTTCCCCACCATTTCAACAGCCCCCAACTCCAATTTCCGGCGAGATTCAGGCATGATCGCCATCCCCATCGCTGGCGGCCTTCACGCCACCGCCACAGATCCGGCTGAGGCACCTCCACCCCCTTCGTTTCCAGCAACCGCCGACCACCTCTCCTCCTCCGGTCTCCCTTCCGGCAAACTGTCCGGCGTCTCCATGTCAACACAGCAACCATCACCGCCACTGCCAACTCCGCCGGCCACCTCCACCACTAAGTTTGGGCAAAGGAAGAAAAGTTTTGATTTCTCAATTGGAAATTGGAGATGAGACACAAAAAAATGGGGGAAGGAAGCAAATGGAAGAAAGAGGAGAAAAATGTTAAGTATTGGTACTCAATTCGGTCTAAATGGTGTAATTCGGTATAAGAAGTGCAATTCGGTTTAAACCGAATTGAAAGAGAAGAGACCGAATTGATTTAGCAATACCGAATGCATTTTGAAATTGGGAAAAATTGGAAGCGGGCCCCGCGCGTCCTAAGCAATGGGAAGTCCCAGGACTTGAGGTCCCGCAAGAATAAATACTTTTTGTCTTTTCCCCTGGACTCTGTAAACCCGCCCCTTGCTGCAAAGAATCTGAATGTTAAATGGGCCTAGGGTTTTCTCTCATAGCTATAAATAGTTGTTTTGCTCCCATGAACAGCAGCCGCATCTGCTCAAAAAAATATTATTCTGTCTTGGAGGCACACAGTGTGCTCTCCAAATTAGTTTAGGTAGATAGTTTATTTTATGTCTTGTAGAAGTAGATTTTAGCTTAGTTTTGCTTTATGTTTTCTAACAGCTTAGTGTAGCCATGTTTTTATATTATTTCCAGCTTTTTAGTGTAATTTTTGATTTAAAACACCTAATCAATGGGTGTGTTTGAATCTTATTTTTGGTTTGGTTGAATACAAGAAAATGCTTCACAAATTTGGTATGAGTTCTCTTACTCTTTCATTTATTTTGCTTTCTAAAAACCTTAAAATGTGCAACAAGTCACTATGTTCATTTCTTGAAATATTTAATGGCATGTGTTGATTTTTGTGTACAACAAATATTGTTCTTGTTTACTATGTTTTAATAAATGCATGTTTAGTGGGTTTGTAGTATGTTTTATGCCTTAGAGCTTCAAATAGTGTTCTTAGGTTTTAGATAATTTTAAGGCTTGTTAGAAATAGATTTTTAATGCTTTATTGTATATTTCTTGTTCTAGATCTTTGATTTATGCTCCCTTAGATAATATAGGTTTCTTCCTTAACATGCAAGTAGTTCATAGAATTCTAGACTGTTTTAGGTAGAGTAACCTTTGAATTTAATGTTTGTAGTTTTAGGGCTTAATTCATGCTATTACCCATTGGACATGCATATATCTTGATAACCACAAAATATTCACAAGTGTGACTGCGAGATGACACTGATGTAAAATGAATGATATGGTCAATCCCATCTATCATAAACCGCATCAGCTTAGAAACCGCATGAACACTTGTGAACAAAAAAAATACACTTATGTGAAAATGCCATGCAATTCGGTCTAAGGCAATTCGGGCTATACCGAATTGCCCATGAAGACCGAATTGCATGATAAAAATGTTCTGTTAATTTCTTCATGTGGTCTCAAGCAATTCGGTCTATGCAATTCGTTCTATACCGAATTGCTCCTATAGGCCGAATTGATTCCTGAAACCACATTGTATGAAACCCATCCCCTCATGCCTTAGTTTATTTTTCGTGTCAACCCAATTCGGTCTACCAATTCGGTTTATACCGAATTGCATTGGTAAATCGAATTACCCTCCACCTTTTAAAGCAAATACCTTAGCCAAATTTGAGTGAGGGAGTAACCTCATCAATTCAGTTTGTCCAATTCGGTTTATACCAAATTGCTTTGACAAATCGAATTAGATGATGTTATCTCACATCCTCGCAATGATTAATTGAGTAAGGTCATACTTCATAACTCATGCATTTTCAATTCGGTTTACATTGCACCTAAACCAGTAAACCGAATTGACCTCTTCTCTTTATTCTTACAAACTCCAAAAATATTTTATTTTCTTGAGTTGTGTAAGTTGCATGAGTGTATTGGGCTTAGGCCCATCACATCTAATTTTATCCATTACACATCTCAACCACTAGTGTCTAAATTATTCTGTGATTAACACTCACACAATACCAAAAATATTCTTTTAATTTCATCTTTTCTTTTTATTGTGTGTATGAATGGGTAATAAGGAATATCACAGATCAACGTTGGGAAAAAGATCCCTTCACAGGGATAACGATTAGCTCGTCTTCTGTGTATTAATTATTGCTCGTTATTTTGCATGGTCTGATTAGTGATTGGTGGAAGCTCCGGCAAAAAGGTCCCTTCACAAGGATAACGATTAGCCACTCAGCCAATTCCTAATTAGATACAGTTTTCTTTTTATTATCTTAATTTCTAAACCTGAATTCAAGTTGTAGTATTATTAAATGATGTCGACCAACATTATTTGAGAATTATTACAGCAAGAAAATATGTGGGTTTTTCTTCCATTCACAGACAAAAGGGAGCTGAATGACGGCGGTCACCGTCACTTGGAATTCTTTTCTGTCTAAAAATCATTCCATCTGGAATAATTGGGAACCGGATGGCGGATGTTTGCAGTCCGGATAACCCCAATTATTTCTGGCACTCTTTTTAGCCAAATTCTTCTTATCTCAGGCTAATCCATCTTTGTGTATCAAATTCTGTCTAACCCCACCATATATTTTGGGGTATTTTATTTTACTTCTCATATACATGTATGGATGATATTATTATGTAGATATTGTGGTCTACATTATTTTTAGATCCTTCCCTTGGACATAGAAGTCTTGATCTAAATCAGATGCTACATAATAAATTTCCAACAAAAATTCCTTTATAAAATCCGGATCTGAGTAAGGGATAAATTCGACAGTTATGACTAACTCATATTCTACTGGGGGTTGATTTTGAGAACTTAGAAGCAGGGTCAACGATTAGGTCTCACCTAGACTGAAAGGATCTGTGTTTTAATTGAGAGTTTAGTACCTGTTTAGGGAATGATTTTCAAATATCAATTGTTTTCTCAAAATTACTGTGTGTTGGAAATCTTCTATTACGTATTGCATCAATTCAGTGTCCGCTTGGATTCGGATAAGATGTGATAAATAATACTAGAGGAACAACTAATAGGCCTTGGTTAATTTCTAAGGTAGGGTTGAGTATTCTTTCAACTACTATCTTCTCCCGCCAAAGTCTAGAATTGAGTCTTGAGTGAGTACATTCGGAATAGATCTTCGCAGTCTGTTCCACTCAGTTTGTATCTCATAACTAACAGGATGTTATAAGCCCTGTGGTTTACTGATATTTGGGAAGTTCTAAATTTGCATCTGGTCATCGAAACCAGGAGCTCTTTTATGCTAACGGAATGAGATAGCTTTTGAGGCTTCCGAGTGATAGGATTTTAAATGCTTTCTTTACTGCTTTCTTTACCGCTTTCATTTAAATGCTTTTATAGAGGTCACTCGGAAGAATTAGAGGTTGGCCGCCGGTTTTAAGGTTTTAGAGTTGTGGATTAGTTCGGGATTTTATTTAGACTTTGGGTGTGACAATGGGGATGATAGGAGTACTTGGCATATCAACTAATGATATGTTAGGTGTTGCTTGTCCACCACATATGACTAACATATTCTTGCAAGGCATTGCAAGGGGAGTTATGAATTTGTGGTATCTTAGATTTTGTAGTCTTAAGAGCATGTAAATTCTCACTGTAAGTACCTGTCTGTTAAAGGGAACATAGTGTAGAAAGCATGAGAGTTAGCTAACTAACGAACTATCCCAAGCAAAGATCTGTGTAATTAAAATGGAAGTTTAGTTGTGTCTCATCTGAATCTTGTCCAATCTCTATTATTTTCTCCCTGTCCCTTCTGTCACATTTTAAATCTGCTTTCGTAGAATAATTTTATCTGCTTTCCTAGCATAATTTTAATTGCTTTCTTAGAATAATTTTAATTGTTTTCTTAGATATAATTTAATCCGCTTTGTAGTGTAATTTTAGTTGCTTTCATAATCTAGTTTAAATTATGTCAAGTAGCTGGTAATTTAAAACACAAACCTGAAACGAGTAACCGAGTGGAAAATCTTAGTAAACGATGTGGGCCCTGCTTCTATCGCACATCCTCCAGTGAACGATCCGGTCTTACTGTAAATACTGCAATTTTTGACTCTGTGCGCTTTCGGGGGCACAGTTTCTTAACACGAGTAATAAAAACGTGACAACCTATATATATCCCTAATCCCAAATCCATCTTCATAAATTGGTTTCATTAAATAAAATTAAACCGGGATTATTATTTTTCATAAAATACTCGTGTGGGAAATTGTCAAAAGTTTCATGGCGCCGTTGCCGGGGAAGATGCAGACAGTTGTAATAAATAATACTATATTAAGTGTTGAACACTGATGTCTGTTAAGATTGAATTGTTTACCCCGGCAGCACCATGAAAATTGTCAAAAGTTTCATGGCGCCGTTGCCGAGGAGGATGCAGCGTCGTTTATTAAGAGAATTACACTCCTGATTACTCATAGTTAGTTTTGTGTATATATTTCAGAACAGAGAAGTACCCTCAAATCAATTAAACATTTAGAGTACTAAGACTCTAAATGTGAGGATGTTGATTTGAGGGGAAAATCTAACCATTCGGGTATTTTGTCTTGCAGGAATCATGGAGCCGCCAAAATTGGTGTAAGGAGTTAAATGTGGAAGTGTAGCATTGGGGCTACACTAATTTGCAATTGTGAATTGCAAAACACGTGAGACTCACGTGTTTGTCATCTCCACCATCTCCGGACCACGAAGCTCCACCGTTGCTCCATCGCCCATCTACCTCATTACCACCACTGCGCTGAGGAAACCCTCATCACTGGTGAAACAACAAATGGAGCAGCCGACCTTCGGACTACCATTTGCTCACCACCATCGGACAAGCCACGGCCACCATCTCACTTGTCGTCGCCCCTGTTCCGATTGAGCATCTAAACAGCTTCCCGGTTGGATTAGTTCTGTAATTGACCGAAGATTATATCCGGAATTTAAAGAAATTTAAAATCCGGAATAATCTTCACAAGCACATAATTAATCCAACCTAAATTTCTGCAAGTCAAAATCATATATATATATATACATATATATATAAACCTCTTGTGCATATTATATTAAATAATTCGGGTATTAATCAATTAAATCACATTTAGAGTACGAAGACTCTAAATGTGAGGATGTTGATATTTTTAAAAAAATCCGATAACTTATTCTATGTTTGCTTTGCAGGAATTTGTGGGACCACCAAAAAGAAAATAAAGCTTCAAAAACCAGGTTCCCGGTTGGATTAATACTGAATTTAATGGAAATTAATTTTGGAATTTAAAGAAATTTAAAATCCAGAATAAATCCATAAAATAGCAGTGTTGATCCAACCTAATTTATGCAAGCATTTAATTATAGATTGATATTTTGGTGTGTAAATATGCATGATCAGTGTTTCTATGTCTAATTTGTAGAAAATGCATGATTTGAGAAAATGTTAAAAAAAAAAAAAAACAGAAAAATTTCATATTTTTTCTAAGTGTTGCCTTGGTAATTTTACCAATTCGGTCTCAAGCCAATTCGGTTTACACCGAATTGACCTGAAAAAATCGAATTGATCCTCCAAGGCACACATTCGGTGTTAATTTTGCTGAGTAGCAATTCTGTTTAAGCAATTCGGTCTATACCGAATTGATTTTGAAAAACCGAATTGACTCACAAAAGCACCCCTTATTTTTTCTAAGTGTCCAATTCGGTTACCTCACTCCAATTCGGTCTTATGTCAATTCGGTCTATACCGAATTGATTTTAAACACCGAATTGCTTGTGAGTTGTTTGTGCCTTTCCCTCAATTCGGTCTCCAAGTCAATTCGGTCTATACCGAATTAACCTAAAGACCGAATCCCTCACAAATAATTGGGGATTCATCAAGTCTGTCTAGACCGAATTGATGATTCGGTCTCCTTTTAACCGAATTGATCCCTGTCCCACAACCCTATTTATACCCTTTTTCCCCTCCCTTCCTCCTCTTTTATTTTGCTTTGATTTCAATAATTTGTTTAAGTAGAAATTGATTTACTCACATTTCGAGCAAGGCTCAAAATGTGAGGATGTTGATTCTTCACTTAAATAATTCGAAAAAAAATTATTATTATTTGTTATTTTTATTTTGTTTATTTTTATTATTATATATTTATACACAGCACAAAGCATGCATGAGTGTGTCAGTTTAAATTCACATATGAGATCTTGGTTTATGATTAAATTTTCAAACTTTTAAATTGGGATAATAAAATTGAATACATGCATGATATGAATTTTTGAGGTTCTGAGCTATAAAAATTTAATGATATAATCATCTTGTTGGGTAATGAGTCCTCATGTTGAGAATTTAATTGAATAGAGTGTAAGAATTTTTCAAAGATTAAATTTAAGAATATTGTATGACATGAATCAATCCAACCTTGTGAGATTTGAGCCATGAGTCACTTTTACTCATTCTTTTCTTTGATGTGTGAAAATCATTTTAGTTAAAGGACACTAGAACTTGTGATTGGGACCGATTCAAGACCATGCCATATTCCAAAAATCGAGCATATAACTGAGGCAATTAGAAAACCCAAAATTTTTGGCCTTCTTTTGAATTCCTAACCCAAAAATATTTTCCCTTTAGGATCAACCACTTTGATCCTTTAAGCCTAATTTTTCTTTGAAGCCCTCTATATTTTCCTAGCCTTATAAAAAGCCAAAAAAATTCAAAACCCAAGTGTGCAAGAATGAATTTTATCAAGGCATTACAATTTTTGATCATCAAGAAAATACTAATCGGTATCCAAAAACCGATTCAAAAAAAAAGTAAAGAAAGAAAAAGAAAAAGAAAAAGAAAGAAAAAGAAAATTGTTGAGTTCCATTCAACAAAAAGAAATTGCAAATGTCAAAGCAAATTAGACTTAATCTAATGTCATGCAATAGAAAAGCAAAAGAAAGAAAAATAATGATGATCATAAATTTTTGAAAAAAAAAATAATGCCATGTTATGATAATATAAATTCTTGTCACTTCTAGCCCAATAATTTCCTTCCATACTAATGTCACAACTGTATGCTCCATTATAACCCTTGAATAAGACCTCATGATCTCGATTTGAAGAAACGAGCCGGTGGCGAGTTGGTCCAATCGCAAGCTTATGGGATAATTTAATTAAATTTGATTATGAGCGATTATGATAAAACCCAATTTTGAGAGTGAGTGAAATTTCCGCTTATACTATATGTGAGGCCTCATTTCTAATTTATATTCATGTCATGCTTTAATTCAAGAATTAAATCAATGAATTTTTCTAAACATGATTTCATGAAAAATTATCAATAATGACTGATTTGTAGGCCTGATTAAGTGAGAAGTATCATTTTATTAAACATTGCAATCAAATGAATTTAATACTTGTAGTTTTTGATTGTCTTATCCCAATCTAAAAAGAATGAAATTTCTGAAGCCACGAAAATAGATTGAATATGCAGAGTCTATGTTCTTAGGAAAACTGACTCTGACTGCTCGGGGACGATCAGTATTAAATGTGAGGATGTTGATAATGGCCAAAATTGACCATTATTTTCAATCTATTTCCGTGTCTAAACATGGGCATTTGATCGCATTCCGGTCTTATTTAAATAAGAAAGCAGTTGAATTTGACAGATATATGCAAGTTTGTATAAATAATAAGTTGGTATTGAAAAATACAAAAATATTGCTTTTTTTTATTAAATTTGTGTTAAAAAAATCCAAAAACATGATAAAAATATTAAAAATCCCACACTTGATGATTATGGTTTGGTGATATCTGTTCGGTGGAACACGAGTCTATTAAATGGAACACAAGCCATATAATCAATTTGAAAAATAATATATATATGTATATTTTCATTCATTTCCAATTTTATTTACTTATATATTTATACATAAAAGAAAAGAAATTACTACTAAACTAATTTACATTTCAGGTGGGGCCCATCACAGTAAGAAGTTGGAAACATCTACATGTGAGTTGTCACGTGATCTCCTTCATCATTCACCAAATCCCAAAATTGGAATTTCACAGCAGCAGCGTCCGGCCACTCCATCACCACCTCCGGCGAGAGCACCAAACGGCAGCCCCATCATCATCATCATCATCACAGCTCCCTCTCCAGCCAAGCTCCATTGTCATCTCAACTCTCCGTCCAACAGTCACATCCGACGCCGCTCGTCCGCCGCCGACCACCACCACCAGTCTTCCATCCCCAACTCCGGCGAGCTCATCCTCATCTTCCCCACCATTTCAACTGCCCCCAACTCCAATTTCCGGCGAGATTCAGGCATCATCGCCATCCCCATCGCCGGCGGCCTTCACGCCACCACCACAGATCCGGCTGACACACCTCCACCCCCTTCGTTTCCAGCAACCGCCGACCACCTCTCCTCCTCCGGTCTCCCTTCCGGCGTCCTGTCCGGCGTCTGCATGTCAACACAGCAACCATCACCGCCACTGCCAACTCCGCTGTAACACCCCAGTTTTTGGTCACCCAGGTCGGGGTGTCACCGCCACACCTCCCTAGCAAGACACGGTTTCTCCGAGCTTGCTAAAGAGATGCAAGGCTATGATTTTTCAGAATTTAAAACATTCAAACAGCCAATTTATATATAATTTGAAAATAATACATCAAGTTGCAGCGGAAAATAATATTTATATAAGTATAATGAAGCGGAATTTAAATATAGGGCCAACATGGCCTAATCACGGGTTAAACAGGCCCGTTCATGCAAGATCTAGTCTAATACAAAAAAATTCAAAACAACATATCATCCCAAGCTTCCCGTGTATGCATATGACGATGCATAATTCTCAACTCTGGAAGAAAAAGAAATAAAAATGGTTTTGGTCAGCACTACGTGCTGAGTAAGTTAACACGTACAAGATTATGAGGTTTCAAAGCCTTTATTTAAATTTAATGAAAACATGTGCATAATTTAAACAATTCATGTAATCGCATAATTTAGAAGGCATGGATTCATAAGATCATCAATATAGCTTGCAACGTAATTAAATAAGTTGCCATAAATTTAAAAACACAATTTATCAAGGACTTAATTGGATTCCCTTATCGATGTCTCGTTTCGATTCTTTTACAGATCACCACCGCTAGGGCTCTTATGTCCGTCAGCGTTACGCCTGGGCTCTTATGTCCACAGGTATCATGGTCGATCTTTTAATTTGAGTTAATCCGTCTGCTAGCCATACGATCAGTATTTCGCTAGGGCTCTTACGTCAACCTAGACATACACTTGGGCTCTTATGTCCCAAGCCGCAGAGAACATTGACAGTATCTAGCTTAGTCATAACCCGCCATATTTTAATCTTCTCGTTTCATGTATCGTATTTCAAAGAATTTCTATCCGTTTCAACCTTAAAGGCTAATTTCACCGTTTCCACAAGATATCAAGATTTGACTCGGTCAACAGTTTACTCTAAAATTCGTCTAAAATCAGATTTAATTTCAAAAATTCCGAAATTTCACGAATGACTCCAAAACGTCGAGATCTACAACTTTCGTGTTTTAACTTTTTCGATCCGAGATACGAAACAGGTCAACAACGTCAATTTTCGTCAGATCAAAAATCTGTCCGCGTTTTCACACAGCAGTTTGAAAGTTTCGAGATCTACCATAGCAAATGAACTCTAAATTTGATGAAATTTTACAGAGATCATCTTAAGACAATTATCTACAACTTTCATGTTCGGCTAAAGATCTAATTCGGCCTAAAACCCTAGTAAAAAACGTCGGCAAGTTCGAATCTATGTTCTGCCCAGTTTTCAAGATCCGATTTTAAACCAGTTCGGTTTGGGGTAAATTTCGTATATCAAATCATCACGAAAAATTCTGAAATTTTATGGAGGTACTCATAACGTATAGATCTACAACTCTTATGTTCAACGCCAAGCCTAGATCGGTCTAGATCTAAGGTAGAAATCACCAACAAGTTCGAATAAAGAATCTATCATCGTTTCAAGATCTAAATCTAAAGCAGGCTCGTTTACGATCGTTTTCGGATATCGAAACACGATGAAAAATTATGAAATTTTTACAAGGGCTAGATCAGTGTCTTAGAAATGTTTTTTGTGTTTTAAGTTTTCTCGTTTGAACGTTCTAAGGGGTCCGAATAAATTCAATAAAAGTGTTGCGCCGGTGTAGATAGATTTTAGGTATGGTTCCATTAGATCTATATGTTCGAATTTTTTAACAACCCAAAACCAAAGTAAGCGTTAACTTACAGATTGTTGAGTGTCCGGGATCTTCGATTCGGAGGCGTGGCTTCCAGTCCTCCATTTATCCTCTCCGTTTGTCGGGTTCTTCGCTCTCGATCCGGATCGGGGGTTTGGAATAGAAAAAGATCGAATTTAGGATTCGTTTTCGAATCACATATGGAAAAGAATGGATCAAGGCTTACCACAGCGACGGGGGTCTCCGAAATTCGTCCAAGATACAGTCTTTGAGTGCCTCCGATGACTCCGGGATTAGGGTTTCCGAACGTGTAGAGAGTTGTAGGGTTTTGTAAAAGTATTCGGAGCTCCTACGAGGTCTTATTTATAGATATCTAAGACCTAGGGCGTCCAAGATCTGACCCTAAGGGTCTTGGGTCGAGAGATGTTCAACCGAAAGTCGAAAAATCTGCGTTCGGGTGAGAGATTCACGCAACGGGCGAATCTGTCGCGTGGCGCGGTCGTGGCGCGCTCCACCCTCTTCGACCGCGCGGCCACCGCGCCGGCTTCGCCTGGACTTCGGTCCGGGCGGGTCGTGCGATCCGTCGTGCCTTTCCTCCTCTCTTTCGGATTTCTATCCCTCTATGCTCCCGAATTCCAATTTCCGGGGTATCTTCGGGTTTCTACTTTCTCTCTAGATTTTTACTCGGATCTAATTGAATGTTTGGACTCGAATCCTCGAGTTCATTAGTGTCGGGTTTCGGTGTACAATTTATTTACTGTTAATAATTCTTTGTATTTAATTAAATTCCTTTAATTCCTTTTTTTTAGTTAAATCTCATATCTCATTTCCTTATCCTTATTTATTTATTTATTTGCTGGATTTATTTATTTATTTTATTTATTGTATTTATTGTTTATTTATTTAATTATTGTTTTATTTTATGTTGAAAAATTCTCGGGTATTACATCCGCCGGCCACCTCCACCACTAAGTTTGGGCAAAGGAAGAAAAGTTTTGATTTCTCAATTGGAAATTGGAGATGAGACACAAAAAATGGGGGAAGGAAGCAAATGGAAGAAAGAAAATGGAAAGAGGAGGGACGGAAGAGAAATAGGGAAGAAAGAGAATGAGTGATTCAATTCGGTCTAAACAAAAGAGAAGAGAAAGAAATGAATTCGGTCTATTAAAGAGACAGGCCGAATTGGAAAGAACAAACCGAATTGGAAAAGAAAGAGACCGAATTAAAAGAAAGAGGAGAAAAATGTTAAGTATTGATACTCAATTCGATCTAAATGGTGTAATTCGGTATAAGAGGTGCAATTCGGTTTAAACCGAATTGGAAGAGAAGAGACCAAATTGATTTAGCAATACCGAATGCATTTTGAAATTGGGAAAAATTGGAAGCGGGCCCCGCGCGTCCTAAGCAATGGGAAGTCCCAGGACTTGAGGTCCCGCAAGAATAAATACTTTTTGTCTTTTCCCCTGGACTCTGAAGACCCGCCCCTTGCTGCAAAGAATCTAAATGTTGAATGGGCCTAGGGTTTTCTCTCATAGTTATAAATAGTTGTTTTGCTCCCATGAACAGCAGCCGCATCTGCTCAAAAAAATATTATTCTGTCTTGGAGGCACACAGTGTGCTCTCCAAATTAGTTTATGTAGAGAGTGTATTTTATGTCTTGTAGAAGTAGATTTTAGCTTAGTTTTGCTTTATGTTATGTAACAGCTTAGTGTAGCCATGTTTTTATATTATTTCCAGCTTTTTAGTGTAATTTTGGATTTAAAACACCTAATCAATGGGTGTGTTTGAATCTTATTTTTGGTTTGGTTGAATACAAGAAAATGCTTCACAAATTTGGTATGAGTTCTCTTACTCTTTCATTTATTTTGCTCTCTAAAAACCTTAAAATGTGCATACAAGTCACTATGTTCATTTCTTGAAATATTTAATTGCATGTGTTGATTTTTGTGTACAACAAATATTGTTCTTGTTTACTATGTTTTAATAAATGCATGTTTAGTGGGTTTGTAGTATGTTTTATGCCTTAGAGCTTCAAATAGTGTTCTTAGGTTTTAGATAATTTTAAGGCTTGTTAGAAATAGGTTTTTAATGCTTTATTGTATATTTCTTGTTCTAGATCTTTGATTTATGCTCCCTTATATAATATAGGTGTTCTTCCTTAACATGCAAGTAGTTCTTAGAATTCTAGACTGTTTTAGGTAGAGTAACCTTAGAATTTAATGTTTGTAGTTTTAGGGTTTAATTCATGCTATTACCCATTGGACATGCATATATCTTGATAACCACAAAATATTCACAAGTGTGACTGCGAGATGACATTGATGTGAAAAAAATGATGTGGTCAATCCCATCTATCATAAACCGCATCAGCTTAGAAACCGCATGAACACTTGTGAACAAAAAAAATACACTTATGTGAAAATGCCATGCAATTCGGTCTAAGGCAATTCGGTCTAAACCGAATTGCATGATAAAAATGTTCTGTTAATTTCTTCATGTGGTCTCAAGCAATTCGGTCTATGCAATTCGGTCTATACCGAATTGCCCCTATAGGCCGAATTGATTCCTGAAACCATATTGTATGTATACCCATCCCCTCATGCCTTAGTTTATTTTTCGTGTCAACCCAATTCGGTCTACCAATTCGGTTTATACCGAATTGCATTGGTAAATCGAATTACCCTCCACCTTTTGAAGCAAATGCCTTAGCCAAATTTGAGTGAGGGAGTAACCTCATCAATTCAGTTTGTCCAATTCGGTTTATACCAAATTGTTTTGACAAATCGAATTAGATGATGTTATCTCACATCCTTGCAATGATTAATTGAGTAAGGTCATACTTCATAACTCATGCATTTTCAATTCGGTTTACATTGCACCTAAACCACTAAACCGAATTGACCTCTTCTCTTTATTCTTACAAACTCCATAAATATTTTATTTTCTTGAGTTGTGTAAGTTGCATGAGTGTATTGGGCTTAGGCCCATCACATCTAATTTTATCCATTACACATCTCAACCACTAGTGTCTAAATTATTGTGTGATTAACACTCACACAATACCAAAAATATTCTTTTAATTTAATCTTTTCTTTTTATTGTGTGTATGAATGGGTAATAAGGAATATCACTGATCAATGTTGGCAAAAAGGTCCCTTCACAGGGATAACGATTAGCTCGTCTTCTGTGTATTAATTATTGCTCGCTATTTTGCATGGTCTGATTAGTGATTGGTGGAAGCTCCGGCAAAAAGGTCCCTTCACAAGGATAACGATTAACCACTCAGCCAATTCCTAATTAGATACAGTTTTCTTTTTATTATCTTAATTTCTAAACCTGAATTCAAGTTGTAGTATTATTAAATGAAGTCGACCAACATTATTTGAGAATTATTACAGCAAGAAAATATGTGGGTTTTTCTTCCATTCACAGACAAAAGGGAGCTGAAGGACGGCGGTCACCGTCACTTGGAATTCTTTTCTGTCTAAAAATCATTCCATCTTGAATAATTGGGAACCGGATGGCGGATGTTTGCAGTCCGGATAACCCCAATTATTTCTGGCACTCTTTTTAGCCAAATTCTTCTTATCTCAGGCTAATCCATCTTTGTGTATCAAATTCTGTCTAACCCCACCATATATTTTGGGGTATTTTATTTTACTTCTCATATACATGTATGGATGATATTATTATGTAGATATTGTGGTCTACATTATTTTTAGATCCTTCCCTTGGACATAGAAGTCTTGATCTAAATCAGATGCTACATAATAAATTTCCAACAAAAATTCCTTTATAAAATCCGGATCTGAGTAAGGGATAAATTCGACAGTTATGACTAACTCATATTCTACTGGGGGTTGATTTTGAGAACTTAGAAGCAGAGTCAGCGATTAGGTCTCACCTAGACTGAAAGGACATGTGTTTTAATTGAGAGTTTAGTACCTGTTTAGGGAATGATTTTCAAATATCAATTGTTTTCTCAAAATTACTGTGTGTTGGAAATCTTCTATTACGTATTGCATCAAATCAATGTCCGCTTGGATTCGGATAAGATGTGATAAATAATACTAGAGGAACAACATATAGGCCTTGGTTAATTTCTAAAGTAGGGTTGAGTATTCTTTCAACTACTATCTTCTCCCGCCAAAGTCTAGAATTGAGTCTTGAGTGAGTACATTCGGAATAGATCTTCGCAGGTCTGTTCCACTCAGTTTGTATCTCATAACTAACCGCATGTTATAAGCCTTGTGGCTTACTGATATTTGGGAAGTTCTAAATCTGCATCTGGTCATTGAAACCAGGAGCTCTTTTATGCTAACGGAAAGAGATAGCTTTTGAGGCTTCCAAGTGATAGGTTTTTAAATGCTTTCTTTACTGCTTTCGTTACCGCTTTCATTTAAATGCTTTTATAGAGGTCACTCGGAAGAATTAGAGGTTGGCCGCCGGTTTTAAGGTTTAAGAGTTGTGGATTAGTTCGGGATTTTATTTAGACTTTGGGTGTGACAAGGGGGATGATAGGAGTACTTGGCATATCAACTAATGATATATTAGGTGTTGCTTGTCCACCACATATGACTAACATATTCTTGCAAGGCATTGCAAGGGGAGTTATGAATTTGTGGTATCTTAGATTTTGTAGTCTTAAGAGCATATAAATTCTCACTGTAAGTACCTGTCTGTTAAAGGGAATATAGTGTAGAAAGCATGAGAGTTAGCTAACTAACGAACTATCCCAAGCAAAGATCTGTGTAATTAAAATGGAAGTTTAGTTGTGTCTCATCTGAATCTTGTCCAATCTCTATTATTTTCTCCCTGTTCCTTCTGTCACATTTTAAATCTGCTTTCGTAGAATAATTTTATCCGCTTTCTTAGCATAATTTTAATTGCTTTCTTAGAATAATTTTAATTGTTTTCTTAGATATAATTTAATCCGCTTGTAGTGTAATTTTAGTTGCTTTCATAATCTAGTTTAAATTATGTCAAGTAGCTGGTAATTTAAAACACAAACTTGAAACGAGTAACCGAGTGGAAAATCTTAGTAAACGACGTGGGCCCTGCTTCTATCGCACATCCTCCAGTGAACGATCCTGTCTTACTATAAATACTGCAATTTTTGACTCCGTGCGCTTTCGGGGGCACATTTTCTTAACACGAGTAATAAAAACGTGACAACCTATATATATCCCTAATCCCAAATCCATCTTCATAAATTGGTTTCATTAAATAAAATTAAACCGGGATTATTATTTTTCAGAAAATACTCGTGTGGGAAATTGTCAAAAGTTTCAGGCGGTAAAGCCAGTCGGTAGGCCAAATTTCCGACTCGTTCTGGAATCTCATAAGGTCCTATGTATCCAGGACTCAACTTCCCTCGTTTGCCAAAGCGCATCACCCCCTTCATGGGTGATATCTTTAGCATGACCCTATCTCCCACTTGAAATTCTAGGTCTCGTCGTCTCACGTCAGCATAACCCTTCTGACGGTCTTGAGCGGCTTTCATTTTCCCTTGAATCACCTTTATCTGTTGAGCCATATCTTCGACAAGTTGTGGTCCCACTACCACAGACTTATCATTTTCTTCCCAGCTCAACGGGCTTCGACACTTTCGTCTATACAACGCCTCGAAAGGTGCCATGCCAATGCTAGCATGGTAGCTATTGTTATAGGAAAACTCAATTAAGGGTAAATGAGCTTCCCAATTTCCCTTAAACTCCAACACACATGCTCTCAGCATGTCTTCCAGTGTTTGGATTGTTCTCTCGGTTTGTCCATCCGTCATCGGGTGGAATGCAGTGCTCATTTTGATTTGAGTACCGAGAGCTTTTTGTAACTCCGTCCAAAAATGAGAGACAAATCTACTGTCTCTGTCAGAAATGATGTCATGTGGTACTCCATGTTGTCGTACCACATTATCAATGTAGGCTCGGGCCAATTGGTCCATAGTCCACGTGTCCTTCATCGGGATAAATATGACCATCTTCGTTAGCCTATCCACAATCACCCAAAATCTTGTTCATGCCTTTAGGTGATCGGGGTAATCCCGAGACAAAGTCCATCGAGATGCTATCCCAATTCCAACTTGGAATCTCTAGTGGTTGCATCAGTCCTAAGGGTTTATGTCTCACTGCCTTAACCCTTTGGCAGGTGAGGCATTTCGCCACGAAGTCTGCCACTTCCTTTTTCATTCCCGGCCACCAGTAGATCTTCTTTAGGTCCTTGTAAAGTTTGTCACCTCCGGGATGCACTGAATATGGTGTGTTGTGCCCTTCATTCATCAACCTTTGCTTCAACTCGGCACACTTTTGAGGCACACACCATCTCCCTTTGAAGAGAATGCTTCCATCCTCATGGATAGAAAATCCTATTGCCTTACCCTCGGCAATATACTCCTTTATCCTCTCCAACTTCGCGTCGCCCGGTTGAGCGAGCCTAATCTCGTCCAATATTGGAGTTTCTACGATCATAGCACTGATCGTTTCACTCACTGGGCCCGGATGCACAAGTTCCACATCTAATCTCGCCAAATCAATGTACAATGCCGGCGGAATTACCAACGACTTTGTCACGTGTTGGGTTTTCCGGCTTAGGGCATCGGCTACCACATTCGCCTTCCCCTCATGGTAGGATATCTCCAAATCATAATCTTTAATAAGTTCCAACCACCTTCGCTGTAACACCACGGTTTTTGGTCACCCAGGTCGGGATATAACCGCCACACCTCCCTAGCAAGACACGGTTTCTCCGAGCTTGCTAAAGAGATGCAAGGCTATGGTTTTTCAGAATTTAAAATATTCAAACAGCCCATTCATATATAATTTAAAAATAACACATCAAAGTTGCAGCGAAAAATAATAATCACATATGTATAATGCAGCGGAAATTAAAATAGGGTCAACACGACCAGAATACGGGTTAAACATGCCCGTTCATGCAAGATCTAGTCTAATACAATAATTAAAAATAATATATCTTCCCAAAATTCCCATGTATGCATATGACGATGCATAATTCTCAACTCTGAAAGAAAAAGGGAAAATATGGTTTGGTCAGAAAAACTTGCTGAGTAAGTTAACACGTACATGTTTATGAGGTTTCAAAGCCTTTAATTAAATTTAAAGGAAACATGTGCATAATGTAATCTATTCATTTAATAATAATTTAATTGCATAATTTAATAGTCATGGATTCCATACGATCTTAAATATAGCTTGCAAAGTAATTAAATAAATTGCCATAAATATAGAAGCACAATTTAATACAGATATAATTTGGAATTCTCGCAAACTTCTCGTTTCGTATCTTTTAGAGATCACCATCACTAGAGCTCTTATGTCCGCCAGCCTTACGCCTGGGCTCTTATGTCCACAAGTATCACGGTTGATCTTTTAATTAGAGTTAATCTGTCCGCTAGCCATACGATCAGTGTTTCGCTAGGGCTCTTACGTCAACCTAGACATACACTTGGGCTCTTATGTCCCAAGCCGCAGAGAACATTGACAGTATCTAGCTTAGTCATAACCCGTAATATTTTAATCTTCTCGTTTCGTGTATCTTATTTCAAAGAGTTTCTATTCGTTTCAACCTTAAAGGCTAATTTCACCGTTTCAACAAGATTTCAAGATTTAACTCTGGTAGATCACTGTTTACTCTGAAATTCGTGAAAAATCAGATTTAATTCCAAAAATTATGAAATTTTACCACTTACTCAGAAACATCGAGATGAACAACTTTTGTGTTTTAACTTTTTCAATCTGAGATACCGAAACATGTCAAAAACATCAATTGTCGTCCTATCATAAATCTGTCCGAATTTCGTATACAACAGTTCAAGATTATCAAGATCTACCATAGCAAATCAACTCCAAACTCAACGAAATTTTACAGAGGCCTTCTTAAGACATTTATCTACAACTTTCGTGTTCGGCTAAAGATCTAAATCGGCCTATAACTTATGTCAAAAACGTGATCAAGATCGGACCTAAGTTCTGTCAAGAATTTCAAGATCCAAGTTTCAGCAGTTCGGTTTCAGGTGCGTTTCAAATATTAAACTACTCTAAAAATTCTGAAACTTTTACAGTAAATAGATCTAAGCCTTAGGAACGTTTTTCGTGTTTTAAGTTTTTCCATTTGAAGACGTTTAAAGGTTCGGAAAAATTAGACAAAACTGTTGCGCCGGTAGAAAACGTATGTTGACAGATTTACGAAAGATTTGATGAAACTTTTAGTTTTCGTGTTTTAATTTCACCCAAAACCATGTACGGGCAAATCCGGAGTCGGGCGAGTACATCTCGCACGGGGCGTTTCTGGCGCGCCCCCAAGCCAACACCGCACGGCCAGCGCGCCACTCACGCCTGGACTCCGGTCCGGGCAGGTCGTGCGATCCGTCGTGCCTTTCCTCATCTCTTTCGGACTTCTATCCCCTTATGCTTCCAGATTCCGATTTCCGGGGTATCTTCGGGTTTCTATTTCCTCTCTAAATTTTACTCGGGTCTAAATGCATGTTTGGACTCGAATTCTCGAGCTCATTGGTGTCGGGTTTCGGTGTGCAATTTATTTATTCTTTATTATTTCCTCTTTATTTAGTTAAATTCTTTTAATTCCTTTCTAAGTTAAATTTCATTTCTCATTTCCTTATCTTTAGTAATTTATTTGCTGAATTTATTTATTTATTGTATTTATTTTATTTATTGTTTATTTATTTAATTATTTGTTTTATGTTGCAAAATTCTCGGGTATTACAGTTTACCCTCCTTAAGAATCAACTTCGTCCTCGAAGTTGTGTTTCGGCTTTTCTTGTGCTAAGGTCTATTGTTTGTTTTATTATTTTGTGACTGAACTTAGAATTAAAACTTCTAAGCTGCCTACGTACCCTGTGAAGGGATCAAGCCATAACGTAGTTCAAAACAATTTGAATTTGTTTGTTTACGATTTAGGATACATCTTATCGAATCGAACTCCGAAAAATAAATTTCTACGGGATATCACGTCCTCTCCCCCTTAGGACTTCAGTTATGTCCCCATAACTGCCTATTTATTATTCTCAAGAGGGTTCGGGTTTTGGTCTTGTTCCTCATCCCTCTCTCCTTGCCGAAGGTTCACCAAATCTACTCTCTTTTCGATCGCCTCCTCCGGCGTTCGACATCCACCAGCCTTGTGACCAAGCTTGCTGCACCTACGGCAGGTTCCAGGCTTCGGGCATCGGCGCACCAGATGTGCATGGTTGCATCGTGGGCAGCGTGGTATAAACGCACCACGGTTGTCGTCTCCCCCTTTGTTGAGACCTTTATTTCCTTTCCTTCGGGATCCATTGTCTTCCCTATCTTTTTTCTCAAGTCCTTGCGAGTCCTTGTTCGACTCACCATGTTCTTTACGCTTCAATTGTTGGATTCGAGCAATTGTTACAGCGCGGTCATATATCGTCTGCAGGTTCGTGAATTGTCCTACTGCAAGTATCTCACGGATACTAAGGTTCAGACCCATCTCGAATTTCTGAGCCTTGTCAGAGTCGGTTGGTACTATCCTCGCAGCGAATCGTACTAGCTCCTTGAATTTGGTGTAGTACTCTTGCACTGTTTGCGCACCTTGCTTTAGGTTGAAGAATTCCTCGTACTTCGCAGTCTTGGTGCTTAATGGGTAGAATCTTTCCCTCAAAGCTTCCTTAAGTTCTTCCCAGGTGTAGGCTTCTTCGTCTTCCACTGAATTCGCTTGGAGATTTTGCCACCACTCATCGGATTCGCCTCCTAGGTAGTAGGTCACTACGTGTATCTTCTCCTCATCAGGGCACTTGATAGCATTCAAGAGCTTATCAAAGGTACGGATCCAACCTTCCAACTTCGCCGGATCCTCTTGGCCGTCATAATGGGGTGGGTTGTAAGGGTTCACTAATGCCAAGTAGTTGACTCGGGCTACTGGCGGAGGTACTGTTTGTGCCCTATGTGTAATACCCGGGGTTTTTACAACGCCCAAAGAAACGAAATAAAATTTATTTCCGAGAAGAAAATAATTTATTACAATAAATTATTGCTCGGAAATGGCATGACCGATAAATTCGAAGAATTCGAACCCAAATTTTGGTCAAGTCGAAATGGGATGAAATAGGGAAAGGAAGCCCGAAGATATTCCATGGATTAATCCCAAAAGAATTGGAATTAAATTCAAGAAGGAAAAGAATTTTAATTCCAAGAACCCGTGAAGTGGGAAATAATTTAATTATATAAATAATTGCACGGGAGCCACAGGACGACGAATTCAAGCCGACGGATTCAAACTCGACGAATTCTTGATTTCAAATATGAAATTCATTGGAGTCAAAATAAAATTTAGAAAGGAATCGTAACCCCAGAAATGACCCGAAAAGTCGAACCGAAAACGTAGGGGATAGAAACCCGAACGAGAAAAGAAGAAAAGACCCGACGGACCACGCGGACCGCCGAACCGGCCGGTCCGGCCGGCCCGAGCTCGCCTCGCGCCACCGCGCGGAAGGCGGAGTCGCGACTCCAGGCCTGGCCACGCGTGCTCCGCACGGGCAAAGGCGTAGGTGCGCGTCACCAGCGCGCCAGAGGTGCAGAAGGTGTAAACTTTCCTTCTATGGCGATTTTCTTGCCAAAAATCCGTCCCCTAACGAGGGCAAGCGGATCAAAGCTTTTGGGAAGGCCATAATATCAATATTGGGCGCCCGCTACCCCATATTTTCAGTAAACAAACCCTAGACACTCCCATCTTTTCTCTCCAAGTTCAAAACTCCTTCGACTCCACTTTCCGGCGAATATTCCGGCGACGATGAGGCAAACGGGACGAAGCCTCTACCCTCTAGAACCTTGGTAAGTAGTATTACAGTGTTTGAATCATCCATAAGCTTTAACAAACTCGAAATCTAACCATTTTCCTTTGCTACGATTTTACGTCGGGAAACGAACAAAAAGCGATCGGAGAAGTTGGCCGTTCGTCGCGACCTTAGGACGTCTGGAAACCCTTTACAGCGACCCTACTCTCTAACTAAGTTAAGACCTTACTCACAAATTTTTGTGGTTTATTGTTGTTTAAAACTCGAGCTCTATACCCGTAACGAAAACCGCTTTTCAAAAACCCTATTTTCGTCCAATTTCAAAAACTCGCCTAAAACTCGACCTTCGGGAATTCAAACCGAAAACTTTTCAACATAGATTTTGTTCCTAAGACTTTAATCTATCTTGTGTCCAAATTTCAGCCATTGACATTAAGATTTGCTATCCTAAAACTCGCCGTAAACTTTCTGTGAAAAACCGAACATTTGGAACCATTGACAGATTTCATTACACCACTTGATGCATATTTTTCACCCATTTTTAGAATGATTTAACTTTCAATTTCTAAACAAAAGTTGTAGATAAAGGTGTCTAGTTTATGCATATAAAATTTCATGGATTTTGGAGTTCATTTGATATGTCAAACGGCCGAATTTCAGAACCTGTTTTAAGCAACCTTTTGAGTCCGCGCGTGTACAGCGTGTTGTGGTCGATTTTTGAACACCTAAAATTCATTATTTCTAATTTATTAAAACATGAAAGTTGTTTCTTAATGTGTTTTGTAGCCCCTGTAAAAATTTCGGATCAATTAGCTTTGAAATGAATTTTTAATCGGCATCGCACGAACCTGTGACAAAATCAGTTTTTGAGACAGAAATTATCTTTTGTAAAGAACTCAAATTTTGACTCACTTCGAAACCTTATTTCCAAAAACTTAAAACATGAAAGTTGTTCGTGCGTGTGTTTTTGAGCTACTGTATAAATCTCAGAATTTTTGGTGTAAAAATGAATTTTTAATTAAGAAAGACGCAAACTGCGTCAAATCGGATTTTTCGAACTTGAGAAAACTCGAACTATGAAACACGATACCGAATCTTTTGATCACTTGAAATACGAACTTTCGAAAAATCCCGTTCACTAGGCTGAGCCGATCTTCATGCTATCATTATCTTTGAGACTGCCTCGTTAGTGGTCTCCCTACTATCTGAGATTGCCTCGTTAGTGATCTCCTTATTATGCCAAAACGGCAGTTGTGCACGTGGCCTGCCAAAACGGCAGTGAGAAATACACGGCCTGCCCGAGTGGCAGTGAAACCGCTTGAAAGGCCTGTCAAATGACAGTTGACATACATGCCTGTCAAATCGACAGTAGATACACACGGCTTGCCGGAATGGCAATCGAGATACATGGCTAGCCAAAATGACAGTCAATACTGATATGGCTGCGGCCGCCGGTTCACCGGCTAACTGATTATGATTTTTGAGATTGCCTCGTTAGTGATCTCCCTTGTGTGGTGTCCTCTTCTTAGTTGCGGGATAAAAATATAAAAGACTTGTGTGCGTATTTAATTAAGCTGCAATTATTTATCACGTTTTTAAATTATGCTTCTAAATTACGTTTTTAAACTATGCTTTTAAAATTTCGCTTTTAAATTAAGTCCTTAAATTATGTATTCTCGTCGTGAATAAATTAATCATGTTTTTCCGCTGCAACTAAACTATGAATTTTAAACTAATTTCGTAACGCATGAAAAGTGTAATTTTAATTAAACACAAGTAACCCCTTAAATTGTTTTGTTAGGGATTAACTTACTCAGTATTTTATATACTGATAAAACCCGTTGTTCATTTTTTTCATTACAGAGTACGGAGCATGATCATGCATCGGGGGATCACTTTGGACATTTAATTATTTGTTCTACATGACTTGCATACGGGCTTGTTAACCCGAGTTTTGGCCATGTCGGCCCTGTATTTTTTATTTCCGCTGCAACCTATTATTTTTATTATCATGTATGGATGATATTACATTATTATTTTTAAGTAATTCCGGACTTGCTTTTAAAACTTTTTCCAACACCTATAGCCTTGCATCTCTTTAGCAAGCTCGGAGGAACCGTGTATTGCTAGGGAGGTGTGGCGGTGGCACCGCGGCCTGGGTTATCAAAACCGGGGTGTTACACTATGCACCTCGGCATTTCCTAATGCTACAAGGACTTCCTCCATAGTCCTTAGACGTTCTTCCATGTTGTTGGGTGCAGGAGGTACTCGTTCTCTTAAGTTTTGAGGGGTCTCATTGTTATTGGCCACGTTGGGGAGGTTAGCATCAGTGCCGTTTGGACTTACCTTCCTTGGGTTTCTCCTAGGTGCCATTTTCTGTTATAACGTATATAGATTAGTTTATCAGAGTTTAGATAGATCAATTGAACAAGAAATTTGCTAAATTGTATGTGAGATCAAGTGTTAAACGCGCGCCCATAAGGCCACGTTTAGAGCATCGTGGGTTTCAAATTTCGAATTTCGAATTTTCGGATTTGTTGTTTGGAAATCCAAACAAGATTTTTGGAACAAAGAGTGTTTTAATAAAAACTTGATTTTTATTGTTCCACATAAGGAAATTTTCTAATTCGTACAAGGATAGGAATGGCTAAGGTCGAGATTTGTTATGCTTAGGTGTGCGCTTAGATGAACGCGATCTAGAACTAAGGCAAGATCAGTCTCTAGTTAGCGTTCCTAATTTGATGTCAAGCATCTAAGTTATCTAGTGCAAGCAAAAGGTCTAAGTTAGAACAACTTCGCTTCTAGGTTATCTAAGGTATAGAAAACGCAATATGCACATGCACATGATGATCCCCCCCCCAAAAAGAATTTATGCACTATATATATATTTCCATGGGTTTTAAAAATAAAAATTTATTTCCATGGAAATAATGCTTTAAAAATTTTAAAATAGTATTCCAAAATCCTTGGACCTCTATATTGGGTCAAAAATAATTATAATTTGGACTCAAAAATAATTATGGGGCTAGGAAATTTCAAAAATAATAATTTGGGCTTCAATAATAATTTAAAAATAGTAATGGTTTATAAATAATAGTTTAAAAATAATAATAATAATAGGTTTAAAAATACTAATTTAAAAATAAGTCGGGCTCTGATACCAACTTGTAACACCCCGGTTTTTGGTCACCCAGGTCGGGATGTCACCGCCACACCTCCCTAGCAAGACACGGTTTCTCCGAGCTTGCTAAAGAGATGCAAGGCTATTGTTTTTCAGAATTTAAAATATTCAAACAGCCCATTCATATATAATTTAAAAATAATACATCAAAGTTGCAGTGAAAAATAATAATTACATATGTATAATGCAGCGGAAATTAAAATAGGGCCAACACGACCAGAATACGGGTTAAACAGGCCCGTTCATGCAAGATCTAGTCTAATACAATAATTCAAAATAATATATCTTCCCAAAATTTCCATGTACGCATATGACGATGCATAATTCTCAACTCTGAAAGAAAAAGGGAAAATATGGTTTGGTCAGCAAAACTTGCTGAGTAAGTTAACACGTACATGTTTATGAGTTTCAAAGCCTTTAATTAAATTTAAAGGAAACATGTGCATAATGTAATCTATTCATTTAAAAATAATTTAATCGCATAATTTAATAGTCATGGATTCCATACGATCTTAAATATAGCTTGCAAAGTAATTAAATAAATTGCCATAAATATAAAAGCACAATTTAATACAGATTTAATTTGGAATTCTCGCAAACTTCTCGTTTCGTATCTTTTAGAGATCACCATCGCTAGGGCTCTTATGTCCGCCAGCCTTACGCCTGGGCTCTTATGTCCACAAGTATCATGGTCGATCTTTTAATTAGAGTTAATCCGTCCGCTAGCCATACGATTAGTGTTTCGCTAGGGCTCTTACGTCAACCTAGACATACACTTGGGCTCTTATGTCCCAAGTCGCAGAGAACATTGACAGTATCTAGCTTAGTCATAACCCGCAATATTTTAATCTTCTCGTTTCGTGTGTCTTATTTCAAAGAATTTCTATTCGTTTCAACCTTAAAGGCTAATTTCACCGTTTCAACAAGATTTCAAGATTTAACTCCCGGTAGACTACTGTTTACTCTGAAATTCGTGAAAAATCAGATTTAATTCCAAAAATTCTGAAATTTTACCACTGACTCAGAAAAATCGAGATGAACAACTTTTGTGTTTTAACTTTTCAATCCGAGATACCGAAACAGGTCAAAAACATCAATTTTCATCCTATCATAAATCTGTCCGAATTTCGTGTACAGCAGTTCAAGATTATCAAGATCTACCATAGCAAATCAACTCCAAACTCAACGAAATTTTACAGAGACCTTCTTAAGACTATCTAAAACTTTTTTGTTCGGCTAAAGATCTAAATCGGCCTATAACTAATGTCAAAAACGTGATCAAGATCGGACCTAAGTTCTGTCAAGAATTTTAAGATCCAAGTTTCAGCAGTTCGGTTTCGGGTGGGATTCAAATATAAAAACGTCTCTAAAAATTCTGAAAATTTTACAGTAAATAGATCTAAGCCTTAGGAACGTTTTTTGTGTTCTAAGTTTTTCCGTTTGAAGACGTTTAAAGGTTCGGAAAAATTAGACAAAACGGTTGCGCCGGTAGAAAACGTATGTTGACAGATTTACGAAAGATTTGATGAAGCTTTTAGTTTTCGTGTTTTAATTTCTCCCAAAACCATGTAAGCGTTAACTTACAGATTCACGGTTGTCCCGGCTCGACGATTCGGAAGCGTGGCTTCCAGTCCTCCGTTTATCTCCTTAGTTCGTCGGGTTCTTCGTTCTCGATCCGGATCGGGGGTTTAGAATAGAAAAAGGATCGAATTAGGACTCGTTTTTCGAATCAAGGATGGAAAAGAATGGACAAGAACAGATCGGATCTTACCCCGACGATCGAAGACTCCCAATTCTCGTCCAAATCAGTCCCGTTGTTCGGTTTTGTGCCTCCGACGACTTCCGGATCTAGGGTTTTGTGTATAGAGAGTATCGTAGGGTTTTTGAAAAGTGTTCGGGGCTTTCAAAAGGTCTTATTTATAGGTAAACATGACCTAGGGACGCCCAAGGTCTGCCTCTAAGAGTCTTGAGCCGAAAGGTGTTCAACCGAAGTCGGAAAATCCGGATTCGGGCGAGTAAATCTCGCACGGGGCGTTTCTGCCAGCCAGCGCGCCACTCACGCCTGGACTCCGGTCTAGGCGGGTCGTGCGATCCGTCGTGCCTTTCCTCCTCTCTTTCGGACTTCTATCCCCCTATGCTCCCGGATTCCGATTTTCGGGGTATCTTCGGGTTTCTATTTCCTCTCTAAATTTTACTCGGGTCTAAATGCATGTTTGGACTCGAATTCTCGAGCTCATTGGTGTCGGGTTTCGGTGTGCAATTTATTTATTCTTTATTAATTCCTTTTTATTTAATTAAATTCTTTTAATTCCTTTCTAAGTTAAATTTCATTTCTCATTTCCTTATCTTTAGTTATTTATTTGCTGAATTTATTTATTTATTGTATTTATTTTATTTATTGTTTATTTATTTAATTATTTGTTTTATGTTGCAAAATTCTCGGGTATTACAGTCTACCCTCCTTAAGAATCAACTTCGTCCTCGAAGTTGTGTTTCGGCTTTTCTCGTACTAAGGTCTATTGTTTGTTTTATTATTTTGTGACTGAACTTAGAATTAAAACTTCTAAGCTGCCTACGTACCCTGTGAAGGGATCAAGCCATAACATAGTTCAAAACAATTTGAATTTGTTTGTTTACGATTTAGGATACATCTTATCGAATCGAACTCCGAAAAATAAATTTCTACGAGGTATCACATTCGCTGTCTCGGATTCAACTCCTTCTGAGTGAATATATACTTTAAGCTCTTGTGGTCGGTGAACATTCGACACTCGCCCGTAAAGATAATGTCTCCATATCTTTAGAGCGAAAACGACGGCTGCCAACTCAAGGTCGTGTGTCGGGTAATTTTCCTCGTGAGGTTTCAGTTGGCGTGATGCATATGCAACGACCTTCGAGTCTTCCATCAAGACACAACCTAAACCTTCCTTCGAAGCATCGCTGTAAACTTCGAAGTCACCATTCTCTGATGGTAGCGTCAATACGGGTATGGTTGTGAGTCGTTTCTTTAACTCTTGAAACACAGTCTCACACGCATCCGTCCACTTGTATTTTACTCCTTTCTTCAGTAGCTGGGTTAGAGGACGTGCGATTTTCGAAAAATCCTTCACGAACCGTCTATAGTACCCGGCTAATCCAAGGAAACTCCTTATCTCAGTTGGGCTCTTTGGCGCTGCCCACTCTATCACGGCAGAAACTTTTGCCGGATCCACTGAAACTCCATCAGCGGATACTATGTGTCCAAGAAATGCTACCTCCTTCAACCAAAAATCGCATTTGGACAATTTGCCGTATAGCTGATTCTTTCGCAAGGTCCCTAACACTTGGTGTAAGTGTTGGGCATGCTCCTCCTCGCTCATCGAGTAGATCAGGATGTCATCAATGAACACCACTACGCACTGATCTAACAACTCTCGAAACACATTGTTCATGAGATTCATGAACATCGCTGGAGCATTTGTTAACCCGAAGGATAACATTGTGAACTCGTAGTGGCCATATCGAGTTTGAAACGCCGTCTTCGGAGTGTCTTTCTCGGCGATTCTCAACTGGTGATACCCAGATCGTAAGTCGATCTTCGAGAATACTGAAGCTCTCTTCAGTTGATCAAACAGATCCTCAATTCTTGGCAGAGGGTACTTATTCTTGATGGTCACTTGGTTTAACCCTCGATAATCTATACAAAGACGTAACCCTCCGTCTTTCTTCTTGACAAATAAGACCGGTGCTCACCATGGGGAAGTACTCGGTCTTATGTATCCTTTCTGCAGTAACTCCTCGAGTTGTTCCTTTAACTCCTTCATTTCCAGTGGTGCCATCCGGTACGGAGCTTTTGAGACAGGCTCGGTTCCCGAATGAGATCTATCGTGAATTCAAGATCTCGCTCAGGTGGCATGCCCGGAATGTCTTCGGGAAACACATCCGGGTATTCTCTTACCACTGGTATGCTGTCAACCTTGTTCTCTTCCGCCTCAAGGTTGTGAACGTAGCACGCATATAGCTCATACCCCTTACGCATCAAGTTACTTAGTTTGAGGGCACTAACGATTTTGTTGCTCCTCTTAGGGGGCTGAGAGTAAAAGATAACTCTCTTTCCCCTACTTTTCGACAGGGTGATCTTTTGTTTCTGGCATTCGATCACCGCTTTATACTGGGACAACCAGTCCATCCCCAGTATAATGTCAAAGTCCCTCAAGTTAAATTCTACTAAGTTTGCCAAGAATTATACGTTCTTGATCACTATAGGAATTCCGTTGTATCGCTTAGAGCATGCTACTACTTCTCCTGAAGGCAGTTGAATTCCTAAGCTAATTATCTCGCACTTAGGTAGATCTAACTCAGGCACTATTCTTGATGCTATGATTGAGCAACTAGCTCCAGAATCAAATAAGACTTTAACGGGTGTATTCAAGACATGAAACGTACCTGCCATCACTTCTCCTTGTGCGGGCACGTACGCCTGGTTAACCACGTTAAGCCTCCCCATAGGGCGTCCTGGATTACCCTGCTGATTCTGATTCAGCTGCTGGTTTGGCTGCTGATTTTGGTTCTGAGGTGGTGGAGGACGTTGGTTCTGATTCTGGTTCGGCGACCTATACTGATTTTGAGGGGGTCTATACCCCTGGTTGTTGCCGTTCCGTTCGTTTTGGTTCTGAGGTTGTTCCGGCCCCATAACCAAGTCTTCCCTCTTTGTTATGTTCTCCATCCTCGTTCGGCACTCTCGACGTATGTGGCCCATTCGACCACACCGAAAACAGGCGCCCTGCTGAGGGCATCCCCTCGCCAGATGGGGTCGTCCACATCTGGGGCAGGGTGGTACCGGACCCTCCTGGTCAAATCGTCTTCCATTATTAGATTGTTGTGGCCTATTTGGCCCTCCTCGCTGTTCGTTCCTTCCCGTATTGTTCTCGGCTCTCGCGTCCCAGTTCCTCTTGTCTTGGGGACCGCGGCTGGACTCCCCACTCACTCTCCTTTTCAGTTGTTGTACTCGCGCCACTGCCACAGCGCGATCGTACATGGCTTGCAGGTCGGGGTAGTGCACCCCCGCGATCACCTCGCGCACTGCCAGGTTCAGACCCATCTCGAATTTTTGAGCTTTCTCCTCATTCATGGGTACTAATCTTGGTGCGAATCTCACCAGCTCCTTGAACCGAGTATAGTACTCTTGTACGGTCTGGCCTCCTTGCTTCAGCGACAGAAATTCCTCGTACATTGATGCTTTAGTACTCAGGGGATAGAATCTATCCCTGAGCAGTTCCATCATTTCCGCCCAAGAGTAGGGCTCGTCGTCTTCAGTCAATTTTGCTTGAGTCGCCTGCCACAAGTCGTCCGCTTCGCCTCCCAAGTAGTACGGAGCGACGTGCACTCTCTCTCCTTCCGGACACTTGACCGCGCCCAGCAGCTTGTCAAAGGTCCGGATCCATTCCTCCAGTTTGGCTGGATCCTCCTCACCGGCATAGTGGTGTGGCTGGTAGGGATTCACCATTGCCAGATAGTTGGGGCGAGCTTGGGGCGGAGGTACCGCCGCAGCTTGGCCCTGATTGACTTGCGTGTTCCCTAGCACAATCAAGACCTCCTCTATCGTCCGAAGACGATCGCCCACATTGTTCGGTGCGGGGGCGTCCTGCGCACCTTGGGGTTGTTCTCCTACAGGTTGAGCAGGTTCTGTGTCATTTGGTGGCACTTCAGTAGTAGTTTGGGGAGCAGATTGGGTTCTTGATCTACCTCGTGGTGCCATTCTGTTACAAACGGTGTAAATTAGAACGTAATATATTATCTAGGCAGGTTACTATGGATGTGCTTGTATTTTCACACATAATGCTTGATTGGGCTTAAAAGTAACGCAAGGTTTTGTTTTATTTTGTTTAAGTGAATAAATCTTGTATTTTATTCCCTTAAAAGAAGCTTTTAATACAAGTAGGAGGATGTAAAAAAATAGCAATGTTTTCTTAGCAAAAATAGTATCTACTATAAATAGAATCCCTATCGTCTCTAGGCGTCCTCCGGTAGGGTAGCGGGATCCTCCTCTGGGTCTTCCTCCTCCGAACTTGGCGGCAGTAGGTCGTCAAAGATGGTGTTCAAGTCCTCTCCATGAGTATCGACGTGTTCCTTCAGTATTAGGTTTTGCGTAGTGAGGATTTGGACTTGGCGTTCGAGTTGGTTTATGCGGTGGTGGTCTGTCTCTCTTAAGTTGCCCATGTGGTGCAGATTTGCCTCCAATTGAGCTATGCGATGTTTCATTTGTTCTATGGTTTGTTGGGAGTCAAAGTGAGCGTTCATCATTTTGATCATCAAGTTCATCATATCTTGACTAGCCATCCAGCGCAAGCAAAAGATCTAAGTTAGAACGTATCACGCTTCTAAGTTCTCTAAGTTTAGGCAATGCAATATGTACATGCAAATGATGATTTCCCCCAAAAAACAATTCATGCAATATATATATTTTTTTTCAAATTTCCATGGGGTCTAAAAGTAAAAATTCATTTCCATGGAACGAATGCTTTAAAAATTTTAAATAATAATTAAATCCTTGGACCTCTATATCGGGACAAAAATAATTATAATTTGGGCTCAAAAATAATTTTGGACTAGGAAATTTTAAAAATAATATTTTGGGCTACTAAAAATAATATCTTTAAAATAATAATAGCTTTAGAAATATAAGTTAAAAATTAATAATGGTTTAAAAATATCCGGGCTCTGATACCAACTTGTAACACCCCGGTTTTTGGTCACCCAGGTCGGGATGTCACCTCCACACCTCCCTAGTAAGACACGGTTTCTCCGAGCATACTAAAGAGATGCAAGGATAGGTATTGCAGTGTTTAAAATATTTAAAACAATTAAAATAACCCATTCAATATAAATTCAAAATAAATATCATAATGCAGCGGAATAACAGTATCTAAGTATAAGTATTGCAGCGGAAAATGTAAATAGGGCCAACATGGCCAAAACACGTGTTAAACAGGTCCGTTCACACTATAGTCTAATGCAAGAATTTAAAATATAAAGTTTCCCAAAAACTCCCCCCATGCATAAACGTGCTCATGTTCATTCCACATACTCTGAAAGAAAAAGAAAGGAAATGGTTTGGTCAGCACAACTTGCTGAGTAAGTTAACACATACATGATCGTGGGGTTTCAAAGTCATTCATTAATATTTAAATAAAAGCATGATAAGAATAAATCATGAATAATTTAATTTAATTATCTAACCAATTTGCACAACTAATTCATGGCACTAATTAATAACACATTTAACATAATTTAAATAAAAACCATAATTAATTTAAATAAAGTATTAAATAATTTAAATGGACAATAAATAAATAATTTTAACTATCCCCATTACACCCAAGATTTAGTATTTTAAGTATTTCACAATTGCATCGCAACCTCGTCAAGTTTAGCCGGTAGCCCGGCGGCCGCAGTCGTATCTGCCATACCCAGTACCACTCCGGAGCCTTGGGAAACCCATATGGATATTCTCAAGAGTTTAGGCCATATATCTCATGGCGTTTTGGCAACATATCTCAAATTTCGCGCGGGTCATCATCGTCCATAAAGGCACGAAGTGAATTGTTAAGAGGGCACCCTGCAGAGCACTCACCCCCTAATTTTAAATGATCAACTTTGTAAGGGAATTTTCCTAGATTCTGATTTCATACATTTATTTCAAAAGAGTTTTCTACTCGTTTAAACCTTAAAGGCTAATTTCACCGTTTCAACAAGATTTCAAGATTTGACTTGGTCAAAATCACTGTTTACTCCAAAATTAATTAAAAATTCGTTTTAAGTCCAAAAATTCTGAAATTTGACCAGTGACTCGAAAACACAAAGGTGAACAAGTTTTATGTTTCAAGTTTTTCGATCCGAGATACGGAAATAAGTAAAAAATGTCGATTTTTAACAGGATGATAATCTGTCCAAATTTCCTACACAGCAGTTTCAAAATTTCAAGGTCTACCATAGCAAACTAACTCCAAATTTGATGAAATTTTACAGGGAGATACTTAAGACATGTATCCAAATTTTATATTCGACTAAAGTTCTGAATCGGTCTAGATCTATTGTCAAAAACGTCTACAAGTTTGGACTAAAGTTCTGTCAAGATTTCAAAATCTAAATTTAGAACAATTAGATTTGGGGTCAATTTCAGATATCAAACCTTAATGAAAAATTATGAAATTTTTACCAGAGATAGATCTATGTCTTAGGAATGTTTTTCGTGTTCTACGTTTACCCGTTTGAACAGGTTTAAAGGTTCGGAAAAATCGTGCAAAAACGCTGCGCCGTGGGTTTTCTTCGTGTTGACAGATTTTAGGTTTCTTGATTAGATCGTTATGTTAGGTGTGTTTTAATTCGCCCAAAACCATAGTAAGATTAACTTACTGATTTGTGGTCGTCCCGGCTCGTCGATTTGGAGGCGTGGCTTCCAGTCCACCGTTTATCTCCTCGGTTCATCGGGTTCTTCGTTCTAGATCCGGTTCGGGGTGTAGAAAAGAAAAGGATGAAGTTAGGATTCGTTTTTGAATCAGGAATGGAAAGAGATCGGATCAGAACTTACCACAATGTTAGAGGCCTTCCAATTTTCGTCCAAGACAGTCCCTTTGCTCGGTTTCGTGCCTCCGACGACTCCGGAATTAGGGTTTGGTGTGTAGAGAGATTTCGTAGGGTTTGAAAAGTGTTCGGGGTTACTTGAGAGGGTTATTTATAGATGTGAAGGACTCTAAGGGCGTCCAAAGTCTGCCCCAATGAGTCTTGAGCCGCAAGGTGAGCAACCGAAGTTGATAAATCCGGATTCGGGTTGTTACTGCCCGTGGCGCGGGGTTGGCGCGCCGAATAGGGGAAACCCCGCGCGGTCTCCGCCTGGACTTTGGTCTGGGCGGGTCGTGCGATCCGTCGGGCGTTTCCTCCTCTCTTTCGGACTTCTATCCCTGTAATACCCGGGAATTTTGCAACATAAAATAAATAAATAAATAAACAATAAATAAAAATAATAAATAAATAAACATTATAAATAGATAAAGAATCATATGAGATGAGAAATGCAATTTAAATTAATAAGGAATCAAAATTTCGAGAACCCGGGAAGCCGAAGACAATTTAATCAAATAAATGGTTACACGGGAACCCAACACCGATCGACTCAATAACTCGAGTCCAAATATAAATTTAGATCCGAATAAAATTAAGATAGCCCGAAAATTGGAGCCCGAGAACATGGAGGGATAGAAGTCCGAGAGAGAGGAGAAAAGACCCGACGGATCGCACGACCCGGCCCAGACCGAAGTCCAGGCCAGGAGGGCGCGGTGTCCACGCGGTGTTTACTCATAGGGCGCGCCAACCCCGCGCCGGATGACAGATACGCCTGTTGCGAGATTTTCTTGCCCGAATCCGGATTTTTCGACTTCGGTTGCTTTCCTTTCGGCTCAAGACTCACCAAGGCCGACCCTGGACATCCATAGATCCCTTACCTCTATACATAATCCTTGGAATCGATCCCAAACACTTTTCAAAACATTCATACTCTCTATACGTTCGAAAACCCTAATTCCGGAGTCGTCGGAGGCACGAGACAAAGAGAGGACTGCTTGGGACGAATTCAGAGTCTTCCAACGTCGTAGTAAGTTCTGATCCACTAGTTCTTTACCGATTATTGATTCGAAAACGAATCCTAATTTAATCTCTTTATTTTCTACACCCCGAATCGGATCTGGAACGAAGAACCCGACGAATCGAGGAGATAAACGGTGGACTGGAAGCCACGCCTCCGAATCGACGAGCCGGAACATCCATAGATCGGTAGTTAATACTTACATGGTTTGGGAGAATTAAAATTCACTTGATCTAAAGATTTGAATCAAGAATGTAAAATCTATCACAAGTAAATCCCTACAGCGCAGCGTTTTTGCACGATTTTTCCGAACCCATAAAACTGTTCAAACGAGAAAACTTAAAACACAAAAAACGTTTCTAAGACGTAGATCTATCTTCTGTAAAAATTTCATAAATTTTCATCGTGTTTTGATATCCGAAACCAACCACAAATGAACCTGCCTTTGATTTAGATCTTGAAACGGTGATAGATTCTTAGCCCGAACTTGAGGTCGATTTTTACATTAGATCTAGACCAATTTAGGATTGGTGTTGAACATAAGAATTGTAGATCTATAAGTTTAGAACACTTTCGTAAATTTTTGGAATTTTTCGTAGAGGTTTGATATCAGAAATCAAATCCAAACCGAACTGTTCTAAATTTAGATCTTGAAATCTTGACAGATTCTTGGTCCGATCTTGTAGGCGTTTTTGACAATAGATATAGGATGAATTGGATCTTTTGTTGAACATGAAACTTGTAGATATATGTCTTAAGCATCCCCATGTAAAATTTCATCAAATGTGGAGTTAGTTTGCTACGGTAGATCTTGAAATTTTGAAACTGCTATTTAGAAAATTCGGACAGATTATCATCCTGTTAGAAATCGATGTTTTTGACTTACTTCCGTATCTTGGATCGAAAAACTTAAAACATGAAACTTGTTCATCTCTGTGTTTTCGAGACACTGGTCAAATTTCAGGATTTTTGGACTTGAAACTGATTTTTAGTTAATTTTGGAGTAAACTGTGGTTTTGACCAAGTCAAATCTTGAGAATCTTGTTGAAAAGGATTTTAAATGATATCGGAGCGAATAGCGTCCTGAAATAGTATATCTTGAGAAACTTACTAAATTTAGGAAATTGGTCTTTCTAAACAAAGAGAAGATTAAAATATTGGGGTTTATGACTAAGCTGGATACTGTCAATTTTATCTACGGCTTGTGGACATAAGAGCCCAAGTGCATGTCTAGTGGACGTAAGAGCCCTAGCGACATATTGATTGTATGGCCAGCAGACGTAATGAACCTATTAAAAAGATTGACCATGATACTTGTGGACATAAGAGCCCGAGCGTATGGCTGGCGGACATAAGAGCCCTAGCGATGGTGATCTGTGAAAGAAACGAAGCGAGACATTTGTTTAAATTAAATTCTGGTTAAATTGTGCTTTTAAATTTATGTCAATTTATTTAATTACATTGCAAGCTATATTTATGATCTTATGAAATCCCTGTCTCTTAAATGAAGCGGTTAAATTGTTATTAGATGAATACATTAAATCATGTCTTGTATGCACATGTTCTCTTTAAATTTAATTAATGGCTTTGAAACCCCATAATCATGTATGTGTTAACTTACTCAGCAAGTTTTTGCTGATCAAACCACGTTTTCGCTTTTTCTACAGAGTATGAAGAATATGCATCATCATATGCATGCATGGGATATTTGGGAAAACATTATTTTCTTTGATTATTCTATTCTTTGTTATGAATTGCATGAACGGTTCTGTTTAACCCGTATTTTGGCCGTGTTGGCCCAATTTTAAATTTTGCTGCATTATACATATGTAATTATTACTTTCCGCTGCAACTTTGATAGCTTATTTTTAAACTATATATGAATTGGTTGTTTGAATGTTTTAAATTCTGGAAAACCATAGCCTTGCATCTCTTTAGCAAGCTCGGAGAAACCGTGTCTTGCTAGGGAGGTGTGGCGGTGACATCCCGACCTGGGTGACCAAAAACCGGGGTGTTAAAAAGTGGTATCAGAGCCCAAATTATTTTTAAACTATTAGATTATTATTTTTAAACTTATATTTTTAAAACCATGATTATTTTTAAATTATTATGGTCATCATTATAGAAGCCCAAATTATTATTAAAGTTTCCTAGCCCAAATTATTTTTTTTGAGCCCAAATGATAATTTTTGACCCAATATAGAGGTCCAAGAATTTTAACTATTATTTTAAATATTTAAAGCATTAGTTCCATGGAATAAATTTTTATTTTAAAACCCATGGAAATTAGAAAAATATATATATAATGCATGAATTATTTTGGGGGGGGGGGGGATCATCATCTGCATGTGCATACCACATTTTTTTCTATACCTTAGAGAACCTAGAAGCGATATGTTCTAACTTAGACCTTTTGCTTGCACTAGATGACTTAGACGCTTGACATCAAATTAGGAACGCTAACTAGAGACTGATCTTGCCTTAGTTCTAGATCGCGTTCATCTAAGCGCATTCCTAAGCATAACAATCCTCGGCCTTAGCCATTCCTACCCGTGTACGAATTAGAAAATTTCCTTATGTGGAACAATAAAAATCAAGTTCTTATTAAAACACTCTTTATTCCAAAAATCTTGTTTGGATTTCCAAACAACAAATCCGAAAATTCAAAATTCGAAATTTGAAACTCACGATGCTCTAAACTTGGCCTTATGGGCTCGCGTTTAACACTTGATCTCATATACAGTTTAGCAAATTTCTTGTTCAAGCGATCTATCTAAACTCTGATAAACTAATCTATATACGTTATAACAGAAAATGGCACCTAGGAGAAACCCGAGGAAGGTAAGTCCAAACGACATTGACGCTAACCTCCCCAACGTGGCCAATAACAATGAGACCCCTCAAAACCTACGAGAACGAGTACTTCCTGCACCCAACAACATGGAAGAACGTTTAAGGACTGTGGAGGATGTCCTTATAGCATTAGGAAATGCCGAGGTGCATAGGGCACAAACAGTACCTCCGCCAGTAGCCCGAGTCAACTACTTGGCATTAGTGAATCCCTACAACACACCCCATTATGACAGCCAAGAGGATCCAACGAAGTTGGAAGGTTGGATCTGTACCTTTGATAAGCTCTTGAATGCTATCAAATGCCCTGATGAGGAGAAGATACATGTAGCGATCTACTACTTAGGTGGCGAAGCCGATGAATGGTGGCAAACCTCCAGAGGAATTCAGAGGAAGATGAAGAAGCTGTAATACCCGAGAATTTTCCAATATAAAATAAATACAATAAATAAATAAATCTAGCAAATAAATAAATAAAGATAAGGAAATGAGAAATGAGATTTAACTTAAAAATGAATTAAAGGAATTTAATTAAATAAAAAGAATTAAATAAAGATAAATAAATTTAGATCCGAGGGAAATGACGATACGGAATAGGAACCCGAAGATGGCCCGGGAATCGGAATCCGGGAGCATAGAGGGATAGAAGTCCAAAAGAGAGGAGGAAAGACACGACGGATCGCACGACCCGCCGGACCGAAGTCTAGGCGAGGGCCGCGCGGTGGCCGCGCGGTGAAGGGGGAAACAGCGCCACGGCCGCGCACACGACAGATTCGCCGGTTGCGAGATTCACTTGCCCGAATCCGGATTTTCCAACTTCGGTTGAACACCTTGCGGCTCAAGACTCACCAAGGCCGACCTTGGACGTCCCTAGGTCATGCCTATCTATAAATAACACCTCTTGAAAGCCCCGAACACTTTTCAAAACCCTACGATACTCTCTATACACAAAACCCTAGATCCGGAAGACATCGGAGGCACCAAAACCGAGCCAGAGACTGTTTGGACGAGATCGGAAGTCTTCCAACGTTGTGGTAAGTCTGATCCATTCATCCATCTCGTTTTTTATTCAAAAACGAAACCCTAACTTAGTCTTTTTCTTCTCTACGCCCCGAATCGGATCGAGAACAAATTACATGACGAACGGAGAAGATAAACGGTGGACTGGAAGCCACGCCTCCGAAATCGACGTTCCCGGACGACCAAAGATCTGTAAGTTGACACTTACATGGTTTTGGGAGTAATTAAAATACTTAAATCTAAAAGCTTAATCAAGACTTTCGAAAATCTGTCAATACGTAATTTCTACCGGCGCAGCGATTTTGTCCAATTTTTCCAAACCCTTAAAAGTCTTCAAACGAGAAAACTTAAAACATGAAAAACGTTCCTAACACTTAGATCTATCTTCTGTAAAATTTTCAGAATTCTTCGTGATGATTTGATATATGAAATCTACCCGAAACCCAACTGCTAAGATTTGAATCTTGAATTTCTTGACAGAACTTAGGTCTGAACTTGATGACGTTTTTTACTAGGGTTCTAGGCCGATTTAGATCTTTAGCCGAACATGAAAGTTGTAGACAAATGTGTTAAGAAGGTCTCTATAACATTTCGTTAGGTTTGGAGTTGATTTGCTATGGTAGATCTTGAAAATCTTGAACTGCTGTAAGATAAATTCGGACAGATTAATGTTTCTACGAAAATCGATGTTTTTGACCTGTTTCGGTATCTCGGATTGAAAAAGTTAAAACACCAAAGTTGTTCATCTCGGTGTTTCCGAGTTAGTGGTAAGTTTTCAGAATTTTTGGACTTGAATCTGATTTTAAATAAATTTTAGAGTAAACAGCAGTTATCGGAGTCAAATCTTGAAATTCTTGTTGGAAAGGATTTTTAAATGATATCGGAGCGAGTAGCGTCCTGAAATAGTATATTGTGAGAAACTTACTAAATTTGAGAAATTGGCCTTTAAGGTTTAAATGAGTGGAAACTCCTTTGAAATGAAATACATAAACAAACATTTTCGAAATCCCGTTATGACTCGGTTGAGCTTTCTACGTAGAGGGTGAGTGCTCCTTCGGGTGCTCCTCTAGCTTTTTGCTTCGTGCCTAAACGGACGAGAGCGACCTATGTAGGGGGTGAGTGCTCCATTGGGTGCCCCTCTAGCTCTTTGCTTCGTGCCTAAACGGACGAGAGTAATCTACGTAGGGAGTGAGTGCTTTGCAGGGTGCCCTCCTAGCTTTGCACATCGTGCCTGATTGGACGATGGTGTTGAACATGAGAAACTGTGCCAAAACGGCGAGAGAAACTTAACTACAAATAAAATCTTGATACTCGGCTAGGGATTAACGGGAAAATTTAAAAGACTTGAATGTTTTCTTTCCCTTATTTAAATTATGCTCTTAAATTATGTCCTACAATTATTTTACTTGGCAAGCTATATTTATGATTTTATGGAGTCCATATCCTGTGAATTATATCTTTAAATTATTATTAGATAAATGAATCAAGTTATGGGGTGTTATGCACATGTTTTCTTTAAATTTAATTAATGGCTTTGAAACCCCATAACCCTGTATGTGTTAACTTACTCAGCACGTTGTGCTGACCAAAACTATTACTTTCTTTTTCCTACAGTGCATGAAGAATATGCATCATCATATGCATGAATGGGATATTCGGGGAAATATTATTTTCTTTTATTATTCTAGTCTTAGTTATGAATTGCATGAACAGGCCTGTTTAACCCGTATTTTGGCCGTGTTGGCCCAATTTTAAATTCCGCTGCATTATACATATATAATTAATACTTTCCGCTGCAACTTTGGTACATTATTTTTAAATTATATATAAATGGGCTGTTTGAATGTTTTAAATTCTGAGAAACCATAGCCTTGCATCTCTTTAGCAAGCTCGGAGAAACCGTGTCTTGCTAGGGAGGTGTGGCAGTGACATCCCGACCTGGGTGACCAAAAACCGGGGTGTTACAAAGTGGTTTCAGAGCCCGGCTATTTTCAAACTATTATTTTTAAACCATCATTATTTTTTAACTACTATTAATATTTTGACTATTATTTTAAATTTTAAAGCATTATTTCCATGGAAATGAATTTTTATTTTAAAAACCCATGGAAAAAAAAAAATATATATATATATAGTGCATGAATTATTTTTTTGGGGGGAAGTCATCATTTGCATTTGCATATTGCATCTCCTTTATTTAAAGAACTTAGAATCTTGGCTAATTTTAACTTAGAATCTTGGCGAAGTTTAACCTAGAATCTCGGCGAATATTAACTTAGATCTTTTGCTTGCACTAGATGATTTAGACGCTTGACATCAAATTAGAAACGCTCGCTAGAGACTAATCTTGCCGTAGCTCTAGATAGCGTTCATCTAAGCGCACGCCAAAGCATAGCAAATCTCGGCCTTAGCCATTCCTATCCTTGTACGAATTAGAAAATTTCCTTATGTGGAACAAAAAAAAATAAGTTTTTATTAAAACACTCCTTGTTCCAAAAATCTTGTTTGGATTCCCAAACAACAAATCCGAGAATTCAAAATTCGAAAATTCACGATTCCCCGTCTAAACAATCTAGCAAAACCCGTGGGATATAATCTATATATGCTGTAACAGAATGGCACCCAGAGGTAGACAGAGAACCCAACCGGCTCCCCAAACTACTACTGAAGTCCCACCAAATGTCACGGAACCGGTAGAAGAACAACCTCAAGGTGCGCAGGACGCCCCCGCGCCGAACAATGTGGGCGATCGTCTTCGGACGATAGAAGAGGTCTTGGTTGCGCTAGGGAACACGCAAGTCAATCAGGGTCAAGCCGCGGCGGTACATCCGCCCCAAGCTCGTCCCAACTATCTGGCCATGGTGAATCCTTACCGGCCACCCCACTATGCTGGTGAGGAGGATCCAGCAAAACTGGAGGAATGGATCCGGACTTTTGACAAGCTTCTGGGGGCGGTCAAGTGTCCGGAAGGAGAGAGAGTGCTCGTCGCTTCGTACTACTTGGGAGGCGAAGCGGACGACTGCTGGCAAGCGACTCAAGCGAAACTGCAAGAAGATGATGAGGCCTACTCGTGGGCGGAAATGATGGAGATGCTCAGGGATAGATTCTATCCCCTGAGTACCATAGCAGCGATGTACGAAGAATTTCTGTCGTTGAAACAAGGGGGCCTGACAGTGCAAGAGTACTACACTCGATTCAAGGAGCTGGTGAGGTTCGCACCAAGATTAGTACCCACAGATGCAGAGAAGGCTCAAAAATTTGAGATGGGACTGAACGTGGCAGTACGCGAGGTGATCACAGGGGTGCACTACCCCGACCTACAAGCTATTTATGATCGTGCGGTGAGTTCAAGGACTGAAGCGTAAAGCGATAGGTGAGACTAGCCGAGGTCCCCATGGACAAGGCAAAAGAGATAAGGACCGCAGAACTGATATTGACTTGGGTAGGAATAATTATCGTGAAGGACCAAATGAGCTAGCCCAAGGCGACGATGAAGGCAACAATAGAAGGATTTTCAACTGTGAAGGCTACGTGCCCCGATGCCCAAAGTGTAACCAACCTCATCTGGTGGGAGGATGCCCTCAACCCGACACATGCTTCCGGTGTGGTCGACGTGGGCATCGGATGAAAGAGTGCCGAACCCATATTAAGAATATCACCAAGAGAGAGGACCTGGCCGCTGGACCTGACCAGCCACGAAACCTAGACGGTCAAAATGGCAACAACCAAGGGCACCGATACCCTCAGAATAAAGACCCAATACCCGAAGCCACTTGAGAATAACGTATCGGCAGTTATAGGGACATAACTGAAGTCCCAAGGGGGAGAGGATGTGATACCCCGTAATAAAGTAGATGCATTTATTTTTGAGTTTGATTCAACAATATGTATTCCAAATAAATAAGCAAACAAATTCAAATTGTTTTGAACTACGTTATGGCTTGATCCCTTCACAGGGTACGTAGGCAGCTTAGAAGTTTTAATTCTAAGTTCAGTCACCAAATAATAAAACAACCAAAAAGACCTTAGCACGGGAAAAGCCGAAACACAACTTCGAGGACGAAGTTGATTCTTAAGGAAGGTAGACTGTAATACCCGAGAATTTTCCAATATAAAATAAATACAATAAATAAATAAATCTAGCAAATAAATAAATAAAGATAAGGAAATGAGAAATGAGATTTAACTTAAAAATGAATTAAAGGAATTTAATTTAATAAAAAGAATTAAATAAAGATAAATAAATTGGTACACGTGTACCCGACACCAATGGACTCGAAAACTCGAGTCCTAACATAAATTTAGATCCGGGAAATGACGATACGGAATAGGAACCCGAAGATGGCCCGGGAATTGGAATGCGGGAGCATAGAGGGATAGAAGTCCAAAAGAGAGGAGGAAAGACACGACGGATCGCACGACCTGCCCGGACCGAAGTCCAGGCGAGGGCTGCTCGGTGGCCGCGCGGTGAAGGGGGAAACGGCGCGCCACGGCCGCGCCACATGACAGATTCGCCGGTTGCGAGATTCACTCGCCCGAATCCAGATTTTCCGACTTCGGTTGAACACCTTGCGGCTCAAGACTCACCAAGGCCGACCTTGGACGTCCCTAGGGCATGCCTATCTATAAATAACACCTCTTGAAAGCCCCGAACACTTTTCAAAACCCTGCGATACTCTCTATACACAAAACCCTAGATCCGGAAGACATCGGAGGCACCAAAACCGAGCCAGAGACTGTTTGGACGAGATCGGAAGTCTTCCCACGTTGTGGTAAGTCTGATCCATTCATCCATCTCGTTTTTTATTCAAAAACGAAACCCTAACTTAGTCTTTTTATTCTCTACGACCCGAATCGGATCGAGAACGAATAACATGACGAACGGAGAAGATAAACGGTGGACTAGAAGCCACGCCTCCGAAATCGACGTTCCCGGACGACCAAAGATCTGTAAGTTGACACTTACATGGTTTTGGGAGTAATTAAAACACTTAAATCTAAAAGCTTAATCAAGACTTTCAAAAATCTGTCAACACGTAATTTCTACCGGCGCAGCGATTTTGTCCAATTTTTTCAAACCCTTAAAAGTCCTCAAACGAGAAAACTTAAAACATGAAAAACGTTTTTAAGGCTTAGATCTATCTCCTGAAAAAGTTTCAGAATTTTTCGTGATGATTTGATATATGAAATCCACCCGAAACCGAACTGCTAAGATTTGAATCTCGAATTTCTTGACAGAACTTAGGTCTGAATTTGATGACGTTTTTGACTAGGGTTCTAGGCCAATTTAGATCTTTAGCCGAACATGAAAATTGTAGACATATGTCTTAAGAAGGTCTCTGTAAAATTTTGTTAAGTTTGGAGTTGATTTGCTATGGTAAATCTTGAAAATCTTGAACTGCTGTAAGATAAATTCGGACAGATTAATGTTTCTACGAAAATCAATGGTTTTGACCTGTTTTGGTATCTCGGATTGAAAAAGTTAAAACACGAAAGTTGTTCATCTCGGTGTTTCCAAGTCAGTGGTAAAGTTTCAGAATTTTTGGACTCGAATCTGATTTTAAATAAAATTTAGAGTAAACAGCAGTTATCGGAGTCAAATCTTGAAATTCTTGTTGGAAAGGATTTTTAAATGATATCGGAGCGAGTAGCGTCCTGAAATAGTATATTGTGAGAAACTTACTAAATTTGAGAAATTGGCCTTTAAGGTTTAAATGAGTGGAAACTCCTTTGAAATGAAATACATAAACAAACATTTTCGAAATCCCGTTATGACTAGGTTGAGCTTTCTACGTAGAGGGTGAGTGCTCCATCGGGTGCCACTCTAGCTTTTTGCTTCGTGCCTAAACGGACGAGAGTGACCTATGTAGGGGGTGAGTGCTCCATCGGGTGCCCCTCTAGCTCTTTGCTTCGTGCCTAAACGGACGAGAGTAATCTACGTAGGGAGTAAGTGCTCTGCAGGGTGCCCTCCTAGCTTTGCACATCGTGCCTGATTGGACGATGGTGTTAAACATGAGAAACTGTGCCAAAACGGCGAGAGAAACTTAACTACAAATAAAATCTTGATACTCCGCCAGGGATTAACGGGAAAATTTAAAAGACTTGAATGTTTTCTTTCCCTTATTTAAATTATGCTCTTAAATTATGTCCTACAATTATTTTACTTGGCAAGCTATATTTATGATTTTATGGAGTCCATATCCTGTGAATTATATCTTTAAATTATTATTAGATAAATGAATCAAGTTATGGGGTATTATGCACATGTTTTCTTTAAATTTAATTAATGGCTTTGAAACCCCATAACCCTGTATGTGTTAACTTACTCAGCACGTTGTGCTGACCAAAACCATTACTTTCTTTTTCCTACATAGCATGAAGAATATGCATCATCATATTCATGCATGGGATATTCGGGGAAATATTATTTTCTTTTATTATTCTAGTCTTAGTTATGAATTGCATGAACAGGCCTGTTTAACCCGTATTTTGGCCGTGTTGGCCTAATTTTAAATTCTGCTGCATTATACATATGTAATTAATACTTTGCGCTGCAACTTTGGTACATTATTTTTAAATTATATATAAATGGGCTGTTCAAATGTTTTAAATTCTGAGAAACCATAGCCTTGCATCTCTTTAGCAAGCTCGGAGAAACCGTGTCTTGCTAGGGAGGTGTGACGGTGACATCCCGACCTGGATGACCAAAAATCGGGGTGTTACAAAGTGGTATCAGAGCCCGGCTATTTTCAAACTATTATTTTTAAACCATCATTATTTTTTAACTACTATTAATATTTTGACTATTATTTTAAATTTTAAAGCATTATTTCCATGGAAATGAATTTTTATTTTAAAAACCCATGGAAAAAAAAAATATATATATATAGTGCATGAATTATTTTTTTGGGGGGAAGTCATCATTTGCATTTACATATTGCATCTCCTTTATTTAAAGAACTTAGAATCTTGGCTAATTTTAACTTAGAATCTTGGCGAAGTTTAACCTAGAATCTCGGCGAATATTAACTTAGATCATTTGCTTGCACTAGATGAGTTAGACGCTTGACATCAAATTAGAAACGCTCGCTAGAGACTAATCTTGCCGTAGCTCTAGATTGTGTTCATCTAAGTGCACGCCTAAGCATAGCAAATCTCGGCCTTAGCCATTTCTATCCTTGTACGAATTAGAAAATTTCCTTATGTGGAACAAAAAAAAAATAAGTTTTTACTAAAACACTCCTTGTTCCAAAAATCTTGTTTGGATTCCCAAACAACAAATCCGAGAATTCAAAATTCGAAAATTCACGATTCCCCGTCTAAACAATCTAGCAAAACCCGTGGGATATAATCTATATATGCTGTAACAGAATGGCACCCAGAGGTAGACAGAGAACCCAACCGGCTCCCCAAACTACTACTGAAGTCCCACCAAATGTCACGGAACCGGTAGAAGAACAACCTCAAGGTGCGCAGGACGCCCCCGCACCGAACAATGTGGGCGATCGTCTTCGGACGATAGAAGAGGTCTTGATTGCGCTAGGGAACACGCAAGTCAATCAGGGTCAAGCCGCGGCGGTACATCCGCCCCAAGCTCGTCCCAACTATCTGGCCATGGTGAATCCTTACCGGCCACCCCACTACGCTGGTGAGGAGGATCCATCAAAACTGGAGGAATGGATCCGGACTTTTGACAAGCTTCTGGGGGCGGTCAAGTGTCCGGAAGGAGAGAGAGTGCACGTCGCTTCGTACTACTTGGGAGGCGAAGCGGACGACTGGTGGCAAGCGACTCAAGCGAAACTGCAAGAAGATGATGAGCCCTACTCGTGGGCGGAAATGATGGAGATGCTCAGGGATAGATTCTATCCCTTGAGTACCAAAGCAGCGATGTACGAAGAATTTCTGTCGCTGAAACAAGGGGGCCAGACAGTGCAAGAGTACTACACTCGATTCAAGGAGCTGGTGAGGTTCGCACCAAGATTAGTACCCACAGATGCGGAGAAGGCTCAAAAATTCGAGATAGGACTGAACGTGGCAGTACGCGAGGTGATCACAGGGGTGCACTACCCCGACCTACAAGCTGTTTATGATCGTGCGGTGAGTTCAAGGACTGAAGCGTAAAGCGATAGGTGAGACTAGCCGAGGTCCCCATGGACAAGGCAAAAGAGATAAGGACCGCAGAACAGATATTGACTTGGGTAGGAATAATTATCGTGAAGGACCAAATGAGCTAGCCCAAGGCGACGATGAAGGCAACAATAGAAGGATTTTCAACCGTGAAGGCTACGTACCCCGATGCCCAAAGTGTAACCAACCTCATCTGGTGAGAGGATGCCCTCAACCCGACACATGCTTCCGGTGTGGTCGACGTGGGCATCGGTTGAAAGAGTGCCGAACCCATATTAAGAATATCACCAAGAGAGAGGACCTGGCCGCTGGACCTGACCAGCCACGAAACCTAGACGGTCAAAATGGCAACAACCAAGGGCACCGATACCCTCAGAATAAAGACCCAATACCCGAAGCCCCTTGAGAATAACGTATCGGCAGTTATAGGGACATAACTGAAGTCCTAAGGGGGAGAGGATGTGATACCCCGTAATAAAGTAGATGCATTTATTTTTGAGTTTGATTCAACAATATGTATTCCAAATAAATAAGCAAACAAATTCAAATTGTTTTGAACTACGTTATGGCTTGATCCCTTCACAGGGTACGTAGGCAGCTTAGAAGTTTTAATTCTAAGTTCAGTCACCAAATAATAAAACAACCAAAAAGACCTTAGCACGGGAAAAGCCGAAACACAACTTCGAGGACGAAGTTGATTCTTAAGGAAGGTAGACTGTAATACCCGAGAACTTTCCAATATAAAATAAATACAATAAATAAATAAATACAATAAATAAATAAATCTAGCAAATAAATAAATAAAGATAAGGAAATGAGAAATGAGATTTAACTTAAAAAGGAATTAAAGGAATTTAATTAAATAAAAAGAATTAAATAAAGATAAATAAATTGGTACACGTGTACCCGACACCAATGGACTCGAAAACTCGAGTCCAAACATAAATTTAGATCCGAGGGAAATGACGATACGGAATAGGAACCCGAAGATGGCCCGGGAATCGGAATGCGGGAGCATAGAGGGATAGAAGTCCAAAAGAGAGGAGGAAAGACACGACGGATTGCACGACCCGCCCGGACCGAAGTCCAGGCGAGGGCCGCGCGGTGGCCGCGCGGTGAAGCGATTTTGTCAAATTTTTCCGAACCCTTAAAAGTCTTCAAACGAGAAAACTTAAAACATAAAAAAAAATTCCTAAGGCTTAGATCTATCTCCTATAAAATTTTCAAAATTTTTCGTGATGATTTGATATATGAAATCCACCCGAAACCGAACTGCTAAGATTTGAATCTTGAATTTCTTGACAGAACTTAGGTCTGAACTTGATGACGTTTTTGACTAGGGTTCTAGGCCGATTTGATCTTTAGTCGAACATAAAAATTGTAGACATATTTCTTAAGAAGGTCTCTGTAAAATTTCGTTAAGTTTGGAGTTGATTTGCTATGGTAGATCTTGAAAATCTTGAACTGCTGTAAGATAAATTCGGACAGATTAATGTTTCTACGAAAATCGATGTTTTTGACCTGTTTTGGTATCTCGGATTGAAAAAGTTAAAACACAAAAGTTGTTCATCTCGGTGTTTCAGAGTCAGTGGTAAAGTTTCAAATCTTGAAATTTTAGAGTAAACAGCGGTTATCGGTGTCAAATCTTGAAATTCTTGTTGGAAAGGATTTTTAAATGACATCGGAGCGAGTAGCGTCCTGAAATAGTATATTTTGAGAAACTTACTAAATTTGAGAAATTAGCCTTTAAGGTTTAAATGAGTGGAAACTCCTTTGAAATGAAATACATAAACAAACATTTTCGAAATCCCGTTATGACTAGGTTGAGCTTTCTACGTAGAGGGTGAGTGCTCCATCGAGTGCCCCTCTAGCTTTTTGCTTCGTGCCTAAACGGTCGAGAGTGACCTATGTAGGGGGTGAGTGCTCCATCGGGTGCCCCTCTAGCTCTTTGTTTCGTGCCTAAACGGATGAGAGTAATCTACGTAGGGGGTGAGTGCTCTGCAGGGTGCCCTCCTAGCTTTGCACATCGTGCCTGATTGGACGATGGTGTTGAACATGAGAAACTGTGCCAAAACGGCGAGAGAAACTTAACTACAAATAAAATCTTGATACTCGGCTAGGGATTAACGGGAAAATTTAAAAGACTTGAATGTTTTCTTTCCCTTATTTAAATTATGTCCTACAATTATTTTACTTGGCAAGCTATATTTATGATTTTATGGAGTCCATATCCTGTGAATTATGTCTTTAAATTATTATTAGATAAATGAATCAAGTTATGGGGTGTTATGCACATGTTTTCTTTAAATTTAATTAATGGCTTTGAAACCCAATAACCCTGTATGTGTTAACTTACTCAGCACGTTGTGCTGACCAAAATCATTACTTTCTTTTTCCTACAGAGCATGAAGAATATGCATCATCATATGCATGCATGGGATATTCGGGGAAATATTATTTTCTTTTATTATTCTAGTCTTAGTTATGAATTGCATGAACGGGCCTGTTTAACCCGTATTTTGGCCGTGTTGGCCCAATTTTAAATTCCGCTGCATTATACATATGTAATTAATACTTTCCGCTGCAACTTTGGTACATTATTTTTAAATTATATAGAAATGGGCTGTTTGAATGTTTTAAATTCTGAGAAACCATAGCCTTGCATCTCTTTAGCAAGCTCGGAGAAACCGTGTCTTGCTAGGGAGGTGTGGCGGTGACATCCCGACCTGGGTGACCAAAAACCGGGGTGTTACAGATGCCTACACCTAGGAAGAACTTAAGGAAGCTTTGAGGGAAAGATTCTACCCACTGAGCACCAAGACTGCAAAGTACGAGGAATTCATCAACTTAAAGCAAGGTGCACAAACGGTGCAAGAATACTACAACAAATTCAAGGAGCTAGTACGATTTGCTACTAGGCTAGTACCAACCGACTCTGACAAGGCTCAGAAATCAATATAGGTCTGACCCTTAGTATCCGGGAGATACTTGCAGTAGGACAATTCACGAACCTGCAGATGATATATGACCGTGCTGTAGCAATTACTCAAATCCAGCAATTGAAGCGTAAGGAACTTGGTGAGTCGAGCAAGGACTCGCAAGGACTTGAGAAGAAGGATTGGAAAGACAACAACAACAACTCTATGAAAGGCAATGGATCTCGGAAGAAAGAAGATAAGGGTCTCAACAATGGAGGAGATGACAATCGTGGTGCGTTTATACCACGCTGCCCACGATGCAACCATACACATCTGGTGCGCCAATGCCTGAAGCCTGGAACCTGCAATAGGTGCGGCAAGCTTGGTCACAAGGCTAGGGGATGTCAAACGCCAGAGGAGGCGATCGAAAAGAGGATAGATTTGGTGAACATTCAGCAAGGAGAGAGGGACGAGGAACAAGACCGAAACCCGAACCCTCTTGAGAATAACGTATAGACAGTTATGGGGACATAACTGAAGTCATAAGGGGGAGAGGATGTGATACCCCATAATAATTTCTCTTTGGAGTTCGACTCGATAAGATGTATCCTAAATCATAAATAAACAAATTCAAATTGTTTTGAACTACATTATGGCTTGATCCCTTCACAGGGTACGTAGGCAGCTTAGAAGTTTTAATTATAAGTTCAGTCACAAAATAATAAAATAAACAAAAGGATTAGTTCCTAATACGAGAAAAGCCGAAACACAACTTCGAGGACGAAGTTGATTCTTAAGGAGGGTAGACTGTAATACCCGGGAATTTTGCAATATAAAATAAATAAAAAATAAATAAAAATAATAAATAAATAAACATTATAAATAGATAAAGAATCATAAGAGATGAGAAATGCAATTTAAATTAAAATGGAATCAAAATTTCGAGAACCCGGGAAGCCGAAGACAATTTAATCAAATAAATGATTACACAGGAACCCAACACGGATGGACTCAATAACTCGAGTCCAAATGTAAATTTAGATCCGAATAAAATTAAGATAGGAAATCGGAGCCCGAAGATAGCCCGGAAATCGGAGCCCGAGAACATAGAGGGATAGAAGTCCGAGAGAGAGGAGAAAAGACTCGACGGATCGCACGACCCGGCCCAGACAGAAGTCCAGGCCAGGATGGCGCGGTGTCCGCGCGGTGTTTACTCATAGGGCGCGCCAACCCCGCGCCGGATGACAGATACGCCCGTTGCGAGATTTTCTCGCCCGAATCCGGATTTTTCGACTTCGGTTGTTTTCCTTTCGGCTCAAGACTCACCAAGGCCGACCCTGGATGTCCATAGATCCCTTACGTATATAAATAAACCTTGGAATCGATCCTAAACACTTTTCAAAACATTCATACTCTCTATACGTTCGAAAACCCTAATCCTGGAGTTGTCGGAGGCACGAGACCAAGAGAGGACTGCTTTGGACGAATTCCGAGTCTTCCAACGTCGTGGTAAGTTCTGATCCGCTAGTTCTTTACCAATTACTGATTCGAAAATGAATCCTAACTTAATCTCTTTATTTTCTACACCCCGAATCGGATCAAGAACGAAGAACCCGACGAACCGAGGAGATAAACGGTGGACTGGAAGCCACGCCTCCGAATCGACGAGCCGGAATGTCCATAGAACGGTAAGTTAATACTTACATGGTTTGGGAGAATTAAAATTCACTTGATCTAAAGATTTGAATCAAGAACGTATCTATCACAAGTAAATCCCTACAGCGCAACATTTTTACACGATTTTTCCGAACCCTTAAAACTGTTCAAACGAGAAAACTTAAAACACGAAAAACGTTCCTAAGACATAGATCTATCTTCTGTAAAAATTTCTTAATTTTTCATCGTGTTTTGTTATCCAAAACCAACCGCAAACAAACCTGCCTTCGATTTAGATCTTGAAACGGTGATAGATTCTTAGCCCGAACTTGAGGTCGATTTTTACCTTAGATCTAGACCAATTTAGGATTGGTGTTGAACATAAGAATTGTAGATCTATACGTTTAAAACATCTTCGTAAATTTTTGGAATTTTTTGTTGAGGTTTGATATTAGAAATCGACTCCAAACCGAACTGTTCTAAATTTAGATCTTGAAATCTTGACAGATTCTTGGTCCGATCTTGTAGGCATTTTTGACAATAGATATAGGATGAATTGGATCTTTTGTTGAACTTGAAACTTGTAGATATATGTCTTAAGCATCTCCCTGTAAAATTTCATCAAATTTGGAGTTAGTTTGCTATGGTAGATCTTGAAATTTTGAAACTGCTGTGTAGAAAATTCGGACATATTATCATCCTGTTAGAAATCGACGTTTTTGACTTAATTCCGTATTTCGGATCGAAAAACTTAAAACATGAAACTTGTTCATCTCTGTGTTTTCGAGTCACTGGTCAAATTTCAGGATTTTTGGACTTGAAACCGATGTTTAGTTAATTTTGGAGTAAACTGTGGTTTTGACAAACTCAAATCTTGAGAATCTTGTTGAAAAGGATTTTAAATGATATCGGAGCGAATAGTGTCCTGAAATAGTATATCTTGAGAAACTTACTAAATTTGGGAAATTGGTATTTCTAAACAAAGAGAAGATTAAAATATTGGGGTTTATGACTAAGCTGGATACTGTCAATTTTTCTACGGCTTGTGGACATAAGAGCCCAAGTGTATGTCTAGTTGACGTAAGAGCCCTAGCGACATATTGATTGTATGGCCAGCGGACGTAATGAACCTATTACCAATATTGACCATGATACTCGTGGACATAAGAGCCCGAGCGTAAAGCTGGCGGACATAAGAGCTGATCTGTGAAAGAAAACGAAGCGAGACATTTGTTTAAATTAAATTCCGGTTAAATTGTGCTTTTAAATTTATGTCAATTTATTTAATTACTTTGCAAGCTATATTTATGATCTTATGAAATCCCTGTCTCTTAAATTAAGCGGTTAAATTGTTATTAGATGAATACATTAAATCATGTCTTGTATGCACATGTTCTCTTTAAATTTAATTAATGGCTTTGAAACCCCATAATCATGTATGTGTTAACTTACTCAGCAAGTTTTTGCTGACCAAACCATGTTTTCCCTTTTTCTACAGAGTATGAAGAATATGCATCATCATATGCATGCATGGGATATTTGGGAAAACATTATTTTCTTTGATTATTGTATTCTTAGTTATGAATTGCATGAACGGGCATGTTTAACCCGTATTTTGGCCGTGTTGGCCCAATTTTAAATTCCGCTGCATTATACATATGTAATTATTACTTTCCGCTGCAACTTTGATATCTTATTTTTAAACTATATATGAATGGGCTGTTTGAATGTTTTAAATTCTGAAAAACCATAGCCTTGCATCTCTTTAGCAAGCTCGGAGAAACCGTGTCTTGCTAGGGAGGTGTGGTGGTGACATCCCGACCTGGGTGACCAAAAATCGGGGTGTTACAATCCCTCTATGTTTTCGGATTCAGATTTTCGGGATATTTTCGGGCTCTTATTTCCTATCTTAATTTTTACTCGGGTCTAGATTTAATATTGGCCTCGAATTCTCGAGTCCATTAGTGTAGGGTTTCCGTGTACCATTTTATTTGATTAAATTATTTTTGGCTTTACGGGTATTGGAAATTTAATTCCTTCTTAAATTAAATTTCATTTCTCATTTCCTTATCTATGTATTATGTTTATTCATTTATTATATTTATTTATTGTTATTGTTTTGTTTATTGCTTATTTATTTATTTATTTTAATTATTTATTTATTTTATGTTGCAAAATTCTCGGGTATTACAACTTTCTTCACAGCAAAAAAATATCATGTTTCGTGCATACCATTCATGCATTTTAGGAACGAAGTGATTAACCAAGTGAAGCTCGTATGTGCCTCATCAATGAACAATGCATGAATGGCAGATCTGAAACTGAATTGCATTGACAGTCCTAAAATACAATTCAGTTTCCATGCAGACATTCAAATTGTCTGCATCTACACCATGATGCCTCATATTCTAAAACTGATGGGAGATCATTCTCCCATATACCACCAAATCATATCCCTTCAAAAGTGTAATAAAATCATATCCCTAAATTCTTGGCATCCATAACCACATCCCTAAATCATATACTTGAAACTTGTAAAACTGCGTATTCTAATCGCATCCCTAACCGAGTGAGAGTTTTCAAAAATTGCAGATTGCAGATGCCTTCTACGATTTTCTTCCTCAACGTCACCATAGCGGCAAGCAGATCGTCCATGAAAATGAATCTAGATTGAAATGTATTACCAGCCGGTGAATGTGATTTGGATGATGGTGCAGGGGATAATTGCTTGATCTCGGATCCAAACATGAAGTCACCGTGCAGAGATGGATGTGTTGAAGAGACGCCGGAAATGATGCCACAGAACTCCACCGAATCCACGGGATTGGGATTCATTATCAACCCAACTTTCACAGGTATGTAGGTGATTTTTAAACAACGAATAACACGATCACCTATTCCCCATCATTCCAACAAGGAATATATGGCAAACTGTGACTTTGCACATATACAACGGTTTTCTGTCCGAAAACGTTAAGAAAAACGAAAGCAAAAGACAAAACAATCATTAGATACATGGAGTATTGCTGTAACAAACAACGGTTTCGTTGGAATAACAAATTGAACCCACTGAATCAAGACCCAGACAATCCAGAATTCAAAGGTGAATCATCAAGGAGTGGCGTGAAGTTGTTGCACGAAACTAGGGTCGGATGCAAAGCGATGATCAGTTTCAGGTACGGGTCTTGCATATTCCTTCTTGCGTGATACCTCGACACCGTGGTTTGATGTCTGCGTCTTAAATAATGATGTCTTCTAAATGGAAAGTGATAGCACCTTACCAGTGATTAGTGTTGGTAAAATTTCTTGGGGCATATAGCTGTAGGAATATTTTTTTTTATTTTTTTTTATTACATATAGTATAATGATACCACAATATTTGAACTCATTGTAAACAATTGCAATTATTTTTTGTGAATAACCGGGCATCCCCGGGACACATTGAACCCAACACTAATTCCTCGAGGATCTGCAGGGCAATTAAGGGTGTCTCGTCCAAAGCAATTTTTTACATACACAAGACTTGAACCCAAGACCTTACTTAAGCAATTAGAGCCCCAATTCACTCAAGCCAACTGCTGTTGGTAAAACAATTGTAATTGTTTTTTTCTGGATAAAGGGGCCAAGGCGCGGCTGAACAATTGTAATTATTTTGATACAATAGAATTATTTTTCATATAATTTTTTTAGTAGTTATACAATAATTATTATATTAAATTAAGTTATTTATATTAATTATTAAACATTGACTTACAAAATATAAATTCCTGCATACGCCACTGGTTGGCTCATTGGAAATTGGAATATGAGCATATGTGGCTGTAAACACATGAAATTTATTCGCCACTAAAAATGCGACACGTGCAAATTTAAATATTTGTTTAATTATTTTCTTGGCATTTTAAATAAATTAAATGCTTGAAATGATTATTAATATTTATTGGCCTATTTGGATCCACCAAGCGAAATGGACCTATGCTGGGCCAATGTGAATAAGTCCAAATGAAAAATCCACAAGCCCCATGCCCCAATGGACGCTCAAAGCTGTAACACCCCGGTTTTTGGTCACCCAGGTCGGGATGTCACCGCCACACCTCCCTAGCAAGACACGTTTCTCCGAGCTTGCTAAAGAGATGCAAGGCTATGGTTTTTCAGAATTTAAACATTCAAACAGCCCCTTTATATATAACTTAAAAATAATATCGTTACAGTTGCAGCGCAAAAATAAATATTACATATATAATGCAGCGGAATATAAAGATAGGGCCAACATGGCCAAAATACGGGTTAAACAGGCCCGTTCATGCAAGATCTAGTCTAATACAATAATTCAAAATAATATATCTTCCCAAAATTCCCATGTATGCATATGACGATGCATAATTCTCAACTCTGAAAGAAAAAGGAAAAATATGGTTTGGTCAGCAAAAACTTGCTGAGTAAGTTAACACGTACATGTTTATGAGGTTTCAAAGCCTTTAATTAAATTTAAAGGAAACATGTGCATAATGTAATCTATTCATTTAATAATAATTTAATCGCATAATTTAAAAGTCAAGGATTCCATACGATCTTAAACATAGCTTGTAAAGTAATTAAATAAATTGCCATAAATATAAAAGCACAATTTAATACAGCTTCAATTTGGAATTCTCGCAAACTTCTCGTTTCATATCTTTTAGAGATCACCATCGCTAGGGCTCTTATGTCCGCCAGCCTTACGCCTGGGCTCTTATGTCCATGAGTATCATGGTCGATCTTTTAATTAGAGTCAATCCGTCCGCTAGCCATACGATCAGTATTTCGCTAGGGCTCTTACGTCAACCTAGACATACACTTGGGCTCTTATGTCCCAAGCCGCAGAGAACATTGACAGTATCTAGCTTAGTCATAACCCGCAATATTTTAACCTTCTCGTTTCGTGTATCTTATTTCAAAGAATTTCTACTCGTTTCAACCTTAAAGGCTAATTTCACCGTTTCAACAAGATTTCAAGATTTGACTCGTTCAACCACAGTTTACTCCAAAATTCATTAAAAATCGAGTTTAATTCCAAAAATTTTAAAATTTTACCACTGACTCAGAAACATCGAGATGAACAACTTTTGTGTTTTAACGTTTTCAATCCGAGATACTGAAACAGGTCAAAAACGTCAATTTTCGTCCTACCATAAATCTGTCCGAATTTCGTGTACAGCAGTTCAAGATTATCAAGATCTACCATAGCAAACCAACTCCAAACTCAACGAAATTTTATAGAGACCTTCTTAATACATTTATCTACAACTTTCATGTTCGGATAAAGATCTAAATTGGCCTATAACTAATGTCAAAAACGTGATCAAGATCGGACCTAAGTTCTGTCAAGAATTTCAAGATCCAAGTTTCAGCAGTTGGGTTTCGGGTAGATTTCAAATATTAAAACATCTCTAAAAATTCTGAAGATTTTACAGTATATAGTTCTAAGCCTTAGGAACGTTTCTCGTGTTATAAGTTTTTCCGTTTGAAGTTGTTTTAAGGTTCGGAAAAATTCGAAAAAACTGTTGCACCGGAAGAAAACATACATTGACAGATTTTTTGCAAGATTCGATTAAGCTTTTAGGTTTCGTGTTTTAATTACTCCCAAAACCATGTAAGTATTAACTTACAGATTCGTAGATGTCCGGGATCGTCTATTTCGAAGGCGTGGCTTCCAGTCCACCATTTATCCTCTTGATTCGTCGGGTTCTTCGTTCTCGATCCGGATCGGGGGTTTAGAATAGAAAAAGGATCGAATTAGGATTCATTTTCGAATCAAGAATGGAAAGAGGAATAGATCGGATCTTACCAAGACGATAGAAGACCCCAAATTCGTCCAAGTCAGTCCCTTCTCTCGGTGTTGTGCCTCCGACGACTCCGGAATTAGAGTTTTATGTGTAGAGAGATTTCGTAGGGTTTTGTAAAACGTTTGGGGCTGATCAGGATGGTTATTTATAGATGGAAAGGACCTAAAGGTCGTCCAAAGGCAGCCCTAGGATGTCTTGAGTCGAAAGGTGTTCAACCGAAGTCGGAAAATCCGGATTCGGGCGAGTAAATCTCGCACGGGGCGTTTCTGCCAGTTGGTGCGGCCGTGGCGTGCCCCCAAGCCAACCACCGCGCGGCAAGCGCGCCACTCAAGCCTGGACTCTGGTCCGGGCGGGTCGTGCGATCCGTCGCGCTTTTCCTCATCTCTTTCGGACTTCTATCCCTCTATGTTCTCGGATTCGGATTTCCAGGATATTTTCGGGCTCCGATTTCCTCTCTTAATTTTATTCGGATCTAAATTTACATTTGGACTCGAGTTATTGAGTCCATCGATGTTGGGTTCACGTGTGACCATTTATTTGACTAAATTGTTTTCGGCTTCCCGGGTTCTCGAAATTTTGATTCCTTATTAATTTAAATTCCATTTTTCATTCGATTAAATTTATTATCGATTTGCTGAATTTATTTATTTATTGTATTTATTTTATTTATTGTATTTATTTTATGTTGGAAAATTCTCGGGTATTACAGTCTACCCTCCTTAAGAATCAACTTCGTCCTCGAAGTTGTGTTTCGGCTTTTCTCGTGCTAAGGTCTTTTGTTTTTTTATTATTTTGTGACTGAACTTAGAATTAAAACTTCTAAGCTGCCTACGTACCCTGTGAAGGGATCAAGCCATAACGTAGTTCAAAACAATTTGAATTTGTTTGTTTACGATTTAGGATACATCTTATCGAATCGAACTTCGAAAAATAAATTTCTACGGGTATCACATCCTCTCCCCCTTAGCACTTCAGTTATGTCCCCATAACTGCCTATTTATTATTCTCAAGAGGGTTCGGGTTTTGGTCTTGTTCCTCGTCCCTCTCTCCTTGTCGAAGGTTCACCAAATCTACTCTCTTTTCGATCGCCTCCTCTGGCGTTCGACATCCACCAGCCTTGTGACCAAGCTTGCCGCACCTACGGCAGGTTCCAGGCTTCGGGCATTGGCGCACTAGATGTGCATGGTTGCATCGTGGGCAGCGTGGGATAAACGCACCACGGTTGTCGTCTCCCCCAGTGTTGAGACCTTTATTTCCTTTCCTTCGGGATCCATTGTCTTCCCTATCCTTTTTCTCAAGTCCTTGCGAGTCCTTGTTCGACTCACCATGTTCCTTACGCTTCAATTGCTGGATTCGAGCAATTGTTACAGCGCGGTCATATATCGTCTGCAGGTTCGTGAATTGTCCTACTGCAAGTATCTCCCGGATACTAAGGTTCAGACCCATCTCGAATTTCTGAGCCTTGTCAGAGTCGGTTGGTACTAGCCTCGTAGCAAATCGTACTATCTCCTTGAATTTGCTGTAGTATTCTTGCACCGTTTGTGCCCCTTGCTTTAAGTTGATGAATTTCTCGTACTTCGCAGTCTTGGTGCTCAGTGGGTAGAATATTTCCCTCAAAGCTTCCTTAAGTTCTTCCCAGGTGTAGGCTTCTTCGTCTTCCACTGAATTCGCTTGGAGATTTTGCCACCACTCATCGGCTTCGCCTCCTAGGTAGTAGGTCACTACGTGTATCTTCTCCTCATCAGGGCACTTGATAGCATTCAAGAGCTTATCAAAGGTACGGATCCAACCTTCCAACTTCGCCGGGTCCTCTTGGCCGTCATAATGGGGTGGGTTGTAAGGGTTCACTAATGCCAAGTAGTTGACTCGGGCTACTGGCGGAGGTACTGTTTGTGCCCTGTAACGCCCCGAAAATTTAAAACCATTTTCGTGACGCCACCGCCGTATTAACTATTCTAAACTGTTGATCACTCAGCTTAGATAGTCAATACGAAGTGAGGTATAAATACAAACCTGTATCACACTCAAATAAATGCCAACAAAGCAGTATATAACCCCAGGAACAATATATGGCATATCCGGGCGACAAGCCCTGAAATGATATAGTAACAGGGTCGCACATCCAATACCGGAATAACCAATAAATAAATCATATATGACACACCGATCACATTTAAGAAATAACAAATATTCTCATCAAAGATCAGACAAGAGCATGTAATATTTATTCTAATCAACAATTATAAGGAATGCAGCCTAGCTAGTTCGCTCAACCCGTACCCCAATATCGTGTTCTGCGCCATCCGTAGGAAGATCTATAAAACAGACAATAGCAACAAGGTGTCAGTACAACGTACTGGCAAGGAATAGATATAGCAGGGGAAACGGGGCACACTAATGATAACACTAGCCTATATAAATAATAATAATAATAATAATAACATTAATAATAATAATAATAATAACAACATTAATAATACTAATAATTAAGGACATAAAATAAATACAGAAAGTAAACATCACACCGTCCCATACCGGTGCTTCAACCACTGCAGATAAAATGAATAATGGATGATGAGATGTAATGTTATGACCTATGATGTCTATCTACCCTAAATGCAACACATAAGAATGTCTAGCACGCATCCTAGGTACCATGGTCGGTATTCCCCCCCATATAAGGGTCCACTCCCCTTAATGGTTGGAAGACATACCCACAGTGCCCCCGCCGCGGACACTAACAGCTGAGAACGTGGCTTACGGCAAGCGGGTCAGGCTAAGGGTCATGAGCCCTTTATCAGCCAAATTTTCAGACTACGGATATAAATCCTTATCAGTCTCAATGCCCAGGGTAAGATACTGACTATGCCCAATCGGATACCGACTCGTAAGCATAGGGTATCCAATACCCTCGAAAGCATAATTTTGGATTCACAGAAATATCAATACATGCTCAGGCACAATTCACGCATCATGACAAAATAAGCAACTCACCACGAGTTAAGTATAATCAGGGGTGTGCCAAGTCCCACGTATCGGCACTCAACTCATACATCAAAATAGAAGCAACGCAAGATTCCATCCTAAACTAAGGCATGGTAGATCTTCTCTATTCGCAACTAAGTTCCAGATTATGAGCATAATAATTAGTGAGATATTCGCAAGCAGTTCTAGCCTAATTCTAAGGCATCCTCATTATACGCAGGGAATCCGTACACACGAGAGTTCCCAATACTAAGGCAACATAGACTATACTAGTCTATTCCTAACCCCTATCTGATTTGCTATTCTAAACCTTGCCTTTATTATAATTCTTCAAAGCCTCCTTTGTTTGTCTTCCATCTCCCAATGCCTCATGAGTGATCCCTATACAAAAATATTATCATGAGAATAAAAATACTTTAACAATACCAATTCCATCGTCTCATCTTTTCTCCAACAACAACAACCACCTCCAATCACCTTCTCCACTTTCGTAACACCAATCCTCCCACAACATCCCATTCTATGTTTACCAACATAGAATTTAGATAATTCTAACATAATTTAATCAAAGCTAATAATAAAACAACCCAACAACCAAGATCTACAAGTTTCAAGCATTCAAATAATCTCACATTAAAACTAGCGAGACATCCCAATTAATTCAATTAGTACCAATAAGCTCTAAAATTTAATAAATACTCCAACTTAGATAATCAAGAATTACTAGCACAAATTCATATAATTCATGAGTCCAAATATGCTCAATTAGAATTTATTCTAACACTCAATTAGACATGCCAACAATTTCTCATTTATCAAATAGCTAAAACAACATAATTAGTGCAAGGTATTTCTCCAAAATAATAAACAACATTTCCACACTTGAAACTAACTAGCAACATTAAAATCCATGTCAAACTTGACTATAGAATACCCAACAAAATCCATAAAACTTGAGCATTCCACCTTAGTGCATAAGTACACCAAATACACATACAATTTAGATTATGGAATTCATCATCATTTAAGCCATAAAATCCTTCAAACCACTTAACCATAATCCAATCAATCCATATAAACCAAACTCACATACTCTAAAAATTAAGTAATCAATATGTCACTCCAAGAACTCCCCCAAATCATATTCCTACACTATCCCCAATTTTGACACTTCCAAAAATCCAAATATTCCAACAACCAAGCCAATACATAACTTGCTCAAGGATTCACAACCTTATACATTTAAACAAGGAATTGAATACCGCAAAACCAAATTAAATCCATATTGAACAATAATATTCAAACAAGTTAACACACCAACCAACCAACACCACCACCTACTGCCAGAACATCAACACAACAGCCACCCTGCCGCCACCAAATCATCATCACCACCACCCGGCCGCCGGCGGCAGCCGCCAGCAGCAGCACAACAGCGCTGTGCGCTGCTCCACCATGCAGCGGGCAGCAGCCCGCTGCTGTCCCAGGCGTCGCGCCACCGCGACGCCACCACCACCATCACCCCCATGCCACCGACAAAAGGCCGGCGGCCGTCAACAGGGGCAGCGGCGGAACGCCGCTGCACAGCAGCGCGCAGATGCGCGCTGCTCTTCCGAGCAGCAGCTCGCCACTCGGCGAGCTCCACCGTCTCATCTCTCTACTTCGGCGCCTCCTCCCTCCGATGCATGGACCACCGGCGCCTCCCCCAACCGTCGCCGCTGCCTTCCAAGAGAAGAAGGAAAATTTGGGGAAGAAGAGAGAGTAGAAGAAAAATCATACCTCGAAGCTCCCACCCCGCCACCACCGAGCCTCCAACTCGCCGGAGCTTCCCTCTCCCATGTCCTCCAAGTTGCTAGCTTGAGAGTGCCCTAATCTCCCTCTCTCTCGGTTTGGACGGGAAAAGGGGAAGAATACCCCAATTTCTCAATCAATTCCCAATTTAAGGTCAAGGGCTTGGTGGCAATTTCCAAATTCTCATTTTAGCCCCAAATCTTTCTTCAATAATTCAAAATCCCCTTGTTGGATTCTTTTGATTTGGGTCTCCAATTAATTAAATGGATTGGGCTCTTTAAATTATTCACCCAATAATTTAAATCTCATTGAGCCCAATTGGTACATTAATCATAATTAGTTAAATTAATTATGAAATAATTATCCAGGATGTTACAATCCCTCCCCCTTAGGATCATTCGTCCTCGAATGACACAAGGGTATGGACCAATATCTTTCTTTATGGAATTGAGATGAGCTCAAACTCTGAACACTTCCTACACGCTTCTTTCGATTACTTAGAGACTCTCATCTTGGGATAAGCCTGCATCACAAAAAGAACGAACAATATCCAATACTAAGAAGAAGGTGAGATCGAATTACCAAGAGTATGGTAAATTCTGAATTATATTGGGAGTCAAACTCTTTCGAAGGAAAGGATGCCAAACAACTAAAATCATTGTTTGCGGAAGTAAGGTTACTAAGACGGGATTCATTTTATAATGGAACAAATATAATTAAATAAGTGAACCAAAACGAGGTGATACGGATTAGCAAAGAAATCATACTGACTGGCGGAGACCTCGATTTTTGAAAGGGATAATAATTCAGTAGAAAATAGAAGGTACTAACAAGAATGCCCGGTAAGAAACTACTCTACTTCGGGTAGAAATGAATAGTAGTATGAACCAAGAATGGCGAATGATAACGAGGAAGAAAGAGCGGACTCCAAAGGATATACAAGAACTTCCAGAAGACGTAAGGAAGTCGATGGCAAAGTTATCATAGAATTTTGGAGAACGATAGAGAAGTTTGAAGAATTTAGATAAATGCATTTACACATATCAGTGTAGCTGAAATGAAACTCGAACTATTTAAAATATTGAAACGGCGGAAAGAATATCAATGCTGACAGAGTATCAATGAGAACCATTCAGATGGCCTCAAGAGTGATTTGGCAGTGCATGCCACAACCAAAAGAGTTCACTCAGAGAGAAGAACTGGTACTGAAACATACACAGTAGGATCTTCAAGAAGCAACGGAAATAGTATAGATATTCACTTTCTCATAATTAAGAAAATGAAATGAAAGGATTGAGAAATAAAGCATATCTAATAAATAAATAATTATATACATATATCAGCATTACGAGCATTGCGCCGTCCGCCATTAACTCGCACCCACGCCTCCCATAAATCTCTGCGGTATACTCCATTCAACGTCTCGAGTTAAATGTCATCTTAAATCCGTTGATAATGGCCAGAAATGACCATTATTTTCAATCAATTTCCGTGTCTGAAACGGGCATTTGATCGCATTCCGGTCTTATATTAAATAAGAAAGCAGTCGAATTGGACTGATTCATGCATAATTGTAAGAATATTGAGCTGGTATGAAAAATGCATAAATATGTAATTTTACTACATATTTATGTTAGAAAAATCCAAAAACATGAGAAAAAGAAAAGAAAAGAAAAAGGAATGAAAAAGATGGGCAAAAGAATAAACAAGCCCACAAAAATACAAAAAGATGGGAAAAGATAAAACAAGCCCACAAAAATAATAACTTCGGCCCATCTGGCCCATTCAGCTCTGTCTGGGAACACCTGTCAAGGAACCCTGGTCGAGGACCATGGTTCCGCGACACATGAGAGATTCGCGACCAGCATGCAAAATGAAGAAGAAGACCAGTCTGGGAACACCTGTCGAGGAACCCTGGTCGAGGACCATGGTTCCGCGACACGACCAAGCTCCGCGCCACCAACACCTTGGAGGCCAAGCCACACCCCAGTCGAGGAACCCCTGTCGCGGTCCATGAATTCCGCGACACGGACATGGATAGAGACACACGACCCAGTCGAGAAGCCTTGCCACATACAGCCCAGTCCCGCGACAAAGTTGTGATGTGTGTGATGTCTTGAGACACAGTGGGCCTCAGATCAAGCCCATGGGCCTAGGGCTCCACTCCTATAAATATGAGGAGACCCCCATGAGCTCAGTGTGTGGAGAATTCATTCTTGAAGACAAATTGGAGAGCTGAGTTCTTAGGTAGCTTTAGCTTAGTTTTATTCTTTTTTCTTTTGTATTATTTAATTCTTGCACCAGTTTAGTTTAGATTAGTTACATTTAATGTTGGTTTTACTGTTCCAGTTGCTAGGTAGCCAGCTTTTCATCTTGTTTTTCCTTCTAAACTTTTGATCTAGGGTTTGAAATGTCCAAAATCATGGATATTATCAAACTCACTAAATAATATGGCAAAATATTCACCAAATGTGTCCCAAATCATGAAATGGGTCTCACACCCCATGGATTCTTTGCTTTCATTTTCCTTTTTGGGTTCATTCGACCCCCATTTCTCCTTATTGTGCTTCCTGTTGTTATTTTCATGGATAATGGTATGGATGTGTGTGATCGATCCCTAGATTAGGATGTTGCCTTATTTTAATTATTGTTCTAGATAGGTTCATTTCGGTTCAAGCATGTTCTTGTTATTTTAAATATTGTTTGGTTGCTTTTGGCTTAGAATAGCTTTTAAATCCGAAATGGGTTGAGATCACACTTTTTGCATGCTACTGTTCAACTTTGCTTTTACTGACTTGGGTCCTGAACCACCCTTGTCGCCAACCGACCCCTGTCGACAAGCCACGTTTGTCGACAGGAGGGTGTTCCGCGACATGGATGTCTAAGGACACTTGTCTCCATTATCTGAAAACTCCTGGTCGCTAAACACCTTGTCGCGGACCCACGGTCCTCGACTCAACCATGCTTAGCGACCAGGAGCCAAACTCTTGTTATTTTCACCTGCATGGCTCTTGTCGCGGAACACCCTAGTCGTGGACCCATGGTCCGCGACTCAACCTCTATTCCGAGACAGGAAATTATGCCATGCACATTTATTTTGAAAACCCCAGTCGCTAAACATCCTATCGCGGAGCCATGCTCTGCGACACAATTCCAGGATAGCGATTGGGAACCAAAATACTTAGAAATTTCCAGAGGCAACTCTGTGTCGCTAAACACCTGTCGTGGACCCACGGTCCGCGACACAACTTTTACTTAGTGACACAAGGTGAAACTCTGCCCAAATTTCTGTAAACCTGTCGAGGCACCCATGTCGAGGGTTTAGGCCCATGACACCATTTATGGTATCTCGACAGGATCCTCCTCCCTATTTAATCCCAAAATTCTTATCTCCTACCCCCCATTATATTGCAAAAACTCACATCTGAATCCCACGGATTAAGATGTAATACCCTAGAATTGCAATATAAGGCATTATGCTGCCAAAATTTTGATTCTCCATTCCTATCTGTTAATTAATTGAACCCTCTGGTCATCAATGATTGACGATTTTAATTAGCAATAATTAAATCACTAATTGTTGTGATTAGAGGACCTTTGTTCAATTGTCACTAAAACATTTTTCTATAAACAAAATCATGATGCCTTAAACAGATAATCCAGACTGTAATTAATTATGGTAGGAGGGATTATTTATGCCATCAATTATGGATTAATTCCATCACCTTGCATGAGAAACCAATGTCTCTCATGCAAGTTCCTCTCTTTATTTCAATTCATTTTGTCTTTTGTGTATTGTGTGTAACAATTAGTAAAGACTACATCAGACTAATGTTGGCGGGTATTCCCTCATGGATAACTAGCTCGTATTCTGGGTATTAATTACTAAAAGTTATTTTGCATGATCTGGATAGCAATCAGGGGAAGCCTTGGCGGTTCGTCCATCCGGGACTATAATAGTTGCTCAACTGATTCCCATCCAGATACAGTTTTATTTTACTTATCTTAATTTCCAAACCCAAATTCCAATCTGTAATAAAACTCTGCCAATGTCTGTCAACATTAGCTGATAAGTACTATAGAGAGGAAGCGTGTAGGTTTTTATCCGAATTCACAGACAGTGGAGACCCAACTGGCATTGACACTACCATTATAGGGTCTAAGCTGTCTAAATTCGCTTCATCCGAATGATTGGGAAATTGGACAGTAGATGTTTACAGTCCACCCGATTATTCTGCCATTACTTCGGTCTCCTGACCACTTCATTTCTGTGTTTCACCTTCTGTCTAGACCCGCATCTATATTTTGGGTCAATTGATTTTACATTTCCATATATCTGTATGCATGCTATTATTATGTATTATTGTGGTCTGCAATATTTTGGGATCCTTCCCTTGGACAATAGAAGTCTAGATCTTAAACAGATATTGCGTATTAAATTTCCGACAAAAATTCCTTTGTAAAATCCGGATCTGAGTAAGGGATAAATTCTTCAGTTATGACTAATTCATATTCTACCGGGGGTTGATTTTGGGAGATTAGAAGCAGAGTCAGCGATTAGGTCTCATCTAGACTGAAAGGATCTGTGTTTTAACTGAGAGTCTAGTACCTGTTTAGGGAATGATTTTCAAATCCATTATTTTCCAAAATTGCTGTTTGTTGGGAATCCAAGGTTAAATATTACACCGAGATGAGGTCCACTTGGACTTAAATACAGTGTAGTAAATAATCTTAGAGGAACATCATCCAGGCCTTGGTTATTTTCTAAGATAGGGTTGAGTTTTATTTCAACTGCTATTCTCTTCTGCCAAAGCCTATTTTTGAGTCTTGAGTGAGTGCATCCGGAACGAGCTAATTTATTAGTTCGTTTCATTAGTTTGTATCTCATAACCACCCGGAAGGAAGTGAATACACGAGTAGTTCACCAAGAGCCGGGAATTCTTGATCCATACCCCTCCATTCTGATGGGGAGCTGTCTTTTACTACCAGGGTCAGACTTTCAAAAACCTCCGAGTGATAGGATTTTTAAATGCTTTCTTTACCGCTTTATTTTAAATGCTTTCATTAGAGGTCACTCGGTTGTATTGAGAGTTGCGTAACTGCTACTAGGATTGATAGTTAAGGGATAGTTTAGGGCTTGATTAGAATCTTTGGGTGTGACATGGGGGAATGATAGTAGTACTTGGCATTTCAATAAATGATTTGGCAGGTGTTGCTTGTCCACCACAGATGAAGTAACATACCCAGGCCAGGGCAGTTACAATTCTATGGTATCTTAGAATTTTGCGGTCTTAAGAACATGTAAACTCATATTATAAGTACCTGTCTGTTAAAGGGAAAGCATTATTGAGAGCATGAGAATTAGCTATCTGATAGAATTATCCCAAGCCAAGATCTGTGTATAAAAATGGAAGTTTGATACCGCCTTATCTAAATCTTGTCCAATTTTTATTCTTTTCTTCCTGTCCCTTCTGTCTGCATTATGATTCAGCTTCATAGCTAGCATAATGTAAATTTTCACTGCTTTCTCAAATAGTGTTTATCGCATTTTTAGAGTAACTTTACCCGCTTTCTAGAATAGACTTATTTGCTTGTAGAATAGATTTAAACGCTTTTATAGTTTAGTTTAAATTCATGCCAGTAGTTGTTAATCACTTTTCAAACCAATTGGAGCAATACGAATGGAAAATCTAGTAAAACGACGTGGGCCCTGCTTCTATCGCACATCCTCCAGTGAACGATCCGGTCTTACTATAAATTACTGCAATTTTTGACACCGTGCGCTTTCGGGGGCACAGTTTCTTAACACGAGTAAATAAAAACGTGACAACCTATAAATATATCCCTAATCACAACTCCGCCATCATAAATTGGTTTCATTAAATAAAATTGAAAACCAGGGTTGTTGTTTTTCAGAAAATACTCATATAATGGGAAATGTGTTAAAAGTTTCATGGCAAAGGATCTTCATGACGCGAAACTATGATAAATTTCATGATGCTTATGGCCGGGGACCTTCAGTGTGACAGACTGAAGGTCAAGATTACACTATTTATCCCGGCTGCACCGTGAAAGTTGTCAAAAGTTTCATGCCAGGGAGGTCCACAGCGCCGTTTGAAATCAAAGTTTCCCACATGAGTAATAAAAAAAAGTGAAATATATCCTTAAACCCCTTTCCCATGAATCATAACTCTTTTCATTTAATAAATTTAACCTGGGATATTTTAGAAAATACTCGTGTTAGTGAAACTTGTCAAAAGTTTCATGGCGCCGTTGCCGGGGAGGATGCGGCGCCGTTTTATTAGAGAATTACATTCCTCATTGCTCCTAGTTAGCTTATACGTATAAATATAAATATTCACCCCGAAACCGATTCTAACCTGGGGAATGTGCAGGTACTGTCATAGCTAAGACCTCTGTTCTATGCAAAAGAGAAAGGAGACTCCAGCCGAGATCCCGTTCAATGCAGAAATCGAGAAAACAGCTCGTCGTCTGAGGGCGGAAGCTAGACAAAGAAAGGAACGGGAAAGACAGGCTCTACTCTCTCCAAGCACAAGCAGTGACATCTCAGACATGGCGGATAACCATGGCAATCCCCTAAACATTCCACCTAACCCACCACTCCAAAACATCCAAGAGGACCCAGAAGACGTTGACGTTGAGAACTTGGAGGATCTCCCCCCTCAGGTCATTCAGGGAGGTGAGAACCCCCCAAATCTCGACCAGCAGCCCTTCGAGGTGCCTCCACCCAACCCAAACCACCAAAACCCCCAAAACAACCCACTTAACCAGAACAATCCAAATAACCAAAATTTTCAGAGTCCTCAATTTCCAAACCCCCAGTTTAACCAAAACCAGAATCATCCTAACCCTAACGATTTCAATGATCCCGGAAATTACTATCCAAATCAGAACTTCTACCCACAGCAATACTAAGGAGGGCCAGGGAACAATCAACAGGCAGCCGCAACTGACCATATGCAGCCCATTCTAGAACCATATTTGAATATTCCTGGACAAGCTCCATTCTTGGCCAGGAATTTCGAATTGAAACCGGCACTCATCAATCTTGTTCAAAGCAACCAGTTCGCAGGAGCAAATCATGAAGATCCGCATGACCATTTGCAAACATTCTTGGAGCTATGTGACACCATTAAGAATCAAAATGTATCTGCTAACACCATCCGATTGAGGTTGTTTCCTTTTTCTCTGACTAGCGGAGCGAGAACATGGTATAAATCACTGCCCGTGAATCAGAAGTCTGCATGGGAGGACGTGATCAGAAATTTCCTGACAAAGTACTTCCCGGAGTCCAAGGTGGATGAATGCCGCTCTAAGATTGCGGAATTCAAGATGAAACCAGACGAGTCCCTGTATGATGCAAAGGAACGGTTCTTCAACTTGCTCAGGAAATGCCCCCAGCATGGTTTCCATGAGTGGGAGAAATTGAGAAAGTTTTATAGCGGTTTGACCCCAGCATGGAAGAACATGCTTGATGCTGCCGGTGGTCAACACCTGCTATACATTCCCATGGACCAAGCTTGGGCCAAGATTGAAGCAATGAGTGTAAACAGAACTGTACTTTCTGATGATGTTAATTCCCCTCCCCCTCGTGGTTTATGTGCTGTAGGTACAGTAGGGAAATCTGAACTGGACAAACTGAAAGACCAAGTGGCCGTCTTGGCCTTGAATCAGGAAGCTGGGAGCTCTACACAGGCTCAAAATGCTGAAGCTGTTTGCGGGACGTGCCAAGGCCCGCATTCCACTGAATCCTGTCAGCAAGTGGCAAATGAAAGTTGTAACTATGCAGGTGGATTCCAAAACCGGCACCCGAACCTTTCATATTCCAACAACAATGCTTTGAATTCCCACCTGTTGACCCAGCCTCAGCAGTTCAACCAACCAAGGCCCCAGCATTTTAACCCAGGTTTTCAGCCTCAGATTCTAGCTAGGCCACCTCAAAACCAAAATTTCCAAAACTTTCATCAGCCACAGAATCAGTTTGCCCCAAATCAGAATTAGTTTGTTCAAAACCAAGGTCAGAATCAGAATTGGAACCAGAACCAGCAGAAACCCCCTTCCAGATTAGAGACCCTCATGACTGACTTCATTACCAGTCAAAAGGAAATCAACACTCAGTTGCAGTCCTCTATCCGGAATGTGGAGACGCAGGTTACACAAATGGCCAAGGAAATGCAGAAAAGAGACCAAGGAACTCTACCCAGCACTGCTGAGAAAAATCCTCAGTGTAAGGCCATCACACTGAAGTCTGGTAAAGTTTTGGAAGGACCCAAGGGCAAGGAGAAACTGGTACAAGAAAATGAACTGGAAAGTGACATTGAGGAGAATGAAAAGGAAGCCGAGAAAGAGACAGCCGATCTGCAGACTGACGCTGCACCTGAAACGGCTGAAACAGATAAGGGTACAGGTGGAGGTACAACTTCCTTCCCTTTACCACAAAAACAAGTAGATAATAACAAGTACATGCCTAGGATTCCTTATCCTGCACGTCTTAAAAATAAGGAACATGATCTTAAATTCAAGAAATTTCTGGAACGATTAAAGTCTGTAGAGATAACCATTCCTCTCACAGAAATGATTTCCGAAATGCCCATCTATGCTAAGTTCTTGAAAGAATTAATTTCAGGAAAAAGGCAGGTCGAGCAAGAGGAGGTGATTATTCTCAACAGCACATGCAGTGCCATAGTTCAGAGGAGATTGCCCGAAAAGAAAGAGGACCCCGGATGTTGCACACTTCCAGTACAATTCGGAAAGGCCAAAGTGAGTATGGGGCTTTGTGATTTAGGATCGAGCATCAATGTGATGCCACTAGCTATGGCAATCCGCCTTAAGCTTGGAGAGATTCAACCAATCAAGATGAGACTGCAGCTCGCAGACAGATCAATCACTCAGCCCGTAGGAATCCTCAAGGATGTTGTGGTCAAAACCGGCCAGGTTCTCTTCCCGGTTGACTTCATTATCCTCGACATTGAAGAAGATTCTGAAATGCCACTTATTCTTGGACGCCCATTCCTGGCCACTGGTGGTGCATTAATTGACGCTAAATCTGGAAAGGTCACATTGAGGGTCGATGGCGAGGAAATCACCTTTGATATGGAGCAGCTGCAGAAGTTTCCAAATGAAGGAGCTTGTTCCATGTTTTCTGTAATAGATAGTGGAGAGAAAATTGATTGTGAGGAGAGAGAGCTTGACTCTGGACTTGATCATGAAATGATGCTGGATGAGATTTCAAAGCAGGTACTGAAGCCTGCTGGCGTGGAACACAAAGGATGCAAGGCCGTTCACTTTGCCGATCCCGAAACAGGGGATTTGGAGGAGTTTGACGGCACAGACTTCCATGACGACGTCGACCAAGAGGAGGCGGATCCTGTACTGATGCAGGGTCCGGAAGGTAAAATTGATCTTCTCCCATCTAATTCTCGCAAATTACTCCCTTCCGTTGAATGCCCACCAGAGCTTGAACTTAAAACATTACCCGATCATCTCAAGTACGCGTTTCTCGCAGAACATAAAAAATTACCTGTGATTGTTTCGGCTAAGCTCTCCCAAGAGCAAGAAAGTGCTCTGGTGGTCGTTCTTAAAAATTATGTGCGTGCAATCGGTTGGACCATTTCTGATATCAAAGGAATAAGCCCTTCTGTTTGAATGCACAGGATTTTAATGGAGGAGAATTTCAAGGCCTCTCGCCAGCCCCAACGAAGATTGAACCCACCCATGCAAGAAGTGGTAAGAAAGGAAGTGATCAAGCTGTTAGACGCCGATATTATATACCCGATTTCTGATAGCAAATGGGTCAGCCCTGTGCAGGTTGTTCCAAAGCGGGGTGGGATGTGCATTACGCAGAATGAACAAGGGGAGGAAATTGCCACGCACCCAGTCACCGGATGGAGAGTCTGCATAGACTACCGGAAGTTGAACGAGGCAACTCGCAAGGACCATTTCCCTTTACCTTTTATCGATCAAATGTTGGAACGATTGGCGGGAAGGGCATTTTATTGTTTTTTAGATGGTTATTCTGGATACAATCAAATAGTGATCGCCAGTGAGGATCACGAAAAAACTACTTTTACTTGCCCTTATGGCACTTTTGCCTATAGGCGCATGCCTTTTGGTCTTTGCAATGCACCTGCTACTTTTCAAAGATGCATGATGTCTATATTCTCTGAATTTATCGAAAAATGCATTGAGGTCTTCATGGATGACTTCTCTGTATATGGAGATACGTTTGATGAATGTTTGACTAATCTTGCTAAGATTTTAAAGAGGTGTGAGGACACTAACTTGGTTTTAAACTGGGAAAAGTGCCATTTCATGGTCACTGAGGGCATAGTGTTAGGTCATCGCATTTCTCGTGCAGGCATCGAGGTTGATCCAGCCAAAGTTTCCATCATTTCCAATCTCCCTCTTCCTAACTCAATCAAAGCAGTTAGGAGCTTCTTAGGGCATGCCGGTTTTTACCGGAGATTCATTAAGGATTTCTCTAAAATTGCCAAGCCGCTCACTAATCTGCTTTGTAAAGAAACTCCTTTTCTAATAAATGAAGCGTGTGTCCAAGCCTTTGACACGCTCAAAAAGATGTTGGTTTATGCACCGATAGTGCAACCACCCGATTGGTCAATACCTTTCGAGGTAATGTGCGATGCTAGTGGTCTCGCCGTGGGCGCAGTTCTTGGACAACATAAGGATGGGAGACATTGCGTAATTCATTACGCAAGTTATGCCCTGAATGAGGCCCAAGTTAATTACACCACAACGGAGGAGATGTATGTTGTAGTCTTCGCGTTTGACAAGTTCAGACAGTATCTGATAGGTACTAAGACCATAGTGTACACCGATCATACAGCATTGAGATACTTGTTTAGCAAACAAGATGCCAAACCTCGATTAATCAGGTGGGTACTTCTGTTGCAAGAATTCGACATCATAATAAAAGATAGGCGTGGTCGAGATAATGGTGCTGCTGACCACTTATCTCGATTAAATAATGATAAAAAGGAAAAAGCCGTCGATGAAGAATTTCCGGACGAACAGTTGTTCGCGTTGCATCTGCATAATCAAGCTTGTCCATGGTTTTCCGACATCGCTAACTTCTTGGCGTGCGGAATAACCCCACAGTTTTCGAACTATCATCAGAAGAATAAGTTCAAACGAGATGTATTAAGTTACTTCTGGGATGAACCTTATCTCTTCAAACACTGCGCCGATTCAATAATCAGGCGATGTGTGACCGAGCATGAAGCCTATCAAATTGTCAGAAAATGCCATGAATCAGAATATTGAGGTCACCATGGACCCGCTCGAACGGCCCACAAGGTCCTCGAATGTGGATTTTATTGGCCTCACATCTATGAGGATTGCAGGACATTTGTGAAAGGTTGCGACAAATGCCAAAGATTAGGAAACCTCTCCAAGAGGGATGAGATGCCGCAAAAGGGAATTCTCACTCTTGAGATTTTCGATGTATGGGGCATTGACTTCATGGGACCGTTTCCGCCATCTGGTGGAAACTACTATATCTTGGTAGCTGTCGATTACGTGTCCAAATGGGTCGAGGTTGTCGCATTACCGACCAATGATGGTAGCCAAGTCATCAAGTTCCTCAAGAACAACATTTTCAGTCGATTTGGCGTACCTAGGGTGGTGATATCTGATGGAGGAACACACTTTATTAATAAAGCCTTTAAAACTTTGATGAGTAAAAATGGAATCCTCCATAAGATAGGCACGCCTTATCATCCTCAGACCAGTGGTCAAGTCGAAGTATCCAATCGCGAGATCAAACACATACTCGAAGCCACTGTCGGGATAACCCGTAAGGATTGGGCACGTAAGCTCAATGATGCTCTATGGGCATATCGCACAGCATTTAAGACTCCCATTGGGATGTCCCCTTACAGACTTGTCTTCGGAAATGCCTGTAATTTGCCTGTAGAGTTAGAGCATAAAGCTTACTGGGCCGTTAAGACGCTTAACTTCGATCCGAAAGTTGCTCAGAGCAAACGTAAGTTGGACCTCAATGAAATTGAGGAAATACGAGCGCTAGCTTATGAAAGCTCTCGAATTTATAAGGAGCGGACCCAGAAGTTGCACGATCGCAGGATTAAGCCTAAGGATTTCTATGTTGGTCAAAATGTGTTATTATTCAATTCTAGGTTGAAGCTGTTCCCTGGGAAGCTTAAATCCAGATGGGAAGGACCACATGAAGTGCTAGAAGTGTTTCAGAATGGGGCCGTCAGGATCCGAACTGACAAGGGCAACATAGTGGTGAATGGACATCGGTTAAAGGAATACCTCGGACAGTTCGATCCGGAGAGAGAAAGCCAAGCAGTGGCAGACCCGGCTTACACCCAATAAGAAACAGCATTAAAAACAGAAATCTTTCATTTTATATATACATATATGTAGTATATTATTTCATAACAAGAAAGTACCCAAAAATCAATTAAACATTTAGAGTACTAAGACTCTAAATGTGAGGATGTTGATATTTGGAGAAAATCTAACGCATTTTAATTATCTGTCTTGCAGAAAGAACGGAACCATCAAAAAGAGGAACAGTGGAGCAACACGGAAAACCAGGTTCTTGGTCGGATTAATTCCATGAATTGAAGAAAATATTTTCGGAAATTAAAGCAATTTAAATCCGGAATAATTTTTGCAAACAAATGGAATTAACCCAACCTAATTTATGCAAGTAGATTTTACTTTAATTTCAGCCCAGTGCGTTTTTGAATAATTGGACTGAATTTATTCAGGCCCAAATCAAATAAAATGAACTCAAGCCCAACACCACACTCGGGCCCAGTTCACAAAAATTTGAAAATTCAAAATTTGTGTCACGGAACCAACCTCTGTGTCGCGAAGCAATGCTCCGCGACCAGGCCTGGATTCCGCGACACAGTCGCACATGTTCCCCCTTTCGATGTCGCGGAACATCTGTCGCGGTCCATGGGTCCGCGACCGACCCTCCATTCCGCGACACCATTCCCTGTTGACTTTTTCCATTCCAGAAATTGGTCGCGAAACCCCTGTCGTAGACCATGGCTCCGCGACCAGACTCAGATTTCGCGACTCGTGTGATGTCGCCATCCCCTGGTCGAAGAACCCTGTTCCGCGACATGGTCTGGTTTCCGCGACCAGTATTTTTAGTATTTATAACCCCCCCCCCCCCCCCCCCCCCCCCTTCACCTCATTTTCCCTGCACTCACGTCAGCTTCCTCCTAACTCCATCTTTTCATCTTCTTCTGCTCCCTCTTCTCTTTACCGAACGAACACCACCGTGTTCTTCACACCCAATACTCTCCAAAACCAAGGGGAAACTATGGCCAGATTTTTCAGACTTGCTCCAAACTTGGGACCGATGCCTCCCTCTCCCCCAAGAGTGGAGTAAGATGCCCCATTTTTTCCCTCACCCATTCTTTCTTTTCCCCCCTGTCCATAACCCCTTTCGGTTTTTCCTTGTTCTTTTGTCTCTATTTTGATTTTCGAGAAGCATAATGCGATTTGTGTGTGCACCCTCATTTCAGTTTTTGAGATTTTGAGTGCTCTCGGTTTCGAGCAGTGTTTTGAGATCTTTTTGGACTCTTACATAAACCCATTTTCAAAACTGTCAAGAGTAAAATTTTGGGAAAGTTTAAAACTTGAGAAAGTAAACTGATGAATGTTGGGGTGTTGTTGCGAGCACCATAATATTATTGGTTTTTATTCTTGAGCTTAGGGTTTTGTGTTTGATTTTTCTTTCCTGTGTAGTTTGTGTTTTTGAAATAAATGTTTCTGGAGTGTTATCTTGGAACAATAAAATGGAAAGATCTTTTTGGCATATTTGTTCCCACATGTTGCAATCTTGTGGGAATAAATGCTTGTTTGTTTATGGAAACATAGTACAAACACCCAATGAGAAACTTCCACTCTTTAATAAAGGTGACCTTTTGGAAAAAGACAAAAAGAGTTAATAGATTTAATATTTGACTTGTGTTCTTTTTGTTCCCAATGGAACTGCAGTGTGAGTAAATAGCAGTATGTTTGTCACCCAACTGCTATCTTTTTCAAAAATCCAAATTGGGACCACTCACATCCCACTTTCCTTAAATAAAACAAGTCAACCCTTTAAAAGATTAAAAATAGTGTTTGCAAATTCTTGGGGACGTTTCAACTGTTCAATGCAGTCCAAACAAACCGAGAATAGCAAATCCATTACGCCACGTCTCCATTGCACATTCCAAAATTCGAGCATTTCATCTTGATCCGTCCATCTCATTCCATTTTCAGCAAGTGTCTCGGACTTGTTTAATAACATTGGAAAATCAAACTTTCGGACCCAATGGTCCATTAAAAATATATAGGGGCCCAATGACCCCTATCTTTTCATAAAAATCTATTTTACCCATGCTTTAAATTAAAATTCAAGTCAAGAACTTAATAATTTAACATTTAGAGCAAAACTCTAAATGTGAGGATGTTGGTTGCTGAACTTGAATAAATTCTAAGAAAATATCATAAAAGTTGGATTCATCCCTTCTTATCTTTTCAGGATCCCGGACCCAATGCCCGGAGGGACCTAGCTGCTGGACTTGCCACTGGAATTACTAGGGGAAATCCTCTCCCGAATCGGAGAGGATGACATCAAGAAAGTGTTCACAGTTAGGGAAACTTGTACAAAACTGAGAGACGCAGGTGATCTCACCATCGTCTACAAGCGGAGCGAGCTGGAGACCTCAAATGTGAAAATCTGGCAACAACACGTTCAAGAAGAAAAGGAAGAATTTCTGCAGAGGTGTATAGAAGCAGAAAACTTCAATCTCCAGATCATCCCAGCAATACAAGCATTCGTAGACGGGGATGAAGAAAGATCATGCGAGCTGCTAAGGTCAGGGATAGAAGATAATCATAAAGCGTCAATCTGTGCACGGGGACTGATGTTGCTAAGCAGGCTAGATGAAAGCCAAGTTCTTCTAGGGATTCAAATGATGAAAGAAATGGCGCCCACCCGATCGGTCCTGATTTATACAGTGACCTATCTCTTCTCCTGGCTGATAGAACGCCAGGAAACCTCTGGTTTGTTTAGAGGACAAGCAGAACGAGAATACTGCCCAAGGGGGCAAGCACACCTGGAAGAACCGGAAGGTGGGTGCATTCGCTGTGACCTGTCAAGCATCGTCTACTGGAGCAGAAATTTCTTTCCCTAGAAAAGAAGGAATGAGAGATGAATCCTACTATGCTCTAGTTCTTTTTGAGCCCTAGTATCGGCAGTATGTAAGGGATCTCCTCTTTTGTATGCAGGTTTGTATCAACTGCATAGGAATCCCTTAAAATTAATGTAATTTACTGCTTTCCACAAAATGGAACTCAAGTTTGAGATCTGCAACAATCTTTATTTGCTTCCTTTGAAAAGATGTCTGACAGTCCAAGATGAATAAGTGACTGTCAGGCCAAAAATATGCTGTTGACATGCTTCGTATGTCAGCAGTGCCTCTTTACTGCTTTAAATTAAATAACCAGCAAAAATATGCATAAACCTGTTCTAAATTCACATGTTAAATTTAGGCTTATGATTAAATTTTCAAACTTTTAAATTGGGATAATATAACTGAGAACATGCATGACATGAATTCCTGAGGTTTTGAGCTATAAAAATTTAATGATGCGATCAGCTTATTAGGTAATAAATCTGCATGTTAGAGATTTGGATTGAATAAATTGTTAGAATTAAGCTTTGATTAAATTTGAGAATATTGTATGACATGAATCAACCCAACCTTGTGAGATTTGAGCCATGAGTCACTTTTACTCATTTAACTTCTTTGATGTGTGAATCATTTTGATTGAAGAAAACTAGAACTTGCAATTGGGACCGATTCTGTAACACCCCGGTTTTTGGTCACCCAGGTCGGGATGTCACCGCCACATCTCCCTAGTAAGACACGGTTTCTCCGAGCTTACTAAAGAGATGCAAGGCTAGGTATTGCAGTATTTAAAACATTTAAAGCATTCGAAATAGCCCATACAATATAATTCGAAAATAATAATAGCATAGCGCAGCGGAAATATTTAGTTTAGTACAGTATCGCAGCGGAAATTATAAAAAGGGCCGACATGGCCAAAACACGGGTTAAACAGGCCCGTTCATAATATAGTCTAAGTACGAAATTTAAAAGCAAAATAACAATCCCCAAAATCCCATGCATGATTCGTGCTCATACAGGCTCATTCCACATATTCTGTAAAGAAAGGAATAAAAATGGTTTTGATCAGCAAAATTGCTAAGTTAACACATGCATGACTGTAGGGTTTCAAAGCCATAAGTTTAATAATTTAACAAAAGCATGATAATAACATAATATTTAGTTTCATCTAATCCATATCCAATAGCATAATTTATCTCAGGCTCCATTTAACAACACATACCACATGGTTCAAAATAATAGCCATAATGTAAATAAAGCATTTAAATAATTTAATTTGACAACAATATCATTTAATCTAGTTTAATTTAATTTAGAATCCCCATTACATTCCCGATTTGGTATTTCAAAGTTTCACGATAAAAATCGCGATGTCAACAAGTTTAGCCGGTAGCCCGGCGGCCGCAGCCGTATCAGCCATACCCAGTACCACTCCGGAGCCTCGGGAAACCCATACGGATATTCACGAGAGTGTAGGCTCTATATTTCGCCGTTTTGGCAATATCACATTTCAAGTATAGCGCGCGGGGTCACCATCGTCCATTACGGCACGAAGTGAATCGTTAGGGGGCACCCTGCAGAGCACTCACCCCTAATTTTAATTTATCAAGTTTGTAAGGGGATTTAGTTTTTAAAATCTGCCTTCCATTGTATTAATTTAGAAACAATATCTCAATTCGTTTCAACCCTAAAGGTTAATTCCATGTTTCAACAAGATTTCAAAATTTCGTTTCGGTAAATCACAGTTTACTCCAAAATTCGTCTAAAATCAGATTTAATTCCAAAAATTCCAAAATTTCATATCTGACTCGGAAACATCAAGATCTACAACTTTCGTGTTTTAACTTTTTCAATCCGAGATACCTAAGTAGGTCAAAATCGCCAATTTTCGCATAACAAGAAATCTGTCCGAGTTTAACATGTCACAGTTTAAAGATTTCAAATTCTAACATATCAATTCAACTCCAAACTTAATGAAATTTGACAGGGATCATCTTAAGACATTTATCTACAACTTTCATGTTTGGCCAAAGATCTAAAACAGCCTAAATCCTATGTCAAAAACGAGATCAAGATCATTCCTAAGTTCTGTCCAAGATTCCAAGATCTAGAATCAAACAGTTCGGTTTCAACGGGTTTTCACATATCAAATCAACTCCAAAAATTCTCAAATTTTTACAGTAGCTAGGTCTAAGTCTTAGAAACGTTTTTCGTGTTTTAAGTTTTTCCGTTTGAGTTCGTTTTAAGGGACGGAAAAATTCAACAAATCTGTTGCGTCGGTAGAAAAACAAAAGTGGACAGATTTATGGTTCTTGTTGAATCTTTTAGGTTTCGAATGTTTTAAAATCTCCTAAAACCATGTAAGGTTAACTTACAGTGTCTATGAACGTCGGGGATGTCTAGTTCAGAGGCGTGGCTTCCAGATCACCGTTTCTCCTCTCCGTTCGTCGGGTTCTACGATCTAGATTCGATACGGGGTGTAGAAAGAAAAGAATCGAAGTTAGAATCCGTTTTCGGATAGAAACGTGAAAAGATTTATCGGACTAGAGCTTACCACAACGTTTGGGGACCTTGGATTTTCGTCCAAGCTGCTGCCTCCGTTTGGTGCTTTCCGTCGACTCCGAATTTAGGGTTTCGAACGTATAGAAGATTGTAGGGTTTTGTAAACTTGTTTGGGGCTCCCAAGGGGCTTATTTATAGAATTCTTAATTCCTAGGGCGTCCACAACCGACCTAAAAGTCTGGAGTCGAGAGATGTTCAACCGAAAGTCGAAAAATCCGCGTTCGGGCGAGAGATTCACGCAACAAACGAATCTGTGGGGTGGCGCGGTCGTGGCGCGCTAAAGCCACTTCACCGCGCGGCCACCGCGCCGACTTCGCCTGGACTTCGGTCCGGGCGGGTCGTGCGATCCGTCGTGCTTTTCCGCCTCTCTTTCGGGTTTCTATCCCTCTATGCTCCCAAATTCCGATTTCCGGGGTATATTCGGGTTCATACTTTCTTTCTAATTTTATTCTCAGTCTAATTGGATGTTTTGGACTCGAATACTCGAGTTCATTAGTGTCGGGTTTTGGTGTTCCATTTATCCATCCTTTTGTTTAATTAAATTCCTTTAATTCCTTTTTAAGTAAAGATCTCATTTCTCATTTTCTTATCTTTATTTATTTCTTTTATTTGCTGGTTTTGTTTATTTATTTATAGTATTTATTTTATTTATTATTTATTTATTTAATTACTGTTTTATTTTATGTTGGAAAATTCTCGGGTATTACAGTCTACCCTCCTTAAGAATCAATTTCGTCCTCGAAGTTGTGTTTCGGCTTTTCTCGTCTCGTGCTAAGGTCTTGTGTTTGTTTTATTATGTTGTGACTGAACTTAGAATTAAAACTTCTAAGCTGCCTACGTACCCGGTAAAGGGATCAAGCCATAACGTAGTTCAAAAGTTTACAAAATTGCACGAAAAATTAGGGGGTATGACATCCTCTCCCCCTTAAGATTGCAGTTATGTCCCCATAACTGTGTCGGTATCGGTTTGGAACAATGTCGAGTATCGTTCCCTCATACCGGATTCTACTTCCCAAGTTGCCGTCTCACTTTCGTGATTTGACCAAAGAACCTTGATCATTTTGATGGTTTTGTTCCTCGTTCCTCGTTCCTTAGTATCGAGAATACGCACTGGGACTTCTTCGTAAGTCAAATCTTCATCGAGCTCAATTATCTCCGATTGAAGTACATGTGTCGGGTCCGGCACATACTTCTTTAGTTGCGAGACATGGAAGACATTATGAACTCTATCTAAGTGTGGCGGTAAAGCCAATCGGTAGGCTAGCGTTCCGACTCGTTCTAGAATTTCGTAAGGTCCTATGTATCGCGGACTTAACTTCCCTCGTTTGCCAAAGCGCATCACCCCCTTCATGGGTGATATCTTTAGCATGACCCTATCTCCCACTTGAAATTCTAGGTCTCGTCGTCTCACGTCGGCATAACTCTTTTGACGGTCTTGTGCGGCTTTCATCTTCCCTTGGATCACTTTGATTTGTTGAGCCATGTCTTCGATAAGTTGTGGTCCCACTACCACGGACTTATCGTTTTCTTCCCAGCTCAAAGGGCTTCGGCACTTTCGTCCATACAATGCCTCGAAAGGTGCCATGCCGATACTCGCATGGTAACTATTATTATAGGAAAACTCAATCAACGGTAAATGAAATTCCCAATTTCCTTTGAACTCCAACACGCATGCTCTCAGCATGTCTTCTAGTGTTTGGATTGTCCTTTCGGTTTGTCCATCCGTCATCGGGTGGAATGCGGTGCTCATTTTGATTTGAGTACCGAGAGCTTTTTGTAACTCCGTCCAGAAATGAGAGACAAATCTACTGTCTCTATCGGAAATGATATCATGTGGTACTCCATGTCGTCGTACCACATTATCAATGTAGGCTCGGGCCAATTGGTCCATAGTCCACGTGTCTTTCATTGGGATAAATATGGTTGTCTTCGTTAGCCTATCCACAATCACCCAAATCTTATTCATGCCTTTAGGTGATCGGGGTAATCCCGAGACAAAGTCCATTGAGATGCTATCCCACTTCCAACTTGGAATCTCTAGTGGTTGCATCAATCCTAAGGGTTTATGTCGCACTGCCTTAACCTTTTGGCAGGTGAGACATCTCGCCACGAAGTTCGCCACTTCCTTCTTCATTCCCGGCCACCAATAGATCTTCTTCAGATCTTTCTATAGCTTGTCACCTCCGGGATGTACGGAATATGGCGTGTTGTGCCCTTCCTCCATCAACCTTAGTTTCAACTCGGCACATTTAAGGGGCACACACCATCTCCCTTTAAAACGGATGCTTCCATCCTTGTGGACAGCAAATCCTATTGCCTTTCCTTCGGCAATATACCCTTTTATCTTCTCGAGTTTCGGGTCGCCCGGTTGAGCGAGTCGAATCTCGTCTAATATTGGAGTTTCTACGACCATGGCATTGACCGTTTCTCTCACTGTGCCAGGATGCACAAGTTCTAACTCCAATCTTGCCAAATCCATGTACAATGCCGGCGGAATTACCAACGAGTTTGTCACGTGTTGGGTTTTCCGACTTAGGGCATCGGCTACCACATTCGCCTTCCCCTCGTGGTATGCTATCTCTAAATCGTAGTCTTTAATAAGTTCCAACCACCTTCGCTGTCTCAAATTCAACTCCTTTTGAGTGAATATATATTTCAAGCTCTTGTGGTCGGTGAACATTCGACACTTCCGCCCATAAAGATAATGTCTCCATATCTTTAGAGCGAAAACGACCGCTGCCAACTCCAGGTCATGTGTCGGATAATTTTCCTCGTGAGGTTTTAGTTGGCGTGATGCATAGGCTACGACTCTCGAGTCTTGCATCAAAACACAACCTAAACCTTCCTTCGAAGCATCGCTATATACTTCGAAGTCACCATTCTCTGATGGTAGTGTTAATACGGGTGTGGTTGTGAGTCGTTTCTTCAGCTCTTGAAACGATGTCTCACATGCTTCGGTCCACTCGTATTTCGCTCCTTTCTTTAATAGCTGGGTCAAAGGACGTGCAATCCTTGAAAAGTCCCTTACAAATCGTCTATAATATCCGGCTAATCCAAGGAAACTCCTTATTTCCGTTGGACTTTTCGGAGTTGCCCATTCAGTTACGGCAGAGACTTTTGCCGGATCCACTGATACTCCAGATACTATGTGTCCGAGAAATGCCACTTCTTTCAGCCAGAAGTCACACTTCGACAGCTTGTCGTATAGCTCATCGAGTAAACAGTAGAAGGTAAAAATAAATAAAAAAAAAAAAAACAAACTTGAGGCTCGCGCGGTGCCCGCGCGGCCATAGCAGTTCGAGTAAAAGGGCTCGCGCGGAGCGCGAGCCATTCCGCCCCATTTCCACTTCCGAGGCTTCTTCTAGTTTTCTCTCAAATTCGTTCTCCCATCCCCCGATTCTCTCGTTCCCGGCCTCGATTTTCCTTTGCAAGGTATGCATCTACTACTTCTACTTGTCAATTTCAGATTTTATGTCTTGATTAGCCTTAATCTTTGGGCGAATTTCAAAATTAGGGTTTAGAGACAAGAATTGGGGTTTGTTGTTTTTAGACTTAATTTATGCAATTAGCGAGTTTGGGCGATACTTGGTGTTATTTTTGTTGATTAGGAAGTATTTGTGCCACAATGCATGCCTAGTTTGAGGAAGTTTTACTAGATTCCATATTTTAAGGAAAGCATGAATTTCCCGATTTGTATTGGTATTGTGGGCATGCGGATGAGTTCGTTGTCGTCAATTTGTGCCCTATTATGATGATAAGTTATTGTCTAAGCCATTGGTTTGTTTTGGGGACGTTCCCCATGTGTTCACAAGTAAACTTTGGTCTTGATTTATCGCGCACTCAACGTGTTCGACGAAATGCCCCAAGGGGGTTTGGGACTTTTCTAGACATAGTCTTGGTTTGGTTATCCTCTTGATCGCTCGTGTTAGGGCTCCCACTTCATGTTCTCGTGTTTTCTAGATTATGCTTCGTGTAATCGCCGTGTGGGATTTATCCTTACATTTGGTATTGGTTTGATATTTGCAGGATGCTGCTTTTCCTGTGGATTGTTTTGGCGTCACTCATGTGTCCCCCGAGGACCAGGAGACGAGTTGCTCAGCGCGATGAGGCTGGTCCTAGCACTGCCGCTCCGGCGATGTCTGATTTTGACGAGAGCGAGTCTGAGGAGGGCGAGGAGCAGCGGGGCCCTAAGCTCAGGGGTCTCCCCGACGAGGTGCGTCCCCGTCGACACGACAGGTATCGGTTCGCTACTATGGCCTCTCAGGAGTTCTACTTCGACGAGCTTCGTCGAAACAGGTCTTACGTCCCGGAGAGAGGCATATATCCTCGCCATATGGACGACGACAGGGTTAGTCCAGTTTTGGGTCTTCTTCAGTGGACTGGGCTTGCGCGCCATCCCGAGGGCGTCGCTTCTGGGTACTTAGCTATGGAGGTCATTGCCAACATTGGCGGTCTCGGGGAGAACAGTGACTTGTCTCAAGTCTGGGTTCGGGGTCGCCATCTAGATTTCAGTGCTCGGGCGATCAACGTCTACTTTGGCCTTCCTGACGACGGCGTGTTCCGGCCACAGCCTGAGGGTCGTATACCCCCGCCTGCGTGGGGCGTTTTATGCACCTTGACGGCTCCTCTGCTCGAGCATGATCACGAGCTGAGGTTGACGACGATGGACTCTCCGTGGCGCGAGCTAGCTCAGATATGGTTAGGCCGTGTCCGGCCGATCACCCGGAGCCACATTGTTATCGACCACGTCTATGAGACCATCTGCTTTCTCGCCCGGGGTGGTAGGGTGAATGTTGGGGCTTGTATCGCGGACAACCTGAGGGGTATGCGCCGAGGACGAGGAAGCAGGGTGATTACCCATGTTCATCTTATTTGCGGCATGTGTGCGGCTCAGGGGATCCGTACGTCACCAGAGACGGATCCTTACGAGCTATCCGCTGGCGGCTATTACCGTATCCCTAGCTACGCCCCTCGACGCAGTGCTCTTCGACGTGGGGCTCCTCCGGCTGTCCTCCGCCCGGAGCCCAACGGTGATGGTTTGATTTTAGTTGTTCCTCCTGAGCAGCCACCTCCGCCTCCCGAGGTTCCCCAGCAGGGTGCGGAGATGCCGCAGATAGTTCAGATGTTGCAGGGTATGCAGCTTAGTATGGATGCGGGGTTCGCTCGTATGGATGCTGGGTTTGCAGCCGGGCAGGCTCGCTACGACGCTCTGGATGCCAGGATGGACCTGTACCAGGCTCGCATGGATACGATCACTACGAGACAGCTGGAGCAGCAGGCCTCCATGACCGATATGTACGCCTACATGCGTCAGATGGACGAGTATATGCGTCGTCAGTTCCCGCCTCCCGACCAGTGATCCTTTGTTTCTGCGTTTCCATCTAGGCTTGCTGTAGTAGTGTTTTATTTAGTTGTTTTCTTATGGACTGTACAAGGATGATCATTGATGTGTTTTGTTTCGTAGTTTATGTTCCCGTTGTATCCTTGTTCAGTTGTCTGATTTGACTGTTGTCGTTTAGAGAAAATGCGGTGGAACTGTTTCGGTTCGTCTCTCTCTTTTTCTCTTTTTCTCTTTTTTTTTTTTTTTGATAATTTTGGGCTGAAGGATTTCAAAAAAAATCAACTCACATTTTACTCCTTCAAAAGAAATTTAATACAAGTAATAGGATGCGCAAAATAAATATACTATCTAAGATAAAGTATCTAAAAGATCTCCGCGTCCCCTGGCAGAGTAGCGGGGTCTTCCATAGGATCATCCTCATCAGAGACTTGGCCGGTGCCCAAAGGTCCATGAAACACTGGGGATGGTGGATCGACAGCTTCCGGAACTGGGTCCGGTGTCCCCTCCAGATGGTTCTCCACGGGGCTCGGGTTTGGCGATGGGCGGACCATGTGGGGCCAGAGCCCAAGGGTTCCGTAGCGTCCATGGATAAGGCCGGATGGGCTCTCTACTGGGGGTGTTGGGTTTCGTGGTCCCATCAAGTGGTCTTCCACAGGGCTATATGGTACTACTATATCAGTGAGGTCAAGCAGGTCCGTCCCTAGATCCTCGACTCTATCTATCACAGCATCGCTTCGTTCGGTGAGTTTTTGCACTTGAGTTTCTAAGTCTTTTATGCGATCTTGATCAGCGGCTCTCAAGTTCAGGAAGTGCTGGAGGTCAGTTTCCCTTAAGTCTCCCATTTGGTGCAGATTTGCCTCCAAGTGAGCTATACGATTTTTCATTTGTTGTATGGTTTGTTGGGTGTCAAGGTGAGCGTTCATCATCTTGATCATCAACTGCATCATGTCTTGACTAGTCATCTAGCGCAAGCAAGAGATCTACGTTAATATTCGCCAAGATTCTAAGTTCGAGTTTCCAAGATTCTAAGTTCAAGTTTCGCCAAGATGCTAAGTTCAAGTTTCGCCAAGATTCTAAGTTCAAGTTTCGCCAAGATTCTAAGTTCAAGTTTCGCCAAGATTCTAAGTTCAAGTTCCCAAGATGCTAAGTTCATAGCAGAGATTCGACATGCATATGCAAATGATAATTCCCCCCAATAATAATTTAATACACCATATATTTTTCCATGGGTTTTAAAATAAAGAATAAAAATTCTTCCCTGGAAATAATACTTTAAAATTTAAAATAATAGTCAAAATATTAATAGTAGTTTAAAAAAAATAATGGTTTAAAAATAATAGTTTAAAAATAGCCGGGCTTTTATACCAACTTGTAACACCCCGGTTTTTGGTCACCCAGGTCGGGATGTCACCGCCACATCTCCCTAGTAAGACACGGTTTCTCCGAGCTTACTAAAGAGATGCAAGGCTAGGTATTGCAGTATTTAAAACATTTAAAGCATTCGAAATAGCCCATACAATATAATTCGAAAATAATAATAGCATAGCGCAGCGGAAATATTTAGTTTAGTACAGTATTGCAGCGGAAATTATAAAAAGGGCCGACATGGCCAAAACACGGGTTAAACAGGCCCGTTCATAATATAGTCTAAGTACGAAATTTAAAAGCAAAATAACAATCCCCAAAATCCCATGCATGATTCGTGCTCATACAGGCTCATTCCACATATTCTGTAAAGAAAGGAATAAAAATGGTTTTGATCAGCAAAATTGCTGAGTAAGTTAACACATGCATGACTGTAGGGTTTCAAAGCCATAAGTTTAATAATTTAACAAAAGCATGATAATAACATAATATTTAGTTTCATCTAATCCATATCCAATAGCATAATTTATCTCAGGCTCCATTTAACAACACATACCACATGGTTCAAAATAATAGCCATAATGTAAATAAAGCATTTAAATAATTTAATTTGACAACAATATCATTTAATCTAGTTTAATTTAATTTAGAATCCCCATTACATTCCCGATTTGGTATTTCAAAGTTTCACGATAAAAATCGCGATGTCAACAAGTTTAGCCGGTAGCCCGGCGGCCGCAGCCGTATCAGCCATACCCAGTACCACTCCGGAGCCTCGGGAAACCCATACGGATATTCACGAGAGTGTAGGCTCTATATTTCGCCGTTTTGGCAATATCACATTTCAAGTATAGCGCGCGGGGTCACCATCGTCCATTACGGCACGAAGTGAATCGTTCGGGGGCACCCTGCAGAGCACTCACCCCTAATTTTAATTTATCAAGTTTGTAAGGGGATTTAGTTTTTAAAATCTGCCTTCCATTGTATTAATTTAAAAACAATATCTCAATTCGTTTCAACCCTAAAGGTTAATTCCATGTTTCAACAAGATTTCAAAATTTCGTTTCGGTAAATCACAGTTTACTCCAAAATTCGTCTAAAATCAGATTTAATTCCAAAAATTCCAAAATTTCATATCTGACTCGGAAACATCAAGATCTACAACTTTTGTGTTTTAACTTTTTCAATCCGAGATACCTAAGTAGGTCAAAATCGCCAATTTTCGCATAACAAGAAATCTGTCCGAGTTTAACATGTCACAGTTTAAAGATTTCAAATTCTAACATATCAATTCAACTCCAAACTTAATGAAATTTGACAGGGATCATCTTAAGACATTTATCTACAACTTTTATGTTTGGCCAAAGATCTAAAACAGCCTAGATCCTATGTCAAAAACGAGATCAAGATCATTCCTAAGTTCTGTCCAAGATTCCAAGATCTAGAATCAAACAGTTCGGTTTCAATGGGTTTTCACATATCAAATCAACTCCAAAAATTCTCAAATTTTTACAGTAGCGAACGTTTTTCGTGTTTTAAGTTTTTCCGTTTGAGTTCGTTTTAAGGGTCGGAAAAATTCAACAAATCTGTTGCATTGGTAGAAAAACAAAAGTGGACAGATTTATGGTTCTTGTTGAATCTTTTAGGTTTCGAATGTTTTAAAATCTCGCAAAACCATGTAAGGTTAACTTACAGTGTCTATGAACGTCGGGGATGTCTAGTTCGGAGGCGTGGCTTCCAGATCACCGTTTCTCCTCTCCGTTCGTCGGGTTCTACGATCTAGATTCGATACGGGGTGTAGAAAGAAAAGAATCGAAGTTAGAATCCGTTTTCGGATAGAAACGTGAAAAGATTTATTGGACTAGAGCTTACCACAACGTTTGGAGACCTTGGATTTTCGTCCAAGCTGCTGCCTCCGTTTGGTGCTTTCCGTCGACTCCGAATTTAGGGTTTCGAATGTATAGAAGATTGTAGGGTTTTGTAAACTTGTTTGGGGCTCCCAAGGGGCTTATTTATAGAATTCTTAATTCCTAGGGCGTCCACAACCGACCTAAAAGTCTGGAGTCGAGAGATGTTCAACCGAAAGTCGAAAAATCCGCGTTCGGGCGAGAGATTCACGCAACAAACGAATCTGTGGGGTGGCGCGGTCGTGGCGCGCTAAAGCCACTTCACCGCGCGGCCACCGCGCCGACTTCGCCTGGACTTCGGTCCGGGGGGGTCGTGCGATCCGTCGTGCTTTTCCGCCTCTCTTTCGGGTTTCTATCCCTCTATGCTCCCGAATTCCGATTTCCGGGGTATATTCGGGTTCATACTTTCTTTCTAATTTTATTCTCAGTCTAATTGGATGTTTTGGACTCGAATACTCGAGTTCATTAGTGTCGGGTTTTGGTGTTCCATTTATCCATCCTTTTGTTTAATTAAATTTCTTTAATTCCTTTTTAAGTAAAGATCTCATTTCTCATTTTCTTATCTTTATTTATTTCTTTTATTTGCTGGTTTTGTTTATTTATTTATAGTATTTATTTTATTTATTATTTATTTATTTAATTACTGTTTTATTTTATGTTGGAAAATTCTCGGGTATTACAGATTCAAGACCATGCCATATTCCCGAAATCGAGCATATGATCGAGGCACCTAGAAAACCCAAATTTTTGGCCTTCTTTTGAATTCCAAACCCAAAAATATTTACCCTTTAGGATTAACCAATCTGAGCCCTAAGCCTAATTTTTCTTTGAAGCCCTCTATATTGTTCCTATCCTTACAAAAAGATCAAGAAATTCAAACCCAAGTGTGCAAGAAATAAATTTTATCAAAAGGCATTAAATTTGTGATCATCAATTCATCAAATCAGTATCTCATAAACCGATTCAAAAAAAAATATTTATGTTGAGATCCATTTAACAACAATAAATTGCAAATGACAAAGCAAATTAGACATAGTCTAATGTCATGCAATAGAAAAAGAAAAGCAAGAGAAAGAAAAAACTGATGATCATTAATTTTTAAATAAATATGCCATATTATGATAAGATTAATCCCTGCCACTTATTAACCCAATATTTCCCTTTCCTACCTAATGTTACAACCGTATGCCCCATTACAACCCTTAAATAAGACCTCGAGATCTCGATTTGAGGAAATGAGCCGGTGGCGAGTTGGTCTGATTGCAAGCTTATGAGATAATTTAATTGAATTGATTTGGAGCGTTCATGATTAAACCCCAATTGAGAGTGAGTGAATTTTCCGATTCTCCTATATGTGAGGTTCTGTTTCATGAATTGTGAAATGTTCATGTCATCCCTTAATTCTGATTTTTAATCTTTGCATCTTTCAAACATGATATTCATGAAGGGTTGATAATAATGTTGATTTGTTAGCCCGATGTAGTGAGCAAGTATCATTTCATTAAACACTGCAATCAAGGGAACTTAATACTTGTAGTTTTTTATTGTCTTATTCCAATCCAAAAAGAATGTGATTTATGAAGCCACGAAAATGAATTGAATATGTAGAGTCCGTGTTCTTAGGAACATTGACTCTGACTGCTCGGGGACGATCAGTATTAAATGTGAGGATGTTGATAATGGCCAGAAATGACCATTATTTTCAATCCATTTCCGTGTCTGAAACGGGCATTTGATCGCATTCCGGTCTTATACTAAATAAGAAAGCAGTCGAATTGGACTGATTCATGCATAATTGTAAGAATATTGAGCTGGTATGAAAAATGCATAAATATGTAATTTTACTACATATTTATGTTAGAAAAATCCAAAAACATGAGAAAAAGAAAAGAAAAGAAAAAGGAATCAAAAAAGATGGGCAAAAGAATAAACAAGCCCACAAAAATACAAAAAGATGGGAAAAGATAAAACAAGCCCACAAAAATAATAACTTCGGCCCATCTGGCCCATTCAGCTCTGTCTGGGAACACCTGTCGAGGAACCCTGGACAAGGACCATGGTTCCGCAACACAAGAGAGATTCGCGACCAGCATGCAAAATGAAGAAGAAGACTAGTCTGGGAACACCTGTCGAGGAACCCTGGTCGAGGACCATGGTTCCGCGACACGACCAAGCTCCGCGCCACCAACACCTTGGAGGCCAAGCCACACCCCAGTCGAGGAACCCCTGTCGCGGTCCATGAATTTCGCGACACGGACATGGATAGAGACACAAGACCCAGTCGAGAAGCCTTGCCACATACAGCCCAGTCCCGCGACAAAGTTGTGATGTGTGTGATGTCTTGAGACACAGTGGGCCTCAGATCAAGCCCATGGGCCTAGGGCTCCACTCCTATAAATATGAGGAGACCCCCATGAGCTCAGTGTGTGGAGAATTCATTCTTGAAGACAAATTGGAGAGCTGAGTTCTTAGGTAGCTTTAGCTTAGTTTTATTCTTTTTTCTTTTGTATTATTTAATTCTTGCACCAGTTTAGTTTAGATTAGTTACATTTAATGTTGGTTTTACTGTTCCAGTTGCTAGGTAGCCAGCTTTTCATCTTGTTTTTCCTTCTAAACTTTTGATCTAGGGTTTGAAATGTCCAAAATCATGGATATTATCAAACTCACTAAATAATATGGGAAAATATTCACCAAATGTGTCCCAAATCATGAAATGGGTCTCACACCCCATAGATTCTTTGCTTTCATTTTCCTTTTTGGGTTCATTCGACCCCCATTTCTCCTTATTGTGCTTCCTGTTGTTATTTTCATGGATAATGGTATGGATGTGTGTGATCGATCCCTAGATTAGGATGTTGCCTTATTTTAATTATTGTTCTAGATAGGTTCATTTCGGTTCAAGCATGTTCTTGTTATTTTAAATATTGTTTGGTTGCTTTTGGCTTAGAATAGCTTTTAAATCCGAAATGGGTTGAGATCACACTTTTTGCATGCTACTGTTCAACTTTGCTTTTACTGACTTGGGTCCTGAACCACCCTTGTCGCCAACCGACCCCTGTCGACAAGCCACGTTTGTCGACAGGAGGGTGTTCCGCGACATGGATGTCTAAGGACACTTGTCTCCATTATCTGAAAACTCCTGGTCGCTAAACACCTTGTCGCGGACCCACGGTCCTCGACTCAACCATGCTTAGCGACCAGGAGCCAAACTCTTGTTATTTTCACCTGCATGGCTCTTGTCGCGGAACACCCTAGTCGTGGACCCATGGTCCGCGACTCAACCTCTATTCTGAGACAGGAAATTATGCCATGCACATTTATTTTGAAAACCCCAGTCGCTAAACATCCTATCGCGGAGCCATGCTCTGCGACACAATTCCAGGATAGCGATTGGGAACCAAAATACTTAGAAATTTCCAGAGGCAACTCTGTGTCGCTAAACACCTGTCGCGGACCCACGGTCCGCGACACAACTTTTACTTAGTGACACAAGGTGAAACTCTGCCCAAATTTCTGTAAACCTGTCGAGGCACCCATGTCGAGGGTTTAGGCCCATGACACCATTTATGGTATCTCGACAGGATCCTCCTCCCTATTTAATCCCAAAATTCTTATCTCCTACCCCCCCATTATATTGCAAAAACTCACATCTGAATCCCACGGATTAAGATGTAATACCCTAGAATTGCAATATAAGGCATTATGCTGCCAAAATTTTGATTCTCCATTCCTATCTGTTAATTAATTGAACCCTCTGGTCATCAATGATTGATGATTTTAATTAGCAATAATTAAATCACTAATTGTTGTGATTAGAGGACCTTTGTTCAATTGTCACTAAAACATTTTTCTATAAACAAAATCATGATGTCTTAAACAGATAATCCGGACTGTAATTAATTATGGTAGGAGGGATTATTTAAGCCATCAATTATGGATTAATTCCATCACCTTGCATGAGAAACCAATGTCTCTCATGCAAGTTCCTCTCTTTATTTCAATTCATTTTGTCTTTTGTGTATTGTGTGTAACAATTAGTAAAGACTACATCAGACTAATGTTGGCGGATATTCCCTCATGGATAACTAGCTCGTATTCTGGGTATTAATTACTAAAAGTTATTTTGCATGATCTGGATAGCAATCAGTGGAAGCCTTGGCGTTTCGTCCATCCGGGACTATAATAGCTGCTCAACTGATTCCCATCCAGATACAGTTTTATTTTACTTATCTTAATTTCCAAACCCAAATTCCAATCTGTAATAAAACTCTGCCAATATCTGTCAACATTAGCTTATAAGTACTACAGAGAGGAAGTGTGTAGGTTTTTATCCGAATTCACAGACAGTGGAGACCCAACTGGCATTGACACTACCATTATAGGGTCTAAGCTGTCTAAATTCGCTTCATCCGAATGATTGGGAAATTGGACAGTAGATGTTTACAGTCCACCCGATTATTCTGCCATTACTTCGGTCTCCTGACCACTTCATTTCTGTGTTTCACCTTCTGTCTAGACCCGCATCTATATTTTGGGTCAATTGATTTTACATTTCCATATATCTGTATGCATGCTATTATTATGTATTATTGTGGTCTGCAATATTTTGGGATCCTTCCCTTGGACAATAGAAGTCTAGATCTTAAACAGATATTGCGTATTAAATTTCCGACAAAAATTCCTTTGTAAAATCCGGATCTGAGTAAGGGATAAATTCTTCAGTTATGACTAATTCATATTCTACCGGGGGTTGATTTTGGGAGATTAGAAGCAGAGTCAGCGATTAGGTCTCATCTAGACTGAAAGGATCTGTGTTTTAACTGAGAGTCTAGTACCTGTTTAGGGAATGATTTTCAAATCCATTATTTTCCAAAATTGTTGTTTGTTGGGAATCCAAGGTTAAATATTACACCGAGATGAGGTCCACTTGGACTCAAATACAGTGTAGTAAATAATCTTAGAGGAACATCATCCAGGCCTTGGTTATTTTCTAAGATAGGGTTGAGTTTTATTTCAACTGCTATTCTCTTCTGCCAAAGCCTATTTTTGAGTCTTGAGTGAGTGCATCCGGAACGAGCTAATTTATTAGTTCGTTTCATTAGTTTGTATCTCATAACCACCCGGAAGGAAGTGAATACACGAGTAGTTCACCAAGAGCCGGGAATTCTTGATCCATACCCCTCCATTCTGATGGGGAGCTGTCTTTTACTACCAGGGTCAGACTTTCAAAAACCTCCGAGTGATAGGATTTTTAAATGCTTTCTTTACCGCTTTCTTTTAAATGCTTTCATTAGAGGTCACTCGGTTGTATTGAGAGTTGCGTAACTGCTACTAGGATTGATAGTTAAGGGATAGTTTAGGGCTTGATTAGAATCTTTGGGTGTGACATGGGGGAATGATAGTAGTACTTGGCATTTCAATAAATGATTTGGCAGGTGTTGCTTGTCCACCACAGATGAAGTAACATACCCAGGCCAGGGCAGTTACAATTCTATGGTATCTTAGAATTTTGCGGCCTTAAGAACATGTAAACTCATATTGTAAGTACATGTCTGTTAAAGGGAAAGCATTATTGAGAGAATGAGAATTAGCTATCTGATAGAATTATCCCAAGCCAAGATCTGTGTATAAAAATGGAAGTTTGATACCGCATTATCTAAATCTTGTCCAATTTTTATTCTTTTCTTCCTGTCCCTTCTGTCTGCATTATGATTCAGCTTCATAGCTAGCATAATCTAAATTTTCACTGCTTTCTTAAATAGTGTTTATCGCATTTTTAGAGTAACTTTACCCGCTTTCTAGAATAGACTTATTTGCTTGTAGAATAGATTTAAACGCTTTTATAGTTTAGTTTAAATTCATGCCAGTAGTTGTTAATCACTTTTCAAACCAATGGAGCAATACGAATGGAAAATCTAGTAAAACGACGTGGGCCCTGCTTCTATCGCACATCCTCCAGTGAACGATCCGGTCTTACTATAAATTACTGCAATTTTTGACACCGTGCGCTTTCGGGGGCACAGTTTCTTAACACGAGTAAATAAAAACGTGACAACCTATAAATATATCCCTAATCACAACTCCGCCATCATAAATTGGTTTCATTAAATAAAATTGAAAACCAGGGTTGTTGTTTTTCAGAAAATACTCATATAATGGGAAATGTGTTAAAAGTTTCATGGCAAAGGATCTTCATGACGCGAAACTATGATAAATTTCATGATGCTTATGGCCGGGGACCTTCAGTGTGACAGACTGAAGGTCAAGATTACACTATTTATCCCGGCTGCACCGTGAAAGTTGTCAAAAGTTTCATGCCAGGGAGGTCCACAGCGCCGTTTGAAATCAAAGTTTCCCACATGAGTAATAAAAAAAAAGTGAAATATATCCTTAAACCCCTTTCCCATGAATCATAACTCTTTTCATTTAATAAATTTAACCTGGGATATTTTAGAAAATACTCGTGTTAGTGAAACTTGTCAAAAGTTTCATCCGTCAATCGCTACAACCGGATGAGTTACCATAAATATCTTTAAGATTTAAAGATGTCTGAGATATTATTCTCTTGATGTTCTAATCATCTGCCGACAATGAATCATCATCACATATCCGCATGGCATGGATGTGCGTGTCCCGTTGTTCAATACCTGCAATTTACCTTAACGACAAATTCCATACATTATCACAATACAATAAGCTAAAAGAATTACCAAGCACGCAGTAGTAATAATAGAAATAATTATTCAGCAACTTCTAAACAAGTTGCTAACAAAATTAAAGAATAGATCTCTTGGGATATCCTTGTTATTCGTCCCTGGTTATCTTGCAAACCATGGCTCGAATCCACAAACATATAAACAGGATACCACAGCATAAGAATAAATCTAACTAGCATATGACAATGAAAACCTATCCTATATGCAATCCCCGCACACCTCACCACATGCTTTTATCAAGTTTTAAGCACATAATAGAGCAAGCCCGCTCTGATACCAAATGTAACGCCCCGAAAATTTAAAACCATTTTCGTGACGCCACCGCCGTCTTAACTATTCTAAACTGTTGATCACTCAGCTTAGATAGTCAATACGAAGCGAGGTATAAATACAAACCTGTATCACACTCATATAAATGCCAACAAAGCAGTATATAACCCCAGGAACAATACATGGCATATCCGGGCGACAAGCCCTGAAATGATATAGTAACATGGTCGCACATCCAATACCGGAATAACCAATAAATAAATCATATATGACACACCGATCACATTTAAGAAATAACAAATATTCTCATCAAAGATCAGACAAGAGCATGTAATATTTATTCTAATCAACAATTATAAGGAATGCAGCCTAGCTAGTTCGCTCAACCCGTACCCCAATATCGTGTTCTGCGCCATCCGTAGGAAGATCTATAAAACAGACAACAGCAACAAGGTGTCAGTACAACGTACTGGCAAGGAATAGATATAGCAGGGGAAACGGGGCACACTAATGATAACACTAGCCTATATAAATAATAATAATAATAATAATAATAACAACATTAATAATAATAATAATTAAGGACATAAAATAAATACAGAAAGTAAACATCACACCGTCCCATACCGGTGCTTCAACCACTGCAGATAAAATGAATGATGGATGATGACATGTAATGTTATGACCTATGATGTCTATCTACCCTAAATGCAACACATAAGAATGTCTAGCGCGCATCCTAGGTACCATGGTCGGTATTCCCCCCCATATAAGGGTCCACTCCCCTTAATGGTCGGAAGACATACTGTAACACCCCGGATTTGATAACCCAGGCCGGGATGTCACCGCCACATCTCTCTAGCAAGACACGGGTTCTCCGAGCTTGCCGAAGAGATGCAAGGCTATAGGTATTGCAAAAAGATTTAAAAACAAGTCCGGAATCTATATAAAAATAATAAGTATCATCCACACATATAGTAGTAATATTATATCGCAGCGGAAAAATGTAAAATGGGCCGACATGGCCAAAACTCGGGGTTTACATGCCCGTTATGCAAGTATCGTAAAAAGCAAATAAACAATGTCTAATGAATCCATCCCCCAATGCACATGCTATGCATTATCTCCGTACTCTGAAAGAAAAGAGAAAACAACAATTTTATCAGTATATAAAATACTGAGTAAGTCGATCCTAACATAGCAATAAAGGGATTTAATTAGATAATTTAAAATTTCACTCCTAACATGCATTCACAAAATTTAAAGGAAATAATAATTTTAATTGTGTACTTAAACATGCATCTAATCCACAATAACAGTTTAGTCATGATATGAAATTTAAAGACATAATTTAAATGCATAATTTAAAGACATGCAAAAATAAATAATTACTTAAAAACATTAATTCTTTTATTTCCCCCGTTACGTAACCATTTCTCAATGTTTTGTATAGCCGGTAATCCGGCGGCCGCAGCCGTGTCGTAAGTATCTTGTATAGCCAGTGATCCGGCGGCCGCAGTCGTATCTGCCATACCCAGTAACACTCCGGAGCCTCGAGAAATCCATACGGACAACCCGAGAGAGTGGGCCATGTATCTCCCGCCGATTGGCGTAATATCTCATCAAATTCTCTCGTCCATTATAGGCCCGAAGAGAAAGGCTAGAGGGGCACCCTGCAGAGCACTCACCCTCCACCAAGTATCTCATGTATCGTTTAGATTTAATGTATCGGGGTTTTTCAAAAGTGTAGATGTATCGTATTTCAAATCTTTGATCGTTCGTTTCGAAATTTCAAAATCCTTCAATTTAAAAGTATCTTGGCGTCACAGTTTGCGCCTTTTCAATTTAAAAATTTGATTTAAGTCCGAAAAATCTGAAATCTTCACTGTTTATGCAAAACACCGTAACGAACAACTTTTGTGTTTTAACTTTTTCGAAATAAGTTGAGGAAACATGTCAAAAATCGATTTTATCATGCAATCAGAAATCTGTCCGAACTCAGGTTTGACACAGTTCAAAATCTCGACTTTTTAACATATCAAATGGACTCCAAAAATTCTGAAATTTAATATGCACATACTAGACATGATTATCTACAACTTTTATTTAGATTGTAAAGATCAAATCGGACTAGAAAATATAGAAATAAATTCACTAAGTTCGAACATGTTCATAGGCAGATTTCAACACGTTTTGTCAAAACAGTTTCTTTTCGATGCGATTAAAGATAGCAAACGTTAACGAAAATGTCTGAAATTTTTACACAACCTAGATTTATGTGTTAGGATTAAAAGTCTAGTTTTGAGTTTCTCGGATTGAATCCTCGAAATATGAGTTTTAGGCCGAAAATAGAAACTGCGCAAGTTGGGGTTTTTTAATTTCGATTTTTACGTTTCGTTATATTACGCCTATACCGGACGCCCCGGAATCACCCGTATTGATATGGAAGGCTCAACTTACAGTGATAGAGAGTTTTGGGTCGTCCTAAGGTCGCTGGCTCGTCCAAAATCCTACGAACGAATCTCCTCAACGTCAAGCTTCCGACTTTGGCCACGATTTCGAATCGGACGAAGAAATCCAATGTTAGATCAAGTTTTCCGGTTCAAAACTTAAATGGAAATCTATGAACGACTTACCAATGAATCTATCACTGAAATCCTTGCTCTACTCCCTTGCTCGGTCGTTGTAGGTTGCCGGAAAGTCGCCGGAAGTCCGTCGGAAGTTCGTCGGGAGAGTGTTTTGGCTTGGGAGAGTTTGAGAGTGAATGGGGAGGGTTTTGGAGGCTGCAAAATGGGGTGGAGACAACCCTAGGTCGTCCTTATTCACTTCCCCCGTCCAAAATTTGCTTTCCAAAGTCGGGAGGTCGGATTATGGTAAGAAATCACCGAAAACGCGCAAGTTGCCAAAACCTGTAGGGCCACGCGGGGTTGGCGCGCCTTTTAGCCAAACCCCGCCCGGCCAGCGCGCGGCCCTCGCCTGGACTGCGGTCCGGGCGGGTCCGTGCGATCCGATCCGTCGGGTCTTTTTCTCCTCTCTTTCGGACTTCTATCCTTCCACGTTTTCGCGCTCGATTTTCCGGGTCATTTTCGGATTATGCTTCTCATCATAAATTTATTCCGTCTCAATTCGATTACATGCTTGAAATCCTAAGACCGTCGGTTTTGGTCCGTCGGGTTCTAATTCGTCGTCCTTTGACTTCCGTGCATTTCCGCGTCTACGGGTTCTCAGAAACGAAACCTTCTCTCCTATTGGATTAATTCCTATTTTTATATTCTAAAATTTACGGGTATTACAGTCTACCCCCCTTAAGAACCAACTTCGTCCTCGAAGTTGCACTTCATCCTCTCGCGAGTTCGGGAATTGTTTGATTAAGCGATTGTATTATTGTGTGTCGTTGTTTATTGTTATTTGACTGAACCCAGAATTGAAATTTCCGAGTTGCCTACGTACCCCGTGAAGGGATCAAGTCATTACGTAGTTCAAAACAATTTGAATTTGTTTATTTGGGGTACAAAGTATTCGTACAAAATATTCAGAAATACTCGGGTTGTCACATCCTCCCCCTCTTAAGATTACAGTTATGTCCCCATAACTATGGTCGCACTGTCTTGGAATAGGGTTGGGTAACGATCCTTCATGTCTGCTTCTAGCTCCCACGTTGCCGTCTCGGCTTCGTGGTTAGACCAGAGAACCTTGACCATTCTCACGGTCTTATTCCTTGTTACCCTCTCCTTCTTGTCGAGTATTCGCACTGGAATTTCTTCGTAGCTTAAGTCATCGTCCAACTCAATTTCCTCCGGTTGGAGTATGTGGGTCGGATCATGGACGTATTTCTTCAGTTGCGAGACGTGGAACACGTCGTGGACACGAGCAAATTGTGGTGGTAGTGCTAGTCGGTATGCAAGATTCCCGACTCTTTCTAGGATCTCGTATGGTCCTATGTACCGTGGGCTTAATTTTCCCCGCTTGCCAAAGCGCATCACACCCTTCATCGGTGATACCTTTAACATGACCTTATCGCCTATTTGGAATTCCAAATCTTGCCGTCTCACGTCGGCATAGCTCTTTTGCCGGTCTTGCGCGGCTCTCATCTTTCCTTGGATTATTTTGACTTGTTGAGCCATGTCCTCAACAAGTTGCGGTCCAATTACCATAGTCCTCTTGCCCTCTTCCCAGCTCAATGGTCTTCGGCATTTGCGTCCATACAGTGCCTCGAAAGGTGCCATGCCAATGCTAGCATGGTAGCCGTTGTTGTAGGAAAATTCGATCAAGGGTAAGTGATTTTCCCAACTTCCTTTAAATTCTAATACGCATGCCCTCAGCATGTCCTCCAAAGTTTGGATCGTCCTTTCCGTTTGTCCATCCGTCATGGGATGGAATGCGGTACTCATCTTTATCTTCGTACCGAGGGCTTCTTGTAGTTTTGTCCAAAAATGTGAGACGAATCTACTGTCTCTGTCCAAGATGATGTCATGTGGTACTCCATGTCGTCGTACCACGTTGTCGACATATGCCCTTGCTAATTGGTCCATGGACCAGGTATCCTTCATAGGGATAAATATGGCAGCTTTTGTCAACCTATCCACGATCACCCAGATTTTATTCATCCCCTTCGGTGATCGTGGTAGTCCCGAAACGAAGTCCATTGAAATGCTATCCCATTTCCAACTTGGGATTTCCAATGGCTGCATTAGTCCTAAGGGTTTCTGCCGTACGGCCTTGACCTTCTGGCAGGTAAGGCATCTCGCCACAAACTCGGCTATTTCTCTCTTCATGTTCGGCCACCAATAGTTCTTCTTTATGTCCTTGTATAGCTTCTCGCCCCCGGGGTGGACCGAATATGGGGTATTATGGCCTTCCTCCATTACTCTTTGCTTCAGGTCCTCGCATTTTCGTGGTATGCACCACCTTCCCTTGAAGCGGATGCTTCCGTCCTCATGGATTTTAAAATCCATTGCCTTTCCTTCAGCAATGCTCTTCCTAATTTCCTCCAGCTTTTCGTCACCCTGTTGTGCTAGTCGTATCTCATCAAGTATGGTAGATCCTACTACCATCGTGTTGACGACCTCACTTACTTCGCCAGAGTGTACCAATTCCAGACTTAATTTTGCCAAGTCTCTGTACAACTCGGCCGGTACCACAAGTGAATTCACCACGTGTTGAGTCTTTCGACTCAAGGCATCGGCCACGACGTTGGCTTTTCCATCGTGGTACGCGATTTCCAGGTCGTAATCCTTAATCAGTTCCAACCATCTTCTTTGCCTCAAATTCAGCTCTTTTTGCGTGAATATATACTTGAGGCTCTTATGGTCGGTGAACATCCGACACTTTCGCCCATAGAGGTAATGCCTCCATATCTTTAGAGCGAACACGACTGCGGCTAGCTCCAAGTCGTGCGTCGGGTAGTTCTCTTCGTGTGGCTTTAGTTGACGTGATGCGTATGCTATAACCCTTTGATCTTGCATTAGCACGCATCCCAATCCTTCCTTCGAGGCGTCGCTGTACACCTCGAAGTCCCCATCCTCCGATGGTAATGCCAACACCGGCGCTGTAGTAAGCCGTTTCTTCAATTCTTGGAATGCGGAATCACACTCACTGGTCCAGTCGTATTTCACCCCTTTCTTCAGCAGCTTTGTCAATGGGCGAGCGATCCTTGAGAAATCCTTTACGAACCTTCGGTAGTACCCTGCCAATCCGAGAAAACTCCTTATCTCGGTTGGATTCTTCGGTGGCACCCATTCGGTCACTACCGAGATCTTTGCTGGGTCCACTGCCACTCCATTGGCGGATAAGATATGTCCCAGAAATGCCACTTCTCTTAGCCAGAAGTCGCATTTGGACAGTTTGCCATACAACTGATTTGCTCGTAAGATCCCTAACACTTTGTGTAAGTGTTCGGAATGCTCTTCTTCGCTTTTCGAGTAGATCAGGATGTCATCTATGAACACCACTACGCATTGATCTAATAATTCCCGAAACACGTTGTTCATGAGATTCATGAACATCGCTGGGGCGTTCGTCAGCCCGAATGATAGCACCGTGAATTCGTAGTGCCCGTAGCGAGTTCTGAATGCCGTCTTTGGGATATCCATTTCGGCGATCCTTAACTGGTGATATCCGGATCGTAGGTCGATCTTTGAAAATACTGAAGCTCCCTTCAGTTGGTCGAACAAATCCTCGATTCTGGGCAAAGGGTACTTGTTCTTGACCGTGACTTGGTTAAGTCCTCTATAATCGATGCATAGTCGTAGACCTCCATCTTTCTTCTTCACGAATAAGACCGGGGCTCCCCATGGGGACGTGCTCGGCCTTATGTAGCCCTTTTCTAGCAACTCCTCAAGTTGTTCTTTTAGTTCCTTCATTTCCAGCGGCGCCATACGGTAAGGAGCCTTCGAGACAGGCTCCGTTCCCGGGATGAGATCTATGGTGAATTCCAGATCTCTCTCAGGCGGCATACCGGGAACATCTTCCGGAAATACATCCGGGTATTCTCTCACCACCGGAATGTTATCCACCTTGACCTCTTCGGCCTCAAGGTTATGAATGTAGCATGCATATAACGCGTAATCCTTACGCATTAAGCTACATAGCTTCATGGCGTTAATTATCTTGGTAGACTTCTTAGGGGGTTGGGAGTAAAAGATGACTCTCCTTCCCCGATTCTTTGACAACGTGATCTTTTGTTTTTGGCAATCGATCACGGCTTTATATTGGGTTAGCCAATCCATCCCTAGTATGACGTCAAAATCCTGTAGTTCGAATTCTACCAAGTTCGCGTAAAACTCTACGTTCTTTATAACTATCGGAATTCCGTTATATCGCTTAGAGCATGATACAACCTCTCCCGATGGAAGTTGAATCCCTAAGTTAACCAATTCGCACTTAGGTAGATCTAGTTCAGGTAAGACTTTAGATGATATTATCGAACAACTAGCTCCTGAGTCAAATAGAACTCTAAGGGGTGTACTTAAGACATGGAACGTACCTCCCATTACGTCCCCCTGCATAGGCACATCTGCCTCATTGATGACATTCAATCGCCCCATTGGACGTCCCGGGTTGCCTTGCTGATCCCGGTTCGGGTTCTGATTCTGTTGCTGATTTGGATTCTGTGGGGGACGTTGATTCTGATTGAGATTCTGGTTTTGAGAGGGTCTATACCCCTGGTTGTTTCCATTCCGTCCTTCCTGGTTGCGAGGCTGAGTTGGCCCCGTGCCTAAGTCCTCCCTCTTGGTGATGTTTTCCAGTCGAGTGCGGCACTCATTCGCCATGTGGCCGTTGCGACCACACCTGTAGCAGGCGCCCTGTTGGGGGCACCCTCGGGCCAAATGAGGCCTGCCGCATCTCGGGCAAGGTGGTACCGGGTTACCCCGGAAAAGGGTTCTATCGTCATATCCTCTGTTGTTGTTTTGAGGGGGTCTGTTCAGATCTCCCCGAAAGTTGTTCCCTACAGCATTGTTTCCGGAACGGTTGTCTCTACCCCTCTTATCCTGACCCTGAGATCCTCGGCTGGGTTCTCCACTCACTTTCCTTTTTAGTTGTTGCACCCTTGCAACAGCTACCGCACGATCATACACCGATTGCAGGTCTGGGTATGGGACGCCAGTGATCACTTCTCGTATAGCCAAGTTTAGCCCCATTTCAAATTTTTGTGCCTTCTCCACATCTGTCGGCACGAGTCTCGGTGCGAAACGCACCAACTCCTTGAAACGGGTGTAATATTCCTGGACTGTTTGCCCTCCTTGCTTCAGAGATAAGAACTCCTCGTACATGGCTGATTTTGTGCTCATGGGATAAAAGCGATCCCTGATCAGACTCATGAATTCCTCTCAAGAATAGGGTTCCTCGTCCTCGGCTAACTTATCTTGCATGGCACGCCACCAGTCATCCGCCTCCCCTCCGAGATAGTACGATGCCACAGGCACCTTCTCGCCAATTGGGCACTTCACCGCGTTTAGTAGCTTGTCGAATGTTCGGATCCATTCTTCAAGTTTAGCCGGGTCCTCTTCTCCGGCGTAGTTCGGCGGACGATATGAGTTCACCATAGCTAAGTAGTTAATGCGGGCCTCGGGTGGAGGTACCGCAGCGGCCTGGCCTTGGTTCACATGCGCGTTCCCTATCGCAATGAGAACCTCTTCTAGAGTGCGTAGGCGCGCGTCCATGTTGTTTGGCATGGGGTTTGCCGGCTCCTCTTGAGCGTGTACCCCTTCGCCGGGTATAGGCATTTCTGGTTGCATAGGGGTTTCGTTGGTGTTTGGAGTAGTGGGCTGAGCGCGTGGTCTTCCTCTCGGTGCCATGCTGTTGCAAGAACAAGAGAGTTTAGATTCTTTTTGTTGAAGTATTATGTAATGCTTATGAAATAATTTGACTAAATAAATGACGATGTTAACAGGTATCAGTCTGTTGGAACCTGTTAGTATAGGTTGTTGGAGTTTAGCGTATTGTATTTGGGGTTAGTTCTACTTACTGCTTTGTTTTTGTTTTGTTTTGTTTTGTTTTGTTTTGTTTTGTTTTTTTTTTTTCGTGAACAGTAACCTGTTCAGGTTTTTTTTTTTGAGACCCTAGGGTTCAGGGTTTAGGGTTTAGGGTTTAGGGTTGGAGATACCCTTGTTCGATAACTATCCCCATATAATGTATATGTATATATATTTACTACTTGTATTTTTGTTTAGTTGTTATCTATAGGTCATTGATTATTATTAACTTGTTCATTTGTTTGATCGGGTTTTAGCAGGGTATTCGAAGAGAAATAATTTAATTAAAATGTAAGGAATACTGTAAATATAATTGAATAAAATAAATGCTTGTAGATTTATTACTCAAGAGAAAATTTTTCAGCTGATTACAAGCATTCGTAACAGGAATGAAATAGTAGTGCTGGTACTAGTTTGAAAAAAAGGAATATAGATAGTAGTGCATCAGTATGGGCTCCTAAGTATAGGGTGACTAGGAAGGTACATCCTCGATGGGATCGTCCTCATCGCTGGATACGTCAATGGCAATGGGTGTCCCCACCGGGCTCGGGCTCGGAGGAAATATGTCAGCCTCTAGGCCTAGCAGCTCAGCTGCTAGGTGTCCTAATTGCATCATCCGTTCATTGTCCTTGTTTTGGAGTGTGACCACTTGAGTTTGGAGTTTGGCGACTTGGGCCTTGAGTTGGGTTATTTCCTGATGGTCAGCTTCCCTAAGATATCTCAAATAGTCCACGTTATTCTCTAGGTGCCCCACTCGAGCCTTGAAGTGATTGACATGCTGTTGGGATTCGAGGTATGCGTTGGTCAGTTTCATCATCAGATTAGTCATGTTCGCGTTGGGTTCGGCCATCTAATGTCAACAAGGAGGTTAGAGTTAGAGTAGGTTTCGAATAAAAGTTAGGATATGCAGGAATTTTAAATCTACATGAATATGCACATGCAATCCCCCCAAAATTAATTTAATTTAATCATGGTTTTAAAAAGTTGGGCCTCTATATTGGCCAAAAATAATAATTTGGACCTTAAGAAGTAAAAACATGGGTACTTGGGCCGAAATGGTTGGGCTTAAAATAATTATAAGTATTGGGTCAAAATAATTTAACCCCCTTTGGGCTCAAAATATTATACTAATTGGATAGGAAAATTTTTGGGCTCAAATTTTGGGCTAAAATAATAATACTAGTAGTCTTGAAAATAATAATGATGATAATAAATTTAAAAGTAATACTTAGTTCAAAATATTTTAAAATAATAATAATGGTAGCTTAAAAATATTCCGGGCTCTGATACCAACTTGTAACACCCCGGATTTGATAACCCAGGCCGGGATGTCACCACCACATCTCTCTAGCAAGACACGGGTTCTCCGAGCTTGCCGAAGAGATGCAAGGCTATAGGTATTGCAAAAAGATTTAAAAACAAGTCCGAAATCTATATAAAAATAATAAGTATCATCCACACATATAGTAGTAATATTATATCGCAGCGGAAAAATGTAAAATGGGCCGACATGGCCAAAACTCGGGGTTTACATGCCCGTTATGCAAGTATCGTAAAAAGCAAATAAACAATGTCTAATGAATCCATCCCCCAATGCACATGCTATGCATTATCTCCGTACTCTGAAAGAAAAGAGAAAACAACAATTTTATCAGTATATAAAATACTGAGTAAGTCGATCCTAACATAGCAATAAAGGGATTTAATTAGATAATTTAAAATTTCACTCCTAACATGCATTCACAAAATTTAAAGGAAATAATAATTTTAATTGTGTACTTAAACATGCATCTAATCCACAATAACAGTTTAGTCATGATATGAAATTTAAAGACATAATTTAAATGCATAATTTAAAGACATGCAAAAATAAATAATTACTTAAAAACATTAATTCTTTTATTTCCCCCGTTACGTAACCATTTCTCAATGTTTTGTATAGCCGGTAATCCGGCGGCCGCAGCCGTGTCGTAAGTATCTTGTATAGCCGTTGATCCGGCGGCCGCAGCCGTATCTGCCATACCCAGTAACACTCCGGAGCCTCGAGAAATCCATACGGACAACCCGAGAGAGTAGGCCATGTATCTCCCGCGCGATTGGCGTAATATCTCATCAAATTCTCTCGTCCATTATAGGCCCGAAGAGAAAGGCTAGAGGGGCACCCTGCAGAGCACTCACCCTCCACCAAGTATCTCATGTATCGTTTAGATTTAATGTATCAGGGTTTTTCAAAAGTGTAGATGTATCGTATTTCAAATCTTTGATCGTTCGTTTCGAAATTTCAAAATCCTTCGATTTAAAAGTATCTTGGCATCACAGTTTGCGCCTTTTCAATTTAAAAATTCGATTTAAGTCCGAAAAATCTGAAATCTTCACTGTTTATGCAAAACACCCTAACGAACAACTTTCGTGTTTTAACTTTTTCGAAATAAGTTGAGGAAACATGTCAAAAATCGATTTTATCATGCAATCAGAAATCTGTCCGAACTCAGGTTTGACACAGTTCAAAATCTCGACTTTTTAACATATCAAATGGACTCCAGAAATTCTGAAATTTAATATGCACATACTAGACATGATTATCTACAACTTTCATTTAGATTGTAAAGATCAAATCGGACTAGAAAATATAGAAATAAATTCACTAAGTTCGAACATGTTCATAGGCAGATTTCAACACGTTTTGTCAAAACAGTTTCTTTTCAATGCGATTTAAGATAGCAAACGTTAACGAAAATGTCTGAAATTTTTACACAACCTAGATTTATGTGTTAGGATTAAAAGTCTAGTTTTGAGTTTCTCGGATTGAATCCTCGAAATATGAGTTTTAGGCCGAAAACAGAAACTGCGCAAGTTGGGGTTTTTTAATTTCGATTTTTACGTTTCGTTACATTACGCTTATACCGGACGCCCCAGAATCACCCGTATTGATATGGAAGGCTCAACTTACAGTGACAGAGAGTTTTGGGTCGTCCTAAGGTCGCTGGCTTGTCCAAAATCCTACGAACGGATCTCCTCAACGTCAAGCTTCCGACTTTAGCCACGATTTCGAATCGGACGAAGAAATCCAATGTTAGATCAAGTTTTCGGGTTCAAAACTTAAATGGAAATCTATGAACGACTTACCAATGAATCTATCACTGAAATCCTTGCTCTACTCCCTTGCTCGGTCGTTGTAGGTTGCCGGAAAGTCGCCGGAAGTCCGTCGGAAGTTCGTCGGGAGAGTGTTTTGGCTTGGGAGAGTTTGAGAGTGAATGGGGAGGGTTTTGGAGGCTGCAAAATGGGGTGGAGACAACCCTAGGTCGTCCTTATTCACTTCCCCCGTCCAAAATTTGCTTTCCAAAGTCGGGAGGTCGGATTATGGTAAGAAATCGCCGAAAACGCGCAAGTTGCCAAAACCTGTAGGGCCACGCGGGGTTGGCGCGCCTTTTAGCCAAACCCCGCCCGGCCAGCGCGCGGCCCTCGCCTGGACTGCGGTCCGGGCGGGTCCGTGCGATCCGATCCGTCGGGTCTTTTTCTCCTCTCTTTCGGACTTCTATCCTTCCACGTTTTCGCGCTCGATTTTCCGGGTCATTTTCGGATTATGCTTCTCATCATAAATTTATTCCGTCTCAATTCGATTACATGCTTGAAATCCTAAGACCGTCGGTTTTGGTCCGTCGGGTTCTAATTCGTCGTCCTTTGACTTCCGTGCATTTCCGCGTCTGCGGGTTCTCGGAAACGAAACCTTCTCTCCTATTGGATTAATTCCTATTTTTATATTCTAAAATTTATTGGTATTACACATACCCACAGTGCCCCCGCCACGGACACTAACAGCTGAGAACGTGGCTTACGGCAAGCGGGTCAGGCTAAGGGTCATGAGCCCTTTATCAGCCAAATTTTCAGACTACGGATATAAATCCTTATCAGTCTCAATGCCCAGGGTAAGATACTGACTATGCCCAATCGGATACCGACTCGTAAGCATAGGGTATCCAATACCCTCGAAAGCATAATTTTGGATTCACAGAAATATCAATACATGCTCAGGCACAATTCACGCATCATGACAAAATAAGCAACTCACCACGAGTTAAGTATAATCAGGGGTGTGCCAAGTCCCACGTATCGGCACTCAACTCATACATCAAAATAGAAGCAACGTAAGATTCCATCCTAAACTAAGGCATGGTAGATCTTCACTATTCGCAAACTAAGTTCCAGATTATGAGCATAATAATTAGTGAGATATTCGCAAGCAGTTCTAGCCTAATTCTAAGGCATCCTCATTATACGCAGGGAATCCGTACACACGAGAGTTCCCAATACTAAGGCAACATAGACTATACTAGTCTATTCCTAACCCCTATCTAATTTGCTATTCTAAACCTTGCCTTTATTATAATTCTTCAAAGCCTCCTTTGTTTGTCTTCCATCTCCCAATGCCTCATGAGTGATCCCTATACAAAAATATTATCATGAGAATAAAAATACTTTAACAATACCAATTCCATCGTCTCATCTTTTCTCCAACAACAACAACCACCTCCAATCACCTTCTCCACTTTCGTAACACCAATCCTCCCACAACATCCCATTCTATGTTTACCAACATAGAATTTAGATAATTCTAACATAATTTAATCAAAGCTAATAATAAAACAACCCAGCAACCAAGATCTACAAGTTTCAAGCATTCAAATAATCTCACATTAAAACTAGCGAGACATCCCAATTAATTCAATTAGTACCAATAAGCTCTAAAATTTAATAAATACTCCAACTTAGATAATCAAGAATTACTAGCACAAATTCATATAATTCATGAGTCCAAATATGCTCAATTAGAATTTATTCTAACACTCAATTAGACATGCCAACAATTTCTCATTTATCAAATAGCTAAAACAACATAATTAGTGCAAGGTATTTCTCCAAAATTAAACAACATTTCCACACTTGAAACTAACTAGCAACATTAAAATCCATGTCAAACTTGACTATAGAATACCCAACAAAATCCATAAAACTTGAGCATTCCACCTTAGTGCATAAGTACACCAAATACACATACAATTTAGATTATGGAATTCATCATCATTTAAGCCATAAAATCCTTCAAACCACTTAACCATAATCCAATCAATCCATATAAACCAAACTCACATACTCTAAAAATTAAGTAATCAATATATCACTCCAAGAACTCCCCCAAATCATGTTCCTACACTATCCCCAATTTTGACACTTCCAAAAATCCAAATATTCCAACAACCAAGCCAATACATAACTTGCTCAAGGATTCACAACCTTATACATTTAAACAAGGAATTGAATACCGCAAAACCAAATTAAATCCATATTGAACAATAATATTCAAACAAGTTAACACACCAACCAACCAACACCACCACCCACTGCCGGAACATCAACATAACAGCCACCCTGCCGCCACCAAATCATCATCACCACCACCCGGCCGCCGGCGACACGCCGGCGGCAGCCGCCAGCAGCAGCACAGCAGCGCTGTGCGCTGCTCCACCATGCAGCGGGCAGCAGCCCGCTGCTGTCCCAGGCGTCGCGCCACCGCGACGCCACCACCACCAACACCCCCATGCCACCGAGAAAAGGCCGGCGGCCGTCAACAGGGGCAGCGCGCAGATGCGCGCTGCTCTTCCGAGCAGCAGCTCGCCACTCGGCGAGCTCCACCGTCTCATCTCCCTACTTCGGCGCCTCCTCCCTCCGATGCATGGACCACCGGCGCCTCCCCCAACCGTCGCCGCTGCCTTCCAAGAGAAGAAAGAAAATTTGGGGAAGAAGAGAGAGTAGAAGAAAAATCATACCTCGAAGCTCCCACCCCGCCACCACCGAGCCTCCAACTCGCCGGAGCTTCCCTCTCCCATGTCCTCCAAGTTGCTAGCTTGAGAGTGCCCTAATCTCCCTCTCTCTCAGTTTGGACGGGAAAAGGGGAAGAATACCCCAATTTCTCAATCAATTCCCAATTTAAGGTCAAGGGCTTAGTGGCAATTTCCAAATTCTCATTTTAGCCCCAAATCTTTCTTCAATAATTCAAAATCCCCTTGTTGGATTCTTTTGATTTGGGTCTCCAATTAATTAAATAGATTGGGCTCTTTAAATTATTCACCCAATAATTTAAATCTCATTGAGCCCAATTGGTACATTAATCATAATTAGTTAAATTAATTATGAAATAATTATCCGGGATGTTACAATCCTGCATTTCCTAATGCTACAAGGACTTCCTCCATAGTCCTTAGACGTTCTTCCATGTTGTTGGGTGCAGGAGGTACTCGTTCTCCTAAGTTTTGAGGGGTCTCATTGTTATTGGCCACGTTGGGGAGGTTAGCGTCAGTGCCGTTTGGACTTACCTTCCTTGGGTTTCTCCTAGGTGCCATTTTCTGTTATAACGTATATAGATTAGTTTATCAGAGTTTAGATAGATCACTTGAACAAGAAATTTGATAAATTGTATGTGAGATCAAGTGTTAAACGCGCGCCCATAAGGCCACGTTTAGAGCATCGTGGGTTTCAAATTTCGAATTTCGAATTTTCGGATTTGTTGTTTGGAAATCCAAACAAGATTTTTGGAATAAAGAGTGTTTTAATAAAAACTTGATTTTTATTGTTCCACATAAGGAAATTTTCTAGTTCGTACAAGAGTAGAAATGGCTAAGGCCGAGGATTGTTATGCTTAGGCGTGCGCTTAGATGAACGCGGTCTAGAACTAAGGCAAGATCAGTCTCTAGTTAGCGTTCCTAATTTGATGTCAAGCCTCTAAGTCATCTAGTGCAAGCAAAAGGTCTAAGTTAATATTCGCCAAGATTCTAGGTTAACTTCGCCAAGATTCTAAGTTAGAATTCGCCAAGATTCTAAGTTCTCTACATAAAAGAGATGCAATATGCAATTGCGAATGATGATTTCCCCCCAAAAATAATTTATGCACTATATATATTCTTCCCATGGGTTTAAAATAAAAATTTCTCCATGGAAATAATACTTTAAAATTTAAAATAATAGCCAAAATATTAATAATAGTTTAAAAATAATAATGGTTTAAAAATAATAGTTTAAAAATAGCCGGGCTCTAATACCAACTTGGTATCAGATATTTTCTTTAAAATAAATAGCTTTAAAATATTCTGGGCTCTGATACCAACTTGTAACACCCCCGTTTTTGGTCACCCAGGTCGGGATGTCACCGCCACACCTCCCTAGCAAGACATGGTTTCTCCGAGCTTGCTAAAGAGATGCAAGGCTATGGTTTTTCAGAATTTAAACATTCAAACAGCCCATTTATATATAACTTAAAAATAATATCGTTACAGTTGCAGCGCAAAATAAATATTACATATATAATGCAGCGGAATATAAAGATAGGGCCAACATGGCCAAAATACGGGTTAAACAGGCCCGTTCATGCAAGATCTAGTCTAATACAATAATTCAAAATAATATATCTTCCCAAAATTCCCATGTATGCATATGACGATGCATAATTCTCAACTCTGAAAGGAAAAGGAAAAATATGGTTTGGTCAGCAAAAACTTGCTGAGTAAGTTAACACGTACATGTTTATGAGGTTTCAAAGCCTTTAATTAAATTTAAAGGAAACATGTGCATAATGTAATCTATTCATTTAATAATAATTTAATCGCATAATTTAAAAGTCATGGATTCCATACGATCTTAAATATAGCTTGCAAAGTAATTAAATAAATTTCCATAAATATAAAAGCACAATTTAATACAGCTAGGGCTCTTATGTCCGCCAGCCTTACGCCTGGGCTCTTATGTCCACAAGTATCATGGTCGATATTTTAATTAGAGTCAATCCGTCCGCTAGCCATAAGATCAGTGTTTCGCTAGGGCTCTTACGTCAACCTAGACATACACTTGGGCTCTTATGTCCCAAGCCGCAGAGAACATTGACAGTATCTAGCTTAGTCATAACCCGCAATATTTTAACCTTCTCGTTTCGTGTATATTATTTCAAAGAATTTCTACTCGTTACAACCTTAAAGGCTAATTTCACCGTTTCAACAAGATTTCAAGATTTGACTCGGTCAACCACAGTTTACTCCAAAATTCATTAAAAATTGAGTTTAATTCAAAAAATTCTGAAATTTTACCACTGACTCAGAAACATCAAGATGAACAACTTTCGTGTTTTAACTTTTTCAATCTGAGATACCGAAATAGGTAAAAAACTTCAATTTTCGTCCTACCATAAATCTGTCCGAATTTCGTGTACAGCAATTCAAGATTATCAAGATCTACCATAGCAAATCAACTCCAAACTCAACGAAATTTTACAGAGACCTTCTCAAGACATTTATCTACAACTTTCATGTTCGGCTAAAGATCTAAATCGGCCTATAACTAATGTCAAAAACGTGATCAAGATCGGACCTAAGTTCTGTCAAGAATTTCAAGATCCAAGTTTCAGCAGTTCGGTTCGGGTGGATTTCAAATATCAAAACGTCTCTAAAAATTCTGAAACTTTTACAGTAGATAGATCTAAGCCTTAGAAACGTTTTTCATGTTTTAAGTTTTTCAGTTTGAAGTCGTTTTAAGGTTCGGAAAAATTCGACAAAACTGTTGCGCCGGTAGAAAACATACATTGACAGATTTTTGCAAGATTCGATTAAGCTTTTAGGTTTCGTGTTTTAATTACTCCCAAAACCATGTAAGTATTAACTTACAGATTTGTAGATGTCCGGGATCGTCTATTTCGAAGGCGTGGCTTCCAGTCCACCGTTTATCCTCTTGATTCGTTGGGTTCTTCGTTCTCGATCCGGATCGGGGGTTTAGAATAGAAAAGGGATCGAATTAGGATTCGTTTTCGAATCAAGAATGGAAAGAGGAATAGATCGGATCTTACCACACCCCAAATTCGTCCAAGTCAGTCCCTCCTCTCGGTGTTGTGCCTCCGACGACTCCGGAATTAGAGTTTTATGTGTAGAGAGATTTCGTAGGGTTTTGTAATACGTTTGGGGCTGATTAGGATGGTTATTTATAGATGGAAAGGACCTAAAGGTCGTCCAAAGGCAGCCCTAGGATGTCTTGAGTCGAAAGGTGTTCAACTGAAGTCGGAAAATCCGGATTCGGGCGAGTAAATCTCGCACGGGGCGTTTCTGCCAGTTGGCGCGGCCGTGGCGCGCCCCCAAGCCAACCACCGCGCGGCCAGCGCGCCACTCACGCCTGGACTCCGGTCCGGGCGGGTCGTGCGACCCGTCGCGCTTTTCCTCCTCTCTTTCGGACTTCTATGCCTCTATGTTCTCGGATTCAGATTTCCGGGATATTTTCGGGCTCCGATTTCCTATCTTAATTTTATTCGGATCTAAATTTACATTTGGACTCGAGTTATTGTGTCCATCGATGTTGGGTTCACTTGTGACCATTTATTTGACTACATTGTTTTCGGCTTCCCGGGTTCTCGAAATTTTGATTCCTTTTTAATTTAAATTCCATTTTTCATTCGATTAAATTTATTTATCAATTTGCTGAATTTATTTATTTATTGTATTTATTTTATGTTGGAAAATTCTCGGATATTACAAAAGCAGGCTAGCTCATGGAAATTAATCAATGTGGACAAGTGCAAATGAAAGACCCACATGCGAAGTAGCCCAATGGATACTACGTCGGGCCAAGGTGAACAAGTCCAAAAACAAGACTCACTGGCCCATGAACCAATGGGCACTCAAAAAGGCCGACCAATTGATATCGGCCCACCGTCCACCATTTTTCCTCTATAACTAGAGGTGTCCCTTCCACACTTTAGGGTTACGTCTCCATACACTACTCATTCTCAAGACTCAAACACTTGAGATCAACAGTAACAAAATGCTGCAGAAATCCCAAGAAGCCGGAGAAGAAGCATAAAAGCATCTCGACGTCTTCATGGTTGGAGGAATCAAAGGAGTACCATAAGTTGAACACTCATATCGTTTGATCTTTTTATATTTCTTTTAAATTCTTTTGAATGCTCTGTAATTTGTAGACATTTATTGTGAAATTAATAAAAGTATTTTGAAATATCTTGTTTACGCATTTTTATACATACAGATTTTGGCACGCCCAGTGGGACAATTCTGCCTTTCATCTCCTCCAGACGCCATCAACAAAATTCAATGGCTTCAAGGACCATGAGGAACACCTCCAGGAGCAACTCTTCAACATTTGGTGCCGCCACACCAAATGTCACCACAAGGAACATGAAGAAAGCAATGGAGGCTACAGATGCTGCGCGTGGAAAGGAAGTTTATGTGGATATGCCGTTGTTGGAAGAGGGAAATGATCATGCATCAAGATCCCCCACGCTGTCATCAAGCCCGCGAGGAGGTCGAGAAGAGACATTCGCCCTGCGCCATACTGCTGCAATGACAACCCAAGCGAGCACTCTTCAAGAGTAAATCACCCTTGCAAAAAAGTCTGAGTTGCAAGATGCGCGGATGGAGCAAATGATGAACAGACTGGATGGCTTAAATAGAGGCCAAGCGGTGAACAAGCCCGTGGAAATACGCGGCGATGGAGAGACTTCCCAACAAGGTGCTTCGGTGAAGGGGAAGACAACCACCAACGTCCAAATCAACACTGACGGCTTCATCTTTGCTGACCAACTGAAAGAGTTCATCACGGGAACGTTAAAGGAAGAAGTCTCGGCAGGCTCAAAATCCTCCTTGACGTATCTCAAGCCATAGAGTGCCTGTATTAACTCATTGAGGATGTCGGCAGGCTACCAACCGCCTAAGTTCCAACAATTCGACGGCAAGGAGAACCCCAAGCAACATATCGCCCATTTCGTGGAGACATGCAACGATGCGGGTACATTTTGGAAATCACCTCATCAAGCAGTTCATCCGCTCGCTAAAGGGAATTGTGTTCGAATGGTATACTGACTTGGAAAACGGCAGCATTGAAAATTGGGATCAACTTGAGCAAGAGTTCCTAAACCGCTTTTACAGCACGCGGCGTACTATTAGCATGATAGAACTGATGAACACGCAACAATCAAAGGTCAAGCCAGTGATTGACTACATCAACCGCCGGAGGAGCCTAAGCCTCAACTGCATGGATCATTTGTCAGAGATTTCGGCGATCGAAATGTGCATCCAAGGCATGCAATGGGGTCTACGGTACATCCTACAAGGCATTTGTCCTCGAACATTCGAGGAGCTTGCAACTCGTGCCCATGACATGGAGCTGAGCTTGGCAGCAAGTGGAGTCTATGGTCCACTTGTTCAACAAACTCGTACAAACAACCGAGTCGAATAAAAAAAGGGAGGCAAGCCACAGTCAAAGCCACCAACAAAGGATGCGATGGCAACAAGTGCCACTTTCGTAAAGGTACATGGGAAGGAGCCGGTGATAAGCGACAAGCCAAAGCCACCACAAGCTCAACGTCAAAGGTCGTCGTTGGAAGATAGACGGGCTAAGACGTACCAATTCCTTGACTCCGATTTACCGGGCATCTTCCATGACTTCATGAAAGAAAATATCATCGAGCTACCAAGGATGAAACGTCCCGAGCAAGCGGGAATGACCAACGACTCTCTACACTGTAAGTACCACCGTTTGGTGAGCCACATGATCCAAGATTGTTTCGTTTTCAAAGACAAAGTCATGGATCTCGTCCAACAAGGCAAAATTACCTTGGCGGATGAAGTGGAAAGTGCTAACACCGTTTCCATCCAAGTTGGTCAATTGAGATCAATGTTCCTGACAAGTTCATAACGTGCAACACTGTCTACGAAGTTGGGAGTACGTCAAAGCAAAAATACACTAAACAAGTTGAGGACCACTCGCATCTCAGCGAATGCATGCTTTCCATCACGTTCAATGACGACGACGTGCCGATGGAGCTGGAAAATTCAAAAGCTCACAACCGCCCATTGTTCGTCGTCGGATACGTAGACAACAAGCGAATAAACAGAATCCTGATAGATGGAGGGCCCCCTGTTAACATCATGCCCCTCCACACCCTAAAGGAATTGGCCATCTTGGAGGAAGAACTATCCAACAGCAATATGTTGATCCAAGGTTTCAACCAAGGGGGCAAAAATCCCTTGGCGCAATCCGAGTCCATCTGCAAATTGATGAGATGGTTGCAAACACCTACTTCCACGTCATCGACGCAAGGACATCATACAACATGCTTCTTGGTCGGACATGGATCCATGAAAACGGCTTCGTCCCTTCAACATGGCACCAGTGCGTTAAGTACGTTCACAACGACGTCGTCAAAAGGGTTACCGCTGTCCATAAACTATTTGCGGTGGAGGAGTCCTACTATGGAGACGCTAAGTACTACCTCGAGGCGTCCAGTGGTAACACGTCTCCGTCAAAAGATGAGGAATGTAAAGATGATCGACTAGTCCATGATGACAAGGGAAAATCCATTTTGGAAGAGGCTTTCGAGGGACTTACACTCCCACTAACGCCCATTGATCCTGGCATGTCACAGAAGACGGTGAAGATTCAACTCAAGGGCAGCGAGGCACGACGACTTAAGAATGACAAAGAATTCGGTCCGAAAGCATTCAAGTTACTCACCAAATCTGGTTTCAACCCAAATGAGCCATCATCGTTGGGAAAGCTCCCGGACAAAATTGGAGAAAAGGTGATCGGAGGGGCCTTGGGTATGTTGTGGAATTTGACACGGCATCCCAAACATCGAAGGCGCCCATATTTGTCAAAGCAGAACAAAAAGTGAAGGCACCGATTCGTATCGTCATAAAATGAGATACGGCCAATTATGTCACTAAAGAAGAAAGTCAAGCAGATGGCACCCTAAAGGACCATCGTGAACGAAAGTCGGTGTTTGGTCGTATCGGTAGCCCATCAAAAGAAGAGCAAAAATTAAGTGTCCATGATAGACTTGGCTTAACGGAGACAATTGAACATAAAAAATCCGTCTTCCGCCGGCTTGGAGCAAACAAAGAAGTGAAGCCAACTATTTTTGATAGGCTCGGAGGTGTTTCCAAAGAAGACTCTGCGAAATCCGTCTTCAAAATGCTAGGTTCTATAAAACGCCAATCTCAAAACGAAGCATCAGCTAGCAAAAAAGGTCTCGTAAAGCAAGGTATATTGGACGACTCAAATTATGGCAACGATGTGAGAAGCATAGTACCTTCCCGCATGACGAATTGGACGCCAAGTTGAGTGGACTGTCTCATCCAACAAATGGCTAAAGCTTAAGAATTGGACCATCATCTTCACAAAGCATGACGAAGATGACCAGGCTGACGGAGTTTAATCTAGCCATCATATCACCATTGATTGTGGTGAGCCAAGTGAGGAAGATGCTAACACAGAACCGATGCAACTTGAAGAAGAAATCAACGTCACGGTGGATGAACTGTGTGAGGTGAACTTAGGCGATGAGAAAGATCCTCGCCCAACGTTTATCAATGCTCTACTGACTGTAGGTGAAGCGGAGAAGTACGTGACACTCCTCCAAGAGTTCAGAGACGTCTTTACATGGTTCTACAAAGAAATGCCCGACCTAGACCCCAAAATAGCCATCCATTGTCTCGCAATGATGAAAGATGCATGACCTGTGAAGCAAGCACAATGTCGGTTCCGCCCTAAGCTTCTTCCACAAATTAAAGCTTAAGTGAATAAGTTGATTGACGTTGGCTTCATTTGTGAAGTGCAATATCCCACCTGGATCTCAAGCATCGTCCCGGTAAAAAAGAAGAATGGACAAATCCGAGTCTGTGTGGACTTCCACGATCTCAACAAGGCTTGCCCAAAAGACGAGTTCCCATTGCCGATCACCGAATTGATGATGATGCGACCACGGGACCTGAGGCCCTATCGTTCATGGATGGGTCTTCTGGATACAGTTAAATAAAGATGGCATCAGAAGACGAAGAAATGACTGCGTTTCGGACTCCTAAAGGCATATACTGTTATAAGGTTATGCCCTTCGGCCTGAAGAATACGAGGGCAACGTATCAACGTGCCATTCAAAATATCTTTGACGACATGCTACATAGCCTGGTTGAATGCTACGTCGATGATCTTGTGGTAAAGACAAAAGAACGAGTCCATCACTTGCAAAACTTGAGAACGGTGTCCGAACGCCATCATAAACACCAATTGAAGATGAATCTGTTGAAGTATGCATTTGGCGTGGCCTCTGGGAAGTTATTCTATTTCATTGTACGTAATCATGGCATTGAAATCGAGCAAGCCAAAATCGACGCAATCCTAAGAATGCCGGAACCACGAGATATCCACGAGTTGAAGAGCCTTCAAGCCAAGCTCACATACATGCGGAGGTTCATTTCCAATCTCCCTGGAAGATGCCAACCGTTCAGCAAGCTCATGAAGAAAGGTATTCCGTTCAAGTGGGATCACTCCTGTAAGAAAGGTTCGACAACATCACGGCATATCTGATGAAGCCGCTATAGTTGCTCCAGTGGTTGGGCGACCGTTGATCCTATATATAGCTGCCCAAGAAAATTCTGTTGGCGCCTTGCTGGCTCAAGAAAATGATGCGGGCAAGGAGAATGCTTTTGAAATCGACGAAGAAGAAGATTGGAGACAACCTTTGGTAGACTACTTTCAGAATCAAAAATTGCCTGAAGATCCGAGGAAAAAGGTAGATATTCGAAGACGTGCAGCCCGATTCTTCTACTTCAATGGCACCTTATACAGAAGGACATTTGAAGGAGTTCTACTGCGTTGTTTGGGCTCCGTTGAAGCTGCTCAAGCATTGGAAGAAGTACATGCTGGGATTTGCAGTGCGTATCAATCAAGGCCAAAGTTGCATTTTCGCATGAAAAGGATGGGATATTATTGGCCGACAATGGTTAAAGACTGTATGGAGTTTGCACAAAAATATCAAGCTTGCGAATTTCACGCCAACTTCATCCAGCAACCTCCTGAGCCGTTGCATCCAACTGTAGCGTCGTGGCCGTTTGACGCATGAGGAATGGACATCGTCAGACCTCTGCCGAAATCCTCCGGGAGGCATGTCTACATCCTTGCTGCAACCGACTACTTCTCCAAGTGGGCTGAAGCTGCATCCTTTAGAGAAGTCAACGGGGAACATGTTGCAAACTTCATCCGTATCAACGTCATCTACCATTATGGCGTCCCGCGTTACATCATTGAAACTTTTGACAATTTCCCACACGAGTATTTTTTAAAATAGAAATAAGAAATAATCCCGATTTGATTTATTTAATGAAACCAATTTATAAGGATGGGGTTGGGATTAGGGATATATTTATAAGTTGTCACGTTTTTATTACTCGTGTTAAGAAACTGTGCCCCCGAAAGCGCACGGTGTCAAAATTGCAGTAATTTATAGTAAGACCGGATCGTTCACTGGAGGATGTGCGATAGAAGCAGGTCCCTCACCGTTTTATAAGATTTTCCACTCGTATTGCTCAAATCACTTATGGGTTTGAAAACTAACATCTACTGACAAAATTTAAACTAAACTATGAAAGCAGCTAAAATTATTCTACAAAGCATATTAAAATTATGCTAGAAAGCAGATAAATCTATTCTAGCTAAGCAGTTAAATCTAGTCTAAGAGAAAAAATAAATTTAGTCTAAGAAAGCAATTAAATTATCCTAAGGAAGCAGTAAAAGTTATTCTAAGAAAGTAACAAATTTATGCTACGCTATTTAGAAAGCATGTTTAAAATGAGACAGAAGGGACAGGGAGAAAAGAATAAAAATTGGACAAGATTCAGATGAAACACGATTAAACTTCCATTTTAATTACACAGATCTTTGTTTGGGATAATCCTGTCAGATAGCTAACTCTCATGCTCTCGTTATTATGTTCCCTTTAACAGACAGGTACTTACAATAAGAGTTTACATGTTCTTAATACCACAAATTCTAAGGTACCACAGATTCATAACCGCCCCGGCCAGGGTATGTTATTCACATTTGGTGGACAAGCAACACTTGACAGATCATTAGTTGAAGCGTTAGGTACTGCTATCATTCCCCCATGTCACACCCAAAGATTCTAATCAAGCCTGAACAATCCCATAACTCTCAAACCTAGAAACAGTTAGAACCTCTCTCAACACATCCGAGTGACCTCTAAAGAAAGCATTTTAAAAGAAAGCGGTAAAGAAAGCGATAAAGAAAGCATTTGAAATCCTATCACTCGGAAGTTTTAAAAGCATTACCCTGGTAGTATAAGAGAGCCCCTAGTCAGGATGACCGGATGTGGATCAAGAATTCCCGGTTCTCGGTGAACTGCTCGCACTCCCGGGTGGTTATGAGATACAAACTAATGAAACAAACTAATGAATTAGTTCGTTCCGGATGCACTCATTCAGGACTCGAAAATAGGCTTTGGTAGAAGAGGATACCAGTTGAAAGAATACTAAACCCTATCTTAGAAAATAACCAAGGCCCGAGTGTTGTTCCTCTAGTATTGCCTATCACACCGTATTTGAATCCAAGTGGACTCCATTTCAGTGCAACATTCAATAGCAGATTTCCAATGCATAGCAATTTTGGAAAATAAAAGATTTGAAAACCATTCACTAAACATGTACTAGACTCTCAATAAGAACACAGTCCCTTTCAGTCTAGATGAGACCTAATCGCTGACTCGGCTTCTAATTTCCCAAAAATCAACCCCCGGTAGAATATGGATTAGTCATAACTGAGGAATTTATCCCTTACTTAGGTCCGGATTTTATAAATGAATTTTTGTTGGAAATTTATTACGAAATATCTGATTAAAACAACAAGACTTCTATGTCCAAGGGAAGGATCCCAAAATAATACAGACCACGATATCTACATAATAATAGCATGCATAAATCTATAAGAAAGTGTAAAATCAAATGAACCCAAAATATAATAGCGGGTTTAAACAGAATGCAAAACACAGAGATGAAATAGCCGGAGGTGAGAAGAATTTTTGTTTGGCTAAAGGGATGACGAAATGATTAGGGTTAATTGGATTACAGTTATCTGTGGTCCAATTCCCTAACCATTCAGATGGGATTATTTTAGATAGCATAAGGCCCTATAATGGCAGTGTCGCTACCAGTTGGGCCCCTACTATCTGTGAAATCATATAAAAACCTACATGTTTCTTTTCTATAATGATCATCAGATAATTTTGACAGAAATCACTAATTTTCATTACAGATTGGAATTCAAGTTTGAAATTAAAGTAAAGAAAAGAAAACTGTATCTAATTAGGAACTGGCTGAGTGGCTAATCGTTATCTCTATGAGGAGACCTTTTTGCTGAAGCTTCCACCAGTCACTAATCAGACCATGCAAAATAGTGAGTAATGATTAATACACAGAAGACGAGCTAGTCGTATCCCTAAAAAAGGGACCTTTTTGCCAACATTGGTCTGTGATATCTCTCATTACTCACTTCACACATCACAAAAAGACCGAAATAGAATAAAAGAAAATCATCTTGTGTGAGAGACATTGGTTTCTCATACCAGATTATGGATTTTAATCCATAAATAATGCTTTAAATAATTTTTCATACCATAATTAATTACAGTCCGGATTTGTAATACCCGTAAATTTTAGAATATAAAAATAGGAATTAATCCAATAGGAGAGAAGGTTTCGTTTCCGAGAACCCGTAGACGCGGAAATGCACGGAAGTCAAAGGACGACGAATTAGAACCCGACGGACCAAAACCGACGGTCTTAGGATTTCAAGCATGTAATCGAATTGAGACGGAATAAATTTATGATGAGAAGCATAATCCGAAAATGACCCGGAAAAATCTAGCGCGAAAACGGGGAAGGATAGAAGTCCGAAAGAGATGAGAAAAAGACCCGACGGATCGGATCGCACGGACCCGCCCGGACCGCAGTCCAGGCAAGTCTCGCGCGCTGGCCGGGCGGGGTTCGGCTAAAAGGCGCGCCAACCCCGCGTGGCCCTACAGGTTTTGGCAACTTGCGCGTTTTCGGCGATTTCTTACCATAATCCGACCTCCCGAATTTGGAAAGCAAATTTTGGACGGGGGAAGTGAATAAGGACGACCTAGGGTTGTCTTCACCCCATTTTGCAGCCTCCAAAACCCTCCCCATTCACTCTCAAACTCTCCCAAGCCAAAACACTCTCCCGACGAACTTCCGACGGACTTCCGGCGACTTTCCGGCAACCTACAACGACCGAGCAAGGGAGTAGAGCAAGGATTTCAGTAATAGATTCATTGGTAAGTCGTTCATAAATTTCCATTTAATTTTTGAACCCGAAAACTTGATCTAACATTGGATTTCTTCGTCCGATTCGAAATCGTGGCCAAAGTCGGAAGCTTGACGTTGAGGAGATCCGTTCGTAGGATTTTGGACGAGCCAGCGACCTTAGGACGACCCAAAACTCTCTATCACTGTAAGTTGAGCCTTCCATATCAATACGGGTGATTCCGGGGCGTCCGGTATAGGCGTAATGTAACGAAACGTAAAAATTGAAATTAAAAACCCCAACTTGCGCAGTTTCTGTTTTCGGCCTAAAACTCATATTTTGAGGATTCAATCCGAAAAACTCAAAACTAGACTTTTAATCCTAACACATAAATCTAGGTTGTGTAAAAATTTCAGACATTTTCGTTAACGTTTGCTATCTTAAATCGCATCGAAAAGAAACTGTTTTGACAAAACATGTTGAAATCTGCCTATGAACATGTTCGAACTTAGTGAATTTATTTCTATATTTTCTAGTCCGATTTGATCTTTACAATCTAAATGAAAGTTGTAGATAATCATGTCTAGTATGTGCATATTAAATTTCAGAATTGTTGGAGTCCATTTGATATGTTAAAAAGTCGAGATTTTGAACTGTGTCAAACCTGAGTTCGGACAGATTTCTGATTGCATGATAAAATCGATTTTTGACATGTTTCCTCAACTTATTTCGAAAAAGTTAAAACATGAAAGTTGTTCGTTAGGGGGTTTTGCATAAACTGTGAAGATTTCAGATTTTTCGGACTTAAATCGAATTTTTAAATTGAATATGCGCAAACTGTGACGCCAAGATACTTTTAAATCGAAGGATTTTGAAATTTCGAAACGAACGATCAAAGATTTGAAATACGATACATCTACACTTTTGAAAAACCCCGATACATTAAATCTAAACGATACATGAGATACTTGGTGGAGGGTGAGTGCTCTGCAGGGTGCCCCTCTAGCCTTTCTCTTCGGGCCTATAATGGACGAGAGAATTTGATGAGATATTACGCCAATCGGCGGGAGATACATGGCCTACTCTCTCGGGTTGTCCGTATGGATTTCTCGAGGCTCCGGAGTGTTACTGGGTATGGCAGATACGGCTGCGGCCGCCGGATCACCGGCTATACAAGATACTTACGACACGGCTGCGGCCGCCGGATCACCGGCTATACAAAACATTGAGAAATGGATTACGTAACGGGGGAAATAAAAGAATTTATGTTTTAAGTATTTATTTATTTTTGCATGTCTTTAAATTATGCATTTAATTTATGTCTTTAAATTTCGTATCATGACTAAATTGTTATTGTGGATTAAATGCATGTTCAAGTACACGATTAAAATATTATTTCCTTAAAAATTTCGTGAATGCATGTTAGGAGTGAAATTTTAAATCATCTAAATAAATCCCTTTATTGCTATGTTAGGATCGACTTACTCAGTATTTTATATACTGATAAAATTGTTGTTTTTCTCTTTCTTTCAGAGTACGGAGATGATGCATAGCATGTGCATTGGGGGATGGATTTATTAAACATTGTCTTATCGCTTTTCATGATACTTGCATAACGGGCATGTAAATCCCGAGTTTTGGCCATGTCGGCCCACTTTACATTTTCCGCTGCGACATATTATTATTGCTACTTTGTGTGTGGACGATACTCATTATTATTTTTACATAGATTCCGGACTTGTTTTTAAACTTTTTTGCAATACCTATAGCCTTGCATCTCTTTGGCAAGCTCGGAGAACCCGTGTCTTGTTAGGGAGATGTGGCGGTGACATCCCGGCCTGGGTTATCAAATCCGGGGTGTTACAAGTTGGTATCAGAGCCCGGAATATTTTGAAGCTACTAGTATTTCTTATTTTAAAATATTTTGAACTAAGTATTATTTTTAAATTTATTATTATCATTATTATTTTCAAGACTACTAGTATTATTATTTTAGCCCAAAATTTGAGCCCAAAAATTTTCCTATCCAATTAGTATAATATTTTGAGCCCAAAGGGGGTTAAATTATTTTGACCCAATATTTATAATTATTTATTTTAAGCCCAACCATTTCGGCCCAAATACCCATATTTTACTTCTTAAGTCCAAAATATTATTTTGGCCAATATAGGCCCAACTTTTTTTTTTCCATGATTAAATTTAAAAATACATTAAAATTAATTTTTGGGGGGAATGCATGTGCATATTCATATAGATTTAAATTCCTGCATATCATGACTTATATTCGAAACATACTCTAACTCTAACCTCCTTGTTGACATTAGATGGCCGCCCCAAACGCGTACATGATCAACCTACTAATGAGGTTGATTGAGGCGTACCTCGAATCCCCTCAAAACGTGAACAACTTCAGACTAAGGGTAGAACAAATGGGAGCTAACCTGGGTCACCTAACTAATCTGGGCCAAGCAGGACATCAAGATATAACCCAACTCCAAATCCAAATCAATGAACTCCAGGCCCGCGAGACTGAACTTCGGACCCAGATTGACGACGTAGAGACCGAAATAGGGGTCGTGGGACATCAACTGCATCAGCTGAAGGACGATCTACTTCCACCTGCCCCTCTCGACCTGGGGACTCCTACCGCAGCTAGCCCCGTAGTTGATCCTGACGCTGTCCCTACAGCCGCCCAACCTTCAGTTGTCGTCGTTGATCCTGCCCCGGCCGCTGGGCCCAATTGGCCAGCAAGCCCAGTATTCCATGGACCCCTTGGCCGGGGTACCATTGAGAAGTCGAGTGATGAGGATGATCCCATGGAGGACCCAACCACCTACACTCCCTCAGCTTAGGGACCCTTATCGCATTCCTTCTACTATTACTGTTCCTATTTTCCGAGCTATTCCTATCCTTGTGATCCCTACAGCTTGTATCAAATAACGTTTTCTATTGAGCAATAAAATACAAGCATTTATGTTATATTCTAATTCCATAGTGCCCACATACATATATATATGCACATATTTAAAAACCGCCTTCCATGTCCAAACGTATGGCGAGGGACTCAACAGAACAAAGGAACAAGGTATTAATAAGCAAACAACACATATAAATGTCAATCAAACGAGAGTACCCTGAACCCTAAACCTTGAAACCCCAAGTCATCAATTAACCGAAATTCCAGAATTTACAACCGAAATAGATAATCATGGAGTAACACCATAAAAGCACAAACTACAAAACACAGAAATGGAAACCATCGTCTTACAGTCTCATAAGGAAACTACTCCTACTACGCACCCCAAGAGTACCATAAAAACGAAGGGTCACTGATCAGGAGGCGGGAACTGGCGACGCATGTAGTCGTCCATCTGACGCATGTAGCCATACATGTCAGTCATGGTGGCCTGCTGCTCCGCCTGTCTCATAGTGAGCGTGTCCATACGATCCTGATAGAGATCCATCCTAGCATCCAAGGCATCGTAACGAGCCTGCCCAGCTGCAAACCCGGCATCTATGCTGACACGCATCTCCTGCATCATCTGGAGCATCCGCGTCATGTCCTGACCCTGCGGTGGAACCCCACCCTGCTGGGGAACCACATGAGGAGGAGGTGGCCGCTCTGCGGGAACAACTAAGATCAAACCACCATCCTCAGGCTGCGGGCGCAGTATAGCCCGAGGCGCTCCACGACGCAAAGTGCTGCGCCGAGCGGCATAAGACGGAATACGATAGTGCTCACCTGGAGCTAAAGGATAGGGGTCCGTCTCGGGAGACGTGCGGATCCCCTGGGCAGCACATAGCCCACAAATGAGGTGTGCATGAGTGATCACCCTACTCCCTCGCCCCCGTCGTAAACCCCTCAGGTTATCCGCAATGCACGCGCCCACATTTACCCGACCGCCTCGTGCGATAAAGCAGACAGTCTCAAAGACATGATCTATGACGATATGACTCCGGGTGATCGGCCGAACGCGTCCTAACCAAAGCTGAGCAAGTACACGCCAAGGAGCATCTAGAGACGTCAGTCGTAGCTCGTGAGGGTAGCCAGTCCGCGGGGGTACCTCGGTACACAAGACACCCCAGGCAGGAGCATAAACCCGTCCCTCCGGCTGTGGTCGGAACGCGCCATCACCTGGAAGGCCGAAATAGATGTTGATCGCCCGAGCACTGAAGTCTAGGTAGCGACCGCGAACCCAGACTCGAGAAAGGTTGTCGTCTACCCCAAGACCGCTGATGTTGGCGATAACCTCCATAGCTAGATAGCCGGAGGCAACGCCGTCGGGGTGACGTGCAAGACCGGTCCACTGGAGGTGCCCCAAAAGTGCACTGATCCGATCGTCACCCATATGATCGGGGAACAAGCCTCGCTCGGGAACGTAAGCCCTCTTCTGACGAAGCTCGTCGAAGTAGAAGTCCTGGGCGGCCATCGACGAGAAATGGAACCTATCATGCCGGCGAGGACGCACCTCGTCAGGGAGATCTCTGAGCCTCGGCACCCGCTCCTCGTCCTCCTCGGACTCACTGTCGTCACTGTCATCAATGTCCGGCATCACCGGAGCGGCAGTGCTAGGGCCGGCTGCATCACGTCGAGTAGCCCGTCTCTTGGCCCCCGGAAGGACCATAAGGAACGCCAAGATGAACCACAGGAAGAGCAACATCCTGCGAACACCCAATACCAATTGTTAGACTAATGACCCACACACGGAACAACATCAAATATATATACATAGTTCCAACGGGAGAAATCTAAGAAAGCTTCGAAATTCATAGTTACTAATACATACCAGAAGGTAACCAAACCAATGATTGTACCCAAATAAATTTGGAAACCCATTGCGGCATTTCATCGAACACGTTAAATGCGAAAAACAACAAGATTCAATTATACTCATGAGCTACACGAAATTTGCTCATAGATTAACAATTGCTCAAGCAACAACTCATCATCATAATATGACACCAAAACCATGAATCCATCTTTCATGCCACAATACCACCTAAAATAAAGAACTCCATATTATTCCTAAATGCCCACCTCGCCGAGAAATGGCCAAAAACAAATACACATTGGGGCATAAACTCAACAAAATCAACAAAAACAACATCAATAAGCACATATGCTTGCTAATTCGCACAAAACAAGCTTAAAAACAACAAATCCCCAAATTGTACACATAAACCCTAATTTCACAATTCAACCAAATTCTAACAAATCAAGGCATAAAACTTGAAATTGGCAAGTGAAATTAGAAGATACATACCTCACAAAGAGAAATCGAAGTCGGAGCTAGGAGAATCTGAGCACGATAGGACGAATTTGAGAGGAAGATGAGAGGAATTTCGGAAGGGGAGAGGAAGAACCGGCTCGCGCGGGGCGCGAGCCCTATTTCTTCACCCTGGGGGCGCCGCGCGGTGGCCGCGCGCTAAACCCCCAAAACCCGCCCGGACCCCGCGCGGGTCACAAAAAAAAAAATAGGGGGAGAAAATTTTTATTCTCCTTTCCTATGTATTTACCCTCCTCTGCTCCACGAAATACGAGTGGACGCAAATGCCGAAGCCCATTGAGCTGGGAAGAGGGCGAGAGGTCTATGGTAATTGGACCGCAACTTGTTGAGGACATGGCTCAACAAGTCAAAATAATCCAAGGAAAGATGAGAGCCGCGCAGGACCGGCAAAAGAGCTATGCCAACATGAGACGGCAGGATTTGGAATTCCAAATAGGCGATAAGGTCATGTTAAAGGTATCACCGATGAAGGGTGTGATGCGCTTTGGCAAGCGGGAAAAATTAAGCCCACGGTACATAGGACCATACGAGATCCTAGAAAGAGTCGGGAATCTTGCATACCGACTAGCACTACCACCACAATTTGCTCGTGTCCACGACGTGTTCCACGTCTCGCAACTGAAGAAATACGTCCATGATCCGACCCACATACTCCAACCGGAGGAAATTGAGTTGGACGATGACTTAAGCTACGAAGAAATTCCAGTGCGAATACTCGACAAGAAGGAGAGGGTAACAAGGAATAAGACCGTGAGAATGGTCAAGGTTCTCTGGTCTAACCACGAAGCCGAGACGGGAACGTGGGAGCTGGAGGCAGACATGAAGGATCGTTACCCAACCCTATTCCAAGACAATGCAACAACAGTTATGGGGGCATAACTGTAATCTTAAGAGGGGGAGGATGTGACGACCCGAATATTTCCGGATATTTTATACTAATACCTTGTACCCCAAATAAACAAATTCAAATTGTTTTGAACTACGTAATGACTTGATCCCTTCACGGGGTACGTAGGCAACTCGGAAATTTCAATTCTGGGTTCAGTCAAATAACAACAAACAACGACACACAATAATACAATCGCTTAATCAAACAATTCCCGAACTCGCGAGAGGATGAAGTGCAACTTCGAGGACGAAGTTGGTTCTTAAGGGGGGTAGACTGTAATACCCGTAAATTTTAGAATATAAAAATAGGAATTAATCCAATAGGAGAGAAGGTTTCGTTTCTGAGAACCCGTAGACGCGGAAATGCACGGAAGTCAAAGGACGACGAATTAGAACCCGACGGACCAAAACCGACGGTCTTAGGATTTCAAGCATGTAATCGAATTGAGACGGAATAAATTTATGATGAGAAGCATAATCCGAAAATGACCCGGAAAAATCGAGCGCGAAAACGGGGAAGGATAGAAGTCCGAAAGAGAGGAGAAAAAGACCCGACGGATCGGATCGCACGGACCCGCCCGGACCGCAGTCCAGGCGAGTCTCGCGCGCTGGCCGGGCGGGGTTCGGCTAAAAGGCGCGCCAACCCCGCGTGGCCCTACAGGTTTTGGCAACTTGCGCGTTTTCGGCAATTTCTTACCATAATCCAACCTCCCGACTTTGGAAAGCAAATTTTGGATGGGGGAAGTGAATAAGGACGACCTAGGGTTGTCTTCACCCCATTTTGCAGCCTCCAAAACCCTCTCCATTCACTCTCAAACTCTCCCAAGCCAAAACACTCTCCCGACGAACTTCCGACGGACTTCCGGCGACTTTCCGGCAACCTACAACGACCGAGCAAGGGAGTAGAGCAAGGATTTCAGTGATAGATTCATTGGTAAGTCATTCATAGATTTCCATTTAAGTTTTGAACCCGAAAACTTGATCTAACATTGGATTTCTTCGTCCGATTCGAAATCGTGGCCAAAGTCGGAAGCTTGACGTTGAGGAGATCCGTTCGTAGGATTTTGGACGAGCCAGCGACCTTAGGACGACCCAAAACTCTCTATCACTGTAAGTTGAGCCTTCCATATCAATACGGGTGATTCCGGGGCGTCCGGTATAGGCGTAATGTAACGAAACGTAAAAATCAAAATTAAAAACCCCAACTTGCGCAGTTTCTGTTTTCGGCCTAAAACTCATATTTCGAGGATTCAATCCGAGAAACTCAAAACTAGACTTTTAATCCTAACACATAAATCTAGGTTGTGTAAAAATTTCAGACATTTTCGTTAACGTTTGCTATCTTAAATCGCATCGAAAAGAAACTGTTTTGACAAAACGTGTTGAAATCTGCCTATGAACATGTTCGAACTTAGTGAATTTATTTCTATATTTTCTAGTCCGATTTGATCTTTACAACCTAAATGAAAGTTGTAGATAATCATGTCTAGTATGTGCATATTAAATTTCAGAATTTTTGAAGTCCATTTGATATGTTAAAAAGTCGAGATTTTGAACTGTGTCAAACCTGAGTTCGGACAGATTTCTGATTGCATGATAAAATCGATTTTTGACATGTTTCCTCAACTTATTTCGAAAAAGTTAAAACACAAAAGTTGTTCGTTAGGATGTTTTGCATAAACTGTGAAGATTTCAGATTTTTCGGACTTAAATCGAATTTTTAAATTGAAAAGGCGCAAACTGTGACGCCAAGATACTTTTAAATCGAAGGATTTTGAAATTTCGAAACGAACGATCAAAGATTTGAAATACGATACATCTACACTTTTGAAAAACCCCGATACATTAAATCTAAACGATACATGAGATACTTGGTGGAGGGTGAGTGCTCTGCAGGGTGCCCCTCTAGCCTTTCTCTTCGGGCCTATAATGGACGAGAGAATTTGATGAGATATTACGCCAATCGGCGGGAGATACATGGCCTACTCTCTCGGGTTGTCCGTATGGATTTCTCGAGGCTCCGGAGTGTTACTGGGTATGGCAGATACGGCTGCGGCCGCCGGATCACCGGCTATACAAGATACTTACGACACGGCTGCGGCCGCCGGATCACCGGCTATACAAAACATTAAGAAATGGATTACGTAACGGGGGAAATAAAAGAATTTATGTTTTTAAGTATTTATTTATTTTTGCATGTCTTTAAATTATGCATTTAATTTATGTCTTTAAATTTCGTATCATGACTAAATTGTTATTGTGGATTAAATGCATGTTCAAGTACACGATTAAAATATTATTTCCTTAAAAATTTCGTGAATGCATGTTAGGAGTGAAATTTTAAATCATCTAAATAAATCCCTTTATTGCTATGTTAGGATCGACTTACTCAGTATTTTATATACTGATAAAATTATTGTTTTTCTCTTTCTTTCAGAGTACGGAGATGATGCATAGCATGTGCATTGGGGGATGGATTTATTAAACATTGTCTTATCGCTTTTCATGATACTTGCATAACGGTCATGTAAATCCCAAGTTTTGGTCATGTCGGCCCACTTTACATTTTCCGCTGCGACATATTATTATTGCTACTTTGTGTGTGGACGATACTCATTATTAGTTTTACATAGATTCCGGACTTGTTTTTAAACCTTTTTGCAATACCTATAGCCTTGCATCTCTTTGGCAAGCTCGGAGAACCCGTGTCTTGTTAGGGAGATGTGGCGGTGACATCCCGGCCTGGGTTATCAAATCCGGGGTGTTACAGGATTATATGCTTAAAACATTAAAATTTTGTTTATAGAAAATTGTTTTAATGGAAATTGAACAAAGTTCCTTCAATCATAATAATTATTGATCTTGAATTATTGCTAATCTTGATCTCTATTAATGACCTCATGGTCCAATTAATTAAGTGAGAAAATGAAGAAATGAAAAAATTTGGCATGGGGGTGCCAATTACGACGCTAAGCAGAAATTACGACGTGATCCTAGGATCACGTCGTGAGGCTAGCGTCGTCATGGGTTGGTGAAGAACAATTTGAGATTTTTGGAATAATTGGTATTATGTACAACGCTATCCTAAGTTATGACGTAAAACAAGGTTCACGTCGTAGGCTTGGCGTCGTGCATGCAGGTTAGAAATTTAGAAGGCTACCACGCTAGATTTCGAAGTTACAACGTGATCCTAGGATCACGAGGATCACGTCGTGAGTTTATCGTCGTAGGGCCACAGTTAGAAATTTCTGAAAAAGAGTAGAGGTATGACGCTAGTCATTAAATTACGTGAGGCTGGCGTGGTAGGTGAAATTTTTAGAAGCGTTTGTGAAAATGGGGAGTACGACGTCAGACATTAAATTACGACGTGATCCTAGGATCACGTCGTGAGTCTAGCATCCTAGGTGGGCTGTGCAAAATTACAAGTATTTTGGGTCTTACGACGCGAGACTAAAGGAATTATTATATTTTATGTGGCAAAATTTCACCCCCTTCTTCCCCAAAGAATACACAGTCACCATCTCCAATCTCCAAATCTGAAAAAAAAAAAAAAGCTTGCAGCTCTCACTCCGCTCCAAGAATACGTGGTCCCCATCTCCTCCACAGCGGCGGTGGCGCCTGCACGACAAGCGGCGGCACAGCTCCGGTGGTGGCTTCCCTGCGCGATTTAGGGCAGCCCCGACGGCCTCCGGACGGCGACGGGATAGCAGCAGCAAGGCAGCGGTGGCCATCCAGTAGCACTACGGCGATGTGTCCACCAGCGGCAAGAGTGGCGGGCACGACGGCGGCTAGGCGGGCTCCATCGCGCGGACTCCAGAGGCGGTGGCGCGGGCGCCTTCCGGCGGCAGCAGGCACGGCGTGGACGGACTCCCAGCGACGCCTCCATTCGCGAACTCCGGCGTGACATAGACGACGATGAAAAACAGCTGAGCGCGAGCCTCCCGGAACAGCGAAACAGACGGCGGCAACTGCCCTACACAGTGGCACCTCTCCCTCTCTCACATCAGCGGCAGGGCATACCAGCAGAAGCAGCAGACGGCGGTCTCTTCGCTCGTGGCTCCGACGGCAGCGAGCCGAATACGGCCGTGGTGCCGGCCTCCTCCCCTGATGCACGAAGACACGACGGTGGCCTTCCTCTCCGGCGATGCGGCCAACGGTTGGGGTGAAAGGCAGTACCAATTGCCCACCCCGTTGTCATTGTTGATGACGATGCCCCAACCAACGGTTGGGGCAAGAGGCAGTGCCACCTGCCCACCCCGTTGTTGATAACAATCAGGAACATGGCTTATCTCGAATTGATGACGACGTTGAAACATGTTTGAGTGTTGAAGAGTGGTTGAGATTGATTTGTTTGAAGTCTCGTTTTTGGGAATTGCTGGCCTCGGATTGTGCTTGAAAGGAAACAGTGGAAACAAAAGAAACATACTGCTGGTTTCGTGAGTTTTTACTGCCTAATTTGTGTATTACTGGATTCTTGTAATCAAGTCATCAAGACACACACACACACACAAAAAAAAGAATAATAAAAAAGGGAAGAAACGAACTGAATGCAGAATGGTGATTTTGCTTACCGAAAGTTATGATCTCCCTTTTTGCCTGCCTAAAGCTGGCCGCCCGGTGTATGCCTTGGTCCTGATTTTTTTTTCTTTTTCTTCTGTTAAGAGTTAATTGGGCAATATAGATCCTTTTTTGGATTGGAAGTTTTTAGACCGATTGATGAAAGAGAAAAAAAAAATTGCTTCTTGCTGCTTGGGGTGTGAAAATTTAAACCAATTGCTTGTTAATGAGGGGTAATTTTTAGCAGCCAGATTAAGAGGGTGTTTGGATAAGCTGAAATAAAAGTGATTATCTGATTATTGTGTTTTCAAAACACAAATAATCTGTTTAACCGCTAAAAAATGGTGCTGCAAACCTGATTATTTGCGTTTTGAAAACGCAATAATCAGATAATCAGTTTCACGTCGCTTATCCAAACACCCACTAAATCGAATAGATATGTGGATATTCAATCTCGGTCAGTTATATGAAATCTTTGAGAAATTTTTTATTTGGATCAAGTTTGGATTGGAATTGGAGATGTTAAGTTTAACTTGAAGATCCATCAATCGATTTTGAACTGGATATGAGTTCCTTGTGCAGCAAGATCTCCATTCAAATGGGTAAATTGGCTTGAAATAACATACCATATATTTTGAGATATGCTTAAGAAGAGGGGTGGTTCGGATGCACATATTTCAAAGAGATTCCAAGGGATTTGGGAAGAGATTTACATACCGAGAGAAAAAAGGGACGTGCAGTTGCTAGTACAAATTCTTTTGCAAAGAATATAGTGTGTACATTTGGACCAGGACAAAATGGAAAAAAATGTTTGGGCCGAAAGACGAAAAAAAGGTTGGACCCGTAAAAGCAACCAAAAAAAAAATCTGGTCCAACGAAAAAAAATTGCTGACAAAGCCCAACAGAGAGAGGCAGAAAGTTATAAATATTTCGATACCCTTTCCCGTCTCAAATATTTTATTTGGTCTTAAACAAGTCTCGAGAGGGAATCTGTAAACACATAAAATTTATTCGCCACTAAAAATTCGACACGTGCAAATTTAAATATTAGTTTAATTATTTTCAAGACATTTTAAATAAATTAAATGCTTGGAATAATTATTAATATTTATTAGGTTATTTGGATCCACTAAGCCAAATGGACATATGTTGGGCCAATGTGAACAAGTCCAAATGAAATACTGACAAGCCATATGGCCCAATGGACTCTCAAAGCAGGCTAGCCCATTGGGATTAATCAATATTGACAAGTCCAAATGAGAGACTTACATGCGAAGTAGCCCAATGGACACTACATCGGGCCAAGGTGAACAAATCAAAAAACAAGACTCACCGGTCCATGAACCAATGGGCACTCAAAAAAGCCTACCCATTGGTATCGGCCCACCGTCCACCATTTTTCCTCTATAAATAGAGGTGTCCATTCACACCTTAGGGGTACATCTCATACACTACTTATTCTCAAGACTCAAACACTTGAGATCTACAGCAACAAAACGCTGCAGAAATCCCAAGAAGCAAGAGAAAAGCATAAAACCATCTCGACGTCCTCAATGTTGGAGGAATCAAAGGAGTATTAGAAGTCGAACACTCATATCGTTTGATCTTCTTATATATCTTTTAAATTCTTTTAAACGCTCTGTAATTTGTAGACATGTATTGTAAAATTAATAAAAGTATTTTGTAGTTTCTGGTCTACGCATTTTTACACCTACAGTGGCAAATGTTATCCTTCACATGTTCGTTTGGTATGGCCGTGTAAAACTGTATCCTAAATAAAATCATTTCATTATAAGTTAATCCCATGAAAGGAAATATTAAGAATTCTTCTGGGTATGATTTTGCACCAGTGAATGCGCTTTTGATTTTCATACCTGTGTACTCATATGGCTAAATTATTAAAATAATATACTTAAAATATTTCATTCCCAAATTAGTATAAACTCGCCAGTTCAACAGGCGATTAGCAAAATGTATTTATTTTAAATAAAATATTGATCAATCGCCGGTTGAACAGGCGATTAGAATAAAAAAAAAAATATATTGCTACTCGCCAGTTGAACAGGCGAGTAGAATAAGAAATTTAAAAAAATAAAAAAATATATAGTCGCCTGTCTAACAGGCGACTAGGGGTGTTTAATTTATTTTTTAGAAACAATCATTACTTAAATTATGGATTAACTAAAGTCTAATATTTTAATTAATTTATTAAAATGCAATTATGAAAATTAATATACTTCCACTTGCATAATATTTAGGAGAGAATCAATAATAGTAATTTTTGACCAAATGTATGTAACACCCCGAAATTCATCCTCATAAAGTTTCAGAATGTTACCGCCACACTTGTCAGTCAGGCTCGCCCTTTGACTAACTTAATTGACAAGTGCTACGGCTAATTATAAATTTTTGTAGTATGAAATTTAAAAATAATTGCCAATTTTATAAAATATAGACATAAAAAAATTTAAAGTACTTAATAACAGAGTCATTGTTCTTTCTCACGCGGAAGCATAAACTAAAGGCAATATATAGGACATTAATATTTAAAAGTACGTGGTTCCTTAAAGCATTAATCTTTTGATGAAAGGTAATCCCATCCCCAAATGCTCATATCATGAGATGCAGTTCATATGTCAGCTCCAATATCTGTAAAAAGATAACGCAATAACTTTTTATCAGTACAACGGTACTGAGTAAGTCAACCCGCTCCACTTTAAGAAGTGGGTTTTAAAATAATGGTTGACACTCATAAAAAAAATAATAATAATAATTTTCACTTTTTCTTTTAAAATGATCACACACATTACCTTTAACAAAATAAATAACTTTCGTTCTTACCATTGTAGCAACTATGCACAAGAGGACACCATTTTTCATATATCATATCATATTATATCGATCACAAGTCATGACCAGCATGCAGCGGACTCATATACAGACACACTCCGGAGCCTCGGGTAACCCATCATGGATACACCCAAGAGTATAGACTCATACATGCAATAACACCATTTTGGCACAATTTATCAACAATGCCGTCTTGACATATTTAGAGGGGGAGGCCCCGCAAAACACATCCCTAGTGCATTAGCCCTCTATCAAGTATGGCATCTTACTCAAGTTAATAGTGCACAATGGATTTAAAAGTGTTTTCACAATTTTCCATATAATATCATCTTTAAAAGAGTTTTCAACAATATCAAGGGAGTAACCTCATAACAGGGGCATTCAATAATGACAAATATCATTTCAACATTTAACTCCCAATATCTCATAAATATGACAATATCATTTCATGGATCTCAAAATCCAACAATTTCTCATTTGGACTAAAAATCAAGTCCAGCGTCGCAGTTTACGCCAAGTCAGTTTAAAAATTCATATGAAAGGCGATTGATATGAATTTTAAACTGTAGATACTCAACACATAGTTGAACAAGTTTCATGTTTTACACTTTTCAAAATAAGGTATGGAAACAGTTCAAAAATCGAGTTCTTTTCAGAACATGTATTCTGCCAGAAATTCAATGGTGACTCTATAATTTTCAACAGGTTTTAAAAATAGTAATTCGCAGCCAAAAATTCTGAAATTTTACCACAAGGTAGATAGCATATAGATAAATATTTTTCATGAATAAACCATTTGGGTTTGAAACACTTAAGTCCTTCAAAAATGAGGATTTCAGAAACACTATCATTTCTTAGATTTCAACAAAAAGAGATTTCGACCTTTCGATAAAGGAGATCCCATAACTTTTTCATATGAGTTCTAAAAATGATAAAATTTTCAAGAAAGATACTCAAATCGATAAGGAACAAGTTTTATGAAGGAACCTTTGAGGGATAATGAACCAAAATAGTTTAACAAGATGGATCTTTACGTAAACAAAAAACTGACAGATTTTGGTATAATGGGAAAATTCTAATTTTGTACTCTTAAAACATGGACTGGTGAAACTTTTGACAAGTTTCACTAACACAAGTATTTTTATAAAATATAACAAGTTTGAATTTATTAAATGAAAAGAGTTATGATTCTTGGGTAAGGGGTTTAAGGATATATTCCACTTTTTATTACTCATGTGGGAGACTTTGATCTCAAATGGCGTTGTGGAGCTCCCCGGCATGAAACTTTTGACAATTCCATGCTATGGAGATCCTTGCCATGAAACTTTTGACAAGTTCCCACTATATGAGTATTTTCTGAAACACAATAATCCTGGTTTTCAACTTTATTTCAAGAAACCAATTTATGAAGATGGAGTTGGGATTAGGGATATATTTATAGGTTGCCACGTTTTTATTATCGTGTTAAGAAACTGTGCCCCCGAAAGCGCACGGTGTCAAAAATTGCAGTAATTTATAGTAAGACCGGATCGTTCACTGGAGGATATGCGATAGAAGCAGGTCCCACGTCGTTTTACTAGATTTTCCACTCGTATTGCTCGAATCGGTTTTGAAGTTGGACCAACAACTACATGACTGAAATTAATCTACATTACTAAAATTAATCTACATTATGAAAGCAGTTAAATAAACTAAAGGATAGATGGAAATAATTCCACAAGAACAATAAAAGCTGTAAATCTACGCTATAGTATCTATGAAGCTGATTCAAAATGATGACATAATGGACAGGGAGGAAAGAATAAAAATTGGACAAGGTTTAGATAAAACATAATTAAACTTCCATTTTTATACACAGATCTTTGCTTGGGATAATCCTGTCAGAAAGCTAATTCTCATGCTCTCAGCACCATGTTCCCTTTAACAGACAGGTACTTACGGTGTGAGTTTACATGTTCTTAAGACCACAAGTTCTAAGATATCACAGATTCATAACTGCCCCGGCCAGGGTATGATATTTCATCTGTGATGGTCAAGCAACACCTGTCAAGTCATTAGTTGAATTGCCAAGTACTGCTATCATTCCCCCGCGTCACACCCAAAGTTTCTAATCAAACCCTAAACTATCCCTTAACTCTCATTCCTAGTAGCAGTTAGAAGATCTAGAGACACATCCGAGTGACCTCTACGAAAGCAATTAAAAGAAAGCAGTAAAGAAAGCATTTAAAATCCTATCACTCGGAAGTTTCAAAAGCTTCGTACTGGTAGTAAAAGAAAGCCCCCAGTCAGGATGACCGGATGTGGATCAAGAATTCCCGAATCTCGGTGAACCGCTCGCAGTGCTCACTTCCATCCGGGTGGTTATGAGATACAAACTAATGAAACGAACTAATAGATTAGTTCGTTCCGGATGCACTCACTCACGACTCAAAAATAGGCTTTGGCAGAAGAGGATAGCAGTTGAAAGGAACTCAACCCTATCTTAGAAAATAACCAAGGCCTACGCATTGTTCCTCTAGAATTACCTATCACACTGTATTTGAATCCAAGTGGATCCCATCTCGGTGTGATAGTTAAAACTAAATTCCCAACACATAGCAATTTCGGAAAATAATAAATGTGAAAATCATTCCCTAAATAGGTACTAGACTCTCAATAAGAACACAGACCCTTTCGGTCTAGAAGAGACCTAATCGCTGACTCTGCTTCTAATTTCCCAAAAATTAACCCTTGACAGAATATGAACTAGTCATAACCGAGGAATTTATCCCTTACTCAGATCCGGATTTTATAAATGAATTTTTGTTAGAAGTTTAATACTACCTCCGTCTCAGTATATTTGTTACGGATGGTTTTTTGGCACTATTCACTGTTTAACTTTGATTCAAATTTTTATCATAACTATGTAAGAAAAAACATAGTCAAGTGAGATCTTGTTAGATTTGTCTACTCTTGTAGTTTTAGACAATTAACTTTTTATAACTTTTCGTTGTACACAATTTAAGTTATTAACCGTTAAAAATGTGTATCGGCATACGTGCCGGGTGGATCCGTAACAAAAATAGTGAGACGGAGGAAGTATGCGATATCTAATTTAAATCTAGACTTCTAATGTCCAAGGGAAGGATCCCAAAATATTATAGACCACAGTAGCTACATAATAATATCATGCATAAAGATATATGGAAGTGTAAAATTAATCAACCCAAAATATAATGGTGGGTTTAGACAGAACGTGTGACACAGAATGAGGTGGTCGTGGGGCCAAAAGGGTGGCAGAGTAATTAGGTGGAATGCAAACATATGCTTTCCAACTTCCCAACCACTCGGATGGAGCGAATTTAGACAGCAGAAACCCTAAAATGGCAGTGTCGCTACCAGTTGGGCCACTACTGTCTGCGAATTCCGACAAAAACCTACATGCTTCCGTTCAGCAATATTCATTGGCCAGTATTGACAGATATTAACCAATTTATATTCCAGATTGGAATTTGGGTTTAGAAATTAAGATAAAGAGAATAAAACTGTATTTGGACAGTAATTAACCAAGCGGCTACTTCATTTCCCGGTGAAAGGACCGTTCGCCTGACCTTGTGAGGGGACCGTTCGCCGACATTATTCTGTAATATCTCTCACTGTTTGTTCATACATCACGAAAAAGGATAAACTAGAATAGAAATAAAGACAGTGCCTTGTATGAGAGACATTGGTTTCTCATGCAAGGTTATGGAATCAATCCATAATTAATGTCTTAAATAATCCTTCACTCCATAATTAGTTACAGTCCGGATTATCTGCTTAAGGCATTAGGGTTTTGTTTATAGAAAAGTGTTTTAGGGAGAATTGAACAAAGATCCTTTAATCAAAGTAATTATCGATCTTAATCATTGCTAATTATGATCTTTAATTATTGACTTAAGGGTTCAATTAATTAATAACGAAAATGGAGAAATGGAAAATCTGGCAAAGCTGCCAATTACGATGCTATACAGATGTTACGACGCTATCCTAGGACAGCATTGTGGGGATAGCGTCGTCATGGATTGGTGATAGAGGTAAGAATTTTGGTGTTTAAAGAGTTTATATACGACGCTGAACATGATTACGACGCTATCCTAAGGTAGCGTCGTAGTGTTAGTGTCGTACATGAGGTTTAGAATTGAGATGCTACGACGCTATGCATGGCCTACGACGTTAAACGTGGTTTACGGCGTAAGGTTTAGCGTCGTAGTGAGAAGAGATGGTTTTTAAAGAGGAAGAAGTTGCTACGACGCTATACACTAAATTACGACGCTATCCTAGGATAGCGTCGTAGGTATAGCGTTGTAGGTGGATTTTCTGAAGAGTTAGAAAAAGGGAAAGTTACGACGTTATGCACTAAATTACGACGCTATCCTAGGATAGGGTCGTGGTCATAGCGTCGTAGGTAGATTTTTGTGAAAAATGGAGTTTTTGGGGTCCTACGACCTTAAACAAAAGTTACGACGCTATCAGTGGATAGCGTTGTAGGTCTAGTTGTAATACCCGTGAATTTTCCATCATAAAATAAAACAATAACTAAATAAATAAATAATAAATAAAATAAATACCATAAATAAATAAATGAATCCAGCAAATAAACAAATAAATAAAGATAAGGAAATGAGAAATGAGATTTTAACTTAAAAAGGAATTAAAGGAATTTAATTAAATAAAAAGAATTGATTAAGGATAAATAAATGGTACACCAAAACCCGACAATAATGAACTCGAGGATTCGAGTCCAAAACATCCAATTAGACCCGAGTGGAAATTTAGAGAGAATGTACAAACCCGAAGATACCCCGGGAATCGGAATTCGGGAGCATAGAGGGATAGAAACCCGAAAGAGAGGCGGAAAAGCACGACGGATCGCACGACCCGCCCGGACCGAAGTCCAGGCGAGTGCCGCGCGGTGGCCGCGCGGTGGAAGGGGAAACAGCGCGCCACGACCGCGCCACTTGACAGATTCGCCCGTTGCGTGAATCTCTCGCCCGAACGCGGATTTTTCGACTTTCGGTTGAACATCTCTCGACCCAAGACCTTTAGGTCAGATGTTGGATGCCCTAGGGATTGAGAAACCTATAAATAAACCCCTTGGGAGCCCCAAACAAGTTTACAAAACCCTACAACCTTCTATACGTTCGAAACCCTAAATTCGGAGTCAACGGAAAGCACCAAACGGAGGCAGCAGCTTTGGACGAAAATCCAAGGATCTCCAAACGTTGTGGTAAGCTCTAGTCCGATAAATCTTTTCACGTTTCAATCCGAACACGGATTCTAACTTCGGTTCTTTTCTTTCTATACCCCGTATTGGATCTAGATCGTAGAACCCAACGAACGGAGAGGAGAAACGGTGATCTGGAAGCCACGCCTCCGAATTAGACATCCCCGACGTTCATAAACTCAGTAAGTTAACTCTTACATGGTTTTGGGATGAATTAAAACATTCGAAACTAAAAGATTAACAAGAAATCGAAAATCTGTCAATTCTTACTTTCTACCGACGCAACAGATTTGATGAATTTTTCCGAACCTTAAAACGAACTCAAACGGAAAAACTTAAAACACAAAAAACGTTCCTAAGACTTAGATCTAGCTACTGTAAATTTTTGAGAATTTTTGGAGTTGATTTGATATGTGAAAACCCGTTGAAACTGAGCTGTTTGAATCTAGATCTTGAAATCTTGAACAGAATTTAGGAATGATCTTGATCACGTTTTTGACATAGGATCTAGGCTGTTTTAGATCTTTGGCCGAACATGAAAGTTGTAGATAAATGTCTTAAGATGATCCCTGTAAAAGTTCATTAAATTTGGAGTTGAATTGCTATGGTAGAATTCGAAATCTTTAAACTGTGACACATTAAACTCGGACAGAATTATTCTTATACGAAAATTGGTGATTTTGACCTACTTAGGTATCTCGGATCGAAAAAGTTAAAACATGAAAGTTGTAGATCTTGATGTTTCCAAGTCAGATATGAAATTTTGGAATTTGTGGAATTAAATCTGATTTTAGACGAATTTTAGAGTAAACTGTGGTTTACCGGAAACAAAATCTTGAAATCTTGTTGAAACATGAATTAACCTTTAGGGTTGAAACGAGTTGAGATATTATTTCTAAATAAATACAATTGAAGTCAGATTTTAAAAACTAAATCCCCTTACAAACTTGATAAATTAAAATTAGGGGTGAGTGCTCTGCAGGGTGCCCCCTAACGATTCACTTCGTGCCGTAATGGACGATGGTGACCCCGCGCGCTAAACTTGAGATATGGATTGCCTAAATGGCGAAATATAGAGCCTACACTCTCGTGAATATCCGTATGGGTTTCCCGAGGCTCCGGAGTGGTACTGGGTATGGCTGATACGGTTGCGGCCGCCGGGCTACCGGCTAAACTTGTTGACATCGCGATGCTATCGTGAAACTTTGAAATACCAAATCGGGGATGTAACGGGGATTCTAAATCAAATTAAATTAGATTAAATTATGTTGTTGTCCAATTAAATTATTTAAACGCTTTATTTAAATTATGGCTTTTATGATTAAACCATGTGATATGTGTTATTAAATAGAGCCTTGATATAAATTATGCTATTGGATATTGATTGGATGAAATTAAATATTATATTATTATCATGCTTTTGTTAAATTATTAAATTAATGGCTTTTAAACCCTACGGTCATGCATGTGTTAACTTACTCAGCAATTTTGCTGACCAAAACCATTTTTATTCATTTTCTTACAGAATATGTGGAATGAGCATGTGTGAGCACGAATCATGCATGGGATTTTGGGGATTGTTATTTTGCCTTTAAATTTCGTACCTAGACTATATTATGAACGGGCCTGTTTAACCCGTGTTTTGGCCATGTCGGCCCTTTTTATATTTTCCGCTGCGATACTGTACTAAACCAAATATTTCCGCTGCGCTACGCTATTATTATTTTCGAATTATATTGTATGGGCTATTTTGAATGGTTTAAACGTTTTTAAATACTGCAATACCTAGCATTGCATCTCTTAGTAAGCTCGGAGAAACCGTGTCTTACTAGAGAGATGTGGCGGTGACATCCCGACCTGGGTAACCAAAAACCGGGGTGTTACACTAGTGACGTAGGGCAAAATTTTGCTCACATTCTGAAGTAACTACGACGCCAAACTCTGCCCTACGTCGCTATCAGTGGATAGCGTCGTAGGGCGGTTAGCGTCGTATCTAACTCAGTTTGTGTTGTTGGTTGGGTAATGCAATCTATGCGATTGCAAACCCTGTTTTCAAGTTCATGGTTCAGCGATGCAAGAACAGTAATGGAAATAAGCAGAAAACAGTAAGCCAAAATGTAGAGAAAACATAGCATAGTAAACTAAAACACACCCATGAACCACAAACCCAAATAAGGGTTTTCAACCATAAAAGATATGCATAAGAACCAAAAATAAGGAAAGAAAACAGAAAACCCATTTGCAAAAGAAAAATAAGATGACCGAATGGTCATTAAACCAAAATAAAGCAAGTAAATCCATGGAATCATTTTCATTTCATGTTTTTGGGACTCTTTAAGGCTTAACTTCCCATTTTTTTCATCAAATGGTTTGATAATACCCATCATTTGGGTATTTCAAACCTAAATAAGAGTTTAACAAAACTGAAATAAGTATAAAACTGGCTACACTAAACTGAAAGTCTCAAAATAACGCTAATCTATGCAAAAATTTAAACTAAGCTAGATGCATAAATTAAATAATACAAAAGAAATAAAACTAACTACTCTAACTAACCTACACTGTTCGTCGCTATCTTCATTACGACGCTATGGGTACTGCGTCGTAGTCTTCCATCTCAAAACACTCTTTGTCTCCAAATGGACAGCCTACGACGCTATACTCCATTACGTCGCTACACTTGAGTATGACGCTATGCTCGGTGTCGTAGTTCTTCCTTCAAGGTTCTGTCTTCATTTCTGCCTACGACGCTATACTTGACTACGACGCTATACATGCTCAGCGTCGTAGTTGTGGCTAGCGTCGTACTTACCTGAAAAATTCAACTTTTTGTGGGTTTTCATTTCTTTTCCCATCTTTTTGCTTCCTTTTTCTTTTCTTTTCTTTTTCTCATGTTTTTGGATTTTTCTAACGTAAATGTGTAATAAAATTACATATTTATGCATTTTTCATACCAGCTCAATATTTTTACAGATATGCATAAATCGGTCTAATTCTACTGCTTTCTTATTTAATATAAGACCGGAATGCGATCAAATGCCCGTTTCAGACACGGAAATGGATTGAAAATAATGGACATTTCTGGCCATTATCAACATCCTCACATTTAATACTGATCGTCCCTGAGCAGTCAGAGTCAATGTTCCTAAGAACACGGACTCTACATATTCAATTCATTTTCGTGGCTTCATAAATTACATTCTTTTTGGATTGGGATAAGACAATAAAAAACTACAAGTATTAAATTCCCTTGATTGCAGTGTTTAATGAAATGATGCTTGCTCACTACATCGGGCCTACAAATCAAGCATTATTGTCAATCCTTCATGAATATCGTGTTTGAAAAATGCAGAGATTAAGAGTGAGAATTAAGGTATGATACGAACATGATTCATGAAACAGAGCCTCACATATAAGAGAATCGGAAAATTCACTCACTCTCAAATGGGTTTTAATCATTGAACGCTCAAAATCAAATTTAACTAAATTGTTCCATAAGCTTGCAATCAGACCAACTCGCCACCGGTTCATTTCCTCAAATCGAGATCATGAGGTCTTATTTAAGGGTTATAATGGGGCATACGGTTGTACATTTGGTGTGGAAGGGGATTATTGGGCTAAGAAGTGGCAAGAATTTATTCTATTATAACTTGGCATTTTTATTTAAAATTCATGATCATCAATGTTTTTTCTTCTCTTGCTTTTCTTTACTATTGCATGACATTAGACTATGTCTAATTGCTTTGTCATTTGCAATTTATTTTTGTTGAATTGAATTCAACACACTTTTTTTTTTGAATCGCCTTATAGCATTACCGATTGACACATTTTTTATGATCATAAATTCAATGCCTTTGATAGAATTTATTCCTGCACACTTGGGTCGAATATATTGGTCTTTTTATAGGGCTAGGAAAAATATAGAGGGCTTCAAAGAAAAATTAGGCTTAAAGGCTCAACTTGGTTAATCCTAAAGGGAAAATATTTTTGGGTTTGGATTTCAAAAGAAGGCCAAAAATTTGGTTTTCTAAGTGCCTCGATCATATGCTCGATTTCGGGAACATGGCATGGTCTTGAATCGGTCCCAACTGCAAGTTCTAGTTTCCTTTAATCAAATTGATTCACACATCAAAGAAGTAAATGAGTAAAAATGACTCATGGCTCAATTCTCACAAGGTTGGATTAATTCATGTCATGCAATATTCTCAAAATTAATCAAAGCTTAATCCTAACAATTTATTCAGTCGAAATTTTCAACATGAAGATTTATTACCCAATAAGCTGATCGCATCATTAAATTTTTATAGCTCAAAACCTTAGAAATTCATGTCATGCATATTCTCAATTATATTATCCCAATTTAAAAGTTCGAAAATTTAATCACGGGCCTAAATTCAACATGTGAATTTAGAACAGGTTTATGCATACTTTTTGCTGGTTATTAAATTTAAAGCGGTAAAGAGGCACTGCTGACCTACGGAGTATGTCAACAGCATATTTTTGGCCTGACAGTCACTTATTCATCTCGGACTGTCAGACATCTTTTCAAGAAGAGAGTAAACAAATAAAAGTTGTTCGCGGATCTCAAAGCTTGAGTTCCATTCATGGAAAGCGATAAATTACATCATTCACAAGAGATTCTTATGCAGTTAGTACGAACCTGCATCCAAAAGAAGAATTCCCTCATATGATGTTTACAATTAAAATAAAGCATTTTAGGATTCACCCTTCCTTCGTTCCTCCGCTCCTAGGGAAAGACGATTCTGCTCCAGAAGATGAAGTTTGTCAAGTCACAACGCAAGCACCAGCCGTTGTGTTCTACCGGGTGTCCTTGCCCCCTTGTGCAGTAGTTCCGAATTACTTGGCCTCCAAATAGACCAGGGGTGTCCAGGTTATCTGCCAGCCATGAGATGGTGTTGGTGGCTGTGTAGGCCAGGACTGATCTATCAGTTGCCATTCTCTCTATCATCTTGATCCCTAGTAGAACTTGGTTCTCATCGTGCTTACTTAACAACATCAGCCCTCGCACAAAGATTGACGCTTTGTGGTTATCCTCTATCCCTAGTCGCAGCATCTCGCAGGCTTGCTCTTCATCCCCTCCTGTAAATGCTTCTATTGCCGGGACGATATGAAGGTTGAAATTTTCCGCCTCTATGCATTTTTGCATAAATTCCTCCTTCTGCCTCCGAATACGTTGTTGCCACATTTTCACGGAGGAGAGTTCCAGTTCGCATCGCTTGTAAATGATTGTGAGATCGCCTGCGTCCCTCAGCTTTGTGCAAGTTTCCCTAGCTCTGAACACTTCCTTCATCTCATCCTCCCCGATTCGGGAGAGGATTTCTCCTAGCAGCTCCAATGGAAGGTCCAGCAGCTGGGTCCCTCCGGGCATTGGGTCCGGGATTTGGAAAATGTTGTCCCTGAAAAGATAAAGGGTGATGAATCCAATTTTATAATTTTCTCAAAAATCATTCAAGTTTGGAAACCAACATCCTCACATTTAGAGCTTTGCTCTAGATGTGAGGTTATTCAATTTCCAACTTGAATTTTAATATAAAGCATATGTAAAACAAAAATGGTCAAAGACCAAAAATCTTTTTAATGGGTTATAGGGCCCAAAAAACTTGATTTCCCAATTTTTAAACAATCCCGAGGTGTTTGTTGAAAGTGCAATGGAATGGAATGGAACACGAATCGAGGAATGTGCAATTGGTGACGCGGCGGCTCGGAACTGCTCAACTTGAACTGTTTGGAAAATGAGAAATGGGCAGTTCAAGTGATAAAAATAAGGGAAAATCATATTTTTTAATTTAAAGGGTTGACCAAATTTTATTTAATAAAAGATGGGATTTTGTGGTCCCAATTTTTGGAATTTTCTAAGTGATAACAGTCCACATGATGAGAAGAGACTGCTATTTTATTACACTAGTTTATGTGCCATTGGGAACAAAACAAGTTGGTCAATTTTTTAAAAAGAACCTACTATTTTGTCTTTTTTCAAAAAAGGTCACTTTCCTTTGAAAAAGTGGTAAGCTCCCATTGGGTGCTTGTACCATGTTTCCAAAAACAAGCAAACATTTATTCCCAAAAGATTTTGACATGCTGAGACAGATATGCCAAAAAGAACACCCAAATGAATGCTCCCTTTGTCCACAACAGCAAGCAAAAATCGTTATTAACACAAACTTAAACCCTAACAGGGTTTGAACCAAAATAAACACTCAAGTTTTTCTGTCAAGACCTTAGAAAACTAACAACATCATGGTGCTCAAAGTAACACCCTAATGCTCATCAGTTCACTTTTTCAGATTTTGGGGTTTCAAAAATTTTAAACCTTAACAGTTCAAACATCAGGGTTCTTGTGGGTTTTAGAAATCAAAAGTTCCACAAGTTTTGAACATTCTTAACAACAGCACAAAATCAAACATCCTCTTCCCACAACATGTTCGGTGGACACAGGCAGTGTCAAAAGGAAACTGAAAATACTCTTCCCACTCAAAACAGAGACCAGCAAGATCAAGAACAAGAAAATAAGAAAAACAAACAAGGCACATTATGCTGTATAAAAATTATTTACAAGTATAGACACAAAATGCCAACTAAAATCACAGAAACAGGGGGAGGGTTCGAGAATGGGAAGGGGGATATGAAAGATCTTACTCCCTTGGGGGAGAGGGAGGCATCGGTCCCAAGTTTGGAAAGAGTCTGAAAAACTTTGCGATAGTATCCCTTGGTTTTGGTTGGGAAAAGTAGAGAAGAACTGTGCGTTCGTTCTCAGGAAAAGGGTTTGAAAGAAACTGAGAGTGAAGAGTGAAAATGGGGAAGAAGAAGGGTTGGGGTATTTATACGCGGGAGAAATGCTGTTACGACGCTATACTTGTCCTACGACGCTCGTCGTACGGTGGGTTCAGCGTCGTAACTGGAATAAAGGGAAAAAGTCAACCACGACGCTATACTATTGGTACGACGCTGGTGTGGCGTCGTAGTTCGGGAGTGAGACGAAGGGGTACTACGGCGCTATCCATTTACTACGACGTTATACTAGGATAGCGTCGTAATTAAGGACTGCGTCGTAACTGAGTTGACTCCCGTCAACACTCAGATTTCAGAATTTTCAAAATTCTGCGGACTGAGCCCGAGTAGATGAAATTGGGCCTCAGCTGGTTTTATTTTTTTTGGACTTAGATAATTTTTAGTCCAAAACATTTTTATGTTATGATGGGCTGATTAAAATCCTACTTGCATAAGATAGGTGGGATCAACTCCATTTGTTTGCAAAAATTATTCCGGATTTTAAATTGCTTTAATTTCCGGAATTATTTTATTAAATTCATGGAATCAGTCCAACCAGGAACCTGGTTTTTCTGCTGTATTTTTCTGCTCATTCTTTTTGGTAGTTCCATGGTTTCTGCAAGACAAATAAATTACCCATGTTAAATTTTCTCCAATTATCAACATCCTCACATTTAGAGTCTTAGTACTCTAAATGTTTGATTGACTTTTGGATACTTTCTGTTTTTGAACAATGCATCAATACATAAAATGAAATTTTTATAATTTTAATGCTGTTTTCATTGAACATAAGCCGGGTCTGCCACTGCTTGGCTCTCCTTCTCCGGATCGTAGTGTCCTATATACTCCTTCAAGCGTTGTCCATTCACCACCTGATTTCCTTTTTCAGTTCGGATCTTGACTGCACCGTTCTCAAAAACCTCGAACACCTCATATGGCCCTTCCCATCTGGATCTTAGCTTTCCTGGGAACAGCTTCAACCTAGTATTAAACAACAAGACATTTTGGCCAACATAGAAGTGTTTAGGCTTCATCCGGCGATTGTGCAACTTCTGGGTCCGCTCTTTGTAAATCCTCGAGCTTTCATAAGCTTGCGCACGTATTTCCTCAATTTCATTGAGGTCCAACTTGCGTTTGCCCTGAGCAACCCTTGGATCAAAATTAAGCGTTTTTAAGGCCCAGTAAGCTTTATGCTCTAGTTCTACGGGCAGGTGACAAGCTTTTCCGAAGACAAGCCTATAAGGGGACATCCCGATGGGAGTCTTGAATGCAGTGCGGTATGCCCATAGAGCGTCATTGAGCTTACGTGCCCAATCCTTACGGGTTATCCCAACCGTGGCTTCGAGTATATGTTTGATCTCGCGATTTGATACCTCGACTTGTCCACTGGTTTGAGGATGATAAGGCGTGCCTATCTTATGGAGGATTCCAGTTTTTATCATAAGGTTCTCAAAGGATTTATTAACAAAATGTGCTCCTCCATCAGATATTATCACCCTAGGTATGCCAAATCGGTTAAAAATGTTGTTATTGAGGAACTTTATGACTTGGCTACCATCATTGGTTGGTAATGCGACAGCTTCTACCCATTTGGACACATAATCGACAGCTACCAAGATATATTAGTTTCCACAAGATGGTGGAAACGGTCCCATGAAGTCAATGCCCCATACATCAAAGATCTCAAGTGCGAGAATCCCCTTTTGAGGCATCTCATCCCTCTTGGAGATGTTTCCTAATCTTTGGCACCTGTCGCAGGCTTTCACATACACCTGCAGTCCTCATAAATAGTAGGCCAGAAGAAGCCACATTCGATTACCTTGTGGGCAGTTCGAGTGGGACCGTGATAACCTCCATATTCAGATTCATGACATTTCTTGGTGATTTGGTAAGCCTCGGACTCAGTCACACACCGTCTGATTATTGAATCAACGCAGTGTTTGAACAGAAAGGGATCTTCCCAAAAGTAGTTTACTACTTCTTTGAAGAATTTTGCCCTTTTGTATTTCTGCTGGAATGGTGGAATTATCCTACATGCTAAAAAATTAGCGATGTCGGAGAACCATGGACACGCTTGATCATGCAAATGCAGAGCGAACAATTGTTCATCCGGGAATCTTCATTAACGGCTTTGTCATTTTTATCATTTTCTAACCGAGATAAGTGATCAGCAGCACCATTATCTCGGCCTCGCCTATCTTTTATTACAATGTCAAACTCTTGCAACAACAGCACCCACCTGATTAAACGACGCTTTGCATCTCGCTTGCTAAACAAGTATCTGAGTGCACTATGGTCAATGTACACTACAGTCTTTGTCCCGATCAGATATTGTCTGAACTTATCAAATGCAAAGACTACAACATACATCTCTTTTTCTGTAGTGGTGTAGTTTACTTGGGCTCATTCAAGGCATGACTTGCGTAATGAATTACGCAATGTCTCCCATCCTTATGTTGCCCTAAAACTGCTCCTACTGCAAGACCACTTGCATCACACATTACCTCGAATGGCAGTGACCAATCGGGTGCTTGCACAATTGGAGCAGAAGCTAACATTGTTTTGAGCGTGTCAAAGGCTTGGACACACGCTTCACTTATTACAAAGGGATTTTCTTTACAAAGAAGGTTAGTGAGCGGCTTGGCAATTTTAGAGAAATCCTTAATGAATCTCCGGTAAAAACCGGCATGCCCTAAGAAGCTTCTAACCGACTTGATAGAATTGGGGAGAGGGAGATTGGAAATGATGGAGACCTTGGCTGGATAGACCTCAATGCCTGCACGTGAAATGCGATGACCTAACACTATGCCCTCAGTGACCATGAAATGGCACTTTTCCCAGTTTAAAACCAAGTTAGTGTCCTCACATCTCTTTAAAATTTTTGCAAGATTGGTCAGACATTCTTCAAATGTATCTCCATATACAGAGAAGTCATCCATGAAAACTTCAATGCACTTTTCGATAAATTCAGAAAATATAGACATCATGCAACGTTGAAAAGTGGCAGGTGCATTACACAAACCAATAGGCATGCGCCTATAGGCAAAAGTGCCATAGGGGCATGTAAAAGTTGTTTTTTCGTGATCCTCACTGGCGATCACTATTTGATTATAACCTGAATAACCATCTAAAAAGCAATAAAACTCCCTTCCCGCCAACCGTTCCAACATTTGATTGATAAATGGTAAAGGGAAATGGTCCTTGCGAGTGGCTTCGTTCAACTTCCGGTAGTCTATGCAGACTCTCCATCCGGTGACCGGCCGTGTGGCAATTTCATCCCCTTGTTCATTCTTGGTTATGCACATCCCACCCCGCTTGGGAACAACCTGCACAGGACTGACCCATTTGCTGTCAGAAATTGTGTATATGATGCCGGCATCTAACAGCTTGATCACTTCCTTTCTTACCACTTCTTGCATGGGTGGGTTCAATCTTCGTTGGGGCTGGCGCGAGGGCTTCAATTTTCTTCCATTAAAATCCTGTGCATACAAACAGAAGGGCTTATTCCTTTGATATCAGAAATGGTCCAACCGATTGCACGCACATGATTTTTAAGCAACCCCACCAGAGCATTTTCTTGACCTTGTGTTAGCTTAGCTGACACAATTACCGGTAGTTTTTTATGTTCTGCGAGAAACGCATACTTAAGATGTTCTGGTAAAACTTTTGGTTCAAGCTCTGGTGGGCATTCCACTGAAGGAAGTAATTTGCGAGAACTAGATGGGGGAAATTCAGATTTACCTGTCGGATCCTGTATCAGCACAGGATTCGCCTCCTCTTGGTCAGCGTCGTCATGGAACTCGGCACCATCAAATTCCTCCAAATCCCCAGTTTCGGGATCGGCGAAATGGACGGCGCTGCAGTCTTCGTGCTCCTCGCCAGCAGGCTTCAGTACCTGCTTTGAATAGTCATCATCCAGCATCATTATAATTCCATTGTCAGAGTCTAGCTCTCCCTCTCTCCTACAATCTATTACATCAAGTGTGGAACAAGTTCCCTCATGCGGAAACCTCTGCAGCTTGCCCATGTTGAAATTCAGCTCTTCGTCTCCAACACGGAGCTTGATTTGATTTGAACGTGCGTCTATCAGTGCACCGCCCGTTGAAAGGAAGGGGCGGCCTAGGATCAGTGGCATCTCATAGTCTTCCTCTATGTCAAGAATGATGAAGTCAGCAGGGAAGAGTATTCCTCCCGTCTTGACGATCACATCCTTCAGTATCCCAACAGGATGAGTGATTGACCGGTCTGCCAGTTGTAGTTTCATTGTAACCGGCTCAATTACTCCCAAGTGAAGACGTTTTGCCATGGCGAGTGGCATAACGTTGATGCTCGATCCCAAGTCACATAGTCCTTTTCCGACACTTGTCTTTCCGATGTGGACTGGCAGTGTGATACAGCCTGGGTCCTCCTTCTTCTCGGGTAGCACTCTCTGGATTATGGCACTGCAGCTACTGTTTACTACCACCACTTCGTCCTGGTCGAATTTCCTTTTTCCTGAAATCATTTCTTTAAGAAATTTAGCATAGACGGGCATTTCTGAAATCATTTCGACCAAGGGAATAGTGATCTCAACAGCTTTCAATCTTTCCAGAAATTTCTTGAATTTAAGATCCTGTTCCTTATTTTTAAGACGCGCAGGGTATGGCACCCTTGGCATATACTTATTATCATCTAAATGTTTTGGCGGTGAAGGGTCAGAAATTGTACCTTCACCTTTACCATTTTTAGCCTTGTCTCCTGCAGCTTCAGTCTGCAAATTGGCTGTTTCTCTTTCTGCATCATCTGCTTCTTCATCAGCAGCATTGTCCTTCCCAGATTCATTTCCTTTTTCCATATCATCCTTTCCTTTCGGTCCAGCCAATGTTTTTCCAGATTTCAAAGTGATTGCCTTGCACTGTGGGTTTTTCTCTGCTACGCTCGGCAAATGCTCCTATGTCCCGTTTTTGCATTTCACTAGCCATCTGAGTTACTTGGGTCTCCACATTTCTGATGGAGGCCTGCAACTGTGTGTTTATCTCCTTTCGACTTGTGATGAAATCAGTCATCAGATTCTCCAGCCTTGATGGAGGCTTTTGGTTCTGATTCTGATTCTGGCTCCACTGGCCCTGATTAGGTATGAACTGTGGCTGGGGTTGGAAGTTCTGGAAGTTTTGGCTAGGGTGCTGGAAATTTTGGTGGGGTCTTTGTTGGATTTGAGGCTGAAAGTTCTGGTTTTGGAAATTTTGTCCTCTGTTCTGATTAAATCTTTGATTCTGCTGAGGGTTGAACTGTTGTGGCTTGTTCAGAAGGTGAGAGTTGAGGGCATTGTTGTTGGAATATGACAAATTCGGGTGTCTGTTTGGGAAAGCTCCTGCAAAATTACAGCTTTCAGATACGACCTGTTCACATGTGTCAGTTGCATGAGCACCCTGACACAGTCCGCAAATCATATCCGTTTGTTGTCCTTGAGCAGAGCTGCCGGCTCCTTGATTTACAAACAATGCCGCCACTTGCTCCTGCAGCTTGTCAATATCTGTCTTTTCCGCTGTACCTACAACACAAAGTCCACGGGGAGGGGTATCATTAGTGCTCTCATCATTCAATCCGGACCTATTCATACTCATTGTTTCAATTTTGGCCCATGCTTGGTCCATAGGCATGTGCAACAGGTGTTGCCCTCCTGCAGCATCTAACATATGCTTCCATGCGTGTGTCAGCCCATTGTAGAACTTTCTTAACTATTCCTATCCCTGAAAACCGTGCTGAGGACATTTCCTCAACAGATTCATAAACCTCTCCTTTGCATCATACAGCGATTCTTCAGGCCTCATTTTGAACTCAGAGATCTTCGATCTTCCTTCATCCACCTTCCATTCTAGGAAGTATTTCACCAAGAAATTCCTTACAATATCCTCCCATGTGCTCCTTTGGTTTACTGGCAATGACTTATACCAAGTTTTTGCTCCACTACACAACGAGAACGGGAACAACATCATCCTAATGGTGTTTTGAGAAACGCCCTGATTCTTGATCGTGTTGCAGAGTTCCAAGAATGTCGCCAAGTGATCATGAGGATCTTCATGATTGGCCCCTGCAAATTGGCTATTCTGCACCAGGTTGATCAAGGCAGGCTTGAGTTCGAAGTTCCTGGCCACAATTGGTGCTCTGCCTGGCACATTCAAGTATGGTTCTATGATTGGTTGCATGTAATCAGCAGCAGCAGGCTGCTGATTGTTTCCTGGGCCTCCTTGATATTGTCCCTGATACTGTCCTTGATATTGGTCATGTGGGTTGAAGTTCTGGTTGGGATAGAAATTCCTCGGATCATTGTGACTGCGGGTTTGGATTATATTGGTTTGGATTGAATTGGTTGGGGTTCTGATACTGCTGATTCTGGAAGTTAGGGTCATTTTGGAAATTTTGGTTATTGGGGTTGTTTTGGGGGTTTGGTGGAGGTACTTCGAAGGGTTGTTGCTCGAGATTTGGTGGGTTTCCACCTCCCTGTATGATCTGAGGAGGGGGATCCTCCAAGTTCTCGTCATCAACGTCTTCTGGGTCCTCTTGGATATTTTGGAGTGGTGGGTTAGGTGGTATGTTTGGGGGAATGCCGTGGTTATCCTCCATGTCTGAGATGTCACTGCTTGTGCTTGGAGAGAGTAGTGCTTGCCTTTCCCGTTCTTTCCTTTGCTTAGCTTCTGCCCTCAGACGACAAGCTGTTTTCTCGATCTCTGCGTTGAACGGGATTTCGGCTGGGGTGTCCTTTCTCTTTTGCATAGAACAACGATCTCAGCTATGACAGTACCTGCATATTCCCCAGGTTAGAATTGGTTCGATTGCGTATACATATTTATAGATATAAGCTAACTATGAGCAATCAGGAATGTAATTCTCTAATAAAACGGCACTGCATCCTCCCCGGCAACGGCGCCATGAAACTTTTGACAAGTTTCACTAACACGAGTATTTTTATAAAATATAACAAGTTTGAATTTATTAAATGAAAAGAGTTATGATTCTTGGGTAAGAGGTTTAAGGATATATTCCACTTTTTATTACTCATGTGGGAGACTTTGATCTCAAATGGCGTTCTGGAGCTCCCCGGCATGAAACTTTTGACAATTCCATGCTATGGAGATCCTTGCCATGAAACTTTTGACAAGTTCCCACTATATGAGTATTTTCTGAAACACAATAATCCTGGTTTTCAATTTTATTTCAAGAAACCAATTTATGAAGATGGAGTTGGGATTAGGGATATATTTATAGGTTGCCACGTTTTTATTACTCGTGTTAAGAAACTGTGCCCCCAAAAGCGCACGGTGTCAAAAATTGCAGTAATTTATAGTAAGACCGAATCGTTCACTGGAGGATGTGTAATACCCGAGAATTTTCCAACATAAAATAAATACAATAAATAAAGAAATAAATGTAGAGGAAATGAGAAATGGAATTTAAATTGAAAAGGAATCAAAGTTTCGAGAACCCGGGAAGCCGAAGACAATTTAATAAAATAAATGGTTACACGGGGACCTGACACCGATGGACTCAATAACTCGAGTCCAAATATAAATTTAGGTCCGGATAGAATTAGGATAGGAAATCGGAGCCGAAGATAGCCCGGAAATCGGAGTCTAAGAACATAGAGGGATAGAAGTCCGAAAGAGAGGAGGAAAGACCCGACGGATCGCACGACCCGACCTAGACCGAAGTCCAGGCCAGGATGGCGCGGTCTCCGCACGCTCCCAAGGGGAAAACCGCGCCACGAGCGCGCCGGCAGAGCAGTTGCGGCGTTCCGCGATTTTCTCGCCCGATTCCGGATTTTTCGACTTCGATTGCTTTCCTTTCGGCTCAAGACACCCTAGGGCAGACTTTGGACGTCCCCTAGGGCTTGTGCATCTATAAATAACCCATTAGTTTGATCCCCAAGCACTTTTGAAACCCTACGAAATCTCTCTACATGTTGAAACCCTAATCCCAGAGTTGTCGGGGGCACGAAGGCAAGAGAGGAGACTGAGTTGGACGAAAATCCAAAGACTCCCGTCATCGTGGTAAGATCTGATCCCTTCCTTACCATTTGTGATTCGAAAACGAATCCTAATTAAACCTCTTTTCTATTCTAAACCCCGATCCGGACGCGTTGAGGAAAAACGAAGGATCTCGGAGGGAGAACGAAGAACGTGGAAGCCACGCCTCTGAATCATCGAGCCGAGACATCCATAGATCTGTAAGTTAACGCTTACACAGTTTTGGGAGTAGTTGAAATATTTAAATCTAGAAACTTAATCAAAACTTTCGTAAATCTGTCAACATGTGATTTCTACCGGCGCAGCGATTTTGTCTAATTTTTCCGAACCCTTAAAATTCTTCAAACGGAAAAACTTAAAACACGAAAAATGTTCCTAAGACATAGATCTATCTACTGTAAAATTTTTCATAATTTTTTATTGTGTTTTGATATCCAAAAACGACCACGAACAGACCAGCCTTGGGTTTAGATCTTGAAACGGTGGTAGATTCTTAGTCCGAACTTGAGGTTGATTTTTGACTTAGATCTGGACCGATTCAAGATTGGTGATAAACATAGGAGTTGTAGATCTATACGCTAAGAACACCTCCGTAAACTTTCAGAATTTTTCGTGACGATTTGATATGTGAAAACCAACCGAAACCGGACTGCTTGAAATTAGATCTTGAATTTCTTGACAGAACTTAGGTCTGATCTTGATCCCGTTTTTGACATAGGTTCCAGACCGATTTAGATCTTTGGCCGAACATGAAAGTTGTAGATAAACGTCTTAAGATGGTCTCTGTAAAATTTCATTAAATATGGAGTTGATTTGCTATGGTAGAATTTGAAATCTTTAAACTGTGACATATAAAATTCGGACAGATTTGTGTTTCTGCGAAAATTGACGTTTTTGACATGTTTGGGTATCTGGGATTGAAAACGTTAAAACACGAAAGTTGTTCATCTCGACGTTTCTGAGTCAGTGGTGAAATTTCGGATTTTTTGGAATTAAATATGAATTTAGACGAATTTTAGAGTAAACAGTGGTTTACCGGAAGTCAAATCTTGAAATCTTGTTGAAACATGAAATTAGCCTTTAAGGTTTAAATGATTGGGAATTCCTTGAAATAAAATACACATGAAACATAATGCTTGCCGGAAGGCAATTGAGATATAATACTTGCCGAAAGGCAATTGAGATATAATGCTTGCCGAAAGGCAATTGAGATATAATGCTTGCCGAAAGGAAATTGAGATATAATGCTTGCCGAAAGGCAATTGAGATATAATGCTTGCCGAAAGGCAATTGAGATATAATGCTTGCCGAAAGGCAATCGATAAATAAAGCTTGCCGAATGGCAATTGAAATATAAACTTGAAACATGAGACATGAGATATGAAACTAGGAGACTCGAAAATTGTTCATTATATCTTAAAGTATGTCTTGCAATTGTTTTACCTTGCGAATTATATTTATGATCTTATGAAGTCTCTGTCGTTTAAATTATGCAATTAAATTAATGTTAGATAAATAATAAATTAAATTATGTGGTGTTGTGCACATGTTTTCTTTAAATATTAAATAATGGCTTTGAAACCCCATAGTTATGTATGTGTTAACTTACTCAGCCCGTAGTGCTGACCAAAACCGTATTTTTTTCCCCTGTTTCTTTCAGAGCTGAAGAATATGCATCATCATATGCATTCATGGGAAGTTTGGGGAAATACTTTATTTTTAAATGTTACGTTAGACTAGAAATTGCATGAACGGGCCTGTTTAACCCGTATTCTGGCCGTGTTGGCTATATTTAAATTCCGCTGCATTATACTTATGTAAATATTATTTTCCGCTGCAACTGTAATGACATTATTTTTAAATTATATATAAATGGGCTGTTTGAATGTTTTAAATTCTGAAAAACTATAGCCTTGCATCTCTTTAGCAAGCTCGGAGAAACCGTGTCTTGCTAGGGAGGTGTGGCGGTGACATCCCGACCTGGGTGACCAAAAACCGGGGTGTTACAAGTTGGTATCAGAGCCCAGCATATTTTAAAGCTATTTATTTGAAAGAAAATATCTGATACCAAAGTTGGTATCAGAGCCCGGCTATTTTTAAAGTATTATTTTTAAACCCTTATTATTTTTAAAGTACTATTAATATTTTGACTATTATTTAAATTTTAAAGTATTATTAACATGGAGAAATTTTTATTTTAAAACCATGGGAAAAAAATATATATATAAAGTGCATTAAATTATTTTTGGGGGGAATCATCATTTGCATTTGCATATTGCATCTCTTCTATGAACTTAGAATCTTGGCGAATTTGAACTTAGAATCTTGGCGAATTGAACTTAGAATCTTGGCGAATTTGAACTCAGAATCTTGGCGAAATTGAACTTAGAATCTTGTCGAATATTAACTTAGGTCTCTTGCTACACCTAGATAACTTAGAGGCTTGACATCGAATTAGGAACGCTAACTAGAGAGTGATCTTGCCTTAGTTCTAGATCGCGTTCATCTAAGCGCACGCCTAAGCATAACAAATCTCGACCTAAGCAACCACGAAACCCAGACGGTCACGGTGGCAACAACCAAGGGCACCAACACCCTCAGAATAAATACCAAAACCCGAAACCTCTTGAGAGTACTGAATAGGCAGTTATGGGGACATAACTGGAGTCCTAAGGGGGAGAGGATGTGATACCCCGTAATAAAGTAGTTGCATTATTTTAGTTTGGCTCGGCAATATGTATCCCAAATAAATTTTTGAACTACGTTATGGCTTGATCCCTTCACAGGGTACGTAGGCAGCTTAGAAGTTTTAATTGTAAGTTCAGTCACAAAATAATAAAACAAACAAAAAGACTTTGGCACGAGAAAAGCCGAAACTCAACTTCGAGGACGAAGTTGATTCTTAAGGAGGGTAGACTGTAATACCCGAGAATTTTCCAACATAAAATATATACAATAAATAAAATAAATACAATAAATAAAGAAATAAATGTAGAGGAAATGAGAAATGGAATTTAAATTGAAAAGGAATCAAAGTTTCGAGAACCCGGGAAGCCGAAGACAATTTAATCGAATAAATGGTTACACGGGGACCCGACACCGATGGACTCAATAACTCGAGTCCAAATATAAATTTAGGTCCGGATAGAATTAGGATAGGAAATCGGAGCCGAAGATAGCCCGGAAATTGGAGTATAAGAACATAGAGGGATAGAAGTCCGAAAGAGAGGAGGAAAGACCCGACGGATCGCACGACCCGACCCAGACCGAAGTCCAGGCCAGGATGGCGCGGTCTCCGCACGCTCCCAAGGGGAAAACCGCGCCACGAGCGCGCCGACAGAGCAGTTGCGGCGTTCCGCGATTTTCTCGCCCGATTCCGGATTTTTCGACTTCGATTGCTTTCCTTTCGGCTCAAGACACCCTAGGGCAGACTTTGGACGTCCCCTAGGGCTTGTGCATCTATAAATAACCCATTAGTTTGATCCCAAGCACTTTTGAAACCCTACGAAATCTCTCTACACATTGAAACCCTAATCTCGGAGTCGTCGGGGGCACGAAGGCAAGAGAGGAGACTGAGTTGGACGAAAATCCAAAGACTCCCGTCATCGTGGTAAGATCTGATCCCTTCCTTACCATTTGTGATTCGAAAATGAATCCTAATTAAACCTCTTTTTTACTCTAAACCCCGATCCGGACGCGTTGAGGAAAAACGAAGGATCTCGGAGGGAGAACGAAGAACGTGGAAGCCACGCCTCCGAATCATCGAGCCGAGACATCCATAGATCTGTAAGTTAACGCTTACACGGTTTTGGGAGTAGTTAAAATATTTAAATCTAGAAACTTAATCAAAACTTTCGTAAATCTGTCAACATGTGATTTCTACCGGCGCAACGATTTTTTCTAATTTTTCCGAAGCCTTAAAATTCTTCAAACGGAAAAACTTAAAACACGAAAAACGTTCCTAAGACATAGATCTATCTACTATAAAATTTATCATAATTTTTTATCGTGTTTTGATATCCAAAAACGACCACAAACAGACCTGCCTTGGGTTTAGATCTTGAAACGGTGGTAGATTCTTAGTCCGAACTTGAGGTTGATTTTTGACTTAGATCTGGACCGATTCAGGATTGGTGATAAACATAGGAGTTGTAGATCTATACGCTAAGAACACCTCCGTAAACTTTCAGAATTTTTCGTGATGATTTGATATGTGAAAACCAACCGAAACCGGACTGCTTGAAATTAGATCTTGAATTTCTTGACAGAACTTAGGTCCGATCTTGATCCCATTTTTGACATAGGTTCCAGACCAATTTAGATCTTTGGCCGAACATGAAAGTTATAGATAAACGTCTTAAGATAGTCTCTGTAAAATTTCATTAAATTTGGAGTTGATTTGCTATGGTAGAATTTGAAATCTTTAAACTGTGACATATAAAATTCGGACAGATTTGTGTTTCTACGAAAATTGACATTCGGACATGTTTGGGTATCTCGGATTGAAAAGGTTAAAACACGAAAGTTGTTCATCTCGACGTTTCTGAGTCAGTGGTGAAATTTCGGAATTTTTGGAATTAATTCTGAATTTAGACGAATTTTAGAGTAAACAGTGGTTTACCGGAAGTCAAATCTTGAAATCTTGTTGAAACATTAAATTAGCCTTTAAGGTTTAAATGATTGGGAATTCCTTGAAATAAAATACACATGAAACATAATGCTTGCCGGAAGGCAATTGAGATATAATGCTTGCCGAAAGGCAATTGAGATATAATGCTTGCCGAAAGGCAATTGAGATATAATGCTTGCCGAAAGGCAATTGAGATATAATGCTTGCCGAAAGGCAATTGATAAATAAAGCTTGCCGAATGGCAATTGAAATATAAACTTGAAACATGAGACATGAGATATGAAACTAGGAGACTCGAAAATTGTTCATTATGTCTTAAAGTATGTCTTGCAATTATTTTACCTTGCGAATTATATTTATGATCTTATGAAGTCTCTGTCGTTTAAATTATGCAATTAAATTACTGTTAGATAAATAAATTAAATTATGTGGTGTTGTGCACATGTTTTCTTTAAATATTACATAATGGCTTTGAAACCCCATAGTTATGTATGTGTTAACTTACTCAGCACGTAGTGCTGACCAAAACCGTATTTTTTCCCCTGTTTCTTTCAGAGCAGGAGAATATGCATCATCATATGCATTCATGGGAATTTTGGGGAAATACTTTATTTTTGAATGTTACGTTAGACTAGAAATTGCATGAATGGGCCTGTTTAACCCGTATTCTGGCCGTGTTGGCTATATTTAAATTCCGCTGCATTATACTTATGTAAATATTATTTTCCGCTGCAACTGTAATGACATTATTTTTAAATTATATATAAATGGGCTGTTTGAATGTTTTAAATTCTGAAAAACCATAGGCTTGCATCTCTTTAGCAAGCTCGGAGAAACCGTGTCTTGCTAGGGAGGTGTGGCGGTGACATCCCGACCTGGGTGACCAAAAACCGGGGTGTTACAGGATGTGCGATGGAAGCAGGTCCCACGTCGTTATACTAGATTTTCCACTCGAATTGCTCGAATCGGTTTTGAAGTTGGACTAACAACTACATGACTGAAATTAATCTACATTACTGAAATTAATCAACATTATGAAAGCAGTTAAATAAACTAAAGGATAGATGGAAATAATTCCACAAGAACAATAAAAGCTGTAAATCTACGCTATAGTATCTATGAAGCTGATTCAAAATGATGACTGAATGGACAGGGAGGAAAGAATAAAAATTGGACAAGGTTTAGATAAAACATAATTAAACTTCCATTTTTATACACAGATCTTTGCTTGGGATAATCCTGTCAGAAAGCTAATTCTCATGCTTTCAGCACCATGTTCCCTTTAACAGACTGGTACTTACGGTGTGAGTTTACATGTTCTTAAGACCAAAAGTTCTAAGATATCACAGATTCATAACTGCCCCAGCCAGGGTATGATATTTCATCTGTGATGGTCAAACAACACCTGTCAAGTCATTAGTTGAATTGCCAAGTACTGCTATCATTCCCCCGCGTCACACCCAAAGTTTCTAATCAAACCCTGAACTATCCCTTAACTCTCATTCCTAGTAGCAGTTAGAAGATCTAGAGACACATCCGAGTGCCCTCTACGAAAGCAATTAAAAGAAAGCAGTAACGAAAGCATTTAAAATCCTATCACTCGGAAGTTTCAAAAGCTTCGTACTGGTAGTAAAAGAAAGCCCCCAGTCAGGATGACCGGATGTGGATCAAGAATTCCCGAATCTCGGTGAACCGCTCGCAGTGCTCACTTCCTTCCGGGTGGTTATGAGATACAAACTAATGAAACGAACTAATAGATTAGTTCGTTCCGGATGCACTCACTCAGGACTAAAAAATAGGCTTTGGCAGAAGAGGATAGCAGTTGAAAGGAACTCAACCCTATCTTAGAAAATAACCAAGGCCTACGCATTGTTCCTCTAGAATTACCTATCACACTGTATTTGAATCCAAGTGGATCCCATCTCGGTGTGATAGTTAAAACTAAATTCCCAACACATAGCAATTTCGGAAAATAATAAATATGAAAATCATTCCCTAAACAGGTACTAGACTCTCAAAAAGAACACAGACCCTTTCGGTCTAGAAGAGACCTAATCGCTGACTCTGCTTCTAATTTCCCAAAAATTAACCCTTGACAGAATATGAACAAGTCATAACTGAGGAATTTATCCCTTACTCAGATCCGGATTTTATAAATGAATTTTTGTTAGAAGTTTAATACTACCTCCGTCTCAGTATATTTGTTACGGATGGTTTTTTGGCACTATTCACTGTTTAACTTTGATTCGAATTTTTATCATAGCTATGTAAGAAAAAACATAGTCAAGTGAGATCTTGTTAGATTCGTCTACTCTTGTAGTTTTAGACAATTAACTTTTTATAACTTTTCGTTGTACACAATTTAAGTTATTAACCGTTAAAAATGTGTATCGGCATACGTGCTGGGTGGATCCGTAACAAAAATAGTGAGACGGAGGAAGTATGCGATATCTAATTTAAATCTAGACTTCTAATGTCCAAGGGAAGGATCCCAAAATATTATAGACCACAGTAGCTACATAATAATATCATGCATAAAGATATATGGAAGTGTAAAATTAATCAACCCAAAATATAATGGTGGGTTTAGACAGAACGTGTGACACAGAATGAGGTGGTCGTGGGGCCAAAAGGGTGGCAGAGTAATTAGGTGGAATGCAAACATCTGCTTTCCAACTTCCCAACCACTCGGATGGAGCGAATTTAGACAGCAGAAACCCTAAAATGGCAGTGTCGCTACCAGTTGGGCCACTACTGTCTGCGAATTCCGACAAAAACCTACATGCTTCCGTTCAGCAATATTCATTGGCCAGTATTGACAGATATTAACCAATTTATATTCCAGATTGGAATTTGGGTTTAGAAATTAAGATAAAGAGAATAAAACTGTATTTGGACAATAATTAACCAAGCGGCTACTTCATTTCCCGGTGAAAGGACCGTTCGCCTGACCTTGTTAGTTATTATCCAAACCATGCAAAATAACAAACATCAATTAATATACAAATTACGGGCTACTTCATTTCCCGATGAGGGGACCGTTCGCCGACATTATTCTGTAATATCTCTCACTGTTTGTTCATACATCACGAAAAAGGATAAACTAGAATAGAAATAAAGACAGTGCCTTGTATGAGAGACATTAGTTTCTCATGCAAGGTTATGGAATCAATCCATAATTAATGTCTTAAATAATCCTTCACTCCATAATTAGTTACAGTCCGGATTATCTGCTTAAGGCATTAGGGTTTTGTTTATAGAAAAATGTTTTAGGGAGAATTGAACAAAGATCCTTTAATCAAAGTAATTATCGATCTTAATCATTGCTAATTATGATCTTTAATTATTGACTTAAGGGTTCAATTAATTAATGACGAAAATGAAGAAATGGAAAATCTGGCAAAGCTGCCAATTACGATGCTATACAGATGTTACGATGCTATCCTAGGACAGCACTGTGGGGATAGCGTCGTCATGGATTGGTGATAGAGGTAAGAATTTTGGTGTTTAAAGAGTTTATATACGACGCTGAACATGATTACGACGCTATCCTAAGGTAGCGTCGTAGTGTTAGTGTCGTACATGAGGTTTAGAATTGAGATGCTACGACGCTATGCATAGCCTACGACGTTAAACGTGGTTTACGACGTAAGGTTTAGCGTCGTAGTGAGAAGAGATGGTTTTTAAAGAGGAAGAAGTTGCTACGACGCTATACACTAAATTACGACGCTATCCTAGGATAGTGTCGTAGGTGTAGCGTCGTAGGTGGATTTTCTGAAGAGTTAGAAAAAGGGAAAGTTACGACGTTATGCACTAAATTACGACCCTATCCTAGGATAGTGTCGTGGTCATAGCGTCGTAGGTAGATTTTTGTGAAAAATGGAGTTTTTGGGGTCCTACGACCTTAAACAAAAGTTACGACGCTATCAGTGGATAGCTTCGTAGGTCTAGTGCCGTAGGGCAAAATTTTGCTCACATTCTGAAGTAACTACGACGCCAAACTCTGCCCTACGTCGTTATCAGTGGATAGCGTCGTAGGGCGGTTAGCGTCGTAGCTAACTCAGTTTGTGTTGTTGGTTGGGTAATGCAATCTATGCGATTGCAAACCCTGTTTTCAAGTTCATGGTTTAGCGATGCAAGAACAGTAATGGAAAAAAGCAGAAAACAGTAAGCCAAAATGTAGAGAAAACATGGCATAGTAAACTAAAACACACCCATGAACCACAAACCCAAATAAGGGTTTTCAACCATAAAAGATATGCATAAGAACCAAAAATAAGGAAAGAAAACAGAAAACCCATTTGCAAAAGAAAAATAAGATGACCGAATGGTCATTAAACCAAAATAAAGCAAGTAAATCCATGGAATCATTTCCATTTCATGTTTTTGGGACTCTTTAAGGCTTAACTTCCCATTTTTTTCATCAAATGGTTTGATAATACCCATCATTTGGGTATTTCAAACCTAAATAAGAGTTTAACAAAGCTGAAATAAGTATAAAACTGGCTACACTAAACTGAAAGTCTCAAAATAACGCTAATCTATGCAAAAATTTAAACTAAGCTAGATGCATAAATTAAATAATATAAAAAAAAATAAAACTAACTACTCTAACTAACCTACACTGTTCTCAAGAACTCCAGTTGCCTTCAAGTGTGGAATGTATGAAGTGAAGTGACAAGACCTGGGAGTCAACACCTCTATATATAGGCGACAAAACCCTAGTCCCATGGGCCCCAGGCCCTTGAATTTGAATTCTGCAGCTTGGTGCGACGCTATACTTGGCTTCGTCGCTATCTTCATTACGACGCTATGGGTACTGCGTCGTAGTCTTCCATCTCAAAACACTATTTGTCTCCAAATGGACAGCCTACGACGCTATATTCCATTACGTCGCTACACTTGAGTATGACGCTATGCTCGGCGTCGTAGTTCTTCCTTCAAGGTTCTGTCTTCATTTCTGCCTACGACGCTATACATGCTCAGCGTCGTAGTTGTGGCTAGCGTCGTACTTACCTGAAAAATTCAACTTTTTGTGGGTTTTCATTTCTTTTCCCATCTTTTTGCTTCCTTTTTCTTTTCTTTTCTTTTTCTCATGTTTTTGGATTTTTCTAACATAAATGTGTAATAAAATTACATATTTATGCATTTTTCATACCAGCTCAATATTTGTACAGATATGCATAAATCAGTCTAATTCTACTGCTTTCTTATTTAATATAAGACCGTAATGCGATCAAATGCCCATCTCAGACAAGGAAATGAATTGAAAATAATGGACATTTCTGGCCATTATCAATTGGGATCTCCAAAACTTGAAGTAGAGAGTGTTAACTTACTGAATTGATGTATAAGAGCAAGAAGATTCAAAGATAATGGCCATTATAACACAAGATTCGCACCACAACTTACGGGTTTCACTGAAATTCGACAAATAGAGGAAAATCAATTTATAATATAAAAATAAAAAGATTTAGATCTCTAAGATACAAGTTTACAAGGAGGATATCTTACTAACCAAGTGTTGAGAAGAGTTAGAACTCTAGAATGATGAAGGTTGCCAAGCCTACAAAACTCCACAATCCTTAAGATATGCTCACTATGTGGGAGAACTTTGAAGAATAAAATGGGTAGTGAATTTGGCTAATGAGATGGATGAGATTGGTGTGTTTGAAGGCTAGAAACTCCCTCTATTTATAGGCTAAGATTTGAACAATTGAACATGACACATTGTGAGAGTGATTACAACCTCACCAATTATCCAATTAAGTGTGTCTTGAGCAATAATGGTTAGAGTATTTGTATCCACTCATTTGGTCCTTATAGCCTAACAAAGAGGCTATCAATTTGGGAGGCTATTAATTTTGTCCATGATGTTGTATTTTAACATAATGGTTTGCCTATTATTGAGGCTATTAATCTTGGTGGGTTCAAGAGATAATTGATCACCTTTCTTTGCTAGCCATTCATCCAAGACACTTGTTAGTCATGTTGAATTTTCATCTATTTGTTTAGGAAGAAAATTTCTTGCAATTGCTTTTAACCTTATATTTGTGTAAGTAGTGTATCATGAAAATGATTGAAGTATTAGCTTGTTTAGAAAAATCATTATTCATGCCATTATTTAGTGGCATGCATTTATACTCAATGAGTTGGATATGATAATATAATATTTATTTATTTATTTCAAATATTGTATTTATATTAATGTGCTTTCAAAAATATAATAATAATATACTTGCATGGTTTTATTTTATTCACAGCAATACTCAAACCACAAAGTCTTCATGTCATCATTAAATAAAAATTATAATCTATGAATATATTTTCTTATATATAAAAGTTAATTCTCATAGATTCACATAAAAACTCATATTTTTATTTTTATAAAAATTTATTCCATAATGAATATCAAAATACTTAAAATATTCACATACTATTCTCATAATAATTTTCAAGACCAATGTATATATATATATACAAACTTATATATATAATTTAAACAATAGATTTAAAAAATATTTCATAAACTATATAATTCTATTACCCTTGATATTGAAATTCATATTTGTTTTGGAAAAGACAAATTTACATATATAATTTTACAAGTGTTGTTTTGTTGAAAAAATCAATATACTAATTCTTTCAGCAAGTGTTTAAATATTTAATAGAAGTCTACTTAATGAATTAAAATTATTTCGCGTAATTTCTATATTATTACAATCCACCCTCCTTGAGAATCAATTTCGTCCTCGAAGTTTTAATGAAAACTACTACGGCAATCTAATATGCGAAATACAAGATAAAAGTTAATGAGAAAGGTTTTAGGAGATTTCGAACATACCCTATCAAGGTTGTGTCGGGTGGTTACATCCTCCTCCCCTTAAGCCGACAGTTATGTCCCCATAACTTTTTTTGGGTCATTTAAAAAGAGATTGGGGTAGTTTTGCTTCATATCATCCTCTAGTTCCCATGTTGCTTCTTCCGTACCATGATTGGACCAAAGTACTTTAACAATCCGGGTGGTCTTGTTCCTTGTCGTTCTTTCTTTGATGTCGAGTATTTGGATTGGATACTCTTCATAAGTTAGATCTTCTTTGAGTTTAATTACTTCCTGTTGAAGTACATGGGTTGGGTCGTGCACATATTTATTTAACTGTGAAACGTGGAACACATTGTGTATTCGAGATAGTTGTGGCGGTAGGGCTAGTCGATATGCCAGGGTTCCGACTCGTTCCAGAATGTCATAAGGTCCAATATATCGAGGACTCAACTTTCCTCGCTTTCCAAAACGCATCACTCCTTTCATAGGTGATATTTTCAGCATAACTTTATCTCCAATTTGAAATTCTAGGTCTTGTCGCCTAACATCGCATAACTTTTCTATCGATCTTGTGCTGCCTTCATTTTCCCTTGGATCATCTTGATCTGTTGGGCCATGTCTTCAATGAGTTGCGGCCCAACCACAATAGAATTCTCACATTTTTCCCAACATAATGGGTGATAAGAGTAAATATGTTCGTACATTTCGTTAATATTTTAGGTGATTTGGAGTTGATTAAGTGTGAATATGGCTTATTTGTGCATGCTTTGCTTATTTTGTAGGTTTGGAGATGGAGTGGAAACAAGTGAAAAAGTGACTATTTGATACAAATTGGCAGCAAGCAAGAAACACTTTAATCATGGTCATGAGCAATTCTTGTGTGACTAGATGGAAATTAATCCCTAATGGATTTGGGCCCATTTGCTGTGAAGAAAGAAAAATCCTTGCTTGGACAATTAAGGAGGAGAAGTGTAACACCCCGGTTTTTGGTCACCCAGGTCGGGGTGTCACCGCCACACCTCCCTAGCAAGACACGGTTTCTCCGAGCTTGCTAAAGAGATGCAAGGCTATGGTTTTTCAGAATTTAAATCATTCAAACAGCCCATTCATATATAATTTTAAAAAAATGTACCAAAGTTGCAGCGGAAAGTATTAATTACATATGTATAATGCAGTGGAATTTAAAATTGGGCCAACACGGCTAAAATACGGGTTAACCAGGCCCGTTCATGCAATTCATAGCCAAGACTAGAATAATAAAAGAAAATAATATTTCCCCGAATATCCCATGCATGCATATGATGATGAATATTCTTCATGCTCTGTAGGAAAAAGAAAGAAATGGTTTTGGTCAGCACAACGTGCTGAGTAAGTTAACACATACATGATTATGGGGTTTCAAAGCCATTAATTAAATTTAAGGAAAACATGTGCATAACACCCCATAACTTGATTCATTTATCAAATAATAATTTTAAAGGCATAATTCACAGGATATGGACTCCATAAAATCATAAATATAGCTTGCCAAGTAAAATAATTGTAGGACATAATTTAAGAGCATAATTTAAATAAGGGAAAGAAAACATTCAAGTCTTTTAAATTTTCCCATTAATCCCTAGCCGAGTATCAAGATTTTATTTGTAGTTAAGTTTCTCTCGCCGTTTTGGCACAGTTTCTCATGTTCAACACCATCGTCCAATCAGGCACGATGTGCAAAGCTAGGAGGGCACCCTGCAGAGCACTCACCCCCTACGTAGATTACTCTCGTCCGTTTAGGCACGAAGCAAAAAGCTAGAGGGGCACCCGATGGAGCACTCACCCCCTACATAGGTAACTCTCGTCCGTTCAGGCACGAAGCAAAGTGCTAGAGGGGCACCTGATGGAGCACTCACCCTCTACGTAGAAAGCTCAAACTAGTCATAACGGGATTTCGAAAATGTTTGTTTATGTATTTCATTTCAAAGGAGTTTCCACTCATTTAAACCTTAAAGGCCAATTTCTCAAATTTAGTAAGTTTCTCAAAATATACTATTTCAGGACGCTACTTGCTCCGATATCATTTAAAAATCCTTTCCAACAAGAATTCCAAGATTTGACTCCGGTAACCGCTGTTTACTCTAAAATTTATTTAAAATCAGATTCAAGTCCAAAAGTTCTGAAAATTTACCACTGACTCGGAAACACCGAGATGAACAACTTTTGTGTTTTACATTTTTCAATCCGAGATACCGAAATAGGTCAAAAATATCGATTTTCGTAGCAACATTAATCTGTCCGAATCTACCTTACAGCAGTTCAAGATTTTCAAGATCTACCATAGCAAATCAACTCTAAACTTAACGAAATTTTACAGAGACCTTCTTAAGACATTTGTCTACAACTTTCATATTCGGCTAAAGATCGAAATCGGCTTAAAACTAATGTCAAAAGTGCCTACAAGTTCAGACCTAAGTTCTGTCAAGAAATTCAAGATTTAAATTAAAACAGTCCGGTTCCAGGCCGATTTCAGATATCAAAACATCACTAAAAATTCTGAAAATTTTACAGGAGATAGATCTAAGCCTTAGGAATGTTTCTCGTTTTTTAAGTTTTCTCGTTTGAAGATTTTAAAGGTTCGGAAAAATTGGACAAAATCGCTGCGCCGGTAGAAATTACGTGTTGACAGATTTTCAAAAGTTTTGATTAAGGTTTTAGGTTAAGTGTTTTAATTACTCCCAAAACCAAGTAAGTGTCAACTACAGCTTCGTAGTCGTCCGGGATCGTCGATTTCGGAGGCGTGGCTTCCAGTCCACCGTTTATCTCCTTGGTTCGTCGAGTTCTTCGTTCTCGATCCGGATCGGGGGTTTAGAATAGAAAAAAGTCGAATTAGGATTCATTTTCGAATCAAGGATGGAAAATAATGAACAAGAACAGATCGGATCTTACCCCGACGATCGAAGACTCCCATTTTTCGTCCAAATCAGTCCCTTTGTTCGATTTTGTGCCTCCGACGACTTCCGGATCTAGGGTTTTATGTATAGAGAGTATCGTAGGGTTTTTGAAAAATGTTCGGGGCTTCCAAGAGGTGCTATTTATAGATAGGCATGACCTAGGGACGTCCAAGGTCGGCCTTGGTGAGTCTTGAGCCGCAAGGTGTTCAACCGAAGTCGGAAAATCCGGATTCGGACGAGTGAATCTCGCAACGGGCGATTCGGCCTGCTGGCGTGCACTTGGCGCGGTATTCCCCTTAGGGGCGCACGGCCACCGCGCGGCCTTGGTCCAGGCTGCGGTCTGGGCCGGGTCGTGCGATCCGTCGGGTCTTTCCTCCTCTCTTTCGAAATTCTATCCCTCTATGTTCTCGGATTCGGATTTCCGGGACATTTTCGGGCTCCGATTTCCTATCTTAATTTTATTCGGATCTAAATTTACATTTGGACTCGAGTTATTGAGTCCATCGGTGTTGGGTTTCCGTGTAACCATTTTTTCGATTTAATTGTCTTCGGCTTCCCGGGTTCTCGGAATTTTGATTCCTTTTTAATTTAAATCTCATTTCTCATTTCCTTATCTTTATTTATTTATTTGCTGAATTTAATAATTTATTGTATTTATTTTATGTTGGAAAATCCTCGGGTATTACAAGAAGTCAATTAAGGAAAGAAAATCAAAAGAAGAGAAGGAAGGAGATTGGAGAATAAAAAATTGGAATGGGGACATAATACAAAGACGTACAGGAGACAATGGGAGAGGGGAATTCTGGGAGGCAGACGTTGACCCAAGCAAGGAGGAGAAGAAGTGATTCAATCCTTTCGAAGCCGATGGTTGTAATTTGTTTTTCATTCTTCTTTCCTATGACTATGGAGTAGATTCACCTTTCTACTTCTAGGTTTTGATTTGACTTGGTACTTGGATTTGGGAGATTGTTGATACTCTTGGTGGATTTTTATTCCGTTGGTATTTATGCAATTTCTATGTTTATCGTTGCAATTGTTGAGTTGAATGAATATTTTGGTACCGATATTTTATTTGGCTTGATGATTGGTAGTCAATTTGAATAGGATACCCGTAATTGTATTTCTATTTGAATAGGTGACAATTGGGTTGATTAGTTCCTTCCCAAGGAATTGCATAATCGACATTAATCTACACATCGTATGTGTAGATTACTCGAATTGGGTTTTTCTAGTTTATAATGCAATTGGGCAATTAAATCCTACGGTCGTACCTAGGATTATTGTACCCAATTAGGGATAACTAACGGTCGTACCTTAGTTATCTAATCGGTAAGAAAAAATTGGTTGCCTAAGCGGACCTGGTAACTATAACTAATTTATCAATGGTGTGTAAATTCAATCTTTATTAAATCGATGATCTAATTCAAGTACCAATCTCAAATCATTCCTAGGACTAGGCTTTTTATTCATAGTTAATCTCAATCTTTGTCTTCAGTTTTATTATTTGCTTTGTTTACTCGTCTTTATTATCTCATTAGGTTTATGGATCATTCAAATCAACCCCCCTCCCCAAACTTTATTTTCATTTTTATAATACACTAGAATTATACATCACAGTCCCTATGGAGACGATACCTTGTGCTGTACTACATTATTTGTGTTTGCAGAAACAGGATAAATATTTGATTGGCCGGTCGACCGAAGGGATTACCAAAAAGGTCCCCAAGTTCCAAAGCCTAAAGGGATTACCAAAAAGAGTAACGGCAAAGACAAACAACTGCAAAAGGAGGCTCCCCAGTTACGTATTGGCATTAGCGCACCATCTACCTCATCCGATGGGCTTAGGTCAAGACGTAGTGCCACTCAAATTGCTGATTCATCTACAGTTGGGGGACATCTAGAGTTTGATAATCCTGCCCATGAAGCTCAATATGTCAAAAGTTTAAGTGATGGTAGGAAAATCATACCGGGTAAAATCTTTCACCAACCCACTTTAGAGAAGCTGCACATTGTTGATGAGGTAAACCGGTATCTCTCTAATGTTGGTTGGACCAAATTTGCCTCTATTGATGCACCTGCAATAACTGAGCTGACTCATGAATTTTACGCTACATTTGCCTTTTACTTGCCTGAGACATATGATCTCAATACCCCTAATGTTATCAACTTTCGGTTAATGGGGAAAATGTTTCATTTTTCTCTCACTGAGTTTAATGTTGCATTGGGAGTTATTTCAAAGGCGGACGTTAGTAGTGCGTCATATTTTGGTAGTGTGTGTGATTTTCCAGATCTATTTACTTACTATATTGTTGATTTTTGGAATCAAGTAATTGGGCATACTGGGATTCCTGTGGGTTATAATCCCCATAGGGCTCACTCAAGTCAAATCCGATCGCCAATTTTAAGGCTCATGCATTACCTTCTCCATTTTTGGCAATAAGGACGGAGCAAGTTTGGTGGGTAAAGCTGAGCTCTTAATGTTGTGGGGCATGTGCAAGGGCCACCACATTAATCTTGCTTTTTGGCTAGCCGAGCGCTTTGCCAAAGTTTTGCCAACATAGGGCTGGAATCTTATACATGGGACATATATTACACCGCTAGCTCTTAATTTAGGTTGATCTCAGATGTTTCTGTTGAGGCTCTTACTAATCTTTCTCTTCACAGGGCTTGCACTCTCATTCCCATGGACTTCACAGCCTTGAAAGCCATGCAAATCTTCTCTTACCGAGGTGATGTTTGCTACTTTGGTGACACCGTTATCCCTACTACTGCTGCTGGCCCATCTGTTGCTGCTGGCCCCTCTGCCGCACCTGTTGTTGCTGATCCTTCTTCACCTACCATATCCTCCGATGATGTTGAGCTTCATGGACCTCCTGCCAGCTACTTTAAAGTGCGGTTTGATCAGCTGTCCCAAGAACTTGCTCTTCAAAAGCAAGCTCATGACTCCTTCCGCACTGAAGTCACCAGCTCACTTGCCTCTCTCCATCATGCTCTTTGGTCATTCTTCCAGCATTCAGGCTTCACTCCACCACCACCTCCGGCTCGCCAGTGAGTCATGGCATCGATTCCCCCATGGACTTTCAGGGAAGTTTCTCTCTTTCTATCATTTGTTTTACATTGGGGACAATGTTTAATTCAAGTGTGGGGGGAGTAGAATTTATTTTGCAATTTTTATGCTTATATTTTTGCTTGCCCTTTTGTGTGCTCTGTTTCCTGATTGGGAGTCTAGGATTTATATTGATAGGATCACCTGGCATGACTGATGATTTCTGGTATTGAGTATGTTGAGCCAACTGAAAAATTAACCCGGTGAGATCTGAGCCTTAAATTTTCTTTGATGTGTGCATATGTGGTGTTCGTTTTGACATTCTAGTACTTGCTTCATTATACATGTTGAGCTTGCATCAATTCAGTTCAGTGTGTTGAAAATGATAAGGGCACTAGGATTACCCCTTTTGGCCTATATTTTCCCACCTCCTTTTATTTATCCCCTAGTGAGCCAATTTTGAGCCTTATTGACATATCCTATTTTTCTTGAATTTATGTTTCGTCCCCATGAACCATTAGCCTTTTTCTTGTTTTAGCCATATATTTTCTTTGCACCCTTGGGAGTTTGAGAAATTGTTTATGAATCTTCACATGAAAAATTCTCTTAATGTTGCAACTTTGAAGATGGGAATTTTGGTTTGATAGAATGCTATTGAAAGTGTGCGGAAGTGATTTCGTCAGTGAGGAAATTGTGTAATGAGAGCAAGAAAGAATCTTGATGTCTCTTTTTGTAGTACTGTTTTTGTTGAGAGTTGAGCAACCCCATAAGAAAAAAAAAGAAAAGAAAAAAAAAGCCCTTAGAAAAAACAAAGAGAAAAGGGCAGTGGACGTAAGTAGCTTGGCAAGCGTTCCTCTGACCTTAGGGTCATGAATCACAGAGTTGAAGTTCCGTCTACAATTTTTAGACAGTGGAATTCCTCTAATAAACTTAAACCAAGCTATTGAAAACCACGGGAAAAAAAATGAAAAAAAAAAAGAAAAAGAAAAAGAAAAAGAAAAGGGGTTGTTGCAAAAAGGAAAAAGCAATTAGAAAGAAAGGATTGAGAGGGGAGAAAGAGCTACATGTGTTTCTCTTATATATTTTTGTAGCATGGTTTGGATTTGATGGTTTAGATTTCGATTCATTGCAACAAGTTTGAATTGTAGTGTGATTTTTTGTATATGGTTTCTCAACTCCCATTAGCCATTCATCCCTTTTTCCTACCCCTGGCCATGGCCCCGTTATAACCTAAATAAAAGACCCTTTGATTTGATGCATTGGATATGAATACTATAAACATGGGAGATGTGATTTTGAAGCAAGCCTATGGGATTGTCTCTTTGATTCATCACTTGAGAGTTCTATTACCTATACACTTTTGAGAGAGAGTGCATACACTTTATCGTGGTGAGGTTGGTTAGGCTTGGTGTATTTCATGTTGGAAAGACTTGGTTATGTTGGGTGAGACTATTGATGTTGAATCTTGGTTCTTCCTTTTAGTTTTTGGACTCATGCTCGAGGGCAAGCAAGATTTAAGTGTGGGGGAATTTGATAAGAGTAAATATGTTCGTACATTTTGTTAATAGTTTAGGTGGTTTGCAGTTGATTAAGTGTGAATATGGCTTATTTGTGCATGCTTTGCTTATTTTGTAGGTTTGGAGATGATGGAGTGGAAACAAGTGAAAAAGTGACTATTTGATACAAATTGGCAGCAAGCAAGGAACACTTTAATCATGGTCATGAGTAATTCTTGTGTGACTAGATGGAAATTAATCCCTAATGGATTTGGGGCCATTTGCTGTGAAGAAAGAAAAATCCTTGCTTGGACAATTGAGGAGGAGAAGTCAATTAAGGAAAGAAAATCAAAAGAAGAGAAGGAAGGAGATTGGAGAATAAAAAATTGGAATGGGGACATAAGACAAAGACGTACAGGAGACAATGGGAGAGGGGAATTCTGGGAGGCAGACGTTGACCCAAGCAAGGAGGAGAAGAAGTGATTCAATCCTTTCGAAGCCGATGGTTGTAATTTGTTTTTCCTTCTTCTTTCCTATGACTATGGAGTAGATTCACCTTTCTAGTTCTAGGTTTTGATTTGACTTGGTAATTGGATTTGGGAGATTGTTGATACTCTTTGTGGATTTTTATTCCGTTGGTATTTATGCAATTTCTATGTTTATCGTTGCAATTGTTGAATTGAATGAATATTTTGGTACCGATATTTTATTTGGCTTGATGATTGGTAGTCAATTTGAATAGGATACCCGTAATTGTATTTCTATTTGAATAGGTGACAATTGGGTTGATTAGTTCCTTCCCAAGGACTTGCATAATCGACATTAATCTACACATTGTATGTGTAGATTACTCGAATTGGGTTTTTCTAGTTTATAATGCAATTGGGCAATTAAATCCTACGGTCGTACCTAGGATTATTGTACCCAATTAGGGATAACTAACGGTCGTACCTTTGTTAACTAATCGGTAAGGAAAATTTGGTTACCCAAGCGGACCTGGTAACTATAACTAATTTATCAATGGTGTGTAAATTCAATCTTTATTAAATCGATGATCTAATTCAAGTACCAATCCCAAATCATTCCTAGGACGAGGCTTTTTATTCATAGTTAATCTCAATCTTTGTCTTCAGTTTTATTATTTGCTTTGTTTACTCGTCTTTATTATCTCATTAGGTTTATAGATCATTCAAATCAAAACCCCCCCAAACTTTATTTTCATTTTTATAATACACTAGAATTATACATCACAGTCCCTGTGGAGACGATACCTTGTGCTGTACTACATTATTTGTGTTTACAGAAACAGGATAAATATTTCATTGGCCGTGCGACCGACCAGCTTCGGCACTTGCGTCCATAGAGTGCCTCAAATGGTGCCATGCCTATACTAGCATGATAGCTGTTATTGTAAGAGAACTCTATCAAAGATTGATGGTTTTCCCAACTTCCTTTAAATTCAAGAACGCATGCTCTCAGCATGTCCTCCAGTGTTTGGATTGTCCTTTCCGTTTGTCCATCAGTCATCGGGTGAAAAGTGGTGCTTATTTTAATTTGGGTACCAAGAGTTTCTTGCAGCTTGGTCCAAAAAGGAGAAACAAATCTGCTGTCTCTATCGGAGATTATATCATGTGGTACTCCATGTCGTCGAACTACATTATTGATATATGCTCTTGCTAGTTGATCCATAGACCATGCGTCCTTCATTGGTATGAAGATAGCAATCTTTGTCAATCTATCAACAATTACCCATATTTTATTCATTCCTTTTGGTGATCATGGTAGTCCTGAAACAAAATCCATTGATATACTATCCCATTTCCAACTTGGGATTTCCAATGGTTTCATGAGTCCTAAGGGCTTTTGACGTACTACTTTAACCTTCTGACAGGTTAAACATCTAGCCACAAACTCAACTACCTAATTCTTCATTCTTGGCCACCAATAAACCTTGTTTAAATCTTTATAAAGCTTATCACCCCCTGGATGTACTCAATACGAGGTGTTGTGGCCTTCTTCCATTAATCTTCGTTTTAGCTCTCCGCATTTATGCGGTACGCACCATCTCCCTTTAAAGCGAATACTTCCATCCTCATGGATTGCAAAACCAATTGCTTTTCCTTTAGCAACCTTCTTCTTGATCCTTTCAAGCTTTATGTCGCCTGGTTGAGCGTTGCGTATTTCATCAAATACCGTAGATTCAATGGTCATAGCATTAATGACATTTTCCATAGTTCCATAATGAACTAGCTCCGAGTCTACCTTGACCAAGTCCATATACAGTTCCGAAGGTAAGATAAGAGTATTTGCCACGTGTCGAGTCTTGCGGCTCAACGCATCTGCGACCACGTTAGCTTTCCCTTCATGGTAGGCGATGTCCAAATTATAATCCCTGATCAACTCTAACCATCTACGTTGCCTCATGTTTAACTCCTTCTAAGTAAATATGTACTTAAGGCTCTTGTGGTCGGTGAATATCCGACATGTTTGTCCGTACAAGTAATGTCGCCAAATCTTTAACACGAACACTACCGCTGCTAATTCTTGGTCGTGCGTCGGACAATTCTCCTCATGAGGCTTCAATTGTCGTGATGCATATGCAATGACTTGCTGTTGTTGCATTAAAACACACCCTAGCCCCTCTTTTGAAGCCTTACTATACACTTCAAAATCTCCATTCTCTGTTGGCAATGTTAAAATTGGTGTTGTTGTGAGGCGTTTCTTTAACTCTTGAAATGATGATTCACACTTTTCTGTCCATTCATACTTCAAGCCTTTCTTCAAAAGTTGAGTCAGAGGTCGTGCAACTTTGTAAAAGTCCTTGACGAACCTCCTGTAATATCCAGCCAGTCCAAGAAAACTTCTCACTTCTGTTTGATTAGTAGGTGTAGGCCACTCGGTGATTGCTGATATTTTTGCTGGGTCAACAGAAACTCCATCAGCTGATACAGCATGGCCTAAAATTGCTACTTTTTCTAACCAAAAGTCACACTTGGACAACTTGGCATAGAGTTGGTGTTTCCTTAATGTCTCTAGCACCTGATGCAAGTGTTGCTCATGCTCTTCATTGCTCTTTTAATAGATCAAGATGTCGTCGATGAAAATGACTACACATTTATCTAAAAATTCTCGAAACACATCATTCATGAGATTCATGAATACTGCTGGGGCATTTGTTAGCCCAAATGACATCACTGTAAATTCGTAATGTCCATAACGTGTCCTGAACGCAGTTTTCGGAATATCCTTTTCAGCGATTCACAGTTGATGATAACCGGATCGCAAATCTATCTTGAAGAATAACGTTGCACCTTTAAGTTGATCGAAAAGGTCATCAATCCTAGGTAACGGGTATTTGTTTTTAACCGTTACCTGATTTAAACCTCTATAATCGATACAAAGACGTAACCCTCCATCTTTCTTCTTGACGAATAAGACTGGTGCTCCCCACGGTGATGTGCTAGGTCGTATATACCCCTTTTGTAATAATTCCTCAAGTTACTCCTTGAGTTCATTCATTTCTAGTGTTGCCATGCAATAAGGAGCTTTTGATACAGGTTCTGTTCCGGGAAGTAGATCGATTGTAAACTCGACTTCATGTTCTGGAGGCATTCCAGGAATTTCTTCTGGGAATACATCTGGATACTCCCTCACTATTATTCTCCTTTAACTTGAGGTTATGGATATAGGATGCATAAAGCATATATCCTTTCTGCATAAGACTATAAAATTTTAAGGCATTTACTACCTTAGTCTTACGTTTGCGGAGTTGGACATAGTAGTTGACCTTTTTGCCTTTAGTCTAAGACAGTGTAATTTTGTGTTTCTGACACTCAATTACCGCTTTATATTGGGTATGCCAATCCATTGCCAATATAATATCAAAATCTTTAAGGTCAAATTCTACTAAGTTTGCATAGAACTCAAGGTTCTTAATGACTATAGGAATCGCATCGTATCATTTGTTGCACGATACAATTTTTCCCGAAGGCAACTGAATTCCAAAGTTAATCATTTTTGGTTTTGGCATCTCTAATTCAGGCAAGATTCTAGAAGAGATAAACAAACAACTTGCTCCAGAATCAAATAAAACCTTAACAGGCACACTTAAAGCCGTAAATGTACCCGCTATCACATCCCGTTGAGTTGAAAGATCTGCCTGATTAATAACATTGAGCCGCCCTATAGGTGCTCCATGGTTCCCTTGTTTGTTTCTATTTTGTTGAGGCCTCTATCCTTGATTATTTCCATTTCGCACATCCTGATTATTTGGCTGGGTGGGGATATTGATAAGGTCATCTCTTTTTGTAATATTTTCAATGCGGGTCTTACACTCCTTCCTCATATGACCTTCTCGGCCACATCTATAACATGTACCCGGCTTGGGGCATCCTCTAGCCAAGTGGGGCTTGTTGCATTTTGGGCATTGTGGTATGTACCCTTCATGGTTTCTAGTACCATTGTTGCCCCCTCCTTTGTTTCCCTGGACGGGTCGATTCTGCCCACCTCGAATATTGCCTTTATTGTTGCTGAGATGGTTGTTGTTGTTGTTGCTTCCTCGGTTGTCCCGAATCCTCTTGTCCTGTCTTTGGAACCCGCGGCTAGGCTCCCCGGCTTTTCTCTTCATCTGTTGTACACAAGAAACTACGACAGCTCGATCGTAGATCGCTTGGAGGGTAGGATGCTGAACTCCAGCCACCACTTCTCTAATGGAGAGGCTTAATTCCATTTTGAACTTCTGTGCCTTCTCGGCATCGGTGGAGACTAACTTAGGAGCAAATCTGACTAACTCCTTGAATCTGACATAGTATTCTTGTACAGATTGTGCTCCTTGTCGTAACGATAGAAACTCTTCATACATTGCTGCTTTGGTACTCATCGGGTAAAACCTTTCTCTTAGAGCATCTGTAAAGTTTTCCCATGTATACTCCTCATGATCATCTAGCTCTCTCTTCTGTAACTGCCACCAGTCATCTGCGTCTCCTCCTAAAAAGTACGAGGCTACAGTAATCTTCTGCTCATCTGGGCAACGAGTCGCCTCGAGTAGCTTGTTGAAACTTTTTATCCAATCCTCCAATTTAGTAGGGTCCTCCTGTCCATCATAACGAGGTGGTCTGTATTGGTTCACCACTGCTAGGTGATTGAGCTGGGCTTGAGGTGGTGGCACAGCTGCTGTGGCTTGATTAATTTGACCCTGACCCAAGGCAATGACCATTTGCTCAATGATCCTTAGGCGATCATTGTCAAGGGAGTTTGGCGTGTTTCGATTCTGACGGGTTTGGTTGTTGGGTGCTCCCTGATTAGGAGGTAGCATGTTGTGTCCAACACCCTGATTGTTGGTGATGTCAGGGTGATATATGTTGTGTGCAGGTGGTACAACTTGTTGATTGGATACACCCTGTGCTGCTGGCACTTCGTGGTTAGTGATGTTCGGATTTTGGTGTGGCTCCATGTTGTTGAGGGCATTAACACTTCGGAGGGTTTTTCTAGTCCTTGCACTGGGTGCCATTCTGCTAAGGACGGTTAAGCAAGAGTGAGTTCAAGTCTAAGGGATGGTTATGTCCTAAAACTCGTTAGGTCATAGTATAAGTATGAGTTAACGCAGAAATGTCTAAGTTAGGAGTATGAACTTATTTATAGAGAGATTAACCAGAAGGAATGAAATAACAAGCTTGATTTCATAAATCTAGAAAATATTACAAGATAGAGAATTTAAAAAGAGCACTTATGATAGGTCAACTGACTTAGTATATCATAACAATTTTTTTTTTTAAATGATGCATGCTCATGAATGCATATGTCCCCACCCCAAAAATAATTTCTAAGTTTCAAAATTTAACATAGCCCATATGGGCCTTCGAAATATATTTTGCATATTTCTTTCTCAAAATGGACTTTTTTTTTTAAAAAAAAAATTAAAATCCATAAACCGGAGTTAAACTGTCGCATCCCTTAGTCAAGCTCACCTTGTTGCTAACTTAACCAAGAAAAGCTAAGATTAGAGGGTACCGCCTCCGAAGTAATTTGCCAACTAGTTAAAATATATAGCTACAGAGTCGCATTCCCAGGAAAGACTGATAGAGCCACCGGCTGACGGGCAATCTTTAAAAACCAGACTCTTAGACAGAATCACCTCACGTAGCTCTATATTTAACAGTTTACAAATACTTAGAGTTTAAAAATATGCTCTGATACCACTTTGTAACACCCCGAAATTCATCCTCATAAGGTTTCAGAATGTTACCGCCACACTTGTCAGTCAGGCTCGCCCTTTGGCTAACTTAATTGACAAGTGCTATGGCTAAATATAAATTTTTGTAGTATGAACTTTAAAAATAATTGCCAATTTTATAAAATATAGACATAAGAAAATTTAAAGTACTTAATAACAGAGTCATTGTTCTTTCTCACGCGGAAGCATAAACTAAAGGCAATATATAGGACATTAATATTTAAAAGTACGTGGTTCCTTAAAGCAACAATCTTTTGATGAAAGGTAATCCCATCCCCAAATGTTCATGTCATGAGATGCAGTTCATATGTCAGCTCCAATATCTGTAAAAAGATAACGCAATAACTTTTTATCAGTACCACGGTACTGAGTAAGTCAACCCGCTCCACATTAAGAAGTGGGTTTTAAAATAATGGTTAACACTCATAAAAAAAATAATAATAATAATTTTCACTTGGGTAACCCATCATGGATACACCCAAGAGTATAGACTCATACATGCAATAACGCCGTTTTGGCACAATTTATCAACAATGCCGTCTTGGCATATTTAGAGGGGGAGGCCCCGCAAGACACATCCCTAGTGCATTAGCCCTCTATCAAGTATGTCATCTTACTCATGTTAATAGTGCACAATGGATTTAAAAGTGTTTTTCACAATTTTCCACATAATATCATCTTTAAAAGAGTTTTCAACAATATCAAGGGAGTAACCTCATTACGAGGGCATTCAATAATGCCAAATATCATTTCAACATTTAACTTCCAATTTCTCATAAATATGAAAATATCATTTCATGGATCTCAAAATCCAACAATTTCTCATTTGGACCAAAAATCAAGTCCAGCGTCGCAGTTTACGCCAAGTCAGTTTAAAAATTCATATGAAAGGCGATTGCTATTAATTTTAAACTGTAGATACTCAACACATAGTTGAACAAGTTTCATGTTTAACACTTTTCAAAATAAGGTATGGAAACAATTCAAAAATCGAGTTCTTTTCAGAACATGTATTCTGCCATAAATTCAATGGTGACTCTATAATTTTCAACAGGTTTTAAAAATAGTAATTCGCGACCAAAAATTCTGAAATTTTACCACAAGGTAGATAACACATAGATAAATATTTTTCATGAATAAACCATTTGGGTTTGAAACACTTAAGACCTTCAAAAACGAGGATTTCAGAAACACTATCATTTCTTAGATTTCAACAAAAAGGGATTTCGACCTTTGATAAAGCGGATCCCATAAATTTTTAATATGAGTACTAAAAATTATAAAATTTTCTAGAAAGATACTCAACTCAATAAGGAACATGTTTTATGAAGGAACCTTTGAGGGATAATGAACCAAAATAGTTTAACAAGATGGATCTTTACGTAAACGAAAAACTGACAGATTTTTGTATAATGGGGAAATTCTAAGTTTGTACTCTTAAACATGGATTGGGATCTCCAAAACTTGAAGTAGAGAGTGTTAACTTACTGAATTGATGTATAAGAGCAAGAAGATTCAAAGATAATGGCCGTTATAACACAAGATTCGCACCACAAATTACGGGTTTCACTGAAATTCGACAAATAGAGGAAAATCAATTTATAATATAAAAATAAAAGATTTAGATCTCTAAGATACAAGTTTACAAGGAGGATATCTTACTAACCAAGTGTTGAGAAGAGTTAGAACTCTAGAATGATGAAGGTTGCCAAGCCTACAAAACTCCACAATCCTTAAGATATGCTCACTATGTGGGAGAACTTTGAAGAATAAAATGGGTAGTGAATTCGGCTAATCAGATGGATGAGATTGGTGTGTTTGAAGGCTAGAAACTCCCTCTATTTATAGGCTAAGATTTAAACAATTGAACATGAAACATTGGGAGAGTGATTACAACCTCACCAATCATCCAATTAAGTATGTCTTGAGCAATAATGGTTAGAGTATTTGTATCCACTCATTTGGTTCTTATAGCCTAACAAAGAGACTATTAATTTCGGAGGCTATTAATTTTGTCCATCATGTTGTCTATTAACATAATGGTTTGCCTATTATGGAGGCTATTAATCTTGGTGGGTTCAAGAGATAATTGATCACCTTTCTTTGCTAGCCATTCATCCAAGACACTTGTTAATCATGTTGATTTTTCATCTATTTGTTTAGGAAGAAAATTTCTTGCAATTGTTTTTAACCTTATATTTGTGTAAGTAGTGTATCATGAAAATGATTGAAGTATTAGCTTGTCTAGAAAAATTATTTTTCTTGCCATTATTTAGTGGCATGCATTTATACTCAATGAGTTGGATATGATAATATAATATTTATTTATTTATTTCAAGTATTGTATTTATATTAACGTGCTTTCAAAAAGATAATAATAATATACTTGCATGGTTTTATTTTATTCACAGCAATACTCAAACCACAAAGTCTTCATGTCATCATTAAATAAAAATTATAATCTATGAATATATTTTCTTATGTATAAAAGTTAATTCTCATAGATTCACACAAAAAACTCACATTTTTATTTTTATAAAAATTTATTCCATAATGAATATCAAAATACTTAAAATATTCACATACTATCCCCATAATAATTTTCAAGACCAATGTATATATATATAAAAACTTATATATATAATTTAAACAATAGATTTAAAAAAATATTCCATAAACTATATATTTCTATTACCCTTGATATTGAAATTCATATTGCTTTTGGAAAAGACAAATTTACATATATAATTTTACAAGTGTTGTTTTGTAGAAAAAATCAATATACTAATTCTTTAAGCAAGTGTTTAAATATTTAATAAAAGTCTACTTAATGAATTAAAATTATTTCGGGTAATTTCTATATTATTACAATCCACCCTCCTTGAGAATCAACTTCATCCTCGAAGTTTTAATGAAAACTACTATGGCAATCTAATATGCAGAATACAAGATAAAAGTTAATGAGAAAGGTTTTAGGAGATTTCGAACATACCCGATCAAGGTTGTGTCGGGTGGTTACATCCTCCTCCCCTTAAGCCGACAGTTATGTCCCCATAACTGTTTTTGGGTCATTTAAAAATAGATTGGGGTAGCGTTGCTTCATATCATCCTCTAGTTCCCATGTTGCTTCTTCCGTACCATGATTGGACCAAAGTACTTTAACAATCCGGGTGGTCTTATTCCTTGTCGTTCTTTCTTTGATGTCGAGTATTTGGATTGGATACTCTTCATAAGTTAGATCTTCTTTGAGTTCAATTACTTCCTGTTGAAGTACATGGGTTGGGTCGTGCACATATTTATTTAACTGTGAAACGTGGAACACATTGGGTATTCGAGATAGTTGTGGCGGTAGGGCTAGTCTATATGCCAGGGTTCCGACTCGTTCCAGAATGTCATAAGGTCTAATATATCGAGGACTCAACTTTCCTCGCTTTCCAAAACGCATCACTCCTTTCATAGGTGATATTTTCAGCATAACTTTATCTCCAATTTCAAATTCTAGGTCTTGTCGCCTAACATCGGCATAACTTTTCTGTCGATCTTGTGCTACCTTCATTTTCCCTTGGATCATCTTGATCTGTTGGGCCATGTCTTCAATGAGTTGCGGCCCAACCACAATAGAATTCTCACATTTTTCCCAACATAATGGGTGATAAGAGTAAATATGTTCGTACATTTTGTTAATATTTTAGGTGATTTGGAGTTGATTAAGTGTGAATATGGCTTATTTGTGCATGCTTTGCTTATTTTGTAGGTTTGGAGATGATGGAGTGGAAACAAGTGAAAAAGTGACTATTTGATACAAATATGCAGCAAGCAAGGAACACTTTAATCATGGTCATGAGCAATTCTTGTGTGACTAGATGGAAATTAATCTCTAATGGATTTGGGCCCATTTGCTGTGAAGAAAGAAAAATCCTTGCTTGGACCATTAAGGAAGAGAAGTCAATTAAGGAAAGATAATCAAAAGAAGAGAAGGAAGGAGATTGGAGAATAAAAAATTGGAATGGGGACATAAGACAAAGACGTACAGGAGACAATGGGAGAGGGGAATTCTGGGAGGCAGACGTTGACTCAAGCAAGGAGGAGAAGAAGTGATTCAATCCTTTCGAAGCCGATGGTTGTAATTTGTTTTTCCTTCTTCTTTCCTATGACTATGGAGTAGATTCACCTATCTAGTTCTAAGTTTTAATTTGACTTGGTACTTGGATTTGGGAGATTGTTGATACTCTTTGTGGATTTTTATTCTGTTGGTATTTATGCAATTTCTATGTTTATCGTTGCAATTGTTGAGTTGAATGAATATTTTGGTACCGATATTTTATTTGGCTTGATGATTGGTAGTCAATTTGAATAGGATACTCGTAATTGTATTTCTATTTGAATAGGTGACAATTGGGTTGATTAGTTCCTTCCCAAGGAATTGCATAATCGACATTAATCTACACATCGTATGTGTAGATTACTCGAATTGGGTTTTCTAGTTTATAATGCAATTGGGCAATTAAATCCTACGGTCGTTCCTAGGATTATTGTACCCAATTAGGGATAACTAACGGTCGTACCTTAGTTATCTAATCGGTAAGGAAAAATTGGTTGCCTAAGCGGACCTGGTATGTAAATTCAATCTTTATTAAATCGATGATCTAATTCAAATACGAATCCCAAATCATTCCTAGGACTAGGCTTTTTATTCATAGTTAATCTCAATCTTTGTCTTCAGCTTTATTATTTGCTTTGTTTACTCGTCTTTATTATCTCATTTGGTTTATAGATCATTCAAATCAACCCCCCCCCAAACTTTATTTTCATTTTTATATTACACTACAATTATACATCACAGTCCCTGTGGAGACGATACCTTGTGATGTACTACATTATTTGTGTTTGTAGAAACAGGATAAATATTTGATTGGCCGTGCGACCGACCAATTTTCGGCGCCGTTGCCGGGGACTCGTATTTGAAATTCTTTTGTGTTATTTTATTTTATTTTATTTTTGTTTTTGTTTACTTACTCTAGTTTTTTTTTTCCTTGTTTATGTCGTTTTCCTCCTCTACAAGTGAACTGTTATTTGATCCAGAAATAGAGAAGACTGCGCGTAGGCTAAGGAAAGAGGCATGAATAAGAAAAAGTTTGAAGCTACTACATCATCCCCTGGTTTACCTTTGGTGATCGAGTTAGCCCATTCTCCTAGCTCCAACGCAGAATCAAGTGAAACTGAATCTGAGAAAGAGCAAGAGTTGGAGATGGCTGAGGCTCAGAGAACTTTGAGAGAATTAGCTGCACCCGACTTGACCCAACAACCCTTATGCATTACTTCTCCTACTATCGATGTTGATACACCATTTGAGCTTAAATCTGGATTGATTCACTTACTTCCTCATTTTAATGGTATTTCAGGTGAGGAGCCTCATAAGCACCTCCAGGAGTTCGATGTTGTGTGTTCAAGCATAAAGCCAGACGGTGTAACAGATGAGCAGAGCATTCCCCTTTTCTTTAATAGGACTTGCAAAGGATTGGCTTTATTATCTTCCAGCTGGAAGCATTGCGACATGGACTGACATGAAGAAGAAATTCTTGGAAAAGTATTTTCCAGCGTCGAGAGCCGCTAGTCTGAGAAAAGAAATTTGTGGCATCAAGCAGCAAACTGGTGAAATGCTCCATGAGTATTGGGAGCGTTTTAATCGTTTAATTATTAAGTGTCCACAACATCAAATACCTGAACAATTATTGATACAATATTTTTATGATGGTTTGTTGATTATGGACAGGAGCATAATTGATACAGCAAGCGGTGGAGCTCTTGTGAACAAGACACCAACGGAGGCTTGGACTTTGATCAATAACATGGCGGAAAATACACAACAATTTGGAACCCGCGAAAGCACGCCAATCAAGGAGTCAATTGAGGTAAATGATTTGTCAATTCAACAACAATTGAAAGAACTGACTACTTTTGTGAGAAAGATGGCTGTAGGAAATACACAGCATGTGAGGGCATGTGGGATTTCTTCAAACCTAGACCATCCAACTTATGCATGCCCCACTTTACAAGAAGGAGAAAGTGCTGAAGTAAATGCAGCTGGTTGGTCAGGACCTCCTAGAAGGCCATATGATCTATACTCGAATTCATATAATCCGGGTTGGAGAGATCATCCCAATCTCAGCTACCGGAATCAACAACCCACCGCACCACAACAAAATGCACCACCACCTCCCCTAGCTCAATCAGGTATGTCTTTGGAAGATATGGTTAGGACAATGGCTTCTAATACTTTGCAGTTTCAACAGGATGCCAAAGCAACATTTGAACAAATTAAAAGTCAAATAAACCAATTGTCCTTTGACATGAGACAACTAAAGGAGAGGGAGAAAGGAAAATGGCCGGCTCAACCTGAGCCTAACCCGAAGAATGTGAGTGCAATGGTGCTGAGGAGTGGTAAACAAGTTGATGGTCCTTCCCTACCCATACCAAAAGAGAAAAGTGAGGATGAGATCGAAAAAGAGATAGAGGAGGAAGCAGAAATTCAAGAAAAGGTAACACCTGGTCCTATTCCTCCTACCCAAACTAATTTAGCTCCTTTCCCTGACAGGTTGAAAAAGCCACAAAAGCCGGATAGGAAGAGAGAAATGATAGAGATCTTCAAGAAGGTGGAATTGAACATTCCGTTGATAGATGCAATCAACCAAATTCCAAAGTATGCTAAGTTCTTGAAAGAGCTTTGCACAAATAAAAAGAGGTTGAAAGGAGATGAACAAATCATTGCGGGTGAGAATGTATCTGCTATTCTAAAAAGAAAAATTCAACATAAGTGTGGTGACCCAGGTATGTTCGCACTCCCTTGCAAGATTGGAAACACTATAGTGAAAAAGGCAATGCTAGACTTAGGAGTTGCAATAAATGTCATGCCTAGAACATTGTTTAATACATTGAGTCTAGGGCCTTTGAAAGAAACAAGGATTATCATTCAATTAGCGGACCGAACTAATGCATATCCCGATGGCATGATTGATGATGTTTTGGTTCAAGTAAATGAGTTGATATTTCCTGTTGACTTCTATGTTTTGGATATGAATGATGAAGGTTGTTCTAACCCATCTCCTATTTTGCTTGGTAGGCCTTTTATGTACACAGCAGGAGCTATCATTAATGTTAAAAAAGGAACACTTGCACTGGAATTTGATGGAGAGATGGTGGAATTTAACCTTTTTGATGCTATCAAGCGCCCCGTTGAATCTAACTCATTGTATGCTTTGGATATTATTGATCCTTGTGTGCAGGAAATGTTTGAACTTGAAGGTCAAGACCCGTTGGAAGTAGCTGTGGTGAAACATATTGATGTTGGGAATGAGCCTAATGTAGCACTTGCTAAGAAGATAATAGGGGAGTTAGAAGCACTTCATTCTCTACCTATTGTGCATTCAAGATATGAACTTGCCCCAATTTTTATTCCTGAAACTAATAATAAGTTGTTACCTTCTATGATGCAGGCACCGGAATTGGAACTTAAGTCTTTCTCGATCATTTGAAATATGCTTACTTGGGAGAAAACGAGACTTTACCGGTCATCGTCTCCTCAAAGTTGACATCGGAGCAAGAAGAGAAGCTTATTTCTGTGCTTAAAGATCATAAAACCGCCATTGGATGGACGATAGCAGACATAAAGGGAATTGATCCATCATTTTGTATGCACAAGATAACTCTTGAAGAGGATGCCAAACTGGTGAGGCAAGACCAAAGGAAGTTGAACCCAATCATGACCAAGGTAGTTAAAAAGGAAGTGATGAAGTTGCTTGACACATCCATAATCTACCCAATTTCTGATAGTAAGTGGGTAAGCCCCATTCAAGTGGTTCCGAAAAAGGCGGGTGTGACAGTGGAAGAGAATCAAGATGGTGAGAAGCTCCCAGTCCGAAAGCAAACTGGATGGAGGCAATGCATCGACTATCGTAAGCTTAATGCGGTTACAAAGAAGGACCATTTCCCTCTTCCTTTTATCGACCAAATGATTGAAAGATTAGCTGGTCGCGCTTACTATTGCTTTTTAGATGGTTTCTCAGGCTATTTTCAAATAACAATAGCGCCCGAGGATCAGGAGAAAACATCTTTCACGTGCCCATTTGGTGTATTCGCTTATAGAAGGATGTCGTTCGGTCTATGCAATGCCCCAGCCACATTTCAAAGATGTATGGTCAGCATTTTTTCTGAGTATGTTAAAAAAAATAATTGAAGTGTTTATGGATGATTACAGTGTCCATGGAGCAAACTTTGAAACTTGTTTGGATAATCTGTCACTGATTTTGGAAAGGTGTATAGAGACTAACCTTGTACTTAACTGGGAAAAATGTCAATTTATGGTAGAGCAAGGTTTAGTTCTCGGGCATGTCATTTCATTAAAGGGTATTGAGGTAGACAAATCTAAGGTTGCATTGATATCTGCTTTACCATACCCTTCTTCTGTGCGAGATCTCTGTGGTTTTCTAGGTCATGCAGGATTCTACAGGCGCTTTATAAAAGATTTTTTCAAGATCGGAGCACCATTGTCTCAATTGCTAAAGAAGGATGTGCCATTTGAGTTCACTGAAGAGTGCAAGCAAGCTTTTGACAAGTTGAAAGAGCATCTCACAACTCCACCAGTTATCCAACCACCAAACAGGGACCTACCGTTTGAGTTGATGTGCGATGCGAGCGATAGTGCAGTGGGAGCTGTGTTAGGACAACGAGTTGGGAGAGCTTCTCATGTTATTTATTATGCCTCTAGAGCATTGAATGGAGCTCAATTGAACTACTCCACTACGGAGAAAGAAATGCTTGCAGTTGTCTTTGCTCTTGATAAATTTAGATCTTATTTGCTTGGCACTAAAGTGATTGTTTACTCTGACCATGCAGCTTTGCGCTATTTGATGGCAAAGAAGGAAGCGAAACCGAGGCTAATTAGATGGGTGCTGCTCTTACAAGAATTTGACATGGAGATTCGTGATAAGAAAGGGACAGAGAATCTAGTTGCCGATCATTTGAGCCGCATACCCATTGAGTAGGAGGGATCTCCTATTCGGGAATCATTCCCCGATGAGCAACTTCTTTCTCTCTTCTATTCTTCCTTGGTATGCTGATATTGTTAATTATTTGGCTGCCAATGATTTTCCTGCAGATTGAACAAAAGCTCAAAGGGACAAACATCGAAGTGATGCCAAGTACTACATTTAGGATGACCCTTACCTTTGGAAGCAATGTGCCGATCTAGTCATGAGAAGATGCGTTGAGGAAGGTGAGTTTCAATCAATTCTAGCTTTTTGTCACTCTATGGCATGTGGTGACTTTGGATCTCAAAGAACGACTAGAAAGGTGTTGGAAAGTGGTTTCTTTTGGCCTACTCTTTTCAAAGATGCTCATACTTTTTGCAAATCATGTGATTGTTGTCAACGAGTAGGTAATATTTCTTCCCGTAATCAAATGCCCCAGACTCCAATATTTGTTGAAATTTTTTATGTGTGGGGTATTGATTTCATGGGACCTTTCCCAACTTTATTTGGATATCTTTATATTCTTTTAGCTGTTGATTATGTCTCGAAGTGGGTGGAAGCTAAGGCCACCTGAACTAATGATTCCAAAGTGGTTGCAGAATTCATCAAGTTTAACATATTCTCGCGCTTTGGAATACCAAGAGCTATTGTGAGTGATAGGGGAACCCACTTCTGTAACAAGACCATCTCGGCCCTATTTAAAAAGTGTGGTGTTCTTCATATGGTGTCTACTTCTTACCATCCGCAAACTAATGGACAAGCTGAAGTTTCTAATCGGGAGGTCAAGTTGATCCTAGAGAAAACTATTCAACCAAATAGAAAGGATTGGAGCTTGAGGCTAGATGATGCTTTATGGGCATATCGTACTGCGTACAAAACGCCTATAGGGATGTCACCATTCCGATTGGTGTTTGGGAAGCCATGTCATCTCCCTGTTGAGTTTCATCACAAAGCATATTGGGCAGTGAAGAAGTGTAACATGGATTTAAAAGAAGCAGGACTCCATCGCAAGTTGCAACTTCAAGAGTTGGAGGAAATTCGGAATGAGGCTTATGAGAGTGCATTCATTTACAAAGAGAAAAGTAGAGCTTTTCATGATCAACAAATATCTCGAAAATCTTTTGAGATTGGGCAAAAAGTTCTCTTATATAACTCCAAGCTCAAGCTTTTCCCGGTAAGTTACGTTCTAGATGGATTGGACCATTTGTGATTACTAAAGTTTTTACTTATGGTGCAGTTGAAATCCAAAGTTTGAAGACGGAGAAAAAGTTTGTAGTCAATGGGCATCGCCTCAAGGCATACTATGAGGGATTTTCTAATGAGAATGTGGAGATGGTGTCTCTTGTGGATACCAATTTTGGGAGTTCGTGATAAATTGAGAAGAAAGTCTAGCCAAAGACTATAAAGAAAAGCGCTTCTTGGGAGGCAACCCAAGCTTTTTATCGTTATTTCGTGTATTTTTTCTTATTTTATTTTAGTGTGATGGTTTTAACTTGCATAATTTGTGTTGTGTTTTTGTGCATAGGTGAATCCATTTTTTGGGAAGGAGAAGAAAGAATTCAGATTGCCACAGTGAGCTTAGTCATGACCATGACTAAGGTATATATAATGGACTGATTTCAAGACAAGAAAAAGTTGAATTCCAACAAGTTAGAGAGCACTTAGTCATGATCATGCTCAAGGTGCAAATGGTGGACTGTTTTTATGCAAGATGGGGACTCAATTTCCAAGAAACAAAGGGAGTCTTGGTCATGACCATGCCTAAAGAAGAGAGGGAATGCTGCCAACTAATCAAAATTGAGCCCTTACTCCAATTTCACCCAATTGCCCTAATTTTACCCTGTATTCAAAAATCTACCCTAAGCATGAAAATTACTCCTCCCTCCTTCTCCCAACACAGCAGCCGGCCACACCACCATTCCCTCCTTCTCGCCATCCACCAGCCGCCACCCCTCATTGCGCTCTCTCTCTCTCGCTGCCACCACCTCCCTCATCCTGTTCGCACCTCTATCCGCCGCCCTTCTCCGTCCTCTCCCTCTAGCCAAGAGCAGCGCCGCCGCCCCTTCGCCGTCGCGACTCCAGCGACGCCGCTGCCTCACCATCTCGCCTCCTCTCCGTTTCCCATAGCCCCGTCCTAGTCGTCTCAAACCCCCCTGTCGAGCGCCTTCACCACCAACCTCCACCGCAGCGCCGCCGCCCTTCGCCGCCGCTGTTCAAATCTCTCCGGCGCCCTCCTCTATTTCCGCAGCTGTGCACATCGGTGTTGGTAAGGGATAGCTTTTCCCCTCTTCTTTTATTTTCTGATTACAGGCCTGTTGTTTTGATTTTTAGCACTTTCTAGAATTAGGCAAAAATTGATTTCATTCTTGATTGGGCAATCGAACTACTAATTGTTTGTGTGTGGTTGTTGTTGAGGAATATTGGTGAGTGATATTGGTGTCGGGTATTAGAAATCGAAGAGGAGATTTGGGTGTTGTCGTCTGACTTGATACTGTGTAGATTGAATGTTTCTGTGTTCAAAGGATAGAGAATGATTTAGTTGAAATTTCTGAATTGGTGGTTGTGAATTGGGCATACTCTGTTGTCTTGGTGTGGCTTGTTTTTGTTGGTACTGCTTTTCAGGTATAATGGTACGCACACGTGTTCCATCTAAGACCACTCCGTCTAGGAAGGGTCCCCAAGTTCCAAAGCCTAAAGGGATTACCAAAAAGAGTAAAGGCAAAGACAAACAAATGCAAAAGGAGGCTCCCCAGTTACGTATTGGCATTAGCGCACCATCTACCTCATCCGATGGGCTTAGGTCAAGACGTAGTGCCACTCAAATTGCTGATTCATCTACAGTTGGGGGACATCTAGAGTTTGATAATCCTGCCCATGAAGCTCAATATGTCAAAAGTTTAAGTGATGGTAGGAAAATCATACCGGGTAAAATCTTTCACCAACCCACTTTAGAGAAGCTGCACATTGTTGATGAGGTAAACCGGCATCTCTCTAATGTTGGTTGGACCAAATTTGCCTCTATTGATGCACCTGCAATAACTGAGCTGACTCATGAATTTTATGCTACATTTGCCTTTTGCCTGCCTGAGACATATGATCTCAATACCCCTAATGTTATCAACTTTCGGTTAATGGGGAAAATGTTTCATTTTTCTCTAACTGAGTTTAATGTTGCATTGGGAGTTATTTCAAAGGCGAACGTTAGTAGTGCGTCATATTTGGGTAGTGTGTGTGATTTTCCAGATCTATTTACTTACTATATTGTTGATTTCTGGAATCAAGTAATTGGGCATACTGGGATTCCTGTGGGTTATAATCCCCATAGGGCTCACTCAAGTCAAATCCGATCGCCAATTTTAAGGCTCAAGCACAAGTACATTGCCTTCTCCATTTTTGGCAATAAGGACGGAGCAACTTTGGTGGGTAAAGCTGAGCTCTTAATGTTGTGGGGCATGTGCAAGGGCCACCACATTAATCTTGCTTTTTGGCTAGCCGAGTGCTTTGCCAAAGTTTTTCCAACAAAGGGCTGATTCTTATACATGGGACATATATTACACCGCTAGCTCTTAATTTAGGTTGATCTCGGATGTTTCTATTGAGGCTCTTACTAATCTTTCTCTTCACAGGGCTTGCACTCTCATTCCCATGGACTTCACAGCCTTGAAAGCCATGCAAATCATCTCTTACCGAGGTGATGTTTGCTACTTTGGTGACACCGTTATCCCTACTACTGCTGCTGGCCCATCTGTTGCTGCTGGCCCCTCTGCCGCACCTGTTGTTGCTGATCCTTCTTCTCCTACCATATCCTCCGATGATGTTGAGATTCATGGACCTCCTGCCAGCTACTTTAAAGTGCGGTTTGATCAGCTGTCCCAAGAACTTGCTCTTCAAAAGCAAGCTCATGACTCCTTCCGCACTGAAGTGACCAGTTCACTTGCCTCTCTCCATCATGCTCTTTGGTCATTCTTCCAGCATTCAGGCTTCACTCCACCACCACCTCCGGCTCGCCAGTTAGTCATGGCATCGATTCCCCCATGGACTTTCAGGGAAGTTTCTCTCTTTCTATCATTTGTTTTACATTGGGGACAATGTTTAATTCAAGTGTGGGGGGAGTAGAATTTATTTTGCAATTTTTATGCTTATATTTTTGCTTGCCCTTTTGTGTGGTCTGTTTCCTGATTGGGAGTCTAGGATTTATATTGATAGGATCACCTGGCATGACTGATGATTTCGGCTATTGAGTATGTTGAGCCAACTTACAAATTAACCCGGTGAGATCTGAGCCTTAAATTTTCTTTGATGTGTGCATATGTGGTGTTCATTTTGACATTCTAGTACTTGCTTCATTATACATGTTGAGCTTGCATCAATTCAGTTCAGTGTGTTGAAAATGATAAGGGCACTAGGATTACCCCTTTTGGCCTATATTTTCTCACCTCCTTTTATTTATCCCCTAGTGAGCCAATTTTGAGCCTAATTGACATATCCTATTTTTCTTGAATTTATGTTTCGTCCCCATCAACCATTAGCCTTTTTCTTGTTTTAGCCATATATTTTCTTTGCACCCTTGGGAGTTTGAGAAATTGTTTATGAATCCTCACATGAAAAATTCTCTTAATGTTGCAACTTTGAAGATGGGAATTTTGGTTTGATAGAATGCTATTAAAAGTGTGAGGAAGTGATTTCGTCAGTGAGGAAATTTTGTAATGAGAACAAGAAAGAATCGTGATGTCTCTTTTTGTAGTACTATTGTTGTTGAGAGTTGAGCAACCCCATAAAATAAAATAAAAAAGAAAAGGAAAAAAAAGCCCTTAGAAAAAAAAAAAGAAGAGAAAAAGGGCAGTGGACGTAAGTAGCTTGGCAAGCGTTCCTCTGACCTTAGGGTCATGAATCACAAAGTTGATGTTCCGTCTACAATTTTTAGACAGTGGAATTCCTCTAATAAACTTAAACCAAGCTATTGAAAACCACGGAAAAAAAATGAAAAAAAAAAGAAAAAGAAAAAGAAAAAGAAAAGGGGTTGTTGCAAAAAGGAAAAAGCAATTAGAAAGAAAGGATTGAGAGGGGAGAAAGAGCTACATGTGTTTCTCTTATATATTTTTGTAGCATGGTTTGGATTTCATGGTTTAGATTTTGTTTCATTGCAACAAGTTTGAATTGTAGTGTGATTTTTTGTATATGGTTTCTCAACTCCCATTAGCCATTCATCCCTTTTTCCTACCCCTAGTCATGGCCCCGTTATAACCTAAATAAAAGACCCTTTGATTTGATGCATTGGATATGAATACTATAAGCAGGGGAGATGTGATTTTGAAGCAAGCCTATGGGATTGTCTATTTGATTCATCACTTGAGAGTTCTATTACCTATACACTTTTGAGAGTCAGTGCATACACTTTATCGTGGTGAGGTTGGTTTGGCTTGGTGTATTTGATGTTGGAATGACTTGGTTATGTTGGGTGAGACTATTGATGTTGAATCTTGGTTCTTCCTTTTAGTTTTTGGACTCATGCTTGAGGGCAAGCAAGATTTAAGTGTGGGGGAATTTGATAAGAGTAAATATGTTCGTACATTTTTTTAATATTTTAGGTGGTTTGGAGTTGATTAAGTGCGAATATGGCTTATTTGTGCATGCTTTGCTTATTTTGTAGGTTTGGAGATGATGGAGTGGAAACAAGTGAAAAAGTGACTATTTGATACAAATTGGCAGCAAGCAAGGAACACTTTAATCATGGTCATGAGCAATTCTTGTGTGACTAGATGGAAATTAATCCCTAATGGATTTGGGCCCATTTGCTGTGAAGAAAGAAAAATCCTTGCTTGGACAATTAAGGACGAGAAGTCAATTAAGGAAAGAAAATCAAAAGAAGAGAAGGAAGGAGATTGGAGAATAAAAAATTGGAATGGGGACATAAGACAAAGACGTACAGGAGACAATGGGAGAGGGGAATTCTGGGAGGCAGACGTTGACCCAAGCAAGGAGGAGAATAAGTGATTCAATCCTTTCGAAGCCGATGGTTGTAATTTGTTTTTCCTTCTTCTTTCCTATGACTATGGAGTAGATTCACCTTTCTAGTTCTAGGTTTTGATTTGACTTGGTACTTGGATTTGGGAGATTGTTGATACTCTTTGTGGATTTTTATTCCGTTGGTATTTATGCAATTTCTATGTGTATCGTTGCAATTGTTGAGTTGAATGAATATTTTGGTACCGATATTTTATTTGGCTTGATGATTGGTAGTCAATTTGAATAGGATACCCGTAATTGTATTTCTATTTGAATAGGTGACAATTGGGTTGATTAGTTACTTCCCAAGGACTTGCATAATCGACATTAATCTACACATCGTATGTGTAGATTACTCAAATAGGGTTTTTCTAGTTTATAATGCAATTGTGCAATTAAATCCTACGGTCGTACCTAGGATTATTGTACCCAATTAGGGATAACTAACGGTCGTACCTTAGTTATCTAATCGGTAAGGAAAAATTGGTTGCCTAAGCGGACCTGGTAACTATAACTAATTTATCAATGGTGTGTAAATTCAATCTTTATTAAATCGATGATCTAATTCAAGTACCAACCCCAAATCATTCCTAGGACTAGGCTTTTTATTCATAGTTAATCTCAATCTTTGTCTTCAGTTTTATTATTTGCTTTGTTTACTCGTCTTTATTATCTCATTAGGTTTATACATCATTCGAATCAAAACCCCCCCAAACTTTATTTTCATTTTTATAATACACTAGAATTATACATCATAGTCCCTGTGGAGACGATACATTGTGTTGTACTACATTATTTGTGTTTGCAGAAACAGGATAAATATTTGATTGGCCGTGCAACCGACCAGCTTCGGCACTTGCGTACATAGATTGCCTCAAACGGTGCCATGCCTATACTAACATGATAGCTGTTATTGTAAGAGAACTCTATCAAAGATAGATGGTTTTCCCAACTTCCTTTAAATTCAAGAACGCATGCTCTCAGCATGTCCTCCAGTGTTTGGATTGTCCTTTCCGTTTGTCCATCAGTCATCGGGTGAAAAGTGGTGCTTATTTTAATTTGGGTACCAAGATTTTCTTGCAGCTTGCTCTAAAAAGGAGAGACAAATCTGCTGTCTCTATTAGAGATTATATCATGTGGCACTCCATGTTGTCGAACTACATTATTGATATATGCTCTTGCTAGTTGATCCATAGACCATGCATCCTTCATTGGTATGAAGATAGCAGTCTTTGTCAATCTATCAACAATTACCCATATTTTATTCATTCCTTTTGGTGATCGTGGTAGTCCTGAAACAAAATCCATTGATATACTATCCCATTTCCAACTTGGGATTTCCAATGGTTTCATGAGTCCTAAGGGCTTTTGACGTACTACTTTAACCTTCTGACAGGTTAAACATCTAGCCACAAACTCAACTACCTCATTCTTCATTCTTGGCCACCAATAAACCTTCTTTAAATCTTTATAAAGCTTATCACCCCCTGGATGTACTAAATACGGGGTGTTGTGGCCTTCTTCCATTAATCTTCGTTTTAGCTCTCCGCATTTATGCGGTACGCACCATCTCCCTTTGAAGCGAATACTTCCATCCTCATGGATTGCAAAACCAATTGTTTTTCCTTTAGCAACCTTCTTCTTGATCCTTTCAAGATTTATGTCGCCTGGTTGAGCGTTGCGTATTTCATCAAATATCGTAGATTCAATGGTCATAGCTGTAATACCCGAGAATTTTGCAACATAAAATAAATAAAATAAATAAATAAACAACAAACAATAATCATCATGCGCGAAATTAAATAGAGTAAATGCAGTGGAAATTAAATCACGGCCAACATGGCCAAATCCTCGGGTTTAACAGACCCGGTAAAAACAGTACGATGCAGAATTTAAAATGTCCATAATGGTTTCCCCCAAGTGCATATGCAATGCGTCACTCGACATACTCTGTAAAAGAAAAATGACAACGGTTTATCAGTATAAAAATATACCGAGTAAGTTAACCCCTAACTAACAATTTAAGGGGTTACATGTGTTTAAATCCAAAGATTTTACCTTTTCATGCATTAATTTAAAAATTCATATTTTATTCGCAGCGGAAAACATGATTAATTTATCCAAGACGAAATTGCATAATTTAAAAGACTTAATTTAAAAGCAGAATTTAAAGACATAATTTAATGACGTAATTTAATTGCGTAATTTAAAAACATGGTAAATAAGATTTAAGCGTAATTAGCACTCACACAAGTCTTTTATAATTTATCCCACAAACTAAGAAGAGGACACCATACCGGGAGATCACTAACGAGGCAATCTCAACATAGGAGCACTAACGAGGCAGTCCACAACAAAGGGGAGACCACTAACGAGGCAGTCTCAAAGATAGTAGGACCACTAATGAGGCGATCCAAAACACAGCGCGCGAGATCACTAACGAGGCAATCTCAGATAGTAAGGAGACCACTAACGAGGCAGTCTCAAAGATAATGATTAGCATGAAGATCGGCTCAGCCTAGTACATGGGATTTTTCGAAAGTTCGTATTTCAAGTGATCAAAAGATTCGGTATCGCGTTTCATAGTTCGAGTTTTCTCAAGTTCGAAAAATCCGATTTGACGCAGTTTGCGCCTTTCTTAATTAAAAATTCATTTTAACACCAAAAAATCTGAAATTTACACAGTAGCTCAAAAACACACACACGAACAACTTTCATGTTTTAAGTTTTCGGGAATAAGGTTTCGAAGTAGGTCAAAATTTGAGTTCTTTACAAAAGATAATTTCTGTCTCAAAAACTGATTTCGTCACAGGTTCGTGCGACGCCGATTAAAAATTCATTTCAAAGCCAATTGATCCGAAATTTTTACACGAGATACACAACACATTAAGGAACGACTTTCATGTTTTAAGAAATTAGAAATAATGAATTTTATGTGTTCAAAAATCGACCACAACATGCTCTACACGCGCGGACTCAAAGGATTGCTTAAAACAGGTTCTGAAATTCGGTCGTTTGACATATCAAATGAACTCCAAAATCCATGAACTTTTATATGCATAATCTAGACACATTTATCTACAACTTTTGTTTAGAAATACAAAGTTAAATCATTCTAAAAATGGGCGAAAAACATGCATCAAGTCGAGTAATGAAATCTGTCAACGGTTTCAAATGTTCGGTTTATCACCGAAAGTTTACGGCGAGATTTGGGATAGCAAATCTTAATGTCAATGACTGAAATTTGGACAAAATATAGATTAAGGTCTTAGGAACAAAATTTATGTTGAAAAGTTTTTGGTTTGAATTACCGAAGGTCAAGTTTTAGGCGAGTTTTTTAAATTGAACGAAAATAAGGTTTTTGGAAATCGATTTTTGTTACGGGTATAGATCTCGAGTTTTAAACAACAATAAACCACAAAATTTTGTGAGTAAGGTCTTAACTTACTTAGTTAGAGGTTTGAGTCGCTGGAAAGGGTTTCCGGGCGTCCTAAGGTTGCGACGAACGGCAAACTTCTCCGATCGCTTTTTGTTCGTTTTCCGACGTGAAATCATAGCAAAGGAAAATGGTTAGATTTCGAGTTTGTTAAAGCGTATGGATGATTCAAACACTATAATACTACTTACCAAGGTTCTAGAGGGTAGGGCTTCGTCCCGTTTGCCTCTTCGTCGCCGGAATACTCGCCGGAAGGTGAGTTCGGAGGGGTTTTGACTTGGAGAGGAAGATTGGAAGAGTTTAGGGTTAGGTTTTCTGAGAATATGGGGTAGGGGGCGCCCAAGGCTGATATTATGGCTTCCCCCAATGCCTTGATCCGCTTGCCCTTGATGGGGGACGGATTTTTGGCAAGAAAATCGCCATAGAAGGAAAGTTTACACCTTCTGCACCTCTGGCGCGCTGGTGACGCGCACCTATTGTTTTGACCGCGCGGAGCACGCGTGGCCTGGCCTGGTGTTGCGACGCCTCCATCCGCGCGGCAAGCGTGGGCCAGCCGGACCGGCCAGTTCGGCGGTTCGCTTGCTCCGTCGGGTCTTTCCTTGCTTTCCTCTATCGGTTTTCTACCCTCTACGTGTTAGCTCGACTCCTCGGGTCGTCTCCGGTTCGGAATCTTCACCTTAAACTTGTTACGAGTTCGGCTTATCGCTCGTAACATTTCCGTGGCCTAAGTAGTCTAGTTTAAATTAGTTCGAACTCCTCCTATCGTCCTTGCGATCGATCTTGTGATTTATCTCGTGATTTATTTTGTGATTTAATTTGTGACTTTACTTTATGATTTATTTTGTGATTTATTTCATGACTGAACTTAGAAATTAGTTCCAAGCTGCCTATGTACCCTGTGAAGGGATCAAGTCATGACGTAGTTCAAAACAATTTGAATTTGTTTTTCTCGGGTGTTACATCCTCCCCCCCCCCCCCCCTTAAGAATACAGTTATGTCCCCATAACTGTGGCCGGTTCATCTTGGAAGAGGGTAGGGTAACGTTGTTTCATGTCGGCCTCCAACTCCCACGTTGCCGTCTCCGTCTCGTGGTTGGACCAAAGGACCTTGACCATTCTCACGGTCTTATTCCTCGTTACTCTCTCCTTTGTGTCAAGTATTCGCACCGGAACTTCCTCATAACTTAGGTCATCCTCAAATTCAACTTCTTCCGGTTGGAGTACATGGGTCGGATCGTGCACATACTTCTTCAATTGGGAGACGTGGAATACGTCGTGAACACGAGCAAATTGGGGTGGTGACGCTAGTCAATAAGCGGTTTCCCACTCTTCACCGGATTTCTTATGGCTCCTATGTTTTCTTCGTCCCGAGGATTTTTTTGTTGCCTTACAAAAAGAAAATGCGAGGCCATTCTACTGTCTTTGTCAGGAATGATGTCGGTGATACCCCATGTCTTTGTATCTCACCGCCAATGTATGCTCGGGTTAAGTGAGGGGTTTATAGCAAAAGAGATTAAGCAAAACAGGAAAAAAAAATAAAACTCCCTCCGGGTCCCGCGCGGTATGGGGCTTCAGCGCGCGGCGAGCGCGCGGCTGCCCCTGTTCGAGAAAAATAGGGCTCGCACTCCGCGCGAGCCACTTCCCCCATTTCCCACTCGAGACCACACCCCCAATTCTCTCTAAATCCGGCGAGTTACCTTCCCGTTTGCTTGATTTCGACTTCAATTTCACTCACCAACGTATGAATCTACTAAACCCCACTTACTAATTTCAATTTTTATGCTTTGAATGACTTGATTTGTGAAGAGATTTAGGAATTAGGGTTTATGTACAAAAATTGGGGGTTTGTTATTTTTTTGCTTGATTTGTGCAAATTAGCAAGTGTACGTGGTAATTGTTGTTACTCTTGTTGCCTTGCTTGTATTTATGTCATAATGTGTTTATGTTTTTGGCAAATTCTTGTTGGATTTGAATCCTTAGAGAGGCTATGAAGTTTTTGATGTTTGGTTGTTATTGGGGTGTGATTATTAGTTCGTTTCCTTGTTGTTTGGTGCTGTAAGGAAATACTGTGTTGTTATTAGAGTGATTGTTTCATTTTGTGGGCAATCTTCCGTGTGTTTGTTAGTAACTTAGGTTTTGGTTTATTGCGCACATAACGTGCTCGACGAAATGCCACAAAGGTTTTGGGAATTAGTTTGAGCACATCCTTTGCCCAGATTACCTTCCTGTTTGTCTTGGTGAACAGTAGGATTTGATATTCTTATGGCGTAGTCACCTTGGAAGATTATATTGATGTCCCTTACGTATTCCTGCTTGAGTTTTGTGTGGAATTTAGTCTTATGATTGGTATTGGATGATTTGCAGGATGTTGCTCTTTTTGTGGGTCGTTTTGGCGTCTCTCATGTGTCCTCCGAGGACTAGGAGATGAGTTGCTGATGAGGCCGGCCCCAGCCATGCCCCTCCGGCGATGCCTGACTTCGAGGAGAGCGAGTCAGAGGAGGACGAGGAGCAGCGGGGCCCGAGACTCAGGGGTCTTCCTGACGAGGTGCGTCCTCACCGGCACGACAGGTTTCGGTTTAGGACGAGGGCTGCCCAGGACTTCTATTTCGACGAGCTTCGTCGAAACAGGGCTTATGTCCCCGAGAGAGGCATCTATCCTCATCATCTGGGCGATGACAGGGTCAGTGCAGTCTTGGAATATTTGCAGTGGACGGGTCTTGCACATCATCCCGAGGGCGTTGCCTCCGGTTATCTGGCTATGGAGGTTATCGCCAACATTGGCGGCCTCGGGGAGGGTGACGACCTATCTCGGGTATGGGTTCGTGGTCGCTATCTCGACTTCAGTGCTCGGGCGATCAATGTCTATTTTGGCTTGCCTGACGATGGCGCATTCCGCCCACAGCCCGAGGGACGTGTTCTTGCTCCTGCGTGGGATACCTTATGCACCATAGTGCCTCCTCAGCTCGAGCACGGTCATGAGCTGTGTTTGACGACGATGGACTCCCCTTGGCGAGAGCTTGCTCAGCTATGGTTAGGGCGTGTCCGGCCGATCACCCGGAGCCACATTGTCCTGGATCACGTCTACGAGACCATTTGCTTTATCGCGCGAGGCGGTAGGGTGAATGTAGGAGCTTGTATCGAGGACAACTTGCGGGGTATGCGGAGAGGACGAGGGAGTAGGGTGATTACCCATGTTCACCTCATCTGTGGGTTGTGCGCGGCGCAGGGGATCCGCACGACACCGGAGACAGATCCGTACGATCTAGTGGCGGGCAGTTGCTACCGTATCCCGACTTACGCTGCCCGGCGTAGCGCCTTACATCGTGGGGCTCCCCGTGCTGTACTTCGCCCGCAGCCTGATGATGGCGGCTTGATCCTTGTTGTGCCACCGGAGCAGCCACCCCCTCCTCCAGTAGTTCCACCTCCTGCAGTGGTACCTCAGGGACATGAGATGGCTCAGATGCTGCAGATGATGCAGGAGAGGCGGGTCGGCATGGATGCCGGGTTTGCAGCTGGGCAGGCTCGTTATGATGCCATAGACGCTAGATTGGACTTCTACCAGACCCGTATGGACTCGTTTGCTACGAGGCAGGCTCAGCAGCAGGCCACCATGTCCCATGTACGCCTATGTTCGGCAGATGGACGACTACATGCGTCGGCAGTTCCCGCCTCCCGATCAGTGATGTCTCCTTTCGTTTTCGCGTTTTCGTTTAGGTTTTGCATTAGACGTACTTTGTTTAGTCTCCTCCTTATGAGGACGTTGTTGTTGTCTGGGATTTATGGTTTATATTTTCGCTGTGTTATTGCTTAGTTACGTGTTTGACATGTGTTAGTTGTTTACTGCTGTTTTAGAAGCATGGTTTAATTGTTCTGCCTATTTTATGGTTTGAGATGTTCTGGATTTACTGTTACCTTTCTATCGCATCTGCATGTGGGTGGGTTGCCCAACAATACTTGCGCCGTTGCTTGACTAAACCGCTTCAAGGAACTTAGATAAACTAGTGTGATAAGATATACGGGGTAGAGTTTATATGTTAAATAAATAGCTGCTTGCAAGGGGAAAATTTTATTGAATGGAGATTAGTTTTTTTTTTTTTTAATAGGTATCAATTTATTGGGGCTGTTTGTAGAGGTTGCTGAAACTTAGGTAAAATTTATTTATTTATTTATTTATTTACTTATTTTTATTTTTATTTTTATTACTATTATTATTTTTTTTGGTTCAGTAATCTGTTCGTTTTTTTTTTTGGTCTAGGGTTGCAATTTCCCTTCTTTGATCATGGTAGTTAAAGAATTAAATAGAATGTATGGTATAAATTTAAATAGGCTTGTATTTTTATTACTCAAGAAATAAATTTCGTTTAGGTTACAAGCGTTCGAAATAGAAATAGGAGTGCTGCTAATAGTACGGAAAGGAAAATATACTAATAATGCGTAGCTGGATCACTAGATCTAAAACGAGCGGGTAGGCTCGGCCTTGATGGGATCATCCTCATCGCTCGACACGTCGATGGGCATGGCGACATTGGGGGCAGGCCCCGGGTTCTGAAGAACCGCCCCATCCACGTCCTGGGCTAGGTTAGTCAGTTCCCAGCCCAGGGTCTCTATCTGCTCCTCCAAGTCATCTTCCTTGTCTTGGAGCTGCGCCACTTGGGCTTGGAGGTGTGTGACTTGCTCCTGCAGCTGGGTTATGTGGTGATGGTCTGTTTCCCTAAGGTGACCCACATGGGCCGGGTTACCCTCCAATTGTCCTACCCGCGTCTTGAAATAATTGATATGCTGTTGGGACTCGAGGTACGCATTCATCAGTTTTACCATCAGGTTGATCATGTTTGCATTTGGTTCGGCCATCTAATGTCAACAAGGTAAGTTAGAGTTAGAACATGTGTTAGGCAAGATTAGTTAGGTACGAATTTAAATCTATATGCAACATGCAAGTGCAAGTCCCCCTTTCCCCATTTAAAATGTAATCTATCCATGTATTTAAAATAAATCTACTACATGGGTAAGAATAAAAGTTGGGCCTCTATAGTGGGCCAAAATTTAATATTTCTTTGGCTAAGATTTTGGGCTAAAAATAATACTAGTAGTCAAAATAAATAATTTAAAAATAATACTTGGGTTTTAAAAAAAATGATGGTTTAAAATAGTAGTAGCTTTAAAAAAAATTTCCGGGCTCTGATACCAACTTGTAACACCCCGGATTTGATAACCCAGGGCGGGATGTCACCGCCACATCTCCCTAGCAAGATACGGCTTCCCGAACTCACTAAGGAAATGCAAGGCTTGTGGGTATGTAAAAGATTTAAAACATTTCAAGATTTAGTCCGGAAATTTATAATACTTAATTCAAAATACGATAGCAATAATCATCATGCGCAAAATTAAATAGAGTAAATTCAGCGGAAATTAAATCACGGCCAACATGGCCAAATCCTCGGGTTTAACAGACCCGGTAAAAACACTACGATGCAGAATTTAAAATGTCCATAATGGTTTCCCCCAAGTGCATATGCAATGCGTCACACGACATACTCTGTAAAAGAAAAATGACAACGGTTTATCAGTATAAAAATATACCGAGTAAGTTAACCCCTAACTAACAATTTAAGGGGTTACATGTGTTTAAATCCAAAGATTTTACCTTTTCATGCATTAATTTAAAAATTCATATTTTATTCGCAGCGGAAAACATGATTAATTTATCCAAGACGAAATTGCATAATTTAAAAGACTTAATTTAAAAGCGGAATTTAAAGACATAATTTAATGACGTAATTTAATTGCGTAATTTAAAAACATGGTAAATAAGATTTAAGCGTAATTAGCACTCACACAAGTCTTTTATAATTTATCCCGCAAACTAAGAAGAGAACACCATACCGGGAGATCACTAACGAGGCAATCTCAACATAGGAGCACTAACGAGGCAGTCCACAACAAAGGGGAGACCACTAACGAGGCAGTCTCAAAGATAGTAGGACTACTAACGAGGCGATCCAAAACACAGCGCGCGAGATCACTAACGAGGCAATCTCAGATAGTAAGGAGACCACTAACGAGGCAGTCTCAAAGATAATGATTAGCATGAAGATCGGCTCAGCCTAGTGCACGGGATTTTTCGAAAGTTCGTATTTCAAGTGATCAAAAGATTCGGTATCGCGTTTCATAGTTCGAGTTTTCTCAAGTTCGAAAAATCCGATTTGACGCAGTTTGCGCCTTTCTTAATTAAAAATTCATTTTTACACCAAAAATTCTGAAATTTACACAGTAGCTCAAAAACACACACACGAACAACTTTCATGTTTTAAGTTTTCGGGAATAAGGTTTCGAATTGAGTCAAAATTTGAGTTCTTTACAAAAGATAATTTCTGTCTCAAAAACTGATTTCGTCACAGGTTCGTGCGACGCCGATTAAAAATTCATTTCAAAGCCAATTGATCCGAAATTTTTACAGGAGATACACAACACATTAAGGAACAACTTTAATGTTTTAAGAAATTAGAAATAATGAATTTTATGTGTTCAAAAATCGACCACAACACGCTGTACACGCGCGGACTCAAAGAATTGCTTAAAACAGGTTCTGAAATTCGGCCGTTTGACATATCAAATGAGCTCCAAAATCCATGAAATTTTATATGCATAATCTAGACACATTTATCTACAACGTTTGTTTAGAAATGCAAAGTTAAATCATTCTAAAAACGGGTGAAAAACATGCATCAAGTCGAGTAATGAAATCTGTCAACGGTTTCAAATGTTCGGTTTATCACAGAAAGTTTAGGGCGAGATTTGGGATAGCAAATCTTAATGTCAATGGCTGAAATTTGGACACAAGATGGATTAAAGTCTTAGGAACAAAATCTATGTTGAAAAGCTTTCGGTTTGTGTAACACCCCGGTTATTGGTCACCCAGGTCGGGATGTCACCGCCACACCTCCCTAACAAGACACGGTTTCTCCGAGCTTGCTAAAGAGATGCAAGGCTATGGTTTTTCAGAATTTAAAAACATTCAAACAGCCCATTTATATATAAGTTAAAAATAATACATCAAAGTTGCAGCGGAAAAATAATATTTACATATATGTATCGCAGCGGAATTTAAATATAGGGCCAACATGGCCTAATCACGGGTTAAACAGGCCCGTTCATGCAAGATCTAGTCTAATACAAAAATTCAAAAAAATATATCATCCCAACACCCCGTGTATGCATATGACGATGCATAATTCTCAACTCTGAAAGAAAAAAAAAAGAAAATATGGTTTGGTCAGCACTACGTGCTTAGTAAGTTAACACGTACAAGATTATGAGGTTTCAAAGCCTTTGTTTAAATTTAATGAAAACATGTGCATAATTTAAATAATTCATGTAATCGCATAATTTAGAAGACATGGATTCATAAGATCATCAATATAGCTTGCAACGTAATTAAATAAGTTGCCATAAATTTAAAAACACAAATTATCAAGGATTTAATTGGATTCCCTTAACGATGTCTCGTTTCGATTCTTTTACAGATCACCACCGCTAGGGCTCTTATGTCCGCCAGCCTTACGCCTGGGCTCTTATGTCCACAGGTATCATGGTCGATCTTTTAATTAGAGTTAATCCGTCTGCTAGCCATACGATCAGTGTTTCGCTAGGGCTCTTACGTCAACCTAGACATACACTTGGGCTCTTATGTCCCAAGCCGCAGAGAACATTGACAGTATCTAGCTTAGTCATAACCCGCAATATTTTAATCTTCTCGTTTCGTGTATCGTATTTCAAAATATTTCTATCCGTTTCAACCTCAAAGGCTAATTTCACCGTTTCCACAAGATATCAAGATTTGACTAGGTCAACCACAGTTTACTCTAAAATTCGTCTAAAATCCGTTTTAATTTCAAAAATTCCAAAATTTCACGACTGACTCCAAAACGTCGAGATCTACAACTTTCGTGTTTTAACTTTTTCAATCCGAGATACCTAAATAGGTCGAAAACACCAATTTTCACAGAAGTATAAATCTGTCCGAATTTAATGTATCACAGTTTAAAGATTTCGAATTCTACCACAGCAATTCAACTCCAAATTGAATGAAATTTGACAGAGATCATCTTAAGACAATTATCTACAACGTTCGTGTTTGGCCAAAGATCTAAATCAGTCTGGATCCTATGTCAAAAACGTGATCAAGATCGGACCTAAGTTCTGTCAAGAATTTCAAGATCCACATCCTAGCGGTTCGGTTTCGGGTGGATTTCATATATCAAATCATGACGAAAAATTCTGAAATTTTACGGAGGTGTTCTTAACATATAGATCTACAACTCTTATGTTCAATGCCAAGCCTAGATCGGTCTAGATCTAAGGTAGAAATCACCAACAAGTTCGAACTAAAGTTCTGTCACCGTTTCAAGATCTAATCCAAAGGCAGGTCTGTTCGTGGTCGTTTTCAGATAACAAAACACGATGAAAAATTATTAAATTTTTACAGTAGCTAGATCTATGTCTTAGGAACGTTTTTCATGTTTTAAGTTTTTCCGTTTGAAGTTGTTTTAAGGTTCGGAAAAATTAGACAAAACTGCTGCGCCGTTAAGAATCACATATTGACAGATTTACGAAAGTTTTGATTAAGTTTCTAGATTTAGATATTTTAAGTACTCCCAAAACCGTGTAAGCGTTAACTTACTGAGTTTATAAATGTCCGGGATCGTCTATTCGAAGGCGTGGCTTCCCGTCCACCGTTTCTCCTCTCCGTTCGCCGGGTTCTACGATCTAGATCCAATACGTGGTGTAGAAGAGAAAAGAAGATGATTAGGATTCGTTTTCGAATCGTTTAAGGAATAAAGATCGGATCGAGACTTACCACGACTATGGAGGTCTGTAGAAATTTCGTCCAACAGGTCTCACCTTTGGTTTCGTGCCTCCGACGACTCCGGATTTAGGGTTTCGAATGTGTAGAAGGTCGTAGGATTTCGTAGAAGTATTTGGAGCTCCTAGGAGGTCGTATTTATAGATTTCCAAGTCCTAGGGCGTCCAACATCTGACCTAAGGGTCTTGGGTCGAGAGATGTTCAACCGAAAGTCGAAAAATCCGCGTTCGGGCGAGAGATTCACGCAACGGGCGAATCTGTCGTGTGGCACGGTCGTGGCGCGCTCTTCCTTGTTTCACCGCGTGGCCACCGCGCGACACTCGCCTGGACTTCGGTCCGGGCGGGTCGTGCGATCCGTCGTGCTTTTCCGCCTCTCTTTCGGGTTTCTATCCCTCTATGCTCCCGAATTCCGATTTCCGGGGTATCTTCGGGCTCCGATTTCCTATCTTAATTTTATTCGGATCTAAATTTATATTTGGACTCGAGTTATTGAGTCTATCGGTGTCAGGTCCCTGTCTACCCATTTACTCGATTAAATTGTCTTCGGCTTCCCGGGTTCTCGGAATTTTGTTTCCTTTTTAATTTAAATTCTATTTCTCATTTCCTCTACATTTATTTCTTTATTTATTGTATTTATTTTATGTTGGAAAATTTCCGGGTATTACAGTCTACCCTCCTTAAGAATCAACTTCGTCCTCGAAGTTGTGTTTCGGTTTTCCTCGTGCTAAGGTCCTTTGTTTATTTTATCATTTCGTGACTGAACTTAGAATTAAAACTTCTAAGCTGCCTACGTACCCTGTGAAGGGATCAAGCCATAACGTAGTTCAAAACAAATTTGAATTTGTTTATTTATTCATTCGGAATACATATCGTCAAAAATAAATGTCCATCTTACGGGGTATTACATCCTCTCCCCCTTAGGACTTCAGTTATGTCCCCATAACTGCCTATTCATTATTCTCAAGAGGGTTCGGGTTTTGGTCTTGTTCCTCGTCACTCTCCCCTTGCTGAAGGTTCACCAAATCTACTCTCTTTTCGATCGCCTCCTCTGGCGTTCGACATCCACTAGCCTTGTGACCAAGCTTGCCGCACCTACGGCAGGTTCCAGGCTTCGAGCATTGGCGCACCAGATGTGCATGGTTGCATCGTGGGCAACGTGGTATAAACGCACCACGGTTTTCGTCTCCCCCATTGTTGAGACCTTTATTTTCTTTCCTTCGGGATCCATTGTCTTTCCTAGAGTTGTTGTTGTTGTCTTTCCGATCCTTCTTCTCAAGTCCTTGCGAGTCCTTGCTCGACTCACCCCGTTCCTTACGCTTCAATTGCTGGATTCGAGCAATTGATACGGCGCGATCATATATCGTCTGCAGGTTCGTGAATTGTCCTACTGCAAGTATCTCCCGGATACTAAGGTTCAGACCCATCTCGAATTTCTGAGCTTTGTCAGAGTCGGTTGGTACTATCCTCGCAGCGAATCGTACTAGCTCCTTGAATTTGCTGTAGTACTCTTGTACTGTTTGCGCACCTTGCTTTAGGTTGATGAATTCCTCGTACTTCGCAGTCTTGGTGCTCAGTGGGTAGAATCTTTCCCTCAAAGCTTCCTTAAGTTCTTCCCAGGTGTAGGCTTCTTCGTCTTCCACTGAATTCGCTTGGAGATTTTGCCACCACTCATCAGCTTCGCCTCCTAGGTAGTAGGTCACTACGTGTATCTTCTCCTCATCAGGGCACTTGATAGTGTTCAAGAGCTTGTCAAAGGTACGGATCCAACCTTCCAACTTGGCTGGATCCTCTTGGCCGTCATAATGGGGTGGGTTGTAAGGGTTCACTAATGCCAAGTAGTTGACTCGGGCTACTGGCGGAGGTACTGTTTGTGTCCTATGCACCTCGGCATTTCCCAATGCTACAAGGAGTTCCTCTACAGTTTTTAAACGTGCTTCCATATTATTGGGCGCTTGAGGCACTTGCTCTCCTAGGTTCTGAGGACTTCCACTGTTGTTGGGCGTGTTGGAAAGGTTAGCTTCAGTGCCGTTTGGACTCACCTTCCTTGGTTTCCTCCTAGGCGCCATTTTCTGTTATAATGTGTATAGATTTGCTTATCTTGGTTTAGATAGATCGCTCGAACAAGACGTTTCGTAAATTTCTAATTTCAAATTTTCGGGTTTGTTGTTTGGAAATCCAAACAAGATTTTTAGAATAAAGAGTGTTTTAATAAAACTTGATTTTCTCATTGTTCCACATGAGGAAGTTTTCTAATTTGTACAAGGGTAGGAATGGCTAAGGTCGAGGATTGTTATGTTTAGGCGAACGCATAGATGAACGCGATCTAGAACTAAGGCAAGATCAGTCTCTAGTGAGCGTTTCTAATTTGATGTCAAGCGTCTAAGTCATCTAATGCAAGCAAAAGATCTAAGTTAATATTCGCCCAGATTCTAGGTTAAGCTTCGCCAAGATTCTAAGTTAAAACTCGCCAAGATTCTAAGTTCTCTACATAAAAGAGATGCAATATGCAAATGCGTATGATGGTTTCCCCCCAAAAGTAATTTATGCACTATATATATATTTTTCCCATGGGTTTTAAAATAAAAAATTTCTCCATGGAAATAATACTTTAAAATTTAAAATAATAGTCAAAATATTAATAATAGTTTAAAAGTAATAATGGTTTAAAAATAATAGTTTAAAAATACTAGCTTAAAAATATCCGGGCTCTGATACCACTTTGGTATCAGATATTTTCTTTAAAATAAATAGCTTTAAAATAGTCTGGGCTCTGATACCAACTTTGGTATCAGATATTTTCTTTCAAATAAATAGCTTTAAAATATTCTGGGCTCTGATACCACTTTGTAATACCCCGGTTATTGGTCACCCAGGTCGGGATGTCACCGCCACACCTCCCTAACAAGACACGGTTTCTCCGAGCTTGCTAAAGAGATGCAAGGCTATGGTTTTTCAGAATTTAAAAACATTCAAACAGCCCATTTATATATAAGTTAAAAATAATACATCAAAGTTGCAGCGGAAAAATAATATTTACATATATGTATCACAGCGGAATTTAAATATAGGGCCAACATGGCCTAATCACGGGTTAAACAGGCCCGTTCATGCAAGATCTAGTCTAATACAAAAATTCAAAATAATATATCAACCCAACTTCCCGTGTATGCATATGACGATGCATAATTCTCAACTCTGAAAGAAAAAAAAAAAGAAAATATGGTTTGGTCAGCACTACGTGCTGAGTAAGTTAACACGTACAAGATTATGAGGTTTCAAAGCCTTTGTTTAAATTTAATGAAAACATGTGCATAATTTAAATAATTCATGTAATCGCATAATTTAGAAGACATGGATTCATAAGATCATCAATATAGCTTGCAACGTAATTAAATAAGTTGCCATAAATTTAAAAACACAAATTATCAAGGATTTAATTGGATTCCCTTAACGATGTCTCGTTTCGATTCTTTTACAGATCACCACCGCTAGGGCTCTTATGTCCGCCAGCCTTACGCCTGGGCTCTTATGTCCACAGGTATCATGGTTGATCTTTTAATTAGAGTTAATCCGTCTGCTAGCCATACGATCAGTGTTTCGCTAGGGCTCTTACGTCAACCTAGACATACACTTGGGCTCTTATGTCCCAAGCCGCAGAGAACATTGACAGTATCTAGCTTAGTCATAACCCGCAATATTTTAATCTTCTCGTTTCGTGTATCGTATTTCAAAGTATTTCTATCCGTTTCAACCTCAAAGGCTAATTTCACCGTTTCCACAAGATATCAAGATTTGACTCGGTCAACCACAGTTTACTCTAAAATTCGTCTAAAATCAGTTTTAATTTCAAAAATTCCGAAATTTCACTACTGACTCCAAAACGTCGAGATCTAAAACTTTCGTGTTTTAACTTTTTCAATCCGAGATACCTAAATAGGTCGAAAACACCAATATTCACAGAAGTATAAATCTGTCCGAATTTAATGTATCACAGTTTAAAGATTTCGAATTCTACCACAGCAATTCAACTCCAAATTTGATTAAATTTGACAGAGATCATCTTAAGACAATTATCTACAACGTTCGTGTTTGGCTAAAGATCTAAATCGGTCTGGATCCTATGTCAAAAACGTGATCAAGATCGGACCTAAGTTCTGTCAAGAATTTCAAGATCCACATCCTAGCGGTTCGGTTTCGGGTGGATTTCATATATCAAATCATGACGAAAAATTCTGAAATTTTACGGAGGTGTTCTTAACATATAGATCTACAACTCTTATGTTCAACGCCAAGCCTAGATCGGTCTAGATCTAGGGTAGAAATCACCAACAAGTTCGAACTAAAGTTCTGTCACCGTTTCAAGATCTAATCCAAAGGCAGGTCAGTTCGTGGTCGTTTTCGGATACCAAAACACGATGAAAAATTATGAAATTTTTACAGTAGCTAGATCTATGTCTTAGGAACGTTTTTCGTGTTTTAAGTTTTTCCGTTTGAAGTTATTTTAAGGTTCGGAAAAATTAGACAAAACTGTTGCGCCGTTAGGAATCACATATTGACAGATTTACGAAAGTTTTGATTAAGTTTCAAGATTTAGATATTTTAAATACTCCCAAAACCGTGTAAGCGCTAACTTACTGAGTTTATGAATGTCCGGGATCGTCTATTCGAAGGCGTGGCTTCCCGTCCACCGTTTCTCCTCTCCGTTCGCCGGGTTCTACGATCTAGATCCAATACGTGGTGTAGAAGAGAAAAGAAGATGATTGGGATTCGTTTTCGAATTGTTTATGGAACAAAGATTGGATCGAGACTTACCACGACTATGGAGGTCTGTAGAAATTTCGTCCAACAGGTCTCACCTTTGGTTTCGTGCCTCCGACGACTCCGGATTTAGGGTTTCGAATGTGTAGAAGGTCGTAGGATTTCGTAGAAGTATTTGGAGCTCCTAGGAGGTCGTATTTATAGATTTCCAAGTCCTAGGGCGTCCAACATCTGACCTAAGGGTCTTGGGTCGAGAGATGTTCAACCGAAAGTCGAAAAATCCGCGTTCGGGCGAGAGATTCACGCAACGGGCGAATCTGTCGTGTGGCGCGGTCGTGGCGCGCTCTTCCTTGTTTCACCATGCGGCCACCGCGCGGCACTCACGACTTCGGTCCAGGCGGGTCGTGCGATCCGTCGTGCTTTTCCGCCTCTCTTTCGGGTTTCTATCCCTCTATGCTCCCGAATTCCTATTTCCGGGGTATCTTCGGGCTCCGATTTCCTATCTTAATTTTATTCGGATCTAAATTTATATTTGGACTCGAGTTATTGAGTCTATCGGTGTCAGGTCCCCGTGTACCCATTTACTCGATTAAATTGTCTTCGGCTTCCCGGGTTCTCGGAATTTTGTTTCCTTTTTAATTTAAATTCTATTTCTCATTTCCTCTACATTTATTTCTTTATTTATTGTATTTATTTTATGTTGGAAAATTTCCGGGTATTACAGTTTGAATTCCCGAAGGTCAAGTTTTAGGCGAGTTTTTGAAATTGGACGAAAATAGGGTTTTTGGAAATCGATTTTTGTTACGGGTATAGGTCTCGAGTTTTAAACAACAATAAACCACAAAATTTTGTGAGTAAGGTCTTAACTTACTTACTTAGAGGTTTGAGTCGCTGGAAAGGGTTTCCGGGCGTCCTAGGTTGCGACGAACGGCCAACTTCTCCGATCGCTTTTTGTTCGTTTTCCGACGTGAAATCGTAGCAAAGGAAAAGGGTTAGATTTCGAGTTTGTTAAAGCGTATGGATGATTCAAACACTGTAATACTACTTACCAAGGTTCTAGAGGGTAGGGCTTCGTCCCGTTTGCCTCGTCGTCGCCGGAATACTCGCCGGAAGGTGAGTTCGGAGGGGTTTTGACTTGGAGAGGAAGATTGGAAGAGTTTAGGGTTAGGTTTTCTGAGAATATGGGGTAGGGGGCGCCCAAGGCTGATATTATGGCTTCCCCCAATGCCTTGATCCGCTTGCCCTTGATGGGGGACAGATTTTTGGCAAGAAAATCGCCATAGAAGGAAAGTTTACACCTTCTGCACCTCTGGCGCGCTGGTGACGCGCACCTATTGTTTTGACCGCGCGGAGCACGCATGGCCTGGCCTGGTGTTGCGACGCCTCCATCCGCGCGGCGGCGCGCGGCGGGCGTGGGCCGGCCGGACCGGCCGGTTCGGCGGTTTGCTTGCTCCGTCGGGTCTTTCCTTGCTTTCCTCTATCGGTTTTCTACCCTCTACGTGTTAGCTCGACTCCTCGGGTCGTCTCCGGTTTGGAATCTTCACCTTAAACTTGTTACGAGTTCGGCTTATCGCTCGTAACATTTCCGTGGCCTAAGTAGTCTAGTTTAAATTAGTTCCAACTCCTCCTATCGTCCTTGCGATCGATCTTGTGATTTATCTCGTGATTTATTTTGTGATTTAATTTGTGACTTTACTTTATGATTTATTTTGTGATTTATTTCGTGACTGAACTTAGAAATTAGTTCCAAGCTGCCTACGTACCCTGTGAAGGGATCAAGTCATGACGTAGTTCAAGACAATTTGAATTTGTTTTTCTCGGGTGTTACACTTGCTACCAGCTTTCTTACCCCTCTTGCGCCCTCTACGCTTCAATCCTCTTTTCCCCAACATAATCTTTTTCATGGCTTCTTCTATTTTTTTTATACTCAGGGAAATCCGATAGCCTGGCCGCCTCAAATGTGCCCGATGGTTGCTCGTGAACTCCAAACTCCCCTGCTGCAAAATCGCGATTCTTTACGTGGTCCGACCCTTCCGAAACCCGCGACCCATCACCCTCAAAATCCCCAATGTCACCTTCAATATTTACCCTCTCGAGCCCCCTCTCTGAGGATGGAGGACTCTTGTCCATTTCAATTAGCCCTTCTGTCGACTGATCTGAACCCTCGACCACACTCCCCTCCTGTCCAGAATTACGAGAAGCACCGAGGTCTCCTTCCCATCTATCCTTTGAGGTTGGTATTAACATATTGGACTTATTAGAACCAGAGATGCCCTCAAGCTCGTCTGCCACCTGTAATAGTGGCCCATTATTGATACTCACCTGTTCAACTGGCGATTCATGAATATTTTATTTAAAAAAATTATATTTTGGTAATCGTCTGTTGAACTGGCGAGTTTGTATTAATTTGGGAATGGAATATTTTAAGTGTATTATCTATATAATAAATCCTGAATACTTTTTTGTCTGTGCAGACTCAATTGTCCTTATTAATTTTAATTTATCCTTCTTAATTTTAAGGGGTTAATCAGTCATTATATGCTTATTTTTAGATCAACGAACCTAATTAATCCACGTCAGCGCTGATTAATCATGAAGATACACCTCAGCGCTGATTAATTCTATTTGTGCCATGTCATCAACTTTTAATACTATATTTAGACTATAAATCTTTATATTATAAATAAATCTTCAAAAAAATCTTTCTATATATTTTAAAAGATATAAATGCTCAACAAATTGTAATATATTTAATGTTTAGTAAATATTTAGTTTTATAGCGGAACATTAGTAAATATTATGTTAAATGTATATATTATAAATTCTTTTATATAATATATTATGTCCAATATATATTTTATTAGTCATATTAAAGTTTGAATCCAAAATATTTACCTAAAAAAATATAATAAATTAATATACTTTAGTTAGTCTATTAAAATTTATATTTAATTAAAAAAAATATAATCCGCTATAGTAAGATTAATCAAATTTTAAACCTAATTTTTAGTAGGTTTAACTATAAAATTTAATATCATTAAAAAAATTTAATTAACTGTATAATAGATAGACAAAAATTGATAAAAAAATATTTTTTAATTATAGATGTAGATATGATTATAATTATAATTATGATATTATTAATTAACATATTTTCGGAAACTGTTTTTCGGTTGAATTATTAATATTAGTATTTTAATTTTTCTAATTATTTAATCTATATATAATCTATATAATAAATCCTGAATACTTTTTTGCCTGTGCAGACTTTTTTGCCTGATAGTTACTAAGTAATCACTGAGTAATGCCACATCATCAGACACATCATCAATATCTATATTTAGAAAATAAATCTATCCATTAATATAACAAAATCTTGAAAAAATCTTCATAAGTATTTTAAAAAGATATAATTGATTACAACTATATATATAAATTATTTGATTGTATAAATAATACATAATATTTAAAAATATTCATATTATAATATTATTAAATAAATTTAATTAGGTTAAATATTTATATCTAAAAAATAAATAATTCTTTATCAATATAAGGAATACAATAATCATATTTTAAATAAAAATATTTCATTAAAAATATGGTGTAAACATTAAATTGATCCTAAAAATATTGATTAATATAAAATGACTAATCACCAAAAAATTTTTATACCATTCTAATCAAATTTTATATAATTTTTTGTTCTTTTTAAAGAAGAAAAGAAAGAAAAGCAAAAAAAAGATTAAAAACATCATAATTTAATTATTAGACATAATATTATTAATCCAGTAATCTTTATCTATTTCCACATAAAAGAAAAATGTATACTTAAAGTAATCCCTATCTATTTCAATATAAAGTAAAAATATATATAAAATTCGGAGTATTGTAAAAGAATATTAGAAGTATTTTACTATAAACAATATGTAAAGATTTGTGGTAATAATAAATAGTTTGGGTTGTAGCAATATTTATATAAAAAAAAACCTCTAATATTAAGTGATCATGTTGCATGTCCAAACATAGTACAAAATATGTGAATTCAATCAAACATCATTTACCATTTTATTTTTCACAAAAAATAGCTTAAAGTAAACAGTTAAACATAAATATATAGTACTAACTAATTATTATTTTACCTATTCCCAAAATATAACTCTAAACTTAACAAGTTGGGTCATTTGTACCCTTATTTTTTTAAAAAAAAAAACACCTAAATTTTTTTATTTATTTTTAAAATTCTACCCTTCTACCTTTTAAAATATTAAATTCGACCTCATCAATTCTAAAAAAAAAATCTCATTTTAGTACTAACAATTTGAAAATAACCTCATTCCACCCATTCACGTTTGAAAAGTTTCCCAGTAGCATAACAATTTAAAAATAATGTATGTAGTAATTAATTTTCCTTTTAACTTAAATACAAAACTATAATTAACTAATAAAATTAGATTATACTATTTAATAAAATAAAATAACATATAATGAATGATAAATCAAATTACATTTATTGTAATATCTTTAATTTTAGAAAGTAATTTCATTATTAATTATATTTAGATTCTTATTTTACTTTATTTGAAAATTTTTATTTCAATTTCCTTATTTCTCAGATTTTTTATTTTCTAATTTTATTTCATTAGAATTCCTCAACCAATAAATATCATTATCCAGATAGAAAAAATAGTTTATAATTATAAAAAATGTGCTCAAAAAATATATCCCTAAAAAATTTAGTATCGGAGTATGAATTTAATTTAGGCCTTATAATAATAATGAATTAAAAAATAATAAAAATTTAATTTTCACATTTCCTTATTTAGAAAATTTTTACTCCTTCGAACAAACATCACATCAACTATTTACTATACTTTAATAAATACCTCATTCTACATAAATACCGGACAGCCTTAATAATGCAAATATATATATATATATATATATTTTTAATTTTGAATAGTTAAAGGGTATTATACTTTCCACTTGCTCTCATAATTTTATAGATGAAAGCAAACCCTATATATTTGTTTTCTAACAGTGAAAATAATTTATTTTATATTATGTCTACCTGATTGTAGGTTTTTCTTTTAAATTTTGGTTAAATGCATTCAAAAACTATTTAAGCAAAAGATTTTGAATCTTATATAATAAAAAACTATATTCACATTGTATATCGTCATATTAGTTCAACGCCCGTGCGCAGCGGGCGAAAAAATCTAGTTTTAATAATTTAGCCTACTCATATGATAACTGTTTTGTTGTGCTGCTTTTTATTCTGTAGGTATTTTCTAAGAAACAAGACGCATCATCAGAATAGAGGGGCTCCCTACTTGGGTTTCTGAGAGATAGGAAGTTTGTTTATGCTTTACCTACTATTTAGTTTTTTCCAAATCATCATCTCAATTCCTAATTGCGCTCCCATTTTAGTTTTACGGATTCTTTCTTGTCATTTGCTCTGAGTTGGGTTTGATTGTTGGACTGTTTCTGGAAGTTCCCGTGTCTTCAATTTTCAGTAATTGTAATACCTAATATTTAGCTATGTTGATAATATTTTTATATTATTTCTTAAGAAATTAAATTTAGTTGGGAAATAAATTAATATTTTCCAAAATAGAAATTGTTTGGAAGAAGGAATTATTTTCCAAGAGAAAATATTTTAAAATATGAAGTATCTTGTAAGGGAAAATATTTCACTTGAAAATAGTATTAGTAAGATATCATTTAAACATGATTTTGTATTATAAGCATAGTTAATTTTATTATTTAACATAAAATAATCAATATCCAATTGATAGTAATGTCAGACTCCTATTCTATATATCCTGAATTCGAACCTTATTATCTACAACATATTTTAAGATAATAAATAAATTTTAGAATAAACCAAAACAACTACTTTAATAATGGTATTATAAGTCAATTCAGCTCAAAAATATAAAATAAAATGAGTACAGCCATGGAAAAATAATGTATGACACAGAATTAAAAGGGTTTCACATCTGTAAATAAATGGAGATATAGATATATAGGATACATTAAACAAATAAAAAAATGCAAGAAAGAATAAATAAAATAAGATCTATAATCGTGAAAGCAAAAGATTTCATAATCTGAAAGGCAATCTACATCTGTTATGGGAAAAAAAATTTAATAATAGTAATAGTAATAATAATAATAATAATAATAATAATAATAATAATAATAATAATAATAATAATAATAATAATAATAATAATAATAATAATAGAAGGGCATTGTAGGTGTAAGGCCATCTCCAACCATACCCTCCATTTTTGCAGGAGCTACAGTACAAATCTCTATTTTTGCAGGACTGCTACAGTAACTGCATCTCCAACCCAACCCTCCATTTTTGCAGGGTCAAAGAATATTCTCCACATATTCCATTTCATATATTATTTTATATTACTTTTCATATTTACAAATAACACCCACCCAACATTTTATAATTTTTACATATTCTACTTCACAATAATATTCAAAATTATTATTTTCATATTATTATTCTTATTTATAATTTTTAATGCATTTTATGTAATTTAGAAGTTTTTATTATTATTTAATAAGTATTTAATATTTAAATTTAGTGATTCAACAATAATTACACACAAAATATATTTAAATCTAAAAATGAAATATAATTAAAATAAAAAAATATAAATATAAATTTAAAATTAAAACAAACTTTTATAATTATAATTCTACCATTTGGGGTCAAAACATAAATAACAAAACTTAAAACCTATTAAATAAAAAAAAAAGAAAAAAAAAAGAAAGAAAAAAAAAAACAGGCCAGCGGCCTGTGAACAGTGTTCCGCTCAATTGAGCGGAACACTGTAGCTCCCTCTCAATTGAGAGGGAGCAAACCCTATTTTTGCAGGGTGGGTTGGAGCACCCACCCTGCCTCCAACCCTGCATAAATGCCATTATGCAGGGTGGGTTGGAGATGCCCTAAGTGCAAAACAAATTTGACAGCTGCAAAACAAAAGTGGAGGATAGTACATACTACCTCCGTCTTGGTGTTTTTGTTACGTTTGGTTTTTTGGCACTATTCACTGTTTAACTTTGATTCGAATTTTTATAATAGCTATGTAAGAAAAAACATAGTCAAGTGAGATCTTGTTAGATTCGTCTAATCTAGTACTTTTAGACAATTAACTTTTTATAACTCTTCGTGGTACACAATTTAAGTTATTAACCATTAAAAATGTGTATTGGCATACGTGCTGGGTGGGTCCGTAACAAAAATAATGAGACGGAGGAAGTATACACCAGGATACATGCAATTACGTGGAATGTTGTAAAAATGCCCATTCATCTAATCTACTATGTAGCTAGGCCAATTGAGCTAGCCTAATTAGGAATAAAGAAATACAGCAAACAAGTCTCTAAACCCCTATATATAGGATCATGGAGCACTGAAATTAAACCATCAAGTGAGACGAGAGAAGCTAATGAAAGGCTCTTGATATTGAGAGATCAATTGAGGAAGTAAGAAGTAGTAAGTAAATTTTTATTCTATGGGCTTTGTCATAGGATTAAATTTTTGCATGTTTAAATACCTTTGTATTTTAATAATTTTAGGGTTTATTCATGCAAATTATTTATGCAGAGGTATTGCTCAATTATGTGTTTAAATACTTTCGGGGCTAGGCCATGCATGTGAAAAATTAAATTTGAGTATATGGCATGTGAATTATTGAATTGTTATTATGCGAGATATACTTCAGAGGTGGATGTCTTCATGAGATATTTTGTGGGTTATCCAAGGGATTCCCATGAACAGGATTGTGTGTAACCAAGGATCTCACAGTCATTTTCTAGATTGCAAAGTAGGGTCATCTTTGTATAGTCATATTTTGACTTTGGTCATTATGAGGGCATGCTAGGTTGTAATACCCGAGATTTTTATCGGCGTCCAAAAGAATAAAATTAGTTTCTTAATCCAATCAAGGTCGAAATATCTCCGAGAAGAAGAAAATAATTTATCACAATAAATTATTGATCGGAAATGAAACGCCGATAGATTCAAAAATTCAAAATGGAATAAAAGAGGAAAAGGAAGCCCGAAGACATTCCATGAATCGAGTCAAAAGAATTGGAATTAAATTCAAGAAAGAAAAGAATTTTAATTCCAAGAACCCGTGAAGTCGGAAATAATTTAATTAGATAAGTTATTGCACGGGAGCCAAAAGACGACGAATTAGAAGCCGACAAATCCGAAACCGACGGACTTAAGATTTCAAACACGAAATCAATTTCAAGTCGAAAAAGATTTAAGATAGGAATCATAATCCGATAATGACCCGAAAAATCGAGCCCGAGAACGTAGGAGGATAAAAGCCCGAAAGAGAGAAGAAAAGGCCCGACGGATCGCACGACCCGGCCCAGGCCACAGCCCAGGCCGGAGCCGAGCAATCGCCGCGCGGGGAATAGCCATAGACCGCGCCAGAGCAGCAGCAGCTGCCAACTTGCGCGATTTCGGCGATTTCTTGCCAAATTTTGCGACCTCGACTATGGAAACCCGATTTCATCTAATGGAAAGGCTATTAGGTCGGGGGGGGGGGGACTGATTTACCACCCCATGATCAGCCTCCAAAACTTTTTCTCCATCCCAAACCCTCCCAAAACCGAAAACACAAGTTCTCCACTTTCCGACGACTTTCCGATCACTTTCCGGCGACGAAAATCGACGGACGAGGCGTGGAGAACAAGATCTTTAGTGTTCCAGATTGTGGTAAGTCGTTCATAGGTTTTCCTTTAAGTTTTCAAGTCCGAAAATCCAATCTAACCCTAGATTTTTACTTTCGATTTCGTTTCGGGGCCAACGGAAAGGAGACGAAGTAATTGGGACGTGTTCGTAGCAAGCGTGGGCGCCCCGATCGATCCGGAGACATCCTAGACATCCTCCACTGTAAGTTAATGCTTACTAGGTTTTGGGTGATTTAAAATGCAACCGAACATAGGGATTGAATAACTCTAAAATCTGTCAACACGAAAAACCCACGGCGCAGCGATTTGGTATGAATTTTTCGAACCCTTAAAACTGCTCAAACGGGAAAACTTAAAACACGAAAAATGTTCTTAAGACACAGATATAGTTCGTATAAAATTTTCAAAATTTTTCATTGTGCTTTGATATCCGAAAATGGCCAAGAACCAACCTTTCTTAAGAGTTGATCTTGAAACGGTGATAGATTTGATATCCGACCAAAACCCCTATTTCGAGAGTTCAAACCCAAAAACTCAAAACTAGAATTTAGATCCTAAGACCTTAAGCTATGTTTTGTAAAAATTTCAGAGATGTTCATCGAGTTTTACTACCCCAAATCGTGTCGGACAAAATCTGTGAACTTATGAGATTTTCGAAAACTGACAGTGCATGTATTCGAACTTGATGAGCATGTTTCTATGGTTTCTATTCTGATTTAATTCTTGTCATGTAAACAAAAGTTGTAGATAATCATATCTAGTATGTGTCCACAAAATTTCGGAATTTTTGGAGTCCATTTGATGTGTGAAAAAGTCGAGTTTTGGAACTGTATCAAATCTGAAACCTGACAGCATACTACTTATGTGAAAAACTTGATTTTTGACTTGTTTCCTTAACCCGGATCGAAAAACTTAAAACACAAAACTTGCTCGTCTCTGTGTTGTCGAGTTGCTGGTAAATTTTCAGAATTTTCTGACTTAAGATGAATTTTTAAATAATTATAGAGTAAAACAGCAACTAGTGAAAAATTATAGTATTTGGGAGACTTGAGAAATTTGCGAAATGTGTCCTTACCTTGCAGGTTCGATTCCCCAAGGCGTCTGTGTCCCTGCGGGTTCAATTCCCCAGGATGTCTATCTTACCTTGCGGGTTCAATTCCCCAGGGTGTATGTTTTCCTGCGGGTTCAGTTTCCCAGGATGTGTGTAAATTCCTGCGGGTTCAATTCCCCACGATGTGTGTAAATTCCTGCGGGTTCAATTCCCCAGGAAGCGTGTAAACTCCTGCGAGTTCAATTTCCCAGGGTGCGTGTCAATTCCTGCGGGTTCGATTCCTCAGGACGTGTGTTGATTCCTACGGGATCGATTCCCTAGGGTGCGTTTAAATTCTTGCGGGTTCGATTTCCCCAAGAACAAATTATACTAGATCATATCGAACAAAAGTGAAAGAATGAAATCCTGAAAATACCAAATCCTGAAGTCACGAGAAAATTTAAAAGACTTGAATATTTTCTTTGTTTAAATTATGCCTTTAAATTGTGCCTTACATTTATTTTGAATTATGGTCACGTGGAAATCATTGTTTTAAATTATGCCATTTATTTATTAGTGGATGATTAACTTAAATTGCGTACTACCTACAAGCATGTTTTTATTAAATTTAATTAAAGGCTTTGAAACCCCTAAATCATGCTAGGTGTTAACTTACTCAGCACGTTTTGCTGACCCAAACCGTTTTTCCCCTTTTCTTTCAGAGTACGAGGATTATGCATCATCATATACATACATGGGAACATTTGGGGAAAACTCTATTTTAAATTCCTGCGTTTAGTTACGACTTGCATGAACGGGCCTGTTTAACCCATGTTTTGGCCATGTCGGGCCTATATTTAAATTCCGCTGCAATACATATATTTAAATATTATTCTCCGCTGCAACTTTGATATTATTATTTTTAAGTTATATTAGAATGGGCTGTTTGAATGTTTTAAATTCTGAAAAACCATAGCCTTGCATCTCTTTAGCAAGCTCAGAGAAACCGTGTCTTGCTAGGGAGGTGTGGCGGTGACATCCCGGCCTGGGTTATCCAAAACCGGGGTGTTACATAGGTCCTATGAGATACCCCGGGTGTAGGCATCATAGTCGAGCTACATGTGGATTGAATTATTCTAATTGGTTTGACATGCCATTTACTGTTGAGTCATAATTAGTTATTTTTGTCCAATGGATAAAAATTTATTTACTCAGCCTTGTGCTGATAAATGTTACTCATTTTTTTCAGGATTTGATATTTGTGAAGCTCATTAGCATCATGGGCACAGGCAGGGGAGTCAATATCATTTTTACAGTGGTTATTTAAATTATGTTTTATTTTCAGTAAAGCTGTCGTTTTAATAGTAGATCGTAGTTATTGTATTTTGTAAACTCTGATATTTTTCCAAATTAAATATACTTTTAAATTTAGTTAATAGATTTAAATAATGGTTGTAAATATTTTAAATAGCCTTAGCACTTTTAATTAAGTTAGCCGAGGCAAGGCCAAAGCGAGCTTAATTGGAAGTGTGGCGGTAACAACCCCGTCTTTCCTATTGGTAATTTCCGCTGTGTTTTTATGATGAGAAAATGGGGGTGTTATAAGTTGGTATCAGAGCGTGAGTCAAAATCTTGTTTTCAAGTTAAAATAAATTTTGAGTCAAAATTATATGTGTTTTTACTTAAAAAGAAAAAAATTTGGGGATGAGACACGATGCACTTATATTAGGCTGAACCGTTATTTGTTATTTCTGTTTAATAATTGCATTGTGTTTTTAATAATGTTGTTTGTTAGATGGCCGGTAATAACCCTAACTCTAGCGTAATGGAGGTAGTCCGAGAACTAGTGCACGAGATTATAAGAACCTGTGAGTGGGAACGTGTCCGAGCCGACAACTTTGAGTCAGAAGCTGAAAACTTAAGAAATTTATTAGTTACTGAAATTAGAAAACATCTAGAAGAGGAAGCAGAGAGTGAAAACAAATATAATGAAGAACACGAGATGAAAATTTTAGTGGAGGAGCACCAAGATGAGCTCGACGCCTTCTACACGGAGAAAATGGAGGAATTGCAAGACAAAGAGGAGGATTTAAAGATAGTAAGGAGGAGGTTAGTCATCACTTAGCGACCATAGAACGGAAGAAAAGAATCATAAGCAGACAAGCCGACCAGTTGTACAGGACAGGCCGCAAAGCAGTTGCTCGTAGGAGTGACCCATGATCCTCATTCCATCCCTAGAGCACTAAAGAGAGCGATTCTGAAGAAGAGCCAGAGGAGGAAGAAAGGAGGAGCCCAGTCCGTGATCGAAGCCGCTCCCACGAATATGACCATGCGAGTCCGTGACGTGGAGTTGACGTCAGACGACTACATGTATATATATATATATACGAAGTATATATATATATACTCACTCCGTTTTTGAAAAATTATAACATTTCTGCGTTTCACGTTATCCAATTCGCATTTTTAATGCCTAATATCTCAAATTGTGTAAAATTAAAAATTATAAAAATTTGATATTCTAAAACTACGCGATTAGACGAATCTAACAAGATCCCACTTGACTATGTTTTATCTTGTATAACTGTGTTAAAAATTCGAATCAAAGTTATTCAGTGAATAGTAACAACTATGCAAATGTTATAATTATTTCCAAACGGAGGGAGTATATGTATAGACTAGTATTGTAACACCCCGAATTTGATAACCCAGGCCAGGATGCCACCGCCACACCTCCAAAGCAAGACACGACTTCATTCGAGCTCACCTGAGAGATAAGGCTAAAGGTATTTCAAAAATGATTTAAAAATAAACAAGTCCGGAAGTATTTAAATTTAAAATAGAGTAGTAATCATCCATGTACTATAATAATCAAGTTTATGCAGCGGAAATAAAATAAAGGGGCCGACATGGCCAAAACACGGGTTAACAGGCCCGTATGCAAGTCATGTAAAACGATGAAATATAATGTCCAAAAATAATCCACCGAATGCATGATCATGCTCAGTACTCTGTAATATAAAAATATAAAACAACGTTTTTCAGTATAAAAGAATATTGAGTAAGACAATCCCTAACATAACAATAAAGGAGTTTAGTTTTAAATAATAAAAATCATACTTTCAGTCATGCATACAATGGCATTTTATTTACCAATTTAAAAGTGAGAATCTAATTCGCATAAATTAAAGACACATTTAAATCCATAAGTAATAATTTAAGCATGGGCATAAATTTAAAACATAAATTAAATGCGTGAATAACGACATATATAAATAAATTGAAATCTAAGTCTTTTAATTTTCCCCATTACGCCACAATGTCAACAATATTTTATTTAGCCGGCGATCCAGCGGCCGCAATTAATTTAGTAATTTTCATTTCTCAAGTATCGCATTTCTCAAGTGACAAAGTTCAGAATTGCCGAAGCAATCCGCTGATCGCGCCATACACAGTACCACTCCGGATCCTCGAGTAATCCATACGGATACACACGAGAGTGTACACTAGTTTTCATTGGCCGTTTTGGCAATTTTTCATATCGTCCATTCAGGCACGAGTTTCAAGTTAGAGGGGCACTCCGCAGAGCACTCACCCCCTACTTATATAACCAATATCATTTCAACTTAGTGTAACGGGGTTTTATATTACGGACACGGGGGATTCTAGGTGCAATGCTTAACCAACTCATCTAAATATCGAGGACATGATGTATTCAAGGTGCAAAGCTTAACCAACCCATCTAAACGTCGAGGATACAATGAATTCAAGGTGCAAGCTTAACCAATCCAGCTAGGTGTCACTTGTAACTGGATTTTTGAAAGTTTGATTTTATCATTCAAAGAGAGTTTCGATCGTTCGTTTAGAAAATCTCAATTTCACAAGTTTAATGCATACTCATCACAGTTTACGCCATTTCAGTTTAAAAATTCAATTTAAAAGCAATCGACTTGAAATTTGTACAGCACCTCAAAAACATGCTAACGAACAATTTTTGTGTTTTAAGTTTCTCAAAATTAGATAAGGAAACAAGTCAAATTTTGCAATCTTTTCATAAAGTGAAATCTGTCCAAATATTAGAAACAGCGCACTAATTTTTAAACAGGTTTTTGACCTAGCAAACGAATTCCAAAATTTATGAAATTTTACAGGCACATACATGACACAAAAATAAAAAAGTTTTATTAGACGTATTTTGCCCAAAAACATAGCGGATTAAGTCAGATTAATTCATAAACTTCGGACATGAAATCTGTCAAGATTTGGTTTCAAAAACGCAGATTGTTTAGATCGATTTTGACGACTCAAACATTAACGAAAATTCACGAAATTTTAAACACACATTCTTAAGACAATTATATACAACTTTCATGTTACACCAAAGATTAGTTTTGAAAGAATCCTTAAGAAAAACGCAAAAGAAGTCGAACACTCAAATCTGTCAACTTTTCGGTTTTTCTTAAACATCAGAAAATACCAGACGAGTTTTGGGGCACCAAATACTGATGAAAATGCGTGAAAATTTGACACAACCTAGATTAAGATGTTAGGAACAAATCTCTAGTTCGGAGTTTTACGTTTTGGATTTTCGAAATAGGGGTTTTTTTTAGATTGCAGAAAATGCGCAAAAGTGCATCTTTTAAGTTCGATTTTAATGTTTTGATTAAAACTAGTGTTATGAACGATTCTAAGCCACCTATATGGATATGTAAGGCGTTGTCTTACAGTGGGTGAGTTCTTGATGGTCTCTCGGTCGTCCGGAATCTACGGATTTTCACGAACGGATCTACTCAACACGCTTTCCTCTTCCTTTGGCCACGAACCGAATTCGCAATTAAAAATCTATAGTTAGATCGAAGTTTTGGATTCAAAAAGGTGTAGGGAAACTTAAGAACATTTACCAACAATCTGAAATCCTTGAATCATTGTTCCACACGCCTCCTTGCTCGGATTTCGTCGTCGGGAATTCAAGAACACAAGAGGATTTGGGGTTTTCGGTTTCGGGAGAAGTTTGGAGAGAGTTTGAGAGGTAATGGGTGAATGAAATCTGATTAGAATGGCCAAAGATCAGCCACCAATCGTCCATATACTCCTTCCATCGTCTGGGATCTAGTTACCAAAGTCGGGAGTCAAAAATAAGGTAAGAAATCGCCAAAAATCGCAATATGATCGTGTCCTGAGTGTTGGCGCGCTGGTGGGGCTGGATTCACCAATCCCGCGCGAAGACTGCGTGGCTCCGGCTAGGGCTGCAGCCTTGGCCGGGTCGTGCAATCCGTCGGGCCTTTTCTCATCTCTTTCAGACTTCTATCCTCCTACGTTTTCTGGCTCGATTTTTCGGGTCATTCTCGAATTATGATTCCTATCTTAAATTTATCTCGTCTCGAATTAATCCCGTATTCAAAATCTTGAGTCCGTCGCGTTTGGATTCTTCGGCTTTGAATTCTTCGTCTTTCGACTCCCGTGTAATAATTTATCTACTTAAATTATTTCCGACTTCATGAGTTCTTGGAATTAAAATTCTTTTCTTTCTTGAATTTAATTCCAATTCTTTAGGCTCGATCCATGGAATATCTTCGGGCTTCCTTTCCCTCTTTTATTCCATTTTGAATTTTTGAATCTATCGGCATTTCATTTCCGAGCAATAATTTATTGTAATAAATTATTTTCTTCTTCTCGGAGATATTTCGACTTTGTTCGGATTAACAAATTTATTTTGCTCATTCCAAACATGCCTATTCGATTGAAATGGTAGGGAGAATCTACTCTTAATGGTGTCATAATGCTAATCCTTAATTTCCTCATCAATTAGTTGGCGTCATTTATGCTAGGATTTGACTTCCAAAATTGTGAAGTAATTAGTGTCATTATCCAAATAATATTAAAAATAATATTGATACTAATAATAATGTATTTATATATACCCAGTGTCTTTTATAATAATAATAATAATAATAATAACAACGGAGTTCATTCGGGAAATTTCTCGGGTATTACAGTCTACCCTCCTTAGAAATCAACTGCGTCTCGAAGTTGCGCTTTAGCTTCTCGCGAGCTAGGAACTAGGGTCGTTCCGTTTTTATCTCTTATATCATATCATGTCATTTTTATTTCTTATGATAGTGTGATATTGTATTGTGTGTTATTGTATGTTATTATATGATATTGTTTGACTGAACCCAGAATTGAAAGTTCCAAGTTGCCTACGTACCCCGTGAAGGGATCAAGTCATTACGTAGTGCAAAATAATTTGAATTTGTTTATTATTGATTTGGGATACATAATATTTGGGTCGTTACATCCTCCCATCCTTAAGCTTACAGTTATGTCCCATAACCGTGGTTGCATCATCTTGGAACAGAGTCGTGTAACGTAGTATACGCTCATTTCTCACAGAGCCGGCAAGTCAGCTTGATCGACGTCATTCAGCTGTCCTAAAGTTCTTCCTTGATTTCCTTGTTGAGGGTTCACCAAATATAACCTCATCTCAATCATCTCTTCACGAATATTGCATTCTCTAATCATGTGGTCTTCCACACCACATCTATAGCAAGTTCCACGCCTTGGGCATACGCTCACCAGATGGGCTTTGTGGCACTGCGGGCAACGTGGTATGACTGTACCACGGGTGTCATTTCTCCCAGTGTTGCCATTTTGGACACCCAGGTCATGTGCCCGATTAGGACCCGTAGTCAGATCTTCTCGCTGGCTAATGCTTTCCATCCGAGTCCGGCATTCACGCAGTCGGTGACCCTGTCGACCGCATCGATTGCACGCGCCAGGTTGAGGGCATCCCCTCGCCAGATGTGCCTTGTTACACCTTGGGTAGCGGGGTACATAGTCACGATGGTTGAGGACTATCCCGTTGTTTACCTCATTATGGCCTTGAGGTGGTCTATTCTGGTCTACCCTAAGATGGTTTCTACCTGAGTAATTATTGGTTTCGTGGTCCCGTTTCCTCTTACCTTGCCTTAGGTTGATTAGTGCATTTCCCAAGGCAACCAGAGCCTCCTCTATAGTTCTTAGGCGATTATTTATGTTTTTGGGTATGGGGGTTGCTTGCCCTTCCTGATCATGTGCACCTACGTTTTGTATCGGTTTGTCGGGTTGTCTTGGTGCTTCGTTGGTATTAGGGGGAATGGGCTGGTCATGCGGCCTTCCTCTTGGTGTCATTCTGTTGCAAGCACAAGAGATTAGATTTTAAGGATTTAATAGGGTGTTGGAAAAATAGTAATTTATTGAGTCAGATGGTGTTAATAGAAGTTGTTTAGAGTGTATTGTGTAATGTGGTATTTAGAGTTGTTTAAATGGTGCAGTGTTTAGAGTTTAAGATTTTGTTGCTTGGACGTGGCGTAGTAGGGTGTATGGTTTAATAAGTTTTCATCAAGATTTTTTTTTTTTGGAATAATAAGAGTGTTGTAATAATAGATAGGGACATGCATTTTATTCTCCATACGAGGAATTTCATTACAAAGATAGGAGATGAAATAGTGCTTCTATTTCTAGGAAAGGAACAACTAGACAAAAGCAGATAGATAGCGTTTATAATCTTCAATCTCCCTAAGCCTCGTTGGTAGGGTCTTCCTTCGTTGGGCATGGGACTGGGTTCGGCTCCGCCACATGATTCTCCACGGGATTGAATGGTATTAGGATGTCGGTAAGATCCATCCCTTGGGCTTCGATCATATCTATCATTGCTTTGTTTTGTTCGGTAAGTTTTTGAACTTGGGTCTTTAGGTTATTCCTGCGTTCACAGTCAGCCGCTCTTAAGTTTTCAGAAGTGTTGTAGGTCAGCTTCGAGTTGAACTATGCGGTGTTTAAAGTATCGTATATTATGTTGGGAGTCAATGTACGCGTTCATCGTTTTCATCATTAGGTTTCTCGATAAGTCATAATATATTGTCTAGGTGAAGATCTATGGAAAAAGGCAGAGAATAGTTATGCGCATGCTAAGCATAAACGATCAAGATCTAAAACTAAGGTACAATTAGTCTCAAGCTAACGCTTCTAAGTCAAGAGTCAAGCTCAAGCCAAATACTAGAGCGAGAATGTTATGTAACACAAACGATTCACATAAAAAGGTTAGCACAAATATTTATATATGCATATGCGTATGCAAACCCCCCCAAAAATAATTTAATTCATGCGTGCATTTATTTATCCATGGGTTTTAAAAAATAAATTTATGCCATGGATAATTTAAAAAAAAACAAGGATAAAATATTTGGGTCACTATATTGGGCCAAAAGTAATAATTTCTTGGGCTCAAATAAAAGTATAGGTATTGGGCCAAAAAATTGTTTGGGCTCAAGAATTTTGGGCTTTAAAATAATATTCATAAGTAAAATAATTTGGGCTAACAGTTTAGGCTCCAAAAGTGATAGTTTTAAAATAATGGTTTTAAAAATAATACTAGTTTTTAAAATAATAGGTTTAAAAATAATAATATCTTTAAAATATTCCGGGCTCTGATACTAACTTGTAACACCCAGAATTTGATAACCTAGGTCGGGATGCCACCGCCACACCTCCCAAGCAAGACACGACTTCATTCGAGCTCACTTGAGAGATGCAATGCTAAAGGTATTTCAAAAATGATTTAAAAACAAACAAGTCCGGAAGTACTTAAATTTAAAATAGAGTATTAATCATCCATGTACTATAATAATCAAGTTTATGCAGCGGAAATAAACTAAAGGGGCCGACATGGCCAAAACACGTGTTAACATGCCCGTATGCAAGTCATGTAAAACGATGAAATATAATGTCAAAAAAATCCCCCGAATGCATGATCATGCTTCGTACTCTGTAATAGAAAAATATAAAACAACGTTTATCAGTATAAAAGAATACAGAGTAAGACAATCCCTAACATAGCAATAAAGGGGTTTAGTTTTAAATAATAAAAATCATACTTTTAGTCATGCATACAAAGGCATTTTATTTACCAATTTAAAAGTGAGAATCTAATTCGCATAATTTAAAGACATATTTAAATCCATAAATAATAATTTAAGCAAGGTCATAAATTTAAAACATAAATTAAATGCGTGAATAACGACATAAATAAATAAATTGAAATCTAAGTCTTTTAATTTTCCCCGTTACGCCACAATCTCAACAATATTTCATTTAGCCGGCGATCCGGCAGCCGCAACCAATTTAGTAATTTTCATTTTTCAAGTATCGCATTTCTCAAGTAACAAAGTTCAGAATTGCCGAAGCAATCCACTGATCGCGCCATATACAGTACCACTCCGAAGCCTCGAATAACACATACGGATACACACTAGAGTGTAGACGAGTTTTCATTGGCCGTTTTGACAATTTTTCATATCGTCCATTCAGGCACGAGTTCCAAGTTAGAGAGGCACCCCGCAGAGCACTCACCCCCTACTTATGTAACCGATATCATTTCAACTAAGTGTAACGGGATTTTATATAACGGACACGGGGGATTCTAGGTGCAATGCTTAACCAACCCATCTAAATGTCGAGGATACGATGAATTCAAGGTGCAAGCTTAACCAATCCACCTAGGTGTCACTTGTAACTGGATTTTTGAAAGTTTGATTTTATCATTCAAAGAGAGTTTCGATCGTTCGTTTAGAAAATCTCAATTTCACAAGTTTAATACATACTCGTCACAGTTTACGCCATTTCAGTTTAAAAATTCAATTTAAAAGCAATCGACTTGAAATTCGTACAGCCCTTCAAAAACATTCTAACGAACAATTTTTGTGTTTTAAGTTTCTCGAAATTAGGTAACGAAAATTTTGAAATCTTTTGAAAAAGTGAAATCTATCTAAATTTCAGAAACAACACATTAATTTTTAAACAGGTTTTCGACCTAGCAAACAAATTCCAAAATTTATGAAATTTTACGGCACATACACGACACAAAAATAAACAAGTTTTATTAGCAATTTGTCCGAAAACATAACGGATTAAGTCAGATTAATTCATAAAGTTCGGACATGAAATCTGTCAAGATTTGGTTTCAAAGACGCGGATTGCTTAGATCGATTTTGACGACTCAAACATTAACGAAAATTCATAAAATTTTAACCACACATTCTTAAGACAATTATCTACAATTTTCATGTTACACCAAAGATTAGTTTTGAAAGAATCCTTAAGAAAAACGCCAAAGAAGTCGAACACTCAAATCTGTCAACTTTTCGGTTTTGCTTAAAAACATCAGAAAATACAAGACGGGTTTTGGGGCATCAAATCTTGATGAAAATGTATGAAAATTTGAGACAACCTAGATTCAGATGTTAGGAACAAATCTTCAGTTCAGAGTTTTTTGTTTCGGATTCTTGAAATTGGGGTTTTAATTAGATTTCAGAAAATGCGCAAAAGTGCATCTTTTAAGATTGATTTTAATGTTTTGATTAAAACTAGTGTTACGAACGATTCAAAGCCACCTATATGGATATGTAAGGCATTGTCTTACAGTGGGTGAGTTCTTGATGGTCTCTGGGTTGTCCGGAATCTACGGATTGTCACGAATGGATCTACTCAACACGCTTTCCTCTTCCTTTGGCCACGAACCAAATTCGCAACTAAAAATCTATAGTTAGATCAAAGTATTGGATTCAAAAAGGTGTAGGGAAACTTAAGAACACTTACCAACAATCTGAAATCCTTGAATCCTTGTTCCACACGCCTCCTTGCTCGGATTTCGTCGTCGGGAATTCAAGAACACAAAAGGATTTGGGGTTTTCGGTTTTGGGAGAAGTTTGGAGAGAGTTTGAAAGGTAATGTGTGAATGAAATCTGATTAGAATGGCCAAAGATCAGTCACCAATTGTCCATATACTCCTTCCATCGTCTGGGATCTAGTTACCAAAGTCGGGAGTCGAAAATAAGGTAAGAAATCGCCGAAAATCACAATATAATCGTGTCCTGAGTGTTGGCGCGCTGGTGGGGCGGGATTCACCAATCCCGCGCGAAGACCGCGCGGCTCCAGCTAGGGCGGCAGCCTTGGCCGGGCCGTGCGATCCGTCGGGCCTTTTCTCATCTCTTTCGGACTTTTATCCTCCTACGTTTCCGGGCTCGATTTTTCGGGTCATTCTCGGATTATGATTCCTATCATAAATTTATCTCGTCTCGAATTAATCCCGTATTCAAAATCTTGAGTCCGTCGCGTTTGGATCCGTCGGCTTTGAATTCGTCGTCTTTCGACTCCCGCGTAATAATTTATCTACTTAAATTATTTCCGACTTCACGAGTTCTTGGAATTAAAATTCTTTTCTTTCTTGAATTTAATTCCAATTCTTTAGGCTCGATCCATGGAATATCTTCGGGCTTCCTTTCCCTTATTTATTCCATTTTGAATTTTTGAATCTATCGGCATTTCATTTCCGAGCAATAATTTATTGTAATATAAATTATTTTCTTCTTCTCGGAGATATTTTGACCTTGTATTTATATATACCCAGTGTCTTTTATAATAATGATAATAATAATAATAATAATAATAATAATAATAATAATAACAACGGAGTTCATTCGGGAAATTTCTCGGGTATTACAAGTATAGTATAGTCTAGTATAGTATAGATTAGTACAGTATAGACTAGACGATATATATGTGTGTATCTATTTTAACTTGGAAATTTTGAACCGTTGTATCCAAGTTATATAAAAATAAAATTTTCTCCACTTATTTGATATAATTTATATTTATTTTACATTTTGTATTAAAAATAAATAAATAAATAAATATGGTTTGAGTCTCTTGATCGTGTACTCGATTTAAGAAATTATTTTATTATACTTATTTACCTAATAGAGGGTAATTATACATTTTTACAATACGTAGTATATGTGTTTCTAAATAAATCTCAACTAACTTTGTCTCGCTGGCTTCGGCTCTTCCAAAAAAACTAACTTTGTCTCTTACATTGAACAATTAAGTGGTCAGGAAATTACGCAACCCTACATTAATCAATAGGTTTATTAGTTTGAGTCCATCGATATATTTATAATAGCATAACATAGTGTTGACTGTAGAAATTTGCAGAGGCGTAGAAACCTCATTTGATTGATGAAGATGGGAGGATTACAAGGAATTACAACTTGCGAGAAACTAACAAATGCTGTAAATGAATTAAAAACTTGCAGAATGGAAGAACAGAAAATGAAACTTGCGTAAAATAAGTGCAGAAAGGAAAATAATTAAAAAGCGTTTCTCTGTGGAGAGTTGAAGGTGCCTTCACTAGTGGTTGTCTTCTGCCTTTAAAGATCGTCCTCCTAAGCAGGCTGCCAACCCACCCTTCAAGCCACGATCTCCAAATTTTAACTGCCCTCCTCAGACGCACTCATCAATTCCACGGATTGCCACTTCACCACGAATAACCTCCAATGGACCGAATGCAAATTGGGCCAACTTTAATGGGCCACTAATTTTATTGGGTTAACAGATGCCCCCCTCGCGCAATTTGTCTATTAGGGTTTTTTAAGACGAATTTGCGCGTTTGACCGAATAGCTTTTTCGAGTACTGTCGAATAGGACTATTGCTCGGGTCGCACATCTCCCGGTCCGAACCCAAGCTGCTGCCCGATCTTCCTCGGCCGCCACACTGCATACGCCAGCCGCCGTCCTTGGTAGCTTAGCCGCCATCAGCAAGCGCCCAGCCTCCATTGTCCATGTGCCAGCCGCCACCTTGATCCCTTCGGCCGTCGTTCCCTATTTGTTCAGCTGCCAGGTTCTTCTCGCACCAGTTCGCATCCAAAATCTCGGTCGCCATCCCCAAGGTCCTAGCCGCCATCGTGCACTGCCTGGCCGCCGTCGATGCTTCTCTGGCCGCCACCTGCACATGTCGGGCCGCCATCGTGCGTGAGCTGCCTTCCGCCAGTCTGAACAAGGGCCGCCGCCCGGGCCTTCTTGGCTGCCACCTCAAATTCCTTAGGCGCCATTCGCTCTTTGTCCAGCCACCAAGGGAGATTTCGGACCAGCCGCCACTCACATACCTTCAGTCGCCATTGCAGGTTTCCAATCCACCACTTGGAAGGCTTCAGCCACCACCTCCAAGGCCTCAGCCGCCATCCACCTTGGTTTGGGTTGGCCGCCACCTGCTTCAACTTCGACCACCACGATTTGCCTCCCGGCCGCCATCAAGAGACCCTCAGCCGCCACCTGAAGGGTTCTGGCCTCCATCCTCCTTGCTCGGACTCAGCCGCCACTTCAAGGGCTTCAGCCACCATCTGACACTCTTTAGCCGCCACCGAGGCAACTGTAATACCCGTAAATTTTAGAATATAAAAATAGGAATTTATCCAATAGGAGAGAAGGTTTTGTTTCCGAGAACCCGTAGACGCGGAAATGCACAGAAGTCAAAGGACGACGAATTAGAACCCGACGGACCAAACCGACGGTCTTAAGATTTCAAGCATGAAATCGAATTGAGACGGAATAAATTTATGATGAGAAGTATAATCCGGAAATGACCCGGAAAATCGAGCGCGGAAACGTGGAAGGATAGAAGTCCGAAAGAGAGGAGAAAAAGACCCGACGGATCAGATCGCACGGACCCGCCCGGACCGCAGTCCAGGCGGGGACCGCGCGCTGGCCGGGCGGGGTTTGGCCAAAAGGCGCGCCAACCCCGCGTGGCTCCACAGGATGTGGTAGGTTGCGCGTTTTCGGCGATTTCTTACCATAATTCGACCCCTCGACTATGGAAAGAAGATTTTGGTCGAGGGGAAAGCTTTTAGGGAGACTTAGGGCTGCCTCCCCACCCTTTTCATCAGTCACAAATCTCCCTCCACTCTCCCCAAGCTCTCCCAAGCCAAAACACTCTTCCGACGAACTTCCGACGAACTTCCGGCGACTTCCGGCAACCATCGACGACCATAGGAACGTGTAGATCAAGGTTTACACCCCTTAGATCGTTGGTAAGAGTATCCAGATTCATCTACTCATTTTTATCTCCAATTTTTAATCTAACTTTCGAATATTGGACTTGTAATCACGTTCGTGATCGAAGGAGGAAGAGAACGTGTGCAAGGATCCGTTCGTAGTGTTTTCGGACAAGCCGAGCGACCCTAGGACAACTCAAGAACACAAACACTGTAAGTTGAGCCTTCCATATCAATACGGGTGGTTTAGGGGCGTCCGGTATAGTCGTAATGCGACGAAACGTAAAAGCCGAAATTAAAAACCCCAATACGCGCAGTTTTTGAAATCCATCTAAAACTCATATTTCGAGGATTCAATCCAGGAAACTCAAAACTAGACTTTTAATCCTAACACATAAATCTAGGTTGTGTAAAAATTTCAGACATTTTCGTTAAAGTTTGCTATTTTAAATCGCATCGAAAAAAAACGGTTTTGACAAAATGTGTTTGAAATCTGCCTATGAACATGTCCGAACTTAGTGAGTCTGTTTCTATATTTTGTAGTCCGATTTGATCTTTACAATCTAAATGAAAATTGTAGATAATCATGTCTAGTATATGTGGTTAAAATTTCAGAATTTTTGGAGTCAATTTGATATGTCAAAAAGCCAATTTTCTGAACTGTGACAAATCTGCTTTGGGACAGTAAACTGTTTCCGCATTAAACTCGATTTTTGACATGTTTCCTCAACTTATTTCGAGAAAGTTAAAACACGAAAGTTGTTCGTTAGGGTGTTTTGCATAGACTGTGAAATTTTCAGATTTTTCGGACTTAAACCGAATTTTTAAATTGAAAAGGCGTAAACTGTGACGCCAAGTTACATTTAAATCGAAGGATTTTGAAATTTCGAAATGAACGATCAAAGATTTGAAATACGATACATCTATACTTTTGAAAAACCCCGATACATTAAATCTAAACGATACATGAGATACTTTGGTGGAGGGTGAGTGCTCTGCAGGGTGCCCCTCTAGCCTTTCTCTTCGGGCCTATAATGGACGAGAGAATTAGATGAGATATTACGCCAATCGGCGGGAGATACATGGCCTACTCTCTCGGTTTGTCCGTATGGATTTCCCGAGGCTCCGGAGTGGTACTGGGTATGGCAGATACGGTTGCGGCCGCCGGATCACCGGCTAAACGAGATACTTACGAAACGGCTGCGGCCGCCGGATCACCGGCTATACAAAACACTGAGAAATGGTTACGTGACGGGGAAATAAAAGTTTTAATATTTTTAAGTATTTATTTATTTTTGCATGTCTTTAAATTATGCATTTAAATTATGTCTTTAAATTTCATATCATGACTAAATTGTTATTGTGGATTAAATGCATGTTCAAATACACAATTAAAATATTATTTCCTTTAATTTTTGTGAATGCATGTTAGGAGAGAAATTTTACATTATCTAATTAAATCCCTTTATTGCTATGTTAGGATCGACTTACTCAGTATTTTATATACTGATAAAATTGTTGTTTTCTCTTTTCCTTTCAGAGTATGAAGATAATGCATGAGCATATGCATTGGGGGATGGAAAAACTTTAACATTGTTTTTTTATTGCTTTTATGATACTTGCATAACGGGCATGTAAATCCCGAATTTTGGCCATGTCGGCCCACTTTACATTTTTCCGCTGCGATATATTATTACTACTACTATGTGTGTGGATGATACTTAATATTATTTTTAAATAGATTCTGGACTTATTTTTAAACCTTTTTGCAATACCTATAGCCTTACATCTCTTTGGCAAGCTCGGAGAATCCGTGTCTTGCTAGAGAGATGTGGCGGTGACATCCCGGCCTGGGTTATCAAATCCGGGGTGTTACAAGTTGGTATCAGAGCCCGGAATATTTTAAAGCTACTATTATTATTATTTTGAAATATTTTGAACTAAGTATTATTTTTACATTTATTATTATCATTATTATTTTTAAGACTACTAGTGTTATCATTTTAGCCCAAAATTTGAGCCCAAAAATTTTCCTATCCAATTAGTGTAATATTTTGAGCCCAAAGGGGGTTAAACTATTTTGACCCAATAATTATTTATCATAAGCCCAACCATTTCGGCCCAAATACCCATGCCTTTACTTCTTAAGTCCAAATTCTTATTTTTGGCCAATATAGAGGCCCAATTTTTTTAGTTACTTAAAACCATGATATATTTTAAATTTAAAAGACATTAAATTAATTTCGGGGGGGGGGGGGGGGGATTGCATGTGCATATTCATGTAGATTTAAATTCCCACATATCTTGACTTTTATTCGAAACATGTCCTGACTCTAACCTCCTTGTTGACATTAGATGGCCGCCCCAAACGCGAACATGATCAACCTACTAATGAGGTTGATTGAAGCATACCTCGAATCTCCTCAAAACGTGAACAACTTCAGAGTAAGGGTAGAACAAATGGGAGCTAACCTGGGCCACCTAACTAATCTGGGCCAAGCAGGACATCAAGATATAACCCAACTCCAAATCCAAATCAATGAACTCCAGACCCGCGAGACTGAAGTTCGGACCCAGATTGACGACGTAGAGACCCAAGTAGGGGTCGTGGGACATCAACTGCATCATCTGAAGGATGATCTACTTCCACCTGCCCCTCTCGACCCGGGAACTCCTCCTGCAGCTAGCCCCGTTGTTGATCCTGTCGCTGTCCCTACAGCCGTCCAACCTCCAGTTGTTGTCGTTGATCCTGCCCCGACCGCTGGGCCCAATTGGCCAGCAAGCCCAGTATTCCATGGACCCCTTGGCTGGGGTACTATTGAGGAGTCGAGTGATGAGGATGATCCCATGGAGGACGCAACCACCTACACTCCCTCAGCTTAGAGACCTTTTATCGCATTCGTTCTACTATTACCGTTCCTATTTTTCTGAACTATTCCTATCCTTGTGATTCCTACAGCTTGTACCAAATAACGTTTCCTATTGAGCAATAAAATACAAGCATTTATGTTATATTCTACTTCCATTATCCATAGTGCCCACATATATATATGTATGCACATATTTAAAACCGCCTTTCATATCCAAACGTATGGTGGGGGACTCAACAGAACAAAGGCACAAGGTATTAATAAGCAAACAACACATATGAATGTCAATCAAACGGGAGTACCTCGAACCCTAAACCCTGAAATCCCAAGTCATCAATTAACCACAATTCTAGAGTTAACAACCGAAATAGATAATCATGGAGTAACACAACAAAAGCACAAACTACGAAACACGGAAATGGAAATCATCGTCTCACAGTCTCATAAGGAAGCTACTTCTACTACACACCCCAAGAGTACCGTAAAAACAAAGGGGTCACTGATCAGGAGGCGGGAACTGGCGACGCATGTAGTCGTCCATCTGACGCATGTAGCCATACATGTCAGTCATGGTGGCCTGCTGCTCCGCCTGTCTCATAGTGAGCGTGTCCATACGATCCTGATAGAGATCCATCCTAGCCTCCAAGGCGTCGTAGCGAGCCTGCCCAGCTGCAAACCCGGCATCTATACTGACACGCATCTCCTGCATCATCTGGAGCATTTGCGTCATGTCCTGACCCTGCGGTGGAACCACACCCTGCTGTGGAACCACAGGAGGAGGAGGTGGCCGCTCTGGAGGAACAACTAAGATCAAACCACCATCCTCAGGCTGCGGGTGCAGTATAGCCCAAGGCGCTCCACGACGCAAAGTGCTGCGCCGGGCGGCATAAGACGGAATACGGTAGTGCTCACCTGGAGCTAAAGGATAGGGGTCCATCTCGGGAGACGTGAGGATCCCCTGGGCAGCGCATAGCCCACAAATGAGGTGTGCGTGAGTGCTCACCCTACTCCCTCGCCCCCGTCGTAAACCCCTCAGGTTATCCGCAATGCACGCGCCCACATTTACCCGACCGCCTCGTGCGATAAAGCAGATAGTCTCAAAGACATGATCTATGACGATATGACTCCGGGTGATCGGCCGAATGCGTCCTAACCAAAGCTGAGCCAGTACATGCCAAGTAGCATCCAAAGACGTCAGTCGTAGCTCGTGGGGGTATCCAGTCCGCGGGGGTACCTCGGTACACAAGACACCCCAGGCAGGAGCATAAACCCGTCTCTCTGGCTGTGGTCGGAACGCGCCATCATCTGGAAGGCCGAAATAGATGTTGATCGCCCGAGCACTGAAGTCTAGGTAGCGACCACGAACCCAGACTCGAGAAAGGTCGTCGTCTACCCCAAGACCGCTGATGTTGGCGATAACCTCCATGGCTAGATAGCCAGAGGCAACGCCCTCGGGATGACGTGCAAGACCGGTCCACTGGAGATGCCCCAAAACTGCACTGATCCGGTCATCGCCCATATGATCGGGGAACAAGCCTCGCTCGGGAACGTAAGCCCTCTTTCGACGAAGCTCGTCGAAGTAGAAGTCCTGGGCGGCCATCGTCGAGAAACGGAACATATCATGCCGGCGAGGACGCACCTCGTCAGGGAGATCTCTGAGCCTCGGCACCCGCTCCTCGTCCTCCTCGGACTCACTGTCGTCACTGTCGTCAATATCCGGCATCACCGGAGCGGCAGTGCTAGGGCCGGTTGCATCACGTCGAGTAGCCCATCTCTTGGCCCCCGGAAGGACCATAAGGAACGCCAAGATGAACCATAGGAAAAGCAACATCCTGCGAACACCCAATATCAAGGGTAAGCTAATTTTCAACACATTAATTCACAAGCAAAAATACATAAAGACATCATAAATATAAAGTTCCAACAGGGAAAATCTAGGAGGGATTCAGACCCAATAGTTTATCAATACATATTGGGAGAGAATCAAACCAAGGAATGTGCCCAGATAAATTCAAAAACCCATTGTGGCATTCCGTCGAACACCTTATGTGCGCAATAAATTAAGTTCAAAAATTTGTTTGTAAACACATGACAATTAACCACAAAACCAAACAATTACTTGAACAACAAATCATAATCACAGGTGTCAACAAACAACACTAACGAAACCACTTTCACACCAATAACACCAACAAAATCGAAAATTTCATGGTTCCCCTAAAAATCCAAGTTCTAGCAGGAAGTTCCACAACTTAGGCATATATATTCATACCAATACTTCCTAAACAATAGAAATGGCACCAAAGTACTACATAAACTCACTAATTCGCGAGAATTAAGCCGAAAACTACAAAACCCCAACGTGCATGCCAAAACCCTAATTTCACAATTCAACCAAATTCTAACAAATCAAGGCATAAAACTTGAAATTGGCAAGTGAAAATAGAAGATACATACCTCACAAAGAGAAATCGAATTTGGAACTAGGAGAATCTGAGCACGAGAGGACGGATTTGAGAGGAAGTTGAGAGGAATTTCGGAAGGGGAAAGGAAGAAACGGCTCGCGCGGGGCGCGAGCCCTATTTCTTCACCCTGGGGGCGCCGCGCGGTGGCCGCGCGCTAAACCCCCAAAACCTGCGCGGACCCCGCGCGGGTCACGAAAAATGAATTTTTTTTTTTTAATTCTCCTTTCCTATGTATTTACCCCTCCTCTGCTCTACGAAATACGAGTGGACCGAAGCATGTGAGACTGCGTTTCAAGAGTTGAAGAAACGACTCACAACCACGCCCGTATTAACCCTACCATCAGAGAATGGTGACTTCGAAGTTTACAGCGATGCTTCGAATGAAGGTTTAGGTTGCGTCTTGATGCAAGACTCGAGAGTCGTAGCGTACGCATCACGCCAACTAAAACCTCACAAGGAGAATTATCCGACACATGACCTGGCGTTGGCAGCGGTCGTTTTCGCTCTAAAGATATGGAGACATTATCTTTATGGGCGGAAGTGTCGAATGGTCACCGACCACAAGAGCTTGAAATATATATTCACTCAGGAGGAGCTGGATTTGAGATAGCAAAGGTGGTTGGAACTCATAAAAGACTACGATTTAGAGATAGCATACCACGAGGGGAAGGCGAATGTGGTAGCCGATGCCCTAAGTCGGAAAACCCAACACGTGACAGACTCGTTGGTAATTCCGCCGGCATTGTACATGGAGTTAGCCAGATTGAAGTTAGAACTTGTGCATCCTGGCACAGTGAGAGAAACGATCAATGCCATGATCGTAGAAACTCCAATATTGGACGAGATTCGACTCGCTCAACCGAGCGACCCGAAACTCGAGAAGATAAAAGGGTATATTGCCGAAGGAAAGGCAATAGGATTTCCTGTCCACGAGGATGGAAGCATCCGTTTTAAAGGGAGATGGTGTGTGCCCCTTAAATGTGCCGAGTTGAAACAAGATTGATGGAGGAAGGGCACAACACGCCATATTCCGTACCTCCCGGAGGTAACAAGCTATACAAAGATCTGAAGAAGATCTCTTGGTGGCCGGGAATGAAGAAGGAAGTGGCGAACTTCATGGCGAGATGTCTCACCTGCCAAAAAGGTTAAGGCAGTGCGACATAAACCCTTAGGATTGATGCAACCACTAGAGATTCCAAATTGGAAGTGGGATAGCATCTCGATGGACTTTGTCTCGGGATTACCTCGATCACCTAAAGGCATGAACAAAATTTGGGTAATTGTGGATAGGCTAACGAAGACAGCCATATTTATTCCAATGAAAGACACATGGACTATGGACCAATTGGCCCGAGCCTACATCGATAATGTGGTACGACGACATGGAGTACCACATGATATCATTTCCGATAGAGACAGTAGATTTGTCTCTCATTTTTGGACAAAACTACAAGAAGCCCTCGGTACGAAGATAAAGATGAGTACCGCGTTACACCCCATGACGGATGGGCAAACGGAAAGAACGATCCAAACTTTGGAAGACATGCTAAGGGCATGCGTATTAGAGTTTAAAGGAAGTTGGGAAAGTCATTACCCTTAATCGAATTTTCCTACAACAACAGCTACCATGCTAGCATTGGCATGGCACCTTTCGAGGCACTGTATGGACGCAAATGCCGAAGCCCATTGAGCTGGGAAGAGAGCGAGAGGGCTATGGTAGTTGGACCACTACTTGTTGAGGACATGGCTCAACAAGTCAAAATAATCCAAGGAAAGATGAGAGCCGCGCAAGACCGGCAAAAGAGCTATGCCGACGTGAGACGGCAAGATTTGGAATTCCAAATAGGCGATAAGGTCATGTTAAAGGTATCTCCGATGAAGAGTGTGATGCGCTTTGGCAAGCGGGGAAAATGGAGCCCACGGTACATAGGACCATACGAGATCCTAGAAAGAGTGGGGAATCTTGCATACCGACTAGCATTACCGCCACAATTTGCTCGTGTCCACGACGTGTTCCACGTCTCACAACTGAAGAAATACGTCCATGATCCGACCCACGTACTCCAACCGGAGAAAATTGAGCTGGACGATGACTTAAGCTAGGAAGAAATTCCGGTGCGAATACTCGACAAGAAGGAGAGGGTAACAAGGAATAAGACCGTGAGGAGGGTTAAGGTTCTTTGGTCTAACCACGAAGCCGAGACGGCAACGTGGGAGCTAGAGGCAGACATGAAGGATCGTTTCCCAACCCTATTCCAAGACAATGCAACAACAGTTATGGGGGCATAACTGTAATCTTAAGAGGGGGAGGATGTGACGACCCGAATATTTCCGGATATTTTATACGAATACTTTGTACCCCAAATAAACAAATTCAAATTATTTTGAACTACGTAATGACTTGATCCCTTCACGGGGTACGTAGGCAACTCGGAAATTTCAATTCTGGGTTCAGTCAAATAATAACAAACAACGACACACAATAATACAATCGCTTAATCAAACAATTCCCGAACTCGCGAGAGGATGAAGTGCAACTTCGAGGACGAAGTTGGTTCTTAAGGGGGGTAGACTGTAATACCCATAAATTTTAGAATATAAAAATAGGAATTAATCCAATAGGAGAGAAGGTTTTGTTTCCGAGAACCCGTAGACGCGGAAATGCACGGAAGTCAAAGGACGACGAATTAGAACCCGACGGACCAAAACCGACGGTCTTAAGATTTCAAGCATGAAATCGAATTGAGATGGAATAAATTTATGATGAGAAGCATAATCCGGAAATGACCCGGAAAATCGAGCGCGGAAACGTGGAAGGATAGAAGTCCGAAAGAGAGGACAAAAAGACCCGACGGATCGGATCGCACGGACCCGCCCGGACCGCAGTCCAGGCGGGGACCGCGCGCTGGCCGGGCGGGGTTTGGCCAAAAGGCGCGCCAACCCCGCGTGGCTCCACAGGATGTGGCAGATTGCGCGTTTTCGGCGATTTCTTACCATAATTCGACCCCTCGACTATGGAAAGAAGATTTTGGTCGAGGGGAAAGCTTTTAGGGCGACTTAGGGCTGCCTCCCCACCCTTTTCATCAGTCACAAATCTCCCTCCACTCTCCCCAAGCTCTCCCAAGCCAAAACACTCTTCCGACGAACTTCCGGCGACTTCCGGCAACCATCGACGACCATAGGAACGTGTAGATCAAGGTTTACACCCCTTAGATCGTTGGTAAAAGTATCCTGATTCATCTACTCGTTTTTATCTCCAATTTTTAATCTAACTTTCGAATATTGGACTTGTAATCACGTTCGTAATCGAAGGAGGAAGAGAACGTGTGCAAGGATCCGTTCGTAGTGTTTTCGGACAAGCTGAGCGACCCTAGGACAACTCAAGAACACACACACTGTAAGTTGAGCCTTCCATATCAATACGGGTGGTTTAGGGGCGTCCGGTATAGTCGTAATGCGACGAAACGTAAAAACCGAAATTAAAAACCCCAATACGCGCAGTTTTTGATATCCGTCTAAAACTCATATTTCAAGGATTCAATCCGGAAAACCCAAAACTAGACTTTTAATCCTAACACATAAATCTAGGTTGTGTAAAAATTTCAGATATTTGCGTTAACGTTTGCTATTTTAAATCGCATCGAAAAAAACTGTTTTGACAAAACGTGTTTGAAATCTGCCTATGAACATGTCCAAACTTAGTGAGTCTGTTTCTATATTTTGTAGTCCGATTTGATCTTTACAATCTAAATGAAAGTTGTAGATAATCATGTCTAGTATATGTGGTTAAAATTTCAGAATTTTTGGAGTCCATTTGATATGTCAAAAAGCCAATTTTCCGAACTGTGACAAATCTGCTTTGGGACAGTAAACTGTTTCCGCATTAAACTCGATTTTTGACATGTTTCCTCAACTTATTTCGAGAAAGTTAAAACACGAAAGTTGTTCGTTAGGGTGTTTTGCATAGATTGTGAAATTTCCAGATTTTTCGGACTTAAACCGAATTTTTAAATTGAAAAGGCGTAAACTGTGACGCCAAGTTACATTTAAATCGAAGGATTTTGAAATTTCGAAACGAACGATCAAAGATTTGAAATACGATACATCTATACTTTTGAAAAACCCCGATACATTAAATGTAAACTATACATGAGATACTTTGGTAGAGGGTGAGTGCTCTGCAGGGTGCCCCTCTAGCCTTTCTCTTCGGGCCTATAATGGACGAGAGAATTAGATGAGATATTACGCCAATCGGCGGGAGATACATGGCCTACTCTCTCGGTTTGTCCGTATGGATTTTCCGAGGCTCCGGAGTGGTACTGAGTATGGCAGATATGGCTGCGGCCGCCGGATCACCGGCTAAACGAGATACTTACGAAACGGCTGCGGCCGCCGGATCACCGGCTATACAAAACACTGAGAAATGGTTACGTGACGGGGAAATAAAAGATTTAATATTTTTAAGTATTTATTTATTTTTGCATGTCTTTAAATTATGCATTTAAATTATGTCTTTAAATTTCATATCATGGCTAAATTGTTATTGTGGATTAAATGCATGTTCAAATACACAATTAAAATATTATTTCCTTTAATTTTTGTGAATGCATGTTAGGAGAGAAATTTTAAATTATCTAATTAAATCCCTTTATTGCTATGTTAGGATCGACTTACTCAGTATTTTATATACTGATAAAATTGTTGTTTTCTCTTTTCCTTTCAGAGTATGAAGATAATGCATGAGCATATGCATTGGGGGATGGAAAAACTTTAACATTGTTTTTTTATTGCTTTTATGATACTTGCATAACGGGCATGTAAATCCCGAGTTTTGGCCATGTCGGCCCACTTTACATTTTTCCGCTGCGATATATTATTACTACTACTATGTGTGTGGATGATACTTAATATTATTTTTAAATAGATTCCGGACTTGTTTTTAAACCTTTTTGCAATACCTATAGCCTTGCATCTCTTTGGCAAGTTCGGAGAATCCGTGTCTTGCTAGAGAGATGTGGCGGTGACATCCCGGCCTGGGTTATCAAATCCGGGGTGTTACAGCAACCTCAGCCGCCATCACTAGGAATCCAGGACGCCGCCATCAAGGTCCAGGCCGCCACTTCAAATGCTTCAGCCACCATCTGACACCCTTCAGCCGCCACCGAGGCAACCTCAACCGCCATCCCTAGGAATCCAGGACGCCGCCATCAAGGTCCAAGCCGCCACTTCGCCTTGTCAGGCCGCCACTTGGCATGCCCAAGCCGTCGTTGTCGTGTTATGGCTTATTCTTTCAGGCTAAGCGCTACTTCGCAGCCTCAGACTGCTACTTCGCAGCCTCAGCCTCAGTCTCAACCTCAGCCGCAGCAGCCTCAGCCTCAGCCTCAACATCCTCAGCCTCAACCTCAGCCTCAGCCTCAGCAGCCATCAGCCTCAGCCTCAGCTTCAGCCTCAGCCTGAGCCTCAGCATCAGCAGCCTCGACCCCCGTTGCGAGACTCAAACGCCACACTGGGCACGCCAGCCGCCACAATACAAGCCTCAGACGCCACAGAAGACCTTTCAGCCGCCACCTGGGCTCCTTTCAGCCGCCATCAGGACCTTCCAGCCGCCACCAGGAGCTTCCCAGGCCGCCATCAAACAGTTCCGGACGCCATCTGCTACGCTGTCTCTTCAATCCCCATGGACTAGCTTTCAGCCACCACAGACAGGGTCCCAGCCGCCACAGACAGAGTCTCTCAGCCGCCATCTGCCTTTAAGCCAGCCGCCACGGCCATGGCGCCTCAGGTTTGTTTCGTTCTTCACTTGTTTGTTAGTTTGTATCCTCTCCGAACACATTTAATAATGTTGTTTGATGACATAGGACTCTGCTTCACGGCTTCAGGCTGCACCTGGATCACCCTCAGCCGCCACACAGTCTCATCAAGCCACCAATTTGGGCCTTCAGTGGCCTCCATTTCGTCTGGCTTTGCCGCTTTATCGGGTCGCCCCACGGTTTTCCAAGATTAATTACATCCTTGCCCTCAGTCGTCCCGAGGTTGATGTCTACAAGTGGTTCTTTGGCCTCCAAACTAGGCAAAGTCCGCTTCACAGGAAATGGCCACTCGGATGGCCGGCTGTCAGTCAGGGTTTTGGACTTGTCTTTGGCACCCATCATTACTTCAGTGGCAGCAAACCGCTGTAACAAGTCTTTGTAAACATCCTGGCTGCACATCATAAGGGATTTGAGGTGTCTTGTCGGCTGTCTGCAGAATGCAACTTAAAGCTGCTTGAAGTAAAATCGATGGACTCTATATCCAAGTCCACACCAATTAGGGCTGAGGCTGGTTGGACATCCTCCAGGTAGAAGATTGCCTCGCCATTGTTAATGTCTGGTCCAACAAAAGGCTGAGGGTTTGCCTCCACCAACTCTACCTGATCACCACCCCTAATGAGTAGCTGTTGGTGCAGCGTGGATGGAACGCACTGTGCCATGTGGATCCAATCACGTCCTAGAAATGCAGAGTAACACATCCTGGAGTTTACCACGAAGAATGCTACCTTCAATGTTTTTGATCCAATGGTGACATCCGCCGTTAGGAATCCGGCAGGCTGAGTAGCTTCTCCCACGAAGCTGCACATCCTGACCTTGGTAGGGATCAGATCTTTCCATTTTTCAGTTCGGCTACTTGAGCCGCCATCACTTAGATTTGGGATGAATCCTGAGCCGCCAACATGCAGCTGAGGGAATGGCTCAACATCCACCTTCATACCCGCAATTTTTAGACGTCCCACTTTAATTTTATTTTGAATGGCACTCCTAAAACTCCTGCATTTAGTGATGCTATGAGTATAAGAATTATGCCACTTACAAAACGATCGGCCCCGAATATCTTCGGCCGCTGGTAACTTCTCCCTTTCAGGCAGCTTAATTACTCCGTCTTTGAGTAAGGCATCGAACACTTGGTCCGCCCTGCCCATATCGAAAAGGTCTTCATCAGGACTGTACTTGGCCTCTTTTTGCTTAGGCGGCCTGAGGGTCGCACATGTATGTGGCTTGGTTGTCTGCACTAACTCTGCAACAGCTACCTCCACAGTCTCGTCCACCTCGTCGCTCAATTTCACTTCCTTGAAGCGTACCCGATGCGTAGAATGATTCTCCTCCTGTTCTTCCAGGAATTTTTCCAGGCGAGCTGCTCTCTCGGCCAGCTAGGCAAGATCAGTCGCATCCTGCACAATTAGATGTTCCTTTAATTTCGGTAACATGTTTGCTACTGCAATATTGGCTATTTCTGTAACACCCCGGATTTGATTTCCCAGGCCAGGGCATTACCGCCACACTTTTCTAAACAAGACCCGACCCAAGTCGAGCTCACCTAGAAAAATGCTAAGGCTAAGTTGTATCGATTTTTCAAAACAATTTAAAATTTATTCAAACATGCCCGAACTAAAATCAGAGTGTCTCATGCATCACAATAATAATCAGTGCGGAAGCTAAAAATAAATAAAAACGAGGGCCAAACATACGGCCAAAAACCAAAGTCCAAAGTCCAGTAGTAAAGTCCAAAGTGCAGAAATTTAAAGTAATTATAAAATGCGACAAGTCTTTATTCTTGGAAAGTCCCATCCCAATGCGCCAACACTTACTCTGCGAAAAATAGGAAATAACAATTTATCAGTACAAACGGTACTGAGTAAGTTAACGTATAGCATAACAAACTTTAAAGATTTAGAAGAGTAATAAAAAGTTAGGAATTTAATCCAACGAACGAGTAAAAATAATTTACGGGAATTTCTTTTTACACTTTACCACACCAATGTTCATTTTGATCGAGGACATCCAAAACATTACCCGCTTGGGCGCTTATGTCCACAAGCTGCCGGTATCAACGATCCAGGGCCTTAGCCGTTTTGGGATCAATTACCCGCTTGGGCACTTATGTCCACAAGCCGACGGTATCCACAATGTGAGAGCAGCGGACCCTATACAGACACACTCCGGAGCCCTAGGTAACCCTACGGATACACCTAGGAGTATAGACTCATACAATCACGCAACATAACAATATTTCCTTGGCGCCGTTTTGGCCACCAAAAAGAGGGGGCGGCCCAACGAGCCCACGCCAAGTGCACTTACCCTCCAAATTGAACATCTAACTCGATCAAAACTCACAAAGTTTCAAAAATCACATTTTAATCATTACAACATATGTCTACATTTCCAGAATTCATAGGATTCATCAAAGAGTAGCAATCGACTCAAAAACTACCGAAACGTACGAAATCAATTTTCACCGGTAAGACTACACTGTGGCAGTTTTCAAAAGCGTATTAGGAAATGTAGTAAAATTTTGTGAAAAATTCTGAAAATTTTACAGGTGCTAGGCGACATCAAAATAAACATTTTTCTCAGAAATAGGCCTTAGCAAATTCGGACTCTAAGTTGCTCAAAAAAAATCATTTCAGAAACTTGTTTTAAAAAGGGTACAAAAACCACTGTTCATCCGACCACAGCTTACTTAAAAATCCATATCAATTCGAATATTGACCCAAAAATTCTGAAATTTAACAGGAGTGAACTAGACACATAGATGAACAATTTTCATGAAGAAGTCGACCATCAAAAACGACCATAGCTAGGAGAAATATGAACTACAAAACTGAACATGCTAGGAATTTGAATCTGTCACCACACATAGCAGAAAATACCAGATCCGTTTTCGTCGACCAAATCAATTCCAAAAATTATGAAAATTTACAGACATCATCTTTAAAGCATTAGGAACATTTTTCATTTAGACAAGTTCTTCCAAAAGTGAACGGATCTAGGCGAAAAACGCTGAACAAATAAACTACTCGGATAGAAACCCTAGTTGACAGATTTGGCACAAGATGAAGATTGAACTATATCTCGAAGGATACTCAACCAAACACTCTAAAAATTGATATGCACATCATTAACTTACTTCTCAAGAGTGTAGAGTCGAAATCCTCTATGGTTGAACCCTCAAACTCGTCCGGAACAGCCTCAAACCTCCGAGATCTACCGAACGAATCCTATTTTGAGGTGTTTGGATAAAAGCTTGATGTTAGGGCCTAGAATTCGAAGTAAGGAGTAAGGAATTGGTTTAGCAACCTTACCTAGACGTAGGAGAAGGGATTGGAATGCTTGATCTCGCTCACCACCTCCTGGAACAAGGAAGAACACTCAAAACTCTCACCAACTCTCTCTAGAATCTGAATTTTCGGATTGGTGCAAATGGGGAGATTTGGGGGTTGAATGAGGTTAATTGGGGTTGTGCTCCCACTTCCAAAGAGTTCATAATGGACCTAGGGAAAGTGGGGAATGAGTTGTTGGTAGTTTGCCTCGAAAATAAGCAGCCAACACCCCTTCCAAACTCAATCCATTCACCTCATACAACTTATCCAAAAGGTTCATGCATAACTCATCCTATCCAGCAATGTAGGGCTTCTAGAAGCTTCTAGGTTCGTCCATTAGTGTCTCAATACATCCACAAACATCTGGGAAGGAGTTGGGATAGATTCAAAGCATCCAAAATCGAACTTAATGCAAAACCAAGCCAAAAACGCGTAGCAGCGTTCGAACTGCTGCCTCTGGGGTGGTGGCGCGCTGGTGGCGCGCCACCGCGCGGCCACCGCGCCACCCCAGGTAGCGGGTTTCTCTACCTTTTTTTTTTTTTTTTTTTTTTAAATATGATTTTTGATCTTTTAAAAATCATATTGGATTATCCGATTGTTGGATACTCCGATAACTCTCTTCGAGTTGCTATCGTGCGAAAATATTTAATTCCGCTCTCCCGGAATTATTTCGGTTGCGATAGTTAAATCCAATTAATTAATTCAATTAATTAATTTTTCGGATTTAATACTCGATGTTGATTTCTCGGGTATTACAGTCTACCCTCCTTAGAAATCAACTTCGTCCTCGAAGTTGGGTCGCACTTCGGAAAATAATAATTGGCACAAAGAAATTATTGAGGCTCGCAATTTAAAATTCTTACCTCGCATGCGACGACTCTGCGCGGGGTGTCACATCCTCTCCCCCTTAGGACTGCAGTTATGTCCCCATAACTGCTCCTGAGTCGCTTCGGAAAAGGTTGGGATATCTCTGCTTCATATCCGCTTCCAATTCCCACGTCGCTTCCTCGGTGCCATGATTTGACCATAGGATCTTCACCATCCTCACAGTCTTGTTCCTTGTGACCCTTTCCTTGACGTCAAGTACCTCGATCGGATACTCCTCGTATGTCAAGTCATCATCTAGCTCAATCACGTCGGGTTGCAACACGTGAGTTGGGTCGTGCACATATTTCTTCAGTTGAGAAACATGGAATACGTTGTGCACTCGCGACAACTCTGGTGGAAGTGCCAAACGATAAGCCAAGGTACCTACACGATCCAAAATCTCGTACGGACCAATGTAGCGAGGACTTAGCTTCCCTCGTTTACCGAATCGCATCACCCCCTTCATGGGCGATACTTTCAGCATAACCTTGTCTCCCACCTCAAATTCTAACTCTTGCCGCCTAGTGTCGGCGTAGCTCTTCTGCCTATCTTGCGCGGCTTTCATTTTCTGTTGAATCACCTTGATCTTGCTATTCATATCCTCAATGAGTTGCGGTCCAACAACTACCGAATCGTCATCCTTCGTCCAGCACAACGGACTACGACACTTCCGTCCGTAAAGCGCTTCGAACGGTGCCATGCCTATGCTAGCGTGATAACTGTTGTTGTACGAGAATTCAATCAACGGCAAGTGGTCTTCCCAACTTCCCTTGAATTCGAGTACACACGCTCTCAGCATGTCCTCAAGCGTCTGAATCGTGCGCTCAGTCTGACCGTCCGTCATTGGATGAAATGCTGTGCTCATCTTGATTTGGGTTCCTAAGGCTTCTTGTAATTTAGTCCAGAAGTTGGAGACGAATCTACTATCTCGGTCTGAGATAATATCATGCGGTACTCCGTGCCTTCGGACCACATTCTCGATGTATGCCTTAGCTAGTTGATCCATTGACCAATTTTCCTTCATTGGTATGAAAATGGCGGTCTTCGTTAACCGGTCAACTATTACCCAAATCTTATTCATTCCTCGGGGAGATCTTGGCAATCCCGAAACAAAATCCATGGAGATGGTGTCCCACTTCCAGCTTGGGATCTCCAATGGCTTTACCAATCCTAGCGGTTTTTGCCTCACTGCCTTCACCTTCTGGCAGGTTATGCACTTAGCCACAAAGTCGGCAACATCCTTCTTCATCCGCGGCCACCAATAGATTTTCTTTAAGTCTTTGTACAACTTATCCCCACCAGGGTGGACTGAATAAGGCGTACTGTGGCCTTCTTCCATAAGTTTCCTCTTCAATTCCTCGCACTTATGAGGAACACACCATCTTCCTTTAAAACGAACACTTCCGTCTTCATGGATCGTGAATCCTACCACCTTTCCTTCACCAATTTTTCCTTTGATCCTCTGGAGATTCTCGTCGTCCGGTTGGGCTTCTCGAATCTCGTCAAATACGGTAGATTCAACTGTTATGGCGTTCACTGTCTCCACCACGGTTCCATAATGGACTAGTTCAGTATCTAACTTAGCTAGGTCCATATACAGTCCCGAAGGTAGAATGAGCGTGTTCGCCGTGTGCCTCGTCTTGCGACTCAACGCATCCGCTACGACGTTCGCCTTGCCTTCATGGTAGGCTATATCCAGATCGTAATCTTTGATCAGCTCGAGCCATCTCCTCTGCCTCATATTTAACTCTTTCTGAGTAAATATATACTTGAGGCTTTTGTGATCTGTAAACATCCGACAAGTTCGTCCATATAGATAGTGTCGCCAGATCTTAAGAGCGAACACTACCGCTGCTAATTCCAGATCATGTGTCGGGTAGTTTACTTCGTGCGTCTTGAGTTGCCTAGATGCATAAGCAATCACTCTACGGTTTTGCATTAGCACGCAACCAAGACCTTCTTTCGAGGCGTCGCTATACACCTCATAATCCTCAGTCTCTGATGGCAACGCTAAAACCGGTGCTGATGTGAGTCTTTCCTTAAGCTCACGGAATGACTGCTCACACTCAGCTGACCAATCAAACTTCAATCCTTTCTTCAGCAATTGGGTCATCGGTCTCGCAATTTTTGAAAAGTCCTTCACGAACCTTCGGTAGTATCCGGCTAGACCTAGGAAACTTCTTACCTCGGTCTGGTTTGTTGGTGCCGGCCATTCAGACACTGCTGATATCTTCGCCGGGTCGACTGATACTCCTTTAGCCGATACTATATGACCTAGAAAAGCGACTTCATTCTTCCAAAACTCGCACTTCGACAGCTTCGCGTAGAGTTGATTCTTCCTCAAAAGTCCGAGTACTTGGTGCAAATGACTACTATGCTCTTCCTCATTCCTCGAGTAAACTAGGATGTCGTCGATGAATACGACTACACATGTGTCTAGTAACTCTCGGAAAACGCTATTCATGAGGTTCATGAATACTGCGGGAGCATTAGTCAGACCGAAAGACATTACGGTAAATTCGTAGTGTCCATATCTTGTTCGGAATGCTGTCTTGGGTATATCGTTCTCGGCGATACGCAATTGGTGGTATCCCGACCTTAGATCGACCTTTGAAAATACCGACGCTCCTTTCAGTTGATCGAAGAGATCTTCGATCCTAGGTAGCGGGTACTTGTTCTTAATCGTCACTTGATTAAGACCTCGGTAGTCGATGCACAATCGGAGTCCGCCGTCCTTCTTTTTCACGAACAGGACTGGAGCTCCCCACGGTGATGTGCTCGGCCGAATATATCCCTTGGATAACAACTCTTCTAGTTGTTCTTTCAGCTCCTTCATCTCAGCAGGCGCCATGCGATATGGTGCCTTTGACACCGGTTCGATTCCGGGCACGAGATCGATCGTGAACTCCACTTCTCGCTCAGGAGGCATTCCTGGGATATCCTCCGGAAATACATCTGGGTATTCGTTCACGACGGGGATATTGTCGATCTTGTTCTCCTCGCCTTCCAGATTATGCACGTAGCACGCGTACAGTTGGTATCCCTTCTGCATGAGATTGCAGAACTTTAATGCATTTACTATCTTGGCACCCTTCTTCTGAGGCTGCATATAGTAAATGACCTTCTTTCCGCGACTCTTCGCCAACGAGATCTTCTGCTTCTGGCATTCGATGATAGCCTTGTACCTCGTCAACCAGTCCATTCCCAAAATGATATCGAAATCCTTAAGGTCAAATTCTATGAGATTCGCAAAGAATTCAGTGTTCTTGATTACTATCGGGATCCCGTCATATCGTTTGGAACACGATACTATCTTACCCGATGGTAATTGGATTCCTAAGTTAATGTTATTCGGAGCTGGTAGATCTAACGCAGATATAGTTCTCGTGGAAATCAAAGAGCAACTCGCTCCAGAGTCAAATAAGACCTTGACAGGTACGCTTAAAGCAGTAAACGTACCTTCGATCACATCGTCTTGAGCAGCTAAGTCCGCTTGATTTATCACGTTCAGGCGTCCTACTGGCCTCCCTTGATTCCCATGCTGGTTTGGATTCTGAGGTGGCCTCTGTGCCTGTGGGAATCTCTGCCCTTGGTTGTCCTGCTGGTTTGGCCCGGCTGGCCTGTTGCCCTGAGGACGGTTTATCAGGTCCAATCTCTTTTCAATGCGGTCCTCCCTCGTCCGGCATTCCTTCTTCATGTGACCTTCTCGGCCACACCGGTAGCAATGCCCCGGTCTTGGGCATTCACGCACCAAGTGCGGAAGGTTGCATTCCCGACATCTGGGTATGAAGGCGCCCTGGTTATCCGGCCTCCAACCTCCTTGGCCTCCTCGGTTGAGTTCTCTGTTGTCCGGCTTCCTTTGACCATCATTCCTTCCTTGGTCATTCCCCCTTCTGAAGTGATTCCCAGAGTTGTTGTTCCGGTTCCTCTTATCGAAATTGTTTAGGCCCTTGCTCGCCTCTCCATGATCCTTGCGCTTCAGCTGTTGTACTCGTGCAATTGCCACTGCACGATCGTAAACAGCCTGCAGAGTAGTGTGCTGTCCGCCAACCAAGATCTCTCTGATGCTGAGATTCAGCCCCATCTCGAATTTCTGGGCTTTATCAGCATCGGTTGGTACCAGCCTTGGAGCGAATCGGACGAGCTCTTTAAACTTCGCGTAGTATTCTTGAACTGTCTGGGTGCCTTGTCGGAGATTTATGAATTCCTCATATTTAGCAGTCTTTATGCTGAGGGGATAGAACCTTTCCCTCATCATCTCCTTAAACTCTTCCCAGAAGTAGGCGTGTTCACCATCAGCAAGTCCTTCTTGGTGGTTTTGCCACCATTCGTCAGCCTCTCCTCTCAGGTAGTACACAGCCACACCAACCTTTTCATTCGCGGGACACCTGATGGCGGTAAGCAGTTTATCAAAAGTCCTCAGCCAATCCTCCAACTTCGCGGGATCCTCCTGTCCCTCGTAATGAGGCGGCTGGTAAGGGTTCACCATCGCCAGATAATTTATGCGAGCTGCTGGGGGTGGTACTGCTGCTTGAGCTCGGTTGACTTCAGCGTTTCCTAGAGCAACGAGGACTTGCTCAACTGTCCTCAACCTCTCATCAAGTGCGTTGGGAACGGGGTTAGCTTGAACTCCCGGATTCGGCGGGTTCGCATCCGCTGGAGCATTAACGTTCTCATGCACTGGGATCTCAGCTCTAGGTCTCCCTCTGGGCGGCATTCTGATGATTAAGCACGCAGAGGTTAGATTCGCAGTTAGATGAAAGTTAATAGTCAAGTTAGACTATGGTTAGAACTCAGTCTCATAGGTTCTAGGTGCTAAAGACCACTGAAATGGGCAAGAAAAGGAAAGAGAATACTAAATACGAAATTCCACTAGATGATAACGATTTAATAACAAGGCTACTACATCACATACTACTAGGTCACCACTACATAAAATGTGGTACCATCAAGATAATCAATATGCGGTAATAATAGGTACGGAAATGATAGGAAACTAGTAGCGAAAAGCGGTAAAAGTCCAACAAGATAGAACGCATGATAAAGTCTAGATCAAGTAGTCGGGAGAATAGCCAAGCATCCGGCGATCGGCCTCGATCTCCTCGTCGGTATCAAGAGGCAGTGGAGGGTTCTCCACAACCTCCTCGGGGTCCTCTTCTTCCTCCTCAACGTTGATGAACTCATCGGGGTCAAACTCTTCCTCCTCTTCCATCTCTGGCTCGGGGTTAAGCTGGTTTTGCAGCCCAACAATGACCTCCTCCAACGCAAAGATGCGTCCCTGTAGCATATGCACGTGGTGTCGGCAATCCTCGAACTCGGCCGCAAGAGCATCATGGCGAGCAGCCATCTGGGTACTCCTAATGGTCATAGCCTCCATCCTCTCTTCTATAGCCACAATCCTATTTCTATCGTTTGCGGCATCCCTAGAGATATGGCGAAGTTCGTGCGTGATATCCGACATGGAGCACAATAAACGCATGATGGAATCTTGTAACCTCGGATCGGCCATCTAATCATGCAAATTTTACATTAAGCGATATGCCACACATGAAAATAATTTGTTAATGCACATGCTTCCCCCCAAAAATAGTACTAAGTTTTTAAGACTTGTCGAATTTGCAAGATATACTTTTCCATGGGTTTCAAAAATAAAATTTCCCTTTTCCATGGATATAATACTTAAAATGCTTAAAAATAATATTAAATAATTTGGGCATCTATAGTGGGCCGAAAAATAATAGCTTTAAAATTTTCGGGCTCTGATACCACTTTGTAACACCCCGGATTTGATTTCCCAGGCCAGGGCATTACCGCCACACTTTTCTAAACAAGACCCGACCCAAGTCGAGCTCATCTAGAAAAATGCTAAGGCTAAGTTGTATCGATTTTTCAAAACAATTTAAAATTTATTCAAACATGCCCGAACTAAAATCAGAGTGTCTCATGCATCACAATAATAATCAGTGCGGAAGCTAAAAACAAATAAAAACGAGGGCCAAACATACGGCCAAAAGCTAAAGTCCAAAGTCCAGTAGTAAAGTCCAAAGTGCAGAAATTTAAAGTAATTATAAAATGCGACAAGTCTTTATTCTTGGAAAGTCCCATCCCAATGCGCCAACACTTACTCTGCGAAAAATAGGAAATAACAATTTATCAGTACAAACGGTACTGAGTAAGTTAACGTATAGCATAACAAACTTTAAAGATTTAGAAGAGTAATAAAAAGTTAGGAATTTAATCCAACGAACGAGTAAAAATAATTTACGGGAATTTCTTTTTACACTTTACCACACCAATGTTCATTTTGATCGAGGACATCCAAAACATTACCCGCTTGGGCGCTTATGTCCACAAGCTGCCGGTATCAACGATCCAGGGCCTTAGCCGTTTTGGGATCAATTACCCGCTTGGGCACTTATGTCCACAAGCCGACGGTATCCACAATGTGAGAGCAGCGGACCCTATACAGACACACTCCGGAGCCCTAGGTAACCCCTACGGATACACCTAGGAGTATAGACTCATACAATCACGCAACATAACAATATTTCCTTGGCGCCGTTTTGGCCACCAAAAAGAGGGGGCGGCCCAACGAGCCCACGCCAAGTGCACTTACCCTCCAAATTGAACATCTAACTCGATCAAAACTCACAAAGTTTCAAAAATCACATTTTAATCATTACAACATATGTCTACATTTCCAGAATTCATAGGATTCATCAAAGAGTAGCAATCGACTCAAAAACTACCGAAACGTACGAAATCAATTTTCACCGGTAAGACTACACTGTGGCAGTTTTCAAAAGCGTATTAGGAAATGTAGTAAAATTTTGTGAAAAATTCTGAAAATTTTACAGGTGCTAGGCGACATCAAAATAAACATTTTTCTCAGAAATAGGCCTTAGCAAATTCGGACTCTAAGTTGCTCAAAAAAAATCATTTCAGAAACTTGTTTTAAAAAGGGTACAAAAACCACTGTTCATCCGACCACAGCTTACTTAAAAATCCATATCAATTCGAATATTGATCCAAAAATTCTGAAATTTAACAGGAGTGAACTAGACACATAGATGAACAATTTTCATGAAGAAGTCGACCATCAAAAACGACCATAGCTAGGAGAAATATGAACTACAAAACTGAACATGCTAGGAATTTGAATCTGTCACCACACATAGCAGAAAATACCAGATCCGTTTTCGTCAACCAAATCAATTCCAAAAATTATGAAAATTTACAGACATCATCTTTAAAGCATTAGGAACATTTTTCATTTAGACAAGTTCTTCCAAAAGTGAACGGATCTAGGCGAAAAACGCTGAACAAATAAACTACTCGGATAGAAACCCTAGTTGACAGATTTGGCACAAGATGAAGATTGAACTATATCTCGAAGGATACTCAACCAAACACTCTAAAAATTGATATGCACATCATTAACTTACTTCTCAAGAGTGTAGAGTCGAAATCCTCTATGGTTGAACCCTCAAACTCGTCCGGAACAGCCTCAAACCTCCGAGATCTACCGAACGAATCCTATTTTGAGGTGTTTGGATAAAAGCTTGATGTTAGGGCCTAGAATTCGAAGTAAGGAGTAAGGAATTGGTTTAGCAACCTTACCTAGACGTAGGAGAAGGGATTGGAATGCTTGATCTCGCTCACCACCTCCTGGAACAAGGAAGAACACTCAAAACTCTCACCAACTCTCTCTAGAATCTGAATTTTCGGATTGGTGCAAATGGGGAGATTTGGGGGTTGAATGAGGTTAATTGGGGCTGTGCTCCCACTTCCAAAGAGTTCATAATGGACCTAGGGAAAGTGGGGAATGAGTTGTTGGTAGTTTGCCTCGAAAATAAGCAGCCAACACCCCTTCCAAACTCAATCCATTCACCTCATACAACTTATCCAAAAGGTTCATGCATAACTCATCCTATCCAGCAATGTAGGGCTTCTAGAAGCTTCTAGGTTCGTCCATTAGTGTCTCAATACATCCACAAACATCTGGGAAGGAGTTGGGATAGATTCAAAGCATCCAAAATCGAACTTAATGCAAAACCAAGCCAAAAACGCGTAGCAGCGTTCGAACTGCTGCCTCTGGGGTGGTGGCGCGCTGGTGGCGCGCCACCGCGCGGCCACCGCGCCACCCCAGGTAGCGGGTTTCTCTACCTTTTTTTTTTTTTTTTTTAAATATGATTTTTGATCTTTTAAAAATCATATTGGATTATCCGATTGTTGGATACTCCGATAACTCTCTTCGAGTTGCTATCGTGCGAAAATATTTAATTCCGCTCTCCCGGAATTATTTCGGTTGCGATAGTTAAATCCAATTAATTAATTCAATTAATTAATTTTTCGGATTTAATACTCGATGTTGATTTCTCGGGTATTACAATTTCCCTATCAGTGACTGCCATAGTGCAACGGTCCTTAAGCCGCTGTAACCTGTTAATGAAGGTGCTTGCCGTCTCATCGGCATATTGTTTCGCATTAGTTAAGTCTGCGAGGCTCACCTGTGATAGGGGTGTATAGAATCTGTCATGAAAAGCTCGCTCCAAATCGGCCCAATTTTGTATAGAGTTAGGCCGCAAAGATGCATACCACACGAAAGCGGGACCAGTGAGGGATGAGCTAAAGAGCCTCAGCTTCAGCCAGTCATTCGCTGCTGCTTCCCCACACTGTGCAGTGAACCTGCCCACGTGCTCCACGGTATATTTGCCTTCATCCCCTGAGAATGTAGAGAATTCAGGCATCTTTACGCCTCGTGGATATGGCTGCATACTGTCAACCCAATCAGGTTATGGCTTCCGGTATGTAGGCCACTCCATCAGCCTCAATTGAATCCCGAAATGTTGCTGCATCATGTCCGCAAGCAACTCGGGTGACACTGCTGGCGCTTGCGTAGGCGGCATCGCCATTTGGGGTGTAGTAGGGGCCACGGTGGCTTGTGTTGTATTCTGTGGTTTCTGCCCCCCTTGCGGTGGTGTTTGCCCCCAGGGTTGGGGTGCCTGTCCCTAAGGCTGCGTCGCCATTTAGGGTCCAACTGGATTCGACACATGAGGTGCCGCTTGTCGTAGCTGCATATCTAAGACTCGGCATCATGGGTGCCGCTGGGTTGAAAGCACAGGCTGTCTGGTATGGATTTACAAAAGGACAAGCCAAGCCTCCTGCATCGGGGAGTGGTGGCTGACTGGGTGCTGCTCCCCAAGTCCGTAGTTGGCCGCCTGACGGCCCTGAACATGGCGACGTGTTAGCACCGTTTACAAGAGCAGTTGCTTCCTGTTGAGTCCGCAAGGCATTGAAGCCTCGGTCAATTTGATCGGCCATAGCAGGCCGCAAAACATCCATAAGATGCCTCGTTAGTAGAGGCATGAACTCGGCCATCGATTCTGTCATCGAGAGCTGCATCTGCTCTGAGAATGTGGGGGTCTGCATAATCCCCTGTTGTGGTTGTGCAGCACTCGTCATCTCAATCACATCCTTAGACGACGTTCTAACAGGTGTCTTCTCTTGCAGAGACATTTCTTCAAACCTCTGTGTAAGATCACTCACTAACTTGCCTGATCTGAGACGCATAAACAACCTCTAAGCGGATATGGTTTCCACTTCGTGTCCCACTGGACGTGCCAATTTGTTGACTGTAGAAATTTGCTGAGGCATAGAAACCTCATTTGATTGATGAAGATGGGAGGATTACAAGGAATTACAACTTGCGAGAAACTAACAAATGCTGTAAATGAATTAAAAACTTGCAGAATGGAAGAACAGAAAAGGAAAGAACTTGCGTAAAATAAGTGCAGAAAGGAAAATAATTAAAAAGCGTTTCTCTGTAGAGAGTTGAAGGTGCCTTCACTAGTGGTTGTCTTCTGCCTTTAAAGATCGTCCTCCTAAGCAGGCTGCCAACCGACCATTCAAGCCACGATCTCCAAATTTTAACTGCCCTCTTCAGACGCACTCATCAATTCCACGGACTGCCACTTCACCACGAATAACCTCCAATGGGCCGAATGCAAATTGGGCCAACTTTAATCGGCCACTAATTTTATTGAGTTAACACATAGGAATATAATTACTCTATCCATTTCTGTTATATGTCTTTTTAGAAATCAAAAGTTAGAAAAGTACATCCAAATATTTTACGACACAATTTTATTAATTGTCTTCTTACAAAGCGTGCCAAGACCTAAATCAAGTATTAATATTTTGCAGTGTAGAAGATGAATAGATACAATTCAGAAAACACAATATCAAAATTTTATATCACACCTAATGAAATACTACTAATTATTTAGTTCCACGGATGAATTCATTCGAATAGGAATGAATTTTTGCAGGGTATTTCTTTTTCTTTAATTATTTTCCATTTCCGGCATTATATATGTAATACAAATATATTTTTAAAGTTAACTTTATAACTATTATATTTTAAAATTTATTTATATTATCTTATTTGAGTTCTATATGCAGATGAGTAGTTCAAAAACCGGGATGTTTGACGAAAAATCTCAGATGCAATTTGAGATTATGAAGCTAAGGGAAACTGTAATCCTAGAGCAGTATTTTATGAAAGGAACCCAAGAAGAGTTAATACAAAAAGAAGGAGAAATACAGAGGCTGAAGGATTCTATCTTATACCTGGAAAGCTTAGCCGTTGAACATGAGGCAATGATTAGTTCTTTACGAGAAAAGAATGAGAAATTGATTCGTAAAGAATTTCCTGGTCAGCTTCTTCCACCACGATGCGGAGAATGCGGCCAACAACATCTCAGTTGGCGATGCCCTGAACCTTGGGAGTGTTTTCGATGCGGAAAGGTTGGGCATGTCGCTAAGGAATGCCGCCCCAAGATAGTAGGACCTCGGGAATATTAGATATTTAGAAACTCGCTAATATATTAGACTATTTTGTATATCTAAATCTTCAACGTATGTCGACTTCGGCTAGTTAACAAAAATGTCGATGATTTTGGTCTGTGTCTTTTATTAAAGAAATATAATCTATCTTTTTTTTATTTGCTTAAGTATTTCATAAAAATATTAAAAGAATTATTACTATATCTCTATTATTTGTCATATGTACTGAAAAGTCCCTTGCAGGTGAGCAATTGGGAAGTAAACGGAATTCTAGATGAAAGGAGTCAGTTGGAAACGGAGATTAGGCGCCTCAAGGGTGAATTATTACTAGAAAAGGATTTTATATCCTGGAATCAGGAAGAGATTTTTCGAAGAGACCAAGAAATAAAAGATCTGAAGGCTATGCTCTCCTACTATGAAGGGTTGACCACCGAGCTAGAGATACGCCTGAGAGACTTACAGGCTCACAATGAAGTCTTAACCCAAGGAGAGCGTAATCCCAGAGGACACCCCACACCGGCGCCTTGTGCGGAGTGTGGAAGGTCACATCTAACTTGGCGTTGCCCCGACAAAGGAGAGTGCTTCCGTTGTGTAAGAAAAGGGCACAAGTACAATGATTGTCGCACAGAGAACATTCGGGACTAGGGAGGGCGAGTCCAGAAATAATATATTAGTTTAACTTGTAATTAGAATCTGTATACCAGTCTCGGCAAGATAGAAATATATGACTGGTAGTTTTGGAAGTGTACCTTGTTTATTTATATAAAGGAAAATTAAGTATTATTTGCTTATCTTGATTAACGAAAGCAACTAACCGATTGATTGACTAATGTTTTGTAACAACCCCATTTTCCCTAAAGGTACAGCGGAAGCAAAATGCGGGAACAATGGGCGAGTGCTACCGCCACGTATTCCGGGCTGTCCGAAATACGCTAAGGCTAGTATAATTAATTGCAAAAAAAAAAAAATCAGAGTCACGTTCCGGACAAGCAGCATATAATTCGCAAAGAAGCTTATATACTGTGAAAAGTATAACATAAGTTTAATAAAAATGTTTGGTATAGCTTAACCAAACGGAGGACTGCATTTCTCAAAGCGCGCAATAACAATAATGGAATAAATCCATGGAAGTTTTATATTAAAAGAGGTTGTCTATCTCATATTTCAAAAATAATACTGTCAAACGCGGAATGCATTGTTTTAAACAGTAGGGCACAATATTTGCATAAATGGGATAAAACCCAAATATTTGTTCATGCTTCATAAATAATTTTCTATGCCAAGTAATATATTTTTATTCCAAAGGAAATTTTAAAATATACACTTTTACGTAAATAATACCCCAAACAGTGCACGTGCAAAAGATGCCTTGCAGATCTCAAAACCTGAAAGGAAATGGTGAAAAGTGCAGAGTCAACGAAAACAATCGCTGTGTAAGTAGACGTTTACTTCGGAGGAGGTAGGGTTGCAAAAATAATTTAAAATGACATTTATGGTAATGGTATGCTAAACGAGAATTTATTTATGCATAGATAAAATCCATATAAATCTAAACCCGGGAAAAGATAATATGACACTATGCGTTACCAAGAAATAAATTTCTCAGTCATCATGATGTGCAGGTTCCCCACTGTAGGGCCCAAATCTCACATACATTCAAGGGTTGTGGTGGAGGTACAAAATTTCCTCAAACCACATGGACTCTGGTAGGTGGTATCGTGCCAACGTCCCCAGATAGCTTTGAACTGCACACATCCGGGGGTCGAAAGCCCCGGATAACTTTGAATTGCACACATCCGGCGGAGGTGGTCCGACCCAGTACACAGATCCACCCCGTAACAGTGGTATACCAAAAATCCGTAGGATTTATTACAGAAATTAAATAAGAACAGTAAAATGGCATACCAATAATCCAAAAAGCATAGAGAACTATAAACATAAATTTAAAAGTAATAAAGCAGTTTTTAAATTATGCTTAAGCTAAAAAAAATTTGGGCTTAGTTTCCAACTTCGCTGCTTCTATAGACTAGTTATAATAATTTCAACTGAGCTCCTAACATTCCTTTACGGAACTAATAGCAAATAGGGAAGAGATGAACAGAAGAAAATAGAAGAGAAAACTGGAGGAGCAGCGAGTGAGGAAGGAAATAGAGGGAGAAAAAGATAATGCAGAGGAAGAAGAAAGGAAAATGAAAGGAGAAAAAATATTAAGAACAACAACTTGAGATGTGAGAAAATGACTGATTATGGGTGGTTTTAAATAGACAGATATGTAGCCCCACTTGGTCCGGTTAAAACCAGTTACCAATGCCCACCCGCTTACGATCGGTTGCCACATCCATCTTATTTCCCCCATCAGACATTTGCTCCCACTTTTACCAATCCGGTTACGGTACAACCTCTTCAAAAGCCTTTAGGTACAGACATCACAAAAGATGCATCTCGCATCACATAACACTTCTCTGAGCATCACATTTTTGGCATCACGCAACACATGTCTCGCAACACACAAAATACACCATTTCATACATCACACAACACAACTCACACATCACACACATGGTGGCTGTATGTGCAGCCACCTGCACACTAACGCCTTCCCACTTTTACTCTCTCAAAACTTCCTCTTTTCTCTCCTCGACTGGCGCTCTTCACCACTTCATTTCAGATCTCAATCTATCCAATCCCAACTCAGATTTCCACATGAAACTCAAGAAGAACCATGAAGCTCAAGGGAGTACACCGGTAAGGTGAAGGGCTCGGTTACAGCACCACCCTCACTCTTCTTCTTCCTTCTCTCTTTTGTTTTCTTTTATTTGGTTTCTGTTGTGGTTTTGAGAAATTTGGGGATGGATGTTGGCCGAGGAGGGCAGTTGTGGTGACAGATTTAAGGAAGAGATGGTGGCGCAGATGGCTGGGGTGGGGATGGTGGTGGTGCGGAGGCCCTGGTGGCCGGATTCGGGTGAAGGAGATGATGGCGGGGCCACGGCTGTAGTGGCAGACAGAGGTGGCGAGGGTGAAGGCCGCGGTGGTGGAGGCGGCTGTGGCGATTGGAGATTTGGGCAGGAGGTGTAGACGGAAATGGTGATGGAGGATTGGTGGTGGTGGCGGATGTGGGCTGGTGACCGCGGCAATGGTGGTGGCGCGCCGGTGGTGGCGCAAGGGCTGGAGGATTGGTGGAAGGAAGAGGAAGATGATGATGGTAGCGGATCCGCGGTGGTGGCGGAAAAGGACGTCGGAGGCGGTGGCTATGGATTTTGGGGATATTTTTCTTTGAAAATTTGGGAAGAAGAGAGCGGCGGGCGGTGGCGGCGCTCCGGCGATGGCGGCGCCGGAGGCGGGAACAATTAGGGTTAGGGTTAGGGGTTAGGGTTTGCTAATAATTTGGGCTGCTGTTTTGAATTTGGGCCTAGTTTGCTTTGGGGTCAATTGTCTAGTTATCTAATATTTGATAATTAGACTACTTAATTAATTGGCCCAATTTCTAATAATGGACTTAATTAATTAACAAACTAATTTAAATTATGGACTTAATTTATTTAATATTTCGGTACCGTTAGTCGAGCAATCCAAGACTCCGCACCATCCAATTCGAGATCATCGTTAAATTTAAGTGGGACAAGTTTCGACAATTAAACGAGTTAAGTATCTTAATTTAATTGTATGGACTTATTTTATTTTATTTTTTTTCATAATCTAATCCATGTCTAATATTTGTCACAATCTCATTAAACATAATGTAACACCCCAAATTTTAAAACGCCAACTTAAAGGGGTGTTACCGCCACATTTCTTGGATAAAATATAATAATGCAAAAATAAACCAAGAGATGCTAAGGCTATAGAAAAAAAGGGATAATTATTAAAATGGGCCATCAGAAGGAGACTTTTCAGGTTTTAGGCCATGACTAATTGGATTATGATTTTTAGGCCATAAAAACCATCTTTGTTCAATTTTAGGCCATTCAGATTTTTTAAAATTATACTTGACCCTACCAACTTTTGCTTAATTATACTTTTGACCCCATCAGTTGACTTCAACTTTTGCCCTATTACACTTTGACCCCCATCTTATATTTTTCATTAAATATAGTCTAATTAAAGCCCATCATGCTTCCGATAATTAAATTAAGCATTAAACTTTATACATTGGATTTGACCGTCTTGCTACCGGGTTTCCTAAGCTCCGGGATTTTACGGACTTCCTCCAACCACGCAACCGCGACCGATGGTTCACCGATTCTTGGAGTGGTCTAACTTTCTATCTAGAGCTTTCTTCCCATTTCCATCTAGAGCTTTCAGTCTCTTTCAGAAGTGGTCTAACTTTCTATATTTGCTAGGTCTTTTATAAACATACCTGCAAAATTTACAACTCCAAAGAGACTCTGAAGTTGTTTCTTGTCTTTTAATATGTCAAGAAAATTGCGGATTTTCTCCACAATGTGTTCCTGTAACTCTATCCCTGCTTCATCAATTTGAACTCATAAGAGTTCAATTTTGTTAGCAGAGATAGTAGCCTTTTTCTCAACAGGGTCAAGTCCATTGATGACAAGGCACCATTGGTATCTTCCATCAGTGAAGACGAGATCTCCACCAGACGAGGTGTAAAAGGTCAAATATCCCTTTAAAATCTATTCCAATAATTTAAATGGATCATTCCTGGTTAATTGTTTAATAGGGAAAAACACCGAGTTCGCGGAAACCTCTTTCGAAAGGAAGAGGTTACTTATTTGGGAGAATAAGTTGCCAGCAACCGAGTCTAACAGAAAGAAAGCATGCAATATGATGCATGTTGGCCAATGGAATAACCACATATGCCCATATTGCGCAGAACATGAAAAACCCTTATTTGGCACAAAGATTCGGGTAACTCAAAATAAATCTGGACCAAAACAGGATAAAGGGAAGAAATGTCCAAAAAACTTTCACAAGCCAAAGTGAGAACAGCTGGATGTAAGAGGAAAGGATGTGTCGGCAATACATAATAATTAGATGCCGACAAAATAAGTAAGAGTAGTTGGCAATTAGTGGCCGACAAAAGAAGGTGGAAAGTTGACAAAAGATTCCACCCAAGAATAATAATTCAGCAAACAATAATGTAGCAAGCTGGAATCCAAGGCAGGTGACGAACGCAGTGACGTCACAGTAAATTAGAGAAAGTGTGAAGTTCGCAGCTGAAGTCCGCAGACGCCTATAGATAAAGGAGTTTGAAGCAGATGGAAAGATAAAAAAATCCTCCTAACTCTTCAAAAAATTTGTAATATTTTTCTTTCTGCATATTTCCTTTCGAGTCTGTAAAAGTATGGGGTATTTCCCAAGAGTCTTGTATCCTCCATGAGGAACTAAGTGTCTGTCTTCTCCAATAGGGAAAATTATGTTTGAATAATATTTTTAATATTTCTTTAGTAAAATCCAGGCTTCCAGTATTCTAAATATTCCGGTAATTCAGTTAAAACCTTTTACCCATATCTTGTTACGTCCTAAGGTAGGAAATGAAATAGGACTGTGCTGTTCGTTGCTGAAGGAGCCAAAGAAACGGCGAACCATCAGTCGCGGCTGCGTGGTTGGAGGAAGTTCGTAAAATCCCGGAGCTTAGGAAACCCGGCAGCAAGGCGGTCAAATCCAATGTATGAAGTTTAGTGCTTAATTAAATTGTCGGAAGAATGAAAGACTGTTATTAGAGTAAATTTAATGAAAAACTAAAATCTGGGGTCAAAGTGTAATAATACAAAAGTTAGTAGGGTCAATTAATATTTTGAAAAGTCTGGATGGCTTAAAATCGAACAAAACTGGTTTCTAATGGCCTATAATCAGAAAGACAATATAACATGGCCCAAAAGTGAATTACGTGCCTATTGTGTGCCAAAAAATTTTATTAACTCTAAATAAATTAATCATATACTACTTTTTTATTATAAAGAGACGATCAAATCATCTCCATCTATCTATATACATGTTGGAATAATGAATGCAATCAACAATAAATAAATTTGCATATTGTACAGGAAAATGAATTTGGGTGATGTTAACCCAATAAAAAATAATTTCAAGGCCCATCACTTTCTAGCCCAATTGCCAAAATGCTCAGCCTAGTCCGTAAAGATATATCTAGTAGAGGGGACTGAAGAAGAGGACACGATCTAGAGAATCATGGAGTCAGTCGGGTGAGGCACCAAACAAGGAAAGAGGATCATGGTGAGGCACGATAGAAGGAAAGAAAATCAACATGACGTGCCATTAAAGGAAAGAAATCGAGATGGAGCACCACCGAAGAGAGAAAAATCAGGGTGAAGCGTCCATGGGCCTGAAGGAATCTTGGGTTCCTCAACCCTATATAAATTGAATGCGGCACCAGAAGCAGACATCCCCAATCAACCCTCAAAGAGGCCACACTTTATATTTTTACTTTCTGCAGTTTATTTACGCTTTTTGCACTTGCATTGTTTACAGCTTTCTTTCAATTCCTGTAATTTTCTTTTCTGCATTGCTAGTAATCTTTCCAAGTTTCATCAATAAAAGAGAGATCCCATTCCTCCAAGATTTCACCGTTAACAAATTGGCACGCCCAGTGGGACCCGATTTGAAGCCATATCCGCTTCGAATAGTGTATGCGTCTCAGATTCGGAAAAGTTGTGGTTGATCTGACACAGAAGTTTGAAGATATGTCCCTACAAAACCAGACGCTCAAGCGAACATCGGATGAGGACACTGCTGAAGCGGCGAACAACATTCAACCGCAACAGGGGATAATTCAGGCCCTTACTCTATCTGAGCAAATGCGCCTATCGATGACTGAATCGATGGCCGAATTCATGCCTTTACTCACAAGGCACCTAATGGATGTTATGCAGCCTGCCATGGCCGACCAAACTGACCGAATATGTGGTTCCCTGCGAACAAGATGGAACGCTCCAGCAAATGGCACTACACCATATCCAGGGTCGTCAGGAGGCCAACAGCGGACTTGGGGAACCCAACTTGGCCAGCCGGAGTCTGGGGGCATGGCCAGTATGTTCCCATACTCATATCTGGCTGCTTACGCCTTTGCTCCTGCGGCACCCAGCATGCCGAACTTGAGTTACGCGGCACCTCCCGTGCCGGTCTATGCCCCATCAAGTCCTTTGATGGCGACCAGTGCTACGTCGGGCTGTACGGCGACCGGACCTAGCATAGCGCACGACACGCGGCACCTCATTTGCCGAACGTTCCAACCACACCCTATGTGGCGGCGCCTCTACACCCCAGTTAGATGCTACCAACCCTAGGGGGCAGGCGCCACAACCATGTGGAGTGGCGGCGGCACCCATTGCACCAGCTGCCATTCCTACTCAAGCTGCCATAGGAGGGCAAGCACCACAACTATGTGGAGTACCCGCGGCACCTGCCGCTCAAGCCGCCATGCCCCCTACGCAGGCACCAATGATCTCACCCGAGTTGCTCGCAGATATGATGCAGCAGCACTTTAGGATTTAGTTAAAGCCCATGGAGCGGCCTACGTACAGGAAGCCATATCCTGACTGGGTAGACTCCATGAAGCCCTACCCAAGGGGTTTCAAGATGTCCGAATTCACCTCCTTTTCAGGGGATGATGGCAAGTCTACTGTGGAGCATGTTGGAAGGTTCGCTGCTCAGTGCAGGGAAGCAGCGGTCAATGATTGGCTGAAATCAAGACTGTTCAGCTCATCCCTCACCGGACCTGCCTTCGCATGGTTTGCTTCCTTGTGGACTAACTCTATTCAAAATTGGGCTGACCTCGAACGTGCATTCCATGATAGGTTCTATACTCCACTATCACAGGTAAGCCTTGCAGACCTTACCAATGCCAAATAGTATGCCGATGAGGCGGCAAGTACTTTTATCAGTAGATTACAACGGCTTAAAGGCCGATGTTCCATAGTAATTCCGAAAAGGAAAATAGCCAATATAGCGGTGGCTAATATGTTTCCGAGACTAAAGGAACATTTAATTGTGCAGGATGCAACTGATCTTGCCCAGCTGGCCGAGAGAGCGGCCTGCTTGGAAAAATTCCTTGAGGAACAGGAAGGGAGGCGTCCTACGCGTCAAGTTCACTTCGAGGATGTGAGATTCAGCGATGAAGAGGATGAACCAGTGAAAGTGGTTGTTGCGGAGCTAGTCCAGACGGCTAAGCCACATACTTGTACGGCTCTCAAACCACCAAAACAAAAAGAAGCCAAATATAAACCTGAGGAGGACCTCTTTGATATGAGCAGGGCGGACCAAGTGTTCAATGCCTTACTCAAGGATGGTGTGATTAAGCTGCCTGAGGGGCAGAAGTTACCAGCGGCCGAAGACATTCAGGGCCGAGCATTTTGTAAGTGGCATAACTCATACACTCATAGCATTACTAAATGCCGGAGTTTTAAAACTGCCATACAGAATAAATTAAAGAGGGACGCTTAAAAATTGCAGGTATGAAAGTGGATATAGATCCGTTCCCACAGCTTCACGTTGGTGCTTCTGGGTTCATCGCAAACACAGATGAAGGCGGCTCTAGTAGCCGGGTGGATCAAGAAGGGGAACATGTTGAAATCAATGAACAAGATGAGGACTTGTTATCGTATGAGTCTGATGATGAAAAAGAGAATGAGCTGCATAAGAAACAGCCAAGATTTAGAAACATGACTATAGAAGATTTCAAGAAAGTCCTTGAGGCTGAAGAAAAAGAGAATCAGAAGAAGAAGAATCCTCCGTTAAGGATTGAGATTCCAAAGCCTGCCTGGAAGATCCATGACAATGGGAGGCACCAACCTGTCACTCGGGATTATAGACAAGGAGTGGAGATAGTGCCTACCTTAATGAGACGTCCAGAGCATCCCGCACAAGCCGAGAGGTGGATGAGGAATCTGGCAGGAAGCAAAGTGGTTGAAAAGGAGCCGCCATCCATGACCAGAAGTCAGTATAGGCGGGCTCAGAGATAATATGCCAAGGAGATGCGGCAATGGGAAGCCCAGATTCACAAATTGGAGTCTTCTAGGCCTCGGAAGGCAATACAACCAACTTATTTCAGGTCCCAAGGGGAGACCACCGAGCAACGGAGGCCTATTCATGAGAGGTTGCAGCGTCCGGATGGGAGGCCCTTTTTTAAGAAGCCTAGTTCACCCATATCACCTCGGAAACCAGTTCATGAGCGGCTTGAGACAAGCCGAAGAATTGATAGGGGGAGATCGCATGAGGATTTGAGGAGACCACATCCACCATCACCTCCTTCAAGAAGGCCACATCCACCATCACCTCCCTCCAGGAGGCCACATCCACCATCACCTTCCACCATGAGGCCGGTGCAGGAAAGACTGCAATGGGCAGAATGACGGCAGCCAGCGCCTCAGCCTAAGGCCACGGAGCCTAGGTCTCCTCGGACAAGGACTCAGCCGACAACTTCCAAAGACAAAGGCAAAGCGGTCGCCTTGGCCGAATCAAGTAAAGGGAAAAACGCAAGCAAATCTTGGGCGGATAAATTCATGGAAAATTTTAATCGCATGGGTGATCCAGGGACAGCCAGAGAAATGGCTATGATGAAGGTTCTTACCAGGTTCTTTGCTTACATAGTGGCCCATCAGGCCGGTGAATTGGGAAGTGAGCCTGACAGCTACGAGGGGTTCATGGCGTACTTCAAAACTTTTGACGATTCCGAGAAAGCAGAAGCGCAGTCTGAGGTCCAACCAACCAATGAGGTTGCACAAGTGAACTTCAGTGCGGTCACTCCCAAAGATGTGGAAGCTGCCATGGAGGCTAACCAAGAGAAACCTAAGTTTGGCATAAATGCTCTAGTTATCATGACTGAAGACCTTGATACGTTAAATGATATGGAGCTTGATGAGGAGACTAACTTGGATGACGCTTTTTGGGTCGGTTTAGACGAGGGGCTCAAGTAAGCAGGCTATGAGTATGGGCAAGAAGAGGAGCTAACAGATCCTGTCGTGCCTATGCAGGTTGTGGGATTAGCGGCAGATGAGGAGATCAGCGATGTTGAATCGGAAGTATGGGATGAAGAAGAGCCATTGTTTGCTAGGCTCATCGAGGAGATGAATGAAATGATAGCGGAACTTTCCCATCCAACCAGTAGCCTCCTTGAAGAGTTAGGTGGCCAGTCTGCTCAAGGGCCAGTTTTTCCACAGTTTGCCAAACCAGAGGCATCGCACAATAGGCAATTGAAGCCTTTGTATATCAAAGCCCATATTGTCGGGCGTCCCGTGAATAAGGTGTTCGTTGACAATGGGGCAGCGACGAATGTGATGCCGATGTCCATTTGAGGAAGATCGGTAAGAGTGAGAAAGATCTCATCGCCACCAAGGTCAGGATGTGCAGCTTTGTGGGAGAAGCGACTCAACTTGCAGGGTTCATAACCGCGGACGTCACTGTGGGATCTAAGACTATCAAAGTGGCTTTCTTTGTGGTAAAGTCGAAAACTTGCTACTCAGTATTACTGGGACGCGATTGGATTCACATGGCGCAGTGTGTGCCATCCACCTTGCACCAACAGTTGCTTATCTGGGATGGTGACCAAATAGAACTTGTGAAAGCAGATCCTCAACCCTTCATAGGGCAAGACCGCAACAACGATGAGGCAATCTTTTACTTGGAGGATATCCAGCCTGTGTCGGCTTTGATTGGTGTGGACGTGGACTTGGAGTCCATCGACTTTACTTCCAGCGGCTTCAAGCTACATCCGGTAGACAGCCGACAAGAGCCCTCAGGCTCCACATGATGACAAGCCAATACATCTATAAGGACTTGCTACAGCGGCTTGCCATCATCGAGATGATGATGGGTGCCGAAGACAAGTCCAAGAACCTGACTAACAAAAGGCCATCTGAGTGGCCATCTCCTGTGAAGCAGACGTTGCCTAGTCCGGAAGCCAAGGAACCACTTGGAGACATCAACCTCGGGACAGATACAGAGCCGAAACTCACCAAGGTAAGCGCCTCTTTGCCTGAGGAGGAACAACACCAACTAGTGGAACTGATTCAGAAGTATAAAGATTATTTTGTGTGGCAGTACACAGAAATGCCAGGACTCTCAAGGGAACTCGTGGAGCACAAGTTGCCAACTCACCCCGAATTCAGACCTCACAAGCAGCCGTCTAGACGGTTTGATCCAGACACCATCCCAAAAATAAAGGCCGAGATCGAGAAGCTTCTTAGAGCAGGTTACATTAGAACTTGTCGTTATGTAGAATGGCTTGCAAATATTGTGCCTGTTGTAAAGAAGAATGGTCAATTAAGAGTCTGTATAGACTTTAGAAATTAAAACTTGGCAACACCCAAGGATGAGTATGTAATGCCTATAGCTGATATGCTTGTTGATGTGGCCGCCCGCTACAAATTTTTGTCATTAATGGATGGTTATTCTGTTTACAACCAAATCTTTATTTCTGAAATTGATGTACACAAAACTGCTTTTCGTTGCCCGGGGCCTATCGACATTTTTGAATGGGTGGTCATGCCGTTTGGCTTGAAGAATGCCGGGGCAACATACCAAAGGGCCATGAACATGATTTTTCATGATTTAATTGGCCAGACACTTGAAGTTTACATTGATGACATCATCGTCAAATCATGTGAATTTGGCCAGCACTTGGCCTATCTTGAGGATGCCTTCATGCGGATGAGGCAACATGGATTAAAAATCAATCCAGCTAAATGCGCCTTCGGAGTGGCAGCAGGAAACTTCTTGGGTTTCCTGGTACATGAAAGGGCATCGAGGTGGATCAGAACAAGGCTAAGGCCATTTTGGAGGCCCGCACACCATCCAATCTCAAGGAGCTGCAGTCACTGATTGGCAAGATTAATTTTTTAAGGAGATTCATTGCCAATGCTGCAGGGAAGATGAAAGCATTCACTACATTGCTTAAAGGAGGAAGAACGAGACATTCCTTTGGACGACTGAGCATCAAGTAGCCTTTGAGGAAATAAAGAGGGCGTTGGGCAACCCTCCAGTGTTGGTGCCACCAAAGCCTGAAGTGCCTCTGAAGCTATACGTGTCAGCTGCCGAAGAGTCCATCGGGTGCCTACTGGCGCAAGATGATGAGGACGACAAGGAAAGAGCTATCTATTACCTTAGCAAGACTCTACAACGGCCAGAGGTAGGCCTGTCAAAACGGGCCCAACCCATTGGGCCGGCCCGCCCCGCAGTGTAAAATATGCGGGGTGGGCCTTGATTTTAAAGGCACGTTTAAAAATGGGCCCAAACGGGCTACCGGCCCAAACGGGTTTGGCACGTTTGGGGCATGCTTGCCCGCGGGCCTCTTTAAAAAAAATGATTTTTTGAGTTTTGGCCCTAAACTAAGCCCATCCCTCTCCTGCATTCCATCTTCTGTCAGTTTTCTCTCTCAAGCCGCCTCACCTCACCCAATCTTTTCTTGTTGCCCGCACTCACAAACTCACTCGCCGCCTCACACCACGACAACTGTGACGACCCCGCCCTTTGCTCGCCGCTACTTGTGTTGTACGCAGTATGCCTGTTAGTTTACCTTCCTGCTCACCACCACCGCTGGCACCGATTTCCGTCCTCTGCGTTTTCGCCCTCCACTCACCACCACCGCCCACTGGAGTACCGCCCTGCTGCCGTGCTGCTACCGTCCACCATCTCACTATAAGTTCTAACATTCTTCAATTCCTTTTCATTTCGTCCCAGTATGTGTGTATTATTGATGGTTTCGCGGTTGTAATTTTATGTTAGATTTTTGTTGGGGTACTGTAAATTTATTCTGAATTAAACCTTTTGCTGTAGGATTAAATTATGTGTATGTGAACCTTTTTGAGAAAGACTACATTTTTGTGCCTACATATAGGTATTACGATATGAATTACAGTATATATGAATCCCTAAATTTGAAAAACCATTCTTGAATTTTAATTAAAATTAACCATTGAAAATGGGGATTCACTGTGTATTGCCTCGATGATGGATTTGTTGATTTGTTTTTGTTAGATTGTGTTTTGCTAGTTGTAATTCACTATTGGTTCCTGAAGTTTTGGATTTGTTGATTGATGCAATTTCGGCTAATAAATGGGTTCATGTTTTGGTTGATGAATGAGGAGTCATTTTTTAAGTGTAAAGTAGCAGTAAACAGATTTTTAGAAGATTGAAATTGGAAGTTTAATAAGTATTGGACTCTTAATAAGTTTAAACAGATTCTTAAGTTTAACTGATATCCAAAATCCTCATTTTAGGGATTTGATGATATCAAAATTTGAACAATCACTCCCAATATTTAATCTCTGTAGGATTCATTCTATCCTTCTTTTCCTCAAAGCTATGTGATTAGCTTTTTCAAGGTAGTACTGATATTGGTATTCAAGGCAAGAGTTGTTGCTACTAATGTATCATGAGCTATATATCAATGTAAGTTCCATTCCAATTATAGATAGGAAATAAAAGATTTGGTTTCTCAACTTTTCTTACTTAATTTTCAAGTAGTTTGCCTTGTACTTATGATATGCAAGTCCACTTGAAAGATCTTTTTGAGTTTATGGAAATACTCATAAATTTATAGTAATTTGCCTCGAATAGTTGCAACTACTTCTGCCTACATGTTATCAAAAGCCGCCAGATTAGTTTTACTGAAAATGGTCATCAGATCAATATTTAAGCATTTGCAAATGTATGATACAAATTGATTGCTAATTTTTATGCTAAAAATAAATATAATATGATTTTATTAAAAAGCCCGCGGGCCAGCCCGCAAAACCCGCAGCCCGCGTGTGGGGGGGGTTGGGCCTAGGTATTTTGAGCCCGCCCCATTTAAGCCCGCCCCGTTCAAGCCCGTAAAAATGTGGGCCCCCGTGCGGGCCGGCCCGTTTCGCCCCGCGGGCCCGTTTCGATGGCTCTAGCCAGACGTAAGATACACCGCATTAGAGAAGTTGTGCTACGCTCTAGTTTACTCATGTAGTAAATTAGAACATTACATGTTGCCAAGGACGGTCTATGTGGTAGCTCCATTCGACATGGTGAGGACACTTCGGCATAAGCCAGCATTAAAGGGTCGCCAGGCTAAATGGGCTATGAAGATCAGTCCCTTTACTATTGTACACGTCCCGCAGAAAGCGGTCAAGGGACAAGCTTTAGCTGATTTCTTAGCTCAACATCCCTCGTTAACGGTGCCGGAGGATCCAAGAGAAACATCCTTCATAGGGTTCGAACCGTGGGAATTGACCTTTGATGGATCGTCTGCAAGCAGCGGCTCAGGAGCCGGTATTACGATCACTAGCCCTCTGGGGCAGCATTGGAAGCTGGCTCGGGAACTGGAACCTGGCACCACTAACAATCAAGTGGAGTATGAAGCTTTGATATTCGGCCTGGAGACAGCGCTGCTCAAGGGTGTAAAATCCATTACAATTTTTGGGGATTCCCAAGTCATCTTAAAGCAGTTGACGGGAGAGTACGAGTGCAAGAGTCCAAGGCTGATTAAATGTTATGAGACAGCACTAGAGTTACTAGGCAGATTTTCGGATGCTACCATCATCCACGTGCCTAGAAGCCAAAATCAAGAGGCCAATGAGGCCGCTCAACTTCCTTCAAGCTGGCAGACTGGTCGCCCTAAGGGGCACCATGTGTCGCTTCCATCACAAATGAGTCTGAAGACCAACAAGAAGTCCAACCTCAGAACCCAAATGGTGATTGGAGGACCGAGATCAAACGATACATCGAGAACCCATCATCTGGAGGAGATAGCTCGTTGAAGGTCAAAGCTTTGCGGTACACACTGATCGATGGTGAATTATTCCAAAGAGCGATTGATGGGCTACTGCTCAAGTGTATAGGTCCCGAAGACGCTAAGTTGGTGATGGGAGAAGTCCATGAAGGGATATGCGGTTCTCATCGGGTAGGGCCTAGCATGAGATGGAGCATCCACCGTCATGGATACTTCTAGCCATCTATCATGGAAGATTGTATCACGTATGCTCGTGGTTGTGAGGCTTGCCAAAGGCACGGCCCAATTCAAAGGGTGCCAACGGAAGTGTTACACACAGTCATTAAGCCTTGGCCATTTCGTGGCTGGGGGATGGACATTATTGGAAAAATTCATCCGCCATCATCTAAGAACCACGTATTCGTACTTGTGGCCACTGATTATTTTACCAAATGGGTGGAGGCATGGCCAATGAGGAAGATCGATCAAAATGATGTAATTAAGTTCGTAACTGAGTCATACATCAATTTGGGATCCTTCAAACAATCACTGCTGATCGGGGCACAGTGTTTACTGGTGAAAAGCTTTTAGCTTTTGCAAGAAATTCGGGATTCGCATATATCACTCCACTCCATACTACCCCCAAGCAAATGGTCAATCTGAGGCCACTAATAAGATCTTTATAAGTATGATCAAGAAGGCAGTGGGTGAGAAACCAAGAAAGTGGCACGAGGCTTTGTCAGAGGTCTTATGGGCTTACAGGAATTCTAAGTCTACAGCCACTGGATTCACACCGTACTACCTGACATATGGTCATGATGTCGTTCTACCTTTAAAGATCACAGTCCCTTCTCTAAGAATGGCTCAGCAGCATCACTTAGACCTAGCTAAGTATGAAGAGGCCATGTTACAAGAGTTGGAGACCGCGGATGTTGACAAGCTCACGGCCTTGGAAAATATTCGTCGTCAAAAAGTGAGAATGGCAAAGCATTATGATAAGAGGGTTAGAGGCAAAACCTTTAGCGAAGGAAACCTAGTGTGGAAAGTGATCTTACCCACGGGGGTGCGTGACAATGAGACAGGGAAGTGGTCTCCAAATTGGGAAGGAGCATTCATTGTAACGCAAAGACTACTTAATGGTGCATACAAGCTGATGGACATCGATGGTCAAGAGCACAAACAGAGTATAAATGCAAAGTATCTCAAAGTGTTCTATCCATTAGTCTGGGAATCAGAGTAAACAGCACAAGTGCATCAAAAGTGGCCAATCACAAAGTCGGCCAAAAAAAGTAGCAATAACAACCTCAAGCAAAGACAAGAGTTGCCCACCACAAGGCCGATGGGCTGACCCAAAAGTGTACTGAAAGTAAAGCAGTGCTAACTACTAAGGGGGAGGTAGCGTCCCATCACCTAGTATGCGACGACGCATGATGGCTCACTGATCACGGGTGCGCTCAAGGATGTCCGTCAGACGATGAAGTGCAGCAACAGAAGCTCGAGCACGAGCAGATAGCAGAGGCCGACGAACTCTCGACAACTCAGCCGACAAATCACGATCATCTGCGGCTAAGTGGTCATGATCGGCCTGCAAAGCGATAGCTCGGGAGGACATCTCAGCCAATCTAGGCTCAAGTGAAGTGAGCCCATCTCTAGCCCTCTGAATAGTGCGGCGCTTCTCTGCAATGACACACTGCGCCTCCGCAATAACATGCTCCTCCTTCGCAATATCGCACTCCGCATGTGCGATGGTACCCTCCAACTGCGACTTTTGACTCTCCTCAACCCCAAGGTCCGTAGATAGCTGCTCACGCTGAGGACGAATAATCTCTAACTGTGAGCGAGTCTCGCGGTGTCGCGCCTCGAGATCATCAATAAGATTCAAATCCTGGGCAGACTGATCCGCTGTACTGCTATAAAAGGGATAAGAAAGGGACATATCGGAGATAAGCTCCGACAAATCAGAGAAGCCGGTATCCTCGACGAAGGCAGGGACCAAGCTAATATCGCTAAGTAGATCGTAGAGACAAGTGACCATCTCAGATGAAAGTGGACCGGTCTGGGTGGAAAGAAGACGGTCGAACGCCTCACATGTCGAAGCAATATCAGCACGAGTACTCGAGTCAAGTGGAAGAGAAGCGGCCGGGCCTGTAGGAGGGTCCATAGGTACCTGAAGGCATAACTATGTTAAGATATTGCGAAGGAATTTCACTATGTCAAAAGAATGAAATAAATCATACCTGAGGAGGCACGACCAAATCAGCTGAAAGAGCAGAAACATCAGCCACAGAGCGGTCTACCTGATCCGGAGGGATCTAAAGGAAAGGACCATTAGGATACATCCTTAAGAGATAAGCAGATTATGCAACTGAGTACCTGAGAGATCATCGAGGGGTCAGCCTGGCAAGGCACGGAGATAAGATCTGCAGCCTGAATCGAAAGAGGATGATCTATCTGATCCGCAGGGACCTAGAAGAAAGCTACCCTTAGAACATTTTCTTATACAAAATAGCAATTGGATGTAACTGAGGAGTACCTGAGAAACCAACTCGGGGTCAGCTGAGCTCACTACAGGGGCATGATCGCCAGCCTGAGAGGAATGCGGGTCCACCTGAACAACAAGGAAGGAAGTTACTACAAGGCTAAGATTAATATGAATAAAAAACCTAAAGTGGCGAAACATACCTGGACAGTTGAGGTAGGCGAGGAATCATCAGTGCCAGTCACCATGGCACCAGTTTGATAGTTGGGATCACCACCATGGATGATGATGTAGTTAGCACGAGCTAACAACTCATCCATAGACGATGTGGGATCATCACAAAGTCTGCCAAAGGAGGAAGAATAGCGAGAGTCGACGGCCACAAGAACATCAGCAATAGTCTCATCCGCCTGGCCATGATCAACGCCACCTTCGTCATCCACAATCTCCGCATGACCATCATCGTGGTGGGGATCTTCAGACTCATCCTCTACGTGGTCATCATCATCATCCCTGGTGCCGGCATCACCCGCAGGGTCCTCCTCCTCATCAGGGCGTGACTCCTCATCACCGGAGCTTGACTCCCCCTCATCAGAGCTAGACCTTCATCCTCAATACTCGCATCGTCATGACCATCGTCACCACCAGGAGCGTCCTCATCTCCATCACTTGCTTCATCATCAACTGTAGACAGAGAAATAACAGTAAAGGACCGAAGCAGTGTATAAAGAGCCATATTGACAAAGCAGTGATTCGACATACCTCTTCGGCGCTTGTGAGATGAAGAAGCTGCAGCAGACTTCGACCTCAGGGCAACACCGCGAGAGGCGGAAGTAGGAGCCGACACGGCGGCACCACGAGCACTAGATCGCCTCGAAGAAGCTGAGCTACCCTACGGGTCCCCGAAACGAGTTGTGAGCTGGTCATATGATGGTAAAATAGAAGTGAAGTATGGCGTCCACCACGCCATGAAACCAGCAGCAAGCGAACCTGTCGGAGTAAGGGGTAGCTAGAAAGCGTCAGGCGAGACGAGAAAGCTACCACCGCCCGGATACTAGCGTCTGTCACCCTTCCGCTCCTGATAGAGCAGACCGGCCACTTTACTCTATGAGCAAGTCCAAGATGGCAACCAAGCTGACGAGCAAGAAAGTGAGGACAGTATGGCTCTGCTATGAATAGATTGGAGGCGTCATTCCTCCGCACCCCACTCAAAAGCATGTGAGGCTTCATGCTAATGTTCCAAGTAGACTCCCCGTGAAAGCCGTCTGGCTGAGCAGGTTGGCATACAAGTGTAGACATCAACCACCCCAATGGGGCATACACAAACATGTCATAGTAAGAAGGCCGATGATGAAGGAACCAGGGGACAATCCCTAGACTATCCCGCCTCAAAAGGCCATCCCGACTAATCCTCAAGGAATCAGCAGCTAACAGTCTGCCTAGCGGGTCACCTTTCGAAACCTCCCTCGGGCTGGGGCGAAGTACACCAGTAAACAACTGAGGAAAGTACAGCTGAACCCATAACTGTAGAAACCATAGTGGCCCGGAGGCCGAGTTAGTGGGATTTCGCCCACTAGCCAACATGTCATAAAGCTTGGACATACCACTGAATAGAGTGCCAGTAAATAGGAACCAGTAGCCCGAGATTCTTTACTCATGATAGCCGAGACGAGGGGCAGGGCGGTGCATAAAATAGTCCAAGCGCTCGAGCAAATGATGAATCGGTTAAACCATGGCAAAAGAAAAGCCACATGCTCGTCCCGTGTGTAAGGAGAACTCCCAGTAGTCTTGTTGTGGTCAATGTAGGCCGCATACTGCTTGGCTGCCTTGCCCGAAGGACAAATCGCAGCACCAAGTATAGGATCATCAACAGCCGACTGTGTCAGCTCCGACCCCACCACACAAAGTCTCGTGATCATAACAACGTCAAGGAGGGTGGGGCCGACGAAGCCACAAGGAAACTGGAAGGCATTGACGGTGGAATTCAAGAAACCCATAAGGTAGTAGATCAAGCGGTGATCTAACATCACAGGCTTGGTGGATAAGATGATAGCATCGTCAATCCCCCAGTCACGCCAATCAGAAGTATGTCCGCTCATCCGGCGAACCCATGAAATGTACTTATCTAAAGTGCTCTGATCATCAGTCCCATCAGTCCTGGGAACTTTGGCCTTTGACATGGAGCAGAAGTGCCAGACTGTTGAGACGGAATAGCCTTGGTCTGAGACACAAAGGCACTAGTGAATGCAGCCTCAGTGATCGGGCACCTACACGATAAAAACCCTCTCGCCTCATCTGCGTGCGTGCTCGTACGGTAAAACGGATGCAATAACACTCCGACTCCCGGTGGTCGAAGTCATAGGCCTCATCATCAGAGTCCGGAATAAGCGTACGCTCCACACTCTATAAAGCAAGTAATATGGGATTAAGGGACGCGAAAGGCCACAAAACAAGTGATATGAGGCAAGACAAACCTGAGTCATGGGAGAGGATGAAGATGGCGGCTGGGATACTAGAGCGGCGGCCTGAGTAGTGGCCTGAGCACCCGGAGTGGCGGCCTGACTGGCTGATGGAGGCTGAACAGATCTGGCAACGTCCTATATCACAAAGTTACAAGGATAAGTCAAACAAGCAAATAAGTTAGCAGGTGAACATGCAAGTGAAGCCAAGGAAACGATCACACCTGAAAAGCCATGTCGCGAGATGACGAGGCAGCGAACCGTGTCAAGGGGGTGATGACCTGGGCTGAATGAATGGCGGCCTGTCTCGAAGAGGATGGCGGCTGGCGACCTTGGGTGGTGGCCTGAGCTGATGGGGTGGCAGCCAGAGCAGTGGCAGCTGGTGACCCCTGGATGGCAGCTGGGGATGAGTCCACTAAGTCCTATATCATAATTATTGGTGGGATACTATCAAAGAAACAGTTGTTGATCAGCCTAACAGCTAACCTAGGTTCTCTAAGCCCTATGTCCTAAACAGATGATTTGGTAGGCGATGCTCATCAACAAAATAGGCGAAATAAAGGTGGATGATTTTGCTAGGTCCTATGTCATCAAGCAAATATGTTATGTGTCTGGGGAGATATAGATCACTATGGAGCATCATGAACATACGGAATTAAGCAAAGCATATTGGCATACAATTTAAATTCGAGCATAACATCTACGTCCACAGTTCAAAAACCAACATCTTACGAAGCCAAAGTCCCCGTCAACCGAACAATTGGAGCAAGGAAAAGAGAATGGAATTCACCTGATCCATGATGAGGGGTGGCGGCCCTAGGCGGGCAAGTGTCGACCCGGAGTAGAGGGGCGGCGGCCTGCCAGGTAGATGGCGGCGCTGCACGGATGGCGGCCTACAGTGATGCGCTCGAGTCTCCGAGACAAGGGTTGCGGCTCAAGACTGGCTGGTGGCTCGTGGATGCTGGGGATGGTGTGGCGGCTCGCGATTCTCAAGGGCGGAGATGGCGGCCCTAGGCGACCCGCGGATGGTGGCCGAAGAGGATTTGGATGGAAGCCTGTGAAAGGGACAATAGTGGCGGTCCCCGACTCAAGGATGATGGTGGCGGCTCTTCGAAGGCGATGGCGGCCCTGATGAGGTGGCGGCGCTTCCTGATTTGAAGGAAGATGGCGGCTGGAAGGAGCTGGTGGCGGCGGCCTGGCGCTCCAATGGTGGCTCGCGACAATTGGTGGCAGTGATCTTGAGGTTGGCGGCCGAGAGAGACAGTGTGGGCTCCGGACTTGAATGCGGCCTGAACTCCGGGAGGCACCTCGGGAACTCGAGTGGCAGAGCCGGAGACTTGATTGAAGAGGCGGCCGGAAGTGAGGAAGAAAGGAGAGGAGAAATGTTTGGAAAGTGAGAGTTTTGGAAACTTGCCAAAACTTGGGAGAAGTGGCTTTTATAGGGCTAGGGTTAATCCTAATGGGCCTTAATGGGCCGAGACTCCAAACCCTAAGTTTAGGCGCGCAAATTTGTCTTAAAATACTAATCAAACAAAATTCGCGAGAGAGGCATCTGTTAACCCAATAAAAAATAATATCAAGGCCCATCACTTTCTGGCCTAATTGCCAAAATGCTCGGCCTAGTTTGTAAAGATATATCCGGTAAAGGGGACTGAAGAAGAGGACACGATCTAGAGAATCATGAAGTCAGTAGGGTGAGGCACCAAACAAGGAAAGATGATCGTGGTGAGGCACCATAGAAGGAAAGAAAATCCACATGAGGTGCCATTAAAGGAAAGAAATCGAGACGGAGCACCACCGAAGAGAGAAAAATCAGGGTGAAGCGTCCATGGGCCTGAGGAAATCTTGGATTCCCCAACCCTATATACATTGAATGCGGCACCAGAAGCAGACATCCCCAATCAACCCTCAAAGAGGCAGCACTTTATATTTTTACTTTCTGCAGTTTATTTATCACTTTCTGCACTTTCATTGTTTACAGTTTCTTTCAATTCCTGTAATTTTCTTTTCTACATTCTTGTAATCTTTCCAAATTTCATCAATAAAAGAGATCATATTCCTCCAAGATTTCCGTTAACAGGTGACTTGATGGATTGTTGCTAACCTGATCACTACCGTGTCATTTTGGGATTCTATTTATTAATTTTACATTGTAAATAGAACCCGATTGTTGTATTGAATGTAAGAAATTTAAGATTTGTAGAAGTGCTGAATTGCCTCAAAAAGTTATAGGTTATTATTTTAAAGTGTTAAATCTATGTTTACAATATTAGTTAATTAATTTTGAAAATATTTATTATATTCAACACTTTTAATGGATATTTATCACTTATAAATGATAATTTAGCATTTAAGCAAATATTGAATCAACACAGTGCATAAATACTATTTGATGTAATAAGTAGACAATTTTTTTTTCATTTTTTATTTTTTATTTTTTTTGCTTAGCCCATTAGTAAATCACCCAATTACTAAAGAAAATATTTAGCTAACTTTTTGTATGAATCGTAAATCCCTTAAAATATATTCATAGGTACTCTATATATCTCATATCGATATAGTAAAAATAAATAATTAATATATACTACTAAACTCATACCTCAATCTACAGTCTACACCTCATCATTTTTCAATATATTATGATTGTTTGAAATGTGGCTTTTAATTTTTTTCATAAAATAGTGTTCCGAATTACTGTATGGAGAAATTCAAGAAAAAACATAATCCAAACGACACCGTACATGATATTTTAATTGATTTAAGTTTTCAAAACCATGACCATAAGCAAGCACAATGAATCAATTAACTTCGAAATCTATGGGCCAAATTCGTCAACTAATTCAACTTATAAAAACATAATTTCCGAACATGTATAGATGTTGATGTACGGCTATTGTAATATAATAAACTTTCTTATTAATCTATTGGTACGGTAATCACTAATCAGGTAATGACTTTTCTAATTTTTAGGGTACGCATGCATGTGGACAGGTGTGCCTTGTGTGCTGTCAACAGCACATAAAGGTAAAAATTGAATTATGGATATGCAGAAAAATAATGTCAGAGCAATAAAAAATGATTACTGTGTGAAATGATGTGTGCGCATAAAAAAATGATGAATATTATAAAATAAGCAACATCATTTTTCATGGAGCTAACATCATTTAGCATGTACAAGCAAATTAATTGTCAGTACAAGAACCGGACTGCATGTGGACGTGTCGAATACAAATTGTAAAGTCGACCCAATAAAATACAACTTTACCTAATCTAAGTGTTCATACATAAATAAAATATATCTAATTGTTGAATAAAATTTGATAGCTTACTGGAACTTTTTTTAAAAATGTTTGGCTCGGGTGTAGCCAAGGACCTTTTTCTCCTCAAGGGAGGCTATAGGAAAAGGATCAAACCGATTACGGGTTCGAATTAACAATAATGCGCCCACAATTGAATGAATCTTCCTTGAATTGATCAACAATAACACGATACAACGGAGAATCTGCCTGTTGTTAAGAAACAACGGCAGAATTCACCAAAAACAGAGAACCAAACTACCAGCTGCTAAGGAGCAACGGTGGATTTGGAAATGGTAACCGCTACAAACTAGGCTAGATTCTAAGGTAAGCTGTAAAGGAAAGCTGTAAAGAAAGCAGTAAAGATAACAAGGAATTAAAATTGATAAAAGTAATTTGGGGGTTGGATTGATCTCTCTGATTTTGAGTGCGTCGACCCCTATTTATAGCCGGAGCTGGAATAACCGCTCTCCGGCTAACTCCTCCGAGCCGAATTCTTTCTCTCTTTAATTCGATTGTTTAGGTTTCGGCTGTTTCTTCCCATTTCGGCCGAAATCTTCATTAGCTCCGATTTCTTCCCTTCGGTTTACTATGTGCTTTCGGCCTTACCAATCTCGAGCCCATTCTTCTTTTTGGACTTCCTCTTTCTTCCGGCCCATGTCTTACGGCCCAATAGCTCTTTCGCGGCCCACTACTCCATATGGCCCCAACAGATGCCCTCCTTACTTGGGCGAATTGCTTCTACGCGAAAGAGCCCAAGTAACCTCCCTTTCTTCTTCCTTTTGGCGGTTATTTTCTCCTTCTCGAGGATGCTCTCCATCATTCCCCTATTTACGTAGCCCACCACGTACTCGGAGTGAACTGCCTTTCCAACTTCTCCTCTATCTCTCTCTCTCTTTCTACTTTCTCCGATGGAAAATCCCTCTGCCCCTGTTACTGCTCTTTCTGCTGATCTTCTTAGAATTGAGAACTCCTTTGCTTCTCAGTCCGCAGTTCGCCTCTTGCCTGAGGGCTTCTACTCCTTAGGTCCGTTGGGCATTCCTGAAGATATCGATGAATGTACTGCTCGGATCTTTGAAAATCGTTCCGTTCTTCTATATGAGCCTTGTTTCTCTTCCAAGCTTTTCCCTTCATCTTTCGCTAATTGGTCTTCGCCTTCTCCTGATTATGTGGCGTGGTATCGTCACCTCGAACCCCACTGTCGTGACTCTTGGCATAAGTCATATGTCTACCGTATGATTTCCCTTAGTACCTTGCCACTTCCCACAGATCTTCGCCCTATTCAGGCCCTTCTTTGCTTCTGGAATCCTTCTGTGAACTGTTTTTGTTTCCCTTGGGGGATGATGACTCCCACCATTCAGGACGTGAAACTTCTCCTTGGCCTCTCTGTTCGTGGGGATAACCTCGCCATTATGTCGTTGCCCAAGGAGAAAAATACTGGCTTTTCCTCTGGCGATTCCTTTGCTAATTGGATCGTTTCCCATCACAGTGATCCTATTTCGCCTGCTCCACACCCTTCAGAGCCTCTTGCGTTTATGATGTATTTCCTTACGAAATTCTTCTGGTGCGTTCCTTCCAAGGGTGTTCTCCTCGAAACACACTCTTTTGCTTCGGCACTTCTTAATCATGTGACCCTGCCTTCAGCCGATTTCTTCCTTGCTCATCTGTATGCGGGTATTTCGGCTACTGTGTCGGGTTGGGAAAAAGGTTCGTCTGATAAAGCCCGTGGCCCGTTATGGTTCCTTTACTTGTGGTTAGTTTGGCATTTTCGCGACATTTCCCAATTTCCTCCCCATGATATTCGTCCTAACCATTTCGTCGCTCCTGATCTTCTTAGAGCACCCCTTCCTCCTTTGTCGATCCCTCACTGGATCAACTATTTCCTGGGTCGTACTGCCGAACAAGCCTTTTCTCATTATCACTACCGGAAAGCTGACTTTGCTTGGGTCAGGAATATTGTTACTTCCCCCTTCGGAACTCCTCTTCCTTTGGATTTTGCTCAAATATGGAACAGGTGTATATTACCCCGCCCGATCTTCAATGGTTCCACATTTGTTCCTGCCAAGTCTGCTATCCCTTTTCAAGTTTACAATCCCCATCTGGTTAGCCGCCAATTCGGCTTTGGTCAAGACTTAGTGGAGGCCCTCAGAGCCGGTAGACGCCTCTCTGCTTCTACCAGTCGTCAGCAATGCTCCCTCTATCACAAACGTTTGATCTCCTTCAAGGTTTGGAAGTTTGTCGCTCGTCCAGGGTCTGTTACCTCCCGTTTCCAGTCTTGGTGGAACGGTGTTGCTGGTGTCTTTTTTAGTGCCAACCTTGATTCGGTTCTGCGGAGGGGTGGTTTCTCTCCTATTCTGGCATTCTCTACTGTCCCTTCATCATCTCCGGGTTCCACTCCTCAGCGCATTCTCGGTTCGTCTTCCGCTTCTCGCCCTGGTATGTTTCTTTTCCTTTCCTCTCTTCTTCGGTTGTTGCTCGTTCCTTTTCCTTTATGTCTCACTTATCCGATTTCTTCAGATGTTCCTTGCTCCTCTACTTCAGAACCTGGTCGAAAAAGGCCTGCTTCGCCTTCGGCCTCTCTCGTCGACTTTCTCCCTCCTACTCAGACCAGGAGGCGTTCATCTCATTCACCGCTTGGCAGAATCCCTGCCTCCCTCTTTGCGGTTCGTTACACTATTTTTCTCCTTTTCCAGGCTCCTTTCCTTCGACTAATTCTTTTTCTTATTCTTATCAGGTCCCACCTATTTTGCCACAACCCGACGTTCAACTACTTCCGACTGTGGTATCGGCTCCTCCGGTAGCCGAATTTCGCACATCCGCCAGTACCAGTAATTTGGCTGCTCCCGCTAGTTCTTCTGCTGTTACCCCTCGGGGTTTGATTGCAAGCTCTATTTCGGCCGACCCTTCCGTCCCTCTTTCGGTCGATCGTCCTCAGCCTATTACGGATTTTGCTACACCTTCATCTTTAGTTGTTCCGAAATCGTCTGGCCCCCTACCTAGTGGTATGGCTGCTGATGAAACCCCTGCCGATCATGTCCCTTTATCGCCATTTCCTGATCGGCATGTCTTGGACGATTTCTTTTCTCCCGCGTCTCTGGTCTCTCGTCCGTCGGATCTTTCTACTCACCTTGGTGATTGTCTGGCCAGGCTATGCAATCTAATCGGCCGACAATCTGATGTGGAATTCGTCAACCCTAAACCGATCCTTATTCTCTTGTCCCATCTTGAGCAGCAATTTCATGACGAGATGGTATCTCTGAATCTGAATGGTACTCTTCAGATGATTACGAAGTCTGTCCTCTCAATGGATCAGGAACTCCTGGCTCACTTAAAGATGCGACATAAGCTTGCCGCCGAACGTGAGGCTGCAGCCTCTTCACGAGCCATCTTTGACAATTATTCTGCAGAGTATCGGGCTCAAATGAGTAAGCTGTCTGAAGTGGAATCTCAGGAGCTTAAACAGTCCGAGGATCTTGCTTTGATTCGGGCTGAGATAGCCAAACTCCAGCGACAAGAGAAGGATTTGGAATTAACTTTGGCTCACACTAAGCGAAAATCGGCCGATCTGAAACAATCGATCAAAATTCTTCGTCAATCGGCCGAAGCTCCTAGGGCCAAAATCTTGGATTCTCAGGAGGATGCTTCTTATTTGGCCATGCGGATCAGTTTCAATGATTACATTATTGGTACCTTCCAAGAAAAATGGGCCGAAACCCAGTCTTTAGTTGGTCAACTGGATTCGGCCATCAAGAGCCTTGGTGGGCATAGTGTTGTTCAAGTTCTTTCTCCACATGTCTTGTTTCCTTTGGACCCTTCCGAAATAGAGTCCTCCCCTTCGGGCGATAACCCATCTGTGCCAATCATTCCTTCAGGTACCCTGCTTACTTCCCTTTCCTGTCATGATTTTTCTTTTATGCTCTCTTACTTATCATTCCCTTTTCCTTCTCTCTAGGGAAAACTGGTGCTTCCTGTGGTGCTGGTTCATCGACCGTTCATCTCCCTCCTGGTGAAACTGCTGGTCCTTCTTCCTCGGCCAGTCCGAATCTGATGACGTCTTCGGCTAATCCTACTACCGCCACTTCGCGAGGCTTGGATGATGCTGTTCCTGTTGACGACTAGGAGGACCACTAATTTGTCTTTATATATCAGTTCTGTGTTTTGACTCGTCCTTTGTCAAGTGTAAATTTCGGTCACTTTTCCCTTTCTTGACAGCTGTAATCGGCCTTTTTTAGACTATGTTGGCCGATACATTGTACTTGGATTCGTATCTTTTGTATCTTTTGTAATGCGATTCGTATCCCGTTAATTCCATTGTTTTCGGTCTCCTTTATTGCTGATTTCTGAATATTAGCAGCTTTTTCCGGGAATCAGCTGTAACGTTTTCCCATAAATAACATTTACTATTGACCGTTTCTTCCGCCAAGCACTTATCTCTTTCTATAAATACCCGGCATTGTTGACACTTATCCATCACTTCCCTTTTTCTTTTTTTCTATAGCAATATGGATCTTCCTTCTCCCTTGTTCAACTTTCTGTCTCCAGTTCCTCCGTGGCCTTTGGCAAGTATTCTCGTGCAAGGATTTCCAGACGTGATACGAAAATTCTTTGCTTATGTAACACGAGTTCAACTAATGCCCTCTTCACCATGTTCGTATGGGCGAGGATCTTTATATATTATTCCAAATGCAGGTCTCGACGGCTATGCTGATGTGCCCCTTTTCGACTTTGCGGATGCATATCCAGTCGGACCTTTTCTAATGGGGGGAATAACTACCCCTAGTTATTCCTCCCTCCTTTCCCCCTTCCACCGCTTTTGGGTGACTGCCCCGCTGCACTCCTCCTTCTTCTGTCTGAGGTCGTGCGGCGGCTGTACCCGAGTTTGACTTCTACCTCTGGGACGTTGTACTTTTCGTTCTATCGTATCCTAGAGTAGAAGTTCGGTGGTAGGACTTAAATCGGCAATACTGTTCTGGGGCAAGCAACTGTGCCCCGCTTCTGTGTTGCCGATAGTTTTAGCGGCATTTCTACAAGGCTGAATGTCTTTCAAGGACCTTTCCCTTGTATATGCCTGCTTAGTATAGGACGTTTCCCTTGTATATTGTAATTTCGGGCTATCGACGCCGCTTTCGGCCGAAGTAGCACCTTCTTTGTACTTATTCGTTCATGCAATAAAATCTTTACTTTTTCGCATCGCTTAATGTTTGATCCCATACTGATGGATAATATTTCTTCATGTACCTTGCATTAACTGGATTTGACATCTGCTCACCATTTTCGTCCACCAAAACGTACGCTCCATTCGGTAATCTTGTATGAACAATAAATGGTCCCTCCCAATTGGGACTCCACTTACCTAATCGGCCGTCCTTCTGCTTCGGCGGCCATATAACTTTCCAAACTAAGTCTCCAACTTCAAATCGCTTAAGACGAATTCGCTTATTGTACCAATCGGCCACAATATCTTTATTTTTCTGCAAATTCTCAAAGGCCTGCACCCAATTGGCATTTATCTCCAATAACTCATCTTTCATTGCACAATCGTACTGTTCGGCTGTCATTGAATCCACCTGGCTTGTTCTCAAAGTCGGCACTGTTATTTCGGCTGGCAATACTGCATCCATTCCATAAGTCAGCCGAAATGGTGTGAACCCAGTAGCTGAGGTTTTGGCATTTCGATAAGCCCACAGTGCTTCAGATAACTTTTCGTGCCATTTTCTTGGTTGATCTTCAATCATTTTCTTTATGATTCCTATTAGCTGTTTGTTTGTGGCCTCTGCTTGTCCATTTCCTTGCGGGTAATATGGTGACGAATGTACAATTTTTATCCCGTATTCGTCCGCAAAGGCCTTGACTTTTTCTCCCACAAATACCGTTCCTCTATCTGTTAAAATCGTCTGTGGGATCCCGAATCTATAGATCAACTGTCTCTTAATGAACTCAATCACCTACTCTTGTGAAATGCTGACATACGCCTGAGCTTCGGCCCATTTCGTGAAGTAATCTGTTGCTACTAGCACGAACTCATGTCTTTTCGACGAAGAGGGATGAACTTTTCCTATGATGTCCATGGCCCATCCTCTGAATGGCCATGGTTTGATCATTATATGTAATTCTTCGGCCGGTAATTTCTGAATCGGCCCATGCTTTTGACACTCGGTGCATCCTCTTGCATATTTTTCACAATCAGGACCCATATTCGGCCAATAATATCCCAGCCGAATAATGCTCCACTTCATCGACTTTCCTGCCCGATGCGCACCACATATTCCTTCATGAACTTCTCCCATTACCCTTCTAGCGTCTTCTTCTCCGACGCATCTGAGCAATATTCCATCAATAGCACGCTTGAATAATAATCCTCCTATTATGACGTAGTCCAGCGCTTTCCGTTTTTCGGCCGGATTAGCCTCCGAAGGATCTTCTAATGTCTGTGCTATCTTTTTAATCCATTCGGCCTTCTCTGTTTCGGCCAAACGCACTTCTACATTTCCTGCTATCGGCATCAACCGATATTTAGCCGCATGTTGAGCCAATTCATTGGCTTCTTCGTTCTTTTCTCTCGGGATGTATTCAATGTACACCTCATCAAATTCCTCTAACAAAGTAACCGCTTCATCATACAATCTAATCAATTGCGAACTCTTAACCGAAAAATCGCCTAGCAGTTGCTGGACAACTACTTGCGAGTCTCCTTTGACAATGATTGCTCTGACTCCTTCTTCTATCAACCGTTGTAATCCCGAAATTAACGCTTTATATTCGGCTTGGTTGTTCGTATATGACTCTGGCAGTTGCACGAAATATTTGTATATCTTGCCCTCCGGTGTTTGTAGGGTAAACCCTGCTCCAACTCCTGAAGCGGCTTTAGAACCATCAAATGTCATTACCCATGGTTGCAAGTATACAATTCCTATCTCACCAACTTCTTTTGGCCGATCCTGATGATCGATGTCATCGGTTATCGGGTGCGTCACATGATCAGCCAGAAAATCGGCTACAATCTGTCCCTTCATAGCCCTCAAAGGTTGATATCTCAAATCGTATGCATTTAACTTCATGGCCCATTTGGCCATTCTTCGGCTACTGACCGGATCATTCATCATAATCTTAACTATATCAACCGAAGCTACCACTATCACTTGCCTTGGTTGAATATAATATTCTAATTTCTGGCATGCATGATAAAGGCTTAAACATAGTTTATGAATCGGCGAGTACCTTATTTCGGCGTCCCTTAGGATTCGGCTAAGATAGTAGATCGCCCGATCCCTTCCTTCATCGTCTTCCTGCGCCAGTAATGCTCCAATAGATTCTTCGGCCGCTGCTATGTATAATTTCAATGGCCGTCCTAAAATTGGAGGAACCAACACTGGTGGACTCATCAAATCCTGCTTTAATTGTTCGAAGGCCTTTTGCTGGTCGATTCCCCATTTGAACTCCTCTTCCTTCTTTAACCTCAATAAATCGGTTAGTGGCTTCGACTTTCCAGCCGCATTTGCTAAGAATCGTCTCAGAAAACCGATTTTTCCAAGAAACTTTTGTAGACTCTTCTTATCATGTGGAGGTTTGGCTTCTTGGATAGCCCTGGTTTTGTTCGCATCAACTTCTATTCCTTTGTTATGTACCAGGAACCCGAGAAAATTTCCTGCCTGTACTCCGAAAGCACACTTGGCTGGATTCATCTTGACTCCATGCAGCCTCATCCTCGCGAATACCTTCCGCAAATCGTTCAAGTGGCTTTCAATATCTTTGGATCGGACCATGACGTCATCAATATAGACTTCAACACAATCCCCTATGAGGTCATGGAAAACATAGTTCATGGCTCTCTGGTATGTAGCTCCTGCATTCTTCAGCCCGAATGGCATCACCACCCATTCATATATCCCTATGGCGCCAGGGCACCGAAATGCAGTCTTGTGAATGTCTTCTTCGGCCATAAAAATTTGGTTGTATCCTGAATATCCATCCATGAAAGATAGCATCCCCTGTTTTGCGGCCGAATCAATCAACAAGTCAACAATAGGCATCATATACTCATCTTTTGGAGTGGCTATATTAAGATTCCTGAAATCAATGCAAACTCTCAATTTTCCATTCTTCTTTATTACAGGAACAATATTTGATAGCCATTCTACATATTTAGCTGGCCTAACAAACCCGGCCGCTAACAATTTCTCTATTTCTTCTTTTATTTTTGGGACTATTTCAGGCGCTGCCCTCCTGGCCGGCTGTTTATGCGGCCTGAATCCTTCTTTAATAGGCAGTCTGTGCTCTACAATCGACCGTTCCAATCCTGGCATCTCTGTATAGTCCCATGCGAAACAATCCCTGAATTCGACTAGAACCTCCTTGAATCGGCTTGTCATCTGCTGATCAAGATTCGCACTCAACGGGATCTCCCTCGGGTGTTCGTCTGTACCAACATTGACCATTTTCAAGGGGTCTTGAGCTTTGAAATCCGGCGTTCGCTTTGGAATTGCGTCTATTAAATCGCTCCATCCTGCTTTGTCGTCTGAAACTTCGAGTTCGGCCGATTCGAACTCGGTCGCTTGATTCGGTTGTGACTCCATCATTTACTTTCTTCTTCGACTGGCCGTTCATCGGCCTGGTATCTGATTTCAAACCCCAAATCTGTCCAATCACACTCGATCACCTGCGGGTACCGATCCCCTACCACTGCTAGGAATGGTTGAATCGGTTCTTCATATAACACCGCATCAATTCGTCCGGCGGAGCTGACTGGAAATGGAGGTTGATCTCCATCTACTTCTTCTACTGTGCCATCTTTCTTCCAGAACCATACTTTCTGGTGAAGCGTTGATGGCAAACATCGGGATGTATGAATCCAGCATCGGCCTAATAGGGCCGCATACGGAACTTCTGCATCCACCACAAAGAACATGGTCGGAATTGATATTGTTCCGACCGTTACATCCACCAGTATACATCCTTCGGCCGCGGTTTGAGCCCCCACAAAACTCATTACCTTCATTCTCGTAGGGAGTAAATCTTCCTTCGAGCGGCCTATCTTCGTTAGCGTGGATAGTGGCATGATATTAACTGTGGCCCCACCGTCGATAAACATTCTTCTAAGTGGTCTCCCATTGACCCAACCTTTAACGTATAAAGGCCTCACATGCTGGGACATTTGCGCAGTTGGAGGCAAAATCGTACCTGGTTGAGCTTCTGGAACGAATGCCTTATACCCTTCCTCAAAAGATTTCTCTATTTCGGCTTCCGGCCGAAATACCTCAAGTTTATCGAAACAAAAATCCACTATGGGTTCTTCATCACCATAGTATTCTCCATCCTTTTGACAAAAAACCACCGCTGGTTCGGAATCCGACCAGTACTCCTCTTTCTCTTCGGTGGTTACTGTCACCATATTCGCACTAGACCCGAAGTCGAATTTAAACTGCCCAACAGGGGGTGTATCACTATTCGGAATGATAGTTGTCTTTGGTTTCCATTCCTTGGTTCGGACTGGTCTAGGCTTCCATTCCTCTTTCGATTTCGGCTGCTCACTTTCAACTTTCGGCTGTATTACTTTTGGCCGAAATTCAGTCTTGTTCTTTAGCCGATCCTGTCCTTCTTTCGGCTTCCTCTCTTCTTTTGATTCGGACCTCAAACGAGCCGAAAATACCCTATTGAGTACTCGTCCTCCCGAGAACGAACAGTCATCAGGGAAGTCCTCTTCTATATGCATCATATCATACTCCTCTTGCTCAGAAGCAGCAGCTGCTTTAAGCCGTTGCATTCTTCGTTTGAAAGTACGATATGATCCCTTTCCTTTTGGGACTTTCCTCTCCTCTGCCCTCCAAGCTGAATGGTCATGTCGGCGCTGATCGAAATGCCTTCTTTCTGGAGAGTTTCGGACCCATCGGCCTACCTGAGTATTTGCTGGTGGCCTTCTACGCTTTTTCATTTCGGGGCTAACTGCTTCTTCAGGGACTGTGATCTGTATCACAGTCTTTCCATTCTGCTTATCGGCTGTTAACTTCATCTCTGAGTCCCATCCGTTGGTTATGATTTTCAACGTCGGTCTCTCACTCTTATCTCCAACCTCGATCTCCTGATGTCTCTCCGATTGCTTGATCCACTCTTTCACCTCATAGTTCCCCAATCGGTCAAAAACATCTGTAACCTTCTCTTTTCCCTTCGGAGATCCTAGCCTTTTCCATACTCCTGACTTCTGAGCCGATGGCTGATCCCCAAGCCGATCGTGCACAGAGCTCTTGCTAGATGATGTTTGATCCCCCAATCGGTCATGCACCGATTTATTCTGGTTGGGCTGCACCATCACCATGTTGGCAGCTGGGAACGGATTCTTATCGACTGCCATAAGCCTTTCTGGGAACTTCAGCTTCCCATCATCCACATGTTTCTGAATCAGCTTCCTAAAATGCCCACAAATGGCCGTGGAATGAGTGGCTGATCCGTGGAACCTGCACCATCCGGCCTCCAACTGATCCTTGGTAGGCTGTGGATGGTTTCCTTTAAACTCTAGCAATCCGTTCTTCTGACAATAATCAAATATTTCGTCCATTTGTGACAAGTCGAAAGAGTAAAACCTTTGAGATTCATCTCCTCCTTCTTTCTCCTTGCCTCTGGCTGGCCGAAGTGCTGGACAAGTCATAGGCTTCTTTATGATTAACTCTGCCCTTGCGACTTCGGCTAGTGCAGGAACGTCTTCCGCATTGTACTCTTCCTGAATTTCACATCTATCCAGGGATTCAGCAAATGAGGCAGCTGACTGGATAGGTTGTGACCTTCCGCTTTGACTTCGGCTTGATTTGAAAGCCGCCTGTTCCGCCAAATATGTCTCCATCCTTATCGCTTCAGCCGTCAATTCGGCTACCGTCCTCGGTCTTGTTACCATCAATCTGTCCTTGATGGCAAACTTCAAATTCTGCTTTAAAATTTGAATATATTCATGCTCAGGCAGCATTGTCTTCACCTGAGCCTTCACTGCATAAAATCTCTCAATGAATTCAGTAATCGATTCAGACGCCTTCTGTTTGGTTGACGTCAGATCAACTACCGAGACTTCCGGACTAGTATTATAGAATCGGTCATGGAATAACCGCTCCATTTCGGCCCAAGTATTGACCGATCCCGCTGGCAAGTTAATGTACCACTCGAATGCTGGGCCAGTTAATGACAAACTGAACAATATCAGCTTGTGAAAATCATTTTGCGCGATTCTGGTACATTGAGCTGTAAATCGGCCGATATGCTCGATGGTAGAGCGGCCGACTTCTCCAGAAAAAGTGTTGAAATCTGGAACCTTCACCCCTCTAGGCAGTGGATACTGCTCCTCGATGTAATCTGGATAAGGTTTCCGATACATCGGCCTATTCTCCTGGCCGATGAGATTCCCAAACTGTGTGCGAATAATCTCGGCAATCAGCTCTCTGTCAACCAGTTGTGGTGGATTCTGCTGAAGTGGTGCGTATTGTTGTTGAACCACTGGAGCAGGCGGTTGAACTACTGGTTGAGGCGGTTGATTCTGTTGCTGATCGTACCTCTGCTGCGGAGGAACAAAAGGCCGAGCTCCATGCCCTCCTGGCGGCCTAAAGGCCTGCTGTTGAAAATTGTGAGGATTTTGCGGTGGATTTTGCGCCACTGGAGCTTGCTGCGCTCCCATCGGATACATACTCCTCGCGATCTCGGCTCTGAACATGGCTGGCATCGCTGCCAGGATATTTCCTTCGATTTGGCGAACCGAGTTGGTAACCGCCGCCTCCACCATAAATTGAACCTGATCTCGGAATCGCGGGGTTAAATCATCATTTGAAAACTCCTGATTATGGAAATGTGATGGTCCGGGGAACCCTGGGGGGAATTCTCCGGCTTCTGGTGCGCGCTCTTCCTGAATCGGCGGCAAATCAGTCCTCGCCGCCGTGTTTGCTGCTGGAGTTGCTTGTTCAAACGCCATTTTGCGTCCCACTGGGCGTGCCACTGTTTGGCTCGGGTGTAGCCAAGGACCTTTTTCTCCTCAAGGGAGGCTATCGGAAAAGGATCAAACCGATTACGGGTTCGAATTAACAATAATGCGCCCACAATTGAATGAATCTTCCTTGAATTGATCAACAATAACACGATACAACGGAGAATCTGCCTGTTGTTAAGAAACAACGGCGGAATTCACCAAAAACAGAGAACCAAACTACCAGCTGCTAAGGAGCAACGGTGGATTTGGAAATGGTAACCGCTACAAACTAGGCTAGATTCTAAGGTAAGCTGTAAAGGAAAGCTGTAAAGAAAGCAGTAAAGATAACAAGGAATTAAAATTGATAAAAGTAATTTGGGGGTTGGATTGATCTCTCTGATTTTGAGTGCGTCGACCCCTATTTATAGCCGGAGCTGGAATAACCGCTCTCCGGCTAACTCCTCCGAGCCGAATTCTTTCTCTCTTTAATTCGATTGTTTAGGTTTCGGCTGTTTCTTCCTATTTCGGCCGAAATCTTCATTAGCTCCGATTTCTTCCCTTCGGTTTACTATGTGCTTTCGGCCTTACCAATCTCGAGCCCATTCTTCTTTTTGGACTTCCTCTTTCTTCCGGCCCATGTCTTATGGCCCAATAGCTCTTTCGCGGCCCACTACTCCATATGGCCCCAACAAAAAAATAACACAATAATTTTTCGTTTTAGTGGCCGAAAATTTTGGTTTCTAAATCACACAATTCAGTAATTAAAGGGATTGGCAATCAAATTCATGACCGAAATTCATTAAGAAGAAATGATTTAGCCAGTAAATTCGATAGCAAAAACTCAAAATTCTTAGTGAAACGACCGAAGATGAGACTCAGCTTCGCAATTTCTTTTACTGCGGAATTAGGATGAAAGACATACATGGAGAGGTCGTTAGAGACAAAAATCGTATTCTAATAATGTAATACAGATTTGTTGAGAGCATGGAACACCTACCCCCACTACAATAATTTTTTGTTTTAGTGACTGTTTGGCCACCGGTTATGGCCAAGGACCTTTTTCTCATCAAGCGAGGCTACCGGAAAAGGACTAAACCGGTTACAGGTCCGAAATCACAATAATGCGCCCAAACTTGACTGAAATTGAATCAATTCAATGGCAAAACAGAGAAACAATGGAAAATCTACTAGTTGCTAAGAAACGACTGATTATCCAAAAAAGCTAACGAAATCTACCTGTTGCTAAGAAGCAACGACTAATTCGAAGGTAGCCGCTACAAACTAGGCTAACTCTAGGAAAGCTGGTAAAGGGAAGTAGTAAAAGATACAAGAAAATAAATTGACATAATTGAAAATTTGGGTGGATTGATCTCTCTGATTTCAGTGCCCGGTACCCTCTATTAATAGATGGAGCTCAATAATCGCTCTTCAAACCGTCTCCAGAGCCGATCAGCGTCTTCCCTTCTTTCGGCCGATCCTGCTTCCCCTTGTTTCGGCCGAACTGATCTTCTGTCCTTTGGTCTAATTTCTTTCCTCGGCTCTAGTGGTCTTGGGCTTTTACAAGTATTTCTCTCTTTTTCTTTCAGCACACCATCACTTATTTATCTCGGCCCAATGATATGGCCCACCACCTTGGAGGTCACAACAAATGCCCTCCTTACTTGGACTCATTTCTGGGTAGAAATGGCCCAAGTAACTTAAACCTACTTCCTTCGATCGATGCGGATCTCCCTCCGAGACCCGGCCACGATTATTTATATCGTAAATTGTGCAGTCATCATTATCCGTCTTTTCAACTTCCCTTTCCTTTAAATCTTCCAGTTTCTTCCTTTCCTGACTCTCTCTTCTCACTTCCTTCTTCATCTCCTCTCTTGCAAAATTCCTTCGTCCTTTTAAAGCTCGGACCTTTGCAATGGCTCAGCAACCTGTATCCCCTTTGTCTTATGAAATTGCTAGTATTGAAGAATCTTTTGAACGATTGTATTTCTATGTGCATCATGGATAATGGCATCACTACCATTGGTCCTTTGGCGACCTCTGAGGAGGAAAAGGCCTGCACTGCTCAAATCTTTTGTGACAAACCAATTCCTTTGCTTGCTGATTGGTTTTCTCAACATCTTTTCGCGTTTACTTTAAATGTGTGGCCCTCTGTCCCTAATGAGTACAAGGCTAGGTACGCCCACGTCCAGCCTCATTGTCAGGCTATTTGGTTAGCTGCCGGTATAGGCCGTCTTGCTGCTCTGAGTGTTAAACCATTCCCCTCTAACCTTCGGCCTATCCTGGCCCTTCTCTGTTTTTGGAATTCTACAGTGAATTGCGTTTGTTTTCCTTGGGGTATTATGACTCCTACCATCTAGGATGTTAAGCTTCTTCTTGGTCTTCCCTCCATTGGGAGGAATAGCTTAGGGGTTTCTAGTCGTGACAAGCCGACACGAGCCAATACCGGCTTTACATCCAAGCACACCTATATTCACTGGATCAAGCAAAATCAAAGTGACTTGTCGTCCCCTGAGCTTGATAAGCGTGAACCTTTGGCCTTCATGATGTACCTGCTCAGCCGATACATCTGGTGTTATCTGCTAAGTCGGTAATTCTTGAAGACTATCCTCTTGGTTGCAAACTGCTTGAAGCCACTCATTTGTCCTTGGCCGACTTCTTCTTGGCTGACCTTTATGTCGGTATCTCAACTCAGGTTATAGGTTGGGAACATGGCCACCGAGACAAATCTCGTGGCCCTCTTTGGTTCCTCCATTTATGGATTATGTGGTACTTCCATGATGTTTCGAGGCTCAGTGATAAGATACCAATCACCATGCCTCCTTCCAATAATGATTTGTTGGAGGTTCCTCTTCTTGAGATGACCATAACTCGATGGATCTATTAATTTATGAACCGATCGTCCACTGCCCCTTTTCCTGGTTAAACCTACAGTGGACTTGACATGAATTGCATTTCTCCTATTGGTATTTCTCTTTTCGGCCGACTCTTACCAAAAGTTGTGGCTCAAATTTGGAACATTTGCATCGTCCCTCGCCCCATTTTCTATGGGTCTTCTGTTGTATCCTTCAATCATGCAATCCCTTCTGAAGTATACAACCCTCATCTCGCTAGTGGTCAGCTCGATTTTGCCCAGGACTTAGTTCTCGTTTATCAGAGCGACCCGGATCGCTATAATAAGGACAAGAAGGTTCAAGATCATTCTAAAAGCCACAATTCTTGTAAAACTTGGGCAATCCGTATCGGAGACTTTGAAGTTCGTTCCTTTGACGTTCGTCCAGGGTTGTCTACGAGCTGCTTTGATTTTTGGTAGGAGGGGGTAGTTCGAACATATTTTTCTTTCGATCTAAGGATGCATCTGATAGATCGTGACTTCCCCGATATTATGATGCTTTCCTCTATTGAATCTATCCCCACTCCTTCTTATCAGGAAGGCACGCCTTCAGCCTCTCAACCCAGTATGTTTTCTTTAACCTTTTTTCGTTTTGGATTTCTTCATATATTTCTATTCTGGGCCTCATCTTCTTGTTTCCAGGGGCAGAGCCGAAGAAGGGCACTTCGGCTCCTGTTACTTGCCAGTCTTCTTCATCTGTTCTGCTTCAGCTACCGTGCCTTCAGGCCGTAAACGCAATACTCCGAGTTCGTTCGGTTTGATAATGATCCTCCCCCTAAGGTTCGGAGGCGATCTGTAATAACCGAGATTTTTATCAGCGTCCAAAGGAATAGAAATAGTTTCTTAATCCAATCAAGATCGAAATATCTCCGAGAAGAATAAAATAATTTATCACTATAAACTATTGCTCGGAAATGAAACGCCGAAAGATTCAGAAATTCAAAATGGAATAAAAAAGGGAAAGGAAGCCCGAAGACATTCTATGGATCGAGTCAAAAGAATTGGAACTAAATTCAAGAAGGAAAAGAATTCTAATTCCAAAGACCCGTGAAGTCGGAAATAATTTAATCAGATAAATTATTATACGGGAATCAAAAGACGACGAATTAGAAGCCGACGAACTCAAACTCGATGGATTCAAGAATCCAAATATGAAATTAATTCGAGCCGAAATAAAATTAAGATAGGAATCATAATCCGAGAATGACCCAAAAAATCGAGCCCGAAAAAGTAGGAGGATAGAAGCCCAAAAGAGAGAAGAAAAGGCCCGACGGATCGCACGACCTGGCCCAGGCCGCAGCCCAGGCGGGAGCCGCGTGGTCTTCGTGTGGTCTAGAGGAATAGCGCGTCAAGACCGCACCACTACAGAGGCAGCTGCACACTTGCACGTTTTCAGCGATTTCTTGCCATATTTTCGACCCTCGACTATGGAAACACAATCACCATTGAGGGAAGGGGATATGGGATGATGTTCGTGAATCCTAACTCTCTAAATTCAGATTCATAGACCTAAATCAACCCTAAGGCAGCCTCCACTCTCTCACTTTCTCTCCCACCACCATTCAAACCGAAAAACCCAAAAATCCCTTGTGTTCTTGAGTTTCCGACGACCGAATCCGAACAAGAAGGACTTGAGAAGGAGAAGACAGACCCCTAGGACGTTGGTAAGTGGTTTTTGAGTTTTCCTACACCTTTTTGAATCCAAAAATCCGATCTAACTAGGGATTTTTACTTGCGAATTCGGTTCGAGGACGTTGGAAGAGGAAATCGAGTTGAGGAGATTTGTTCGTGACATCCCATGGATTCCGGACGACCCTGTGACCTCCTAGACATCACCCACTGTAAGATAACTTCTTACGTATCAATAAAGGTGGCTTAGGATCGTTCGTAACATTAGTTTTAATCAAAACATGAAAATCGAACTTAGAAGATTCACCTTTGCGCAATTTCTGAGATTGAACGAAAAACCCTATTTTGAGAATCCGAAACGAAAAACTTCGAACTATAGATTTGTTTCTAACTTCTTAATCTAGGTTGTGTCAAAATTTCATGCATTTTCATCATGTTTGGTACCCCAAATTGCGTCTGACATATTCATAGTTTTTATAAATCTTTCAAAAACCTGACAGCATGCCTAGTCGAACTTGATGTGCATTTTTCTATCACTTTCGGTCAAAACTAATCTTTGGTGTAATAATAAAAGCTTTAGATAATTGTCTCAAGATTATATCTGTAAAATTTCATGCATTTTCGTTAATGTTTGGATAGTCAAAAACCATTTTGAACAGGCGTGTTTTGAAGGAAAAAGTTGACAGATTTGAGTGTTCGATTTCTTTGGCGATTTTCTTAAGAATTCTTTCAAAACTAATCTTAGGAGTAAACATAAAAGTTGTAGATAATTTTTTCGAGAATGTGTGGTTAAAATTTCGTGAATTTTGATTATCGTTTGAGTTGTCAAAATCGATCTAAACAATCTGCGTTTTTGAAACAAAACTATGACAGATTTCTTGTCCGAACATAGTGAATTAATCTGATCTAATCCGTAATGTTTCCGGATAAAATGCCTCTAATAAAACTTGTTTATTTTGGTGTCTTTTAAGTGCCTTAAAATTTCATAAATTTTGGAGGTCGTTTGCTATGTCAAACTCTTTTGAAAATCAGTGCGCTGTTTAGAAAAAGTTGGCAGATTTTATACCTTGCAAAGATTATAAAATTTCACTCATTTCCTCACCTATTTCCGAAAAACATAAAACACGGAACTTGTTTGTTGAGATGTTTGTGAGCTACTGTTAAATTTTCAACTCATTTGACCTTGAAATGGATTTTTAAACGAAAAAGGCGCGAACAACGACCATATGGAGATTATATTTTGTGAACATGCGAAACTTGTTGTTACCTTGCGGGTTCAATTCCCCAAGGTGTATGTTTTCCTGCAGTTTCAATTCTTCAGGGTGTATATTTTCCTGCGGGTTCAATTCCCCAGGGTGTATGGTTTCCTGCGGGTTCGATTCCCCAGGATGTGTGTTGATTCCTATGGATTCGATTCCCTAGGATGTATTTGAGTTCTTGCGGGTTCAATTCCCCAAGGACGATTGTCCTCGATCATATTAAAACGATAGTAAAATAATGAAATATTTGTTATGCGAGAACAGATACATTATTCCATGATCTTTAAAACTCTCCGTATTTAATAAATCCCTTTGTTAAAAATTTTAAAGTTTACATGCTTAATATTTGTGTACGCCCCTTTACATTTAGAATCATGCTTTTAATCCCTTATTATTTAAATTATCTATTATGTCATGTTTTAAAATTATGCCTATGCGTTAAGTTATCATTTTTAAATTTAATTTAGCTATGAGAATATGAGAATTAAATTATTGTCTATTAATTAGTTGAACTACATGATTTAAATATGCATGCTTAAAAATGAGTTGTTAATTATTAAAATTTTAAAACCCCTTTATTGTTATGTCAGGGATTATTTTACTCAGTATTTTATATACTGATAAAACTAGTTGTTTTATTTTTCTTTTACAGAGTATGGAGAAATGATATGAGCATGCACGCATATTGGGGCTCGGGAATTAAATTAATATCTGTGAATGTTACATTTTATTAGACTTAAATTACTTACTGCATTTGGTCATGTTGGCCCAAGTTATATTTCCGCTGCAACTTATTGTAGATGATATTATACTATTTTAAACTTAAATCTTTTTGGGCTCGCTTTTAAATTATTTTGAAATACCTTTAGCCTTGCATCTTTCAAGTGAGCTCGAATGAAGTCGTGTCTTCTTACATCAGCTGCTTCTTCTGACCAGGTGCTACTTATTATTTATACTTTCTCCTAATTATTCTTGGTACTTCAGCCGTTACGCCCCCCTTTCTTTATTTATTTTCTTAATATCTATTTTCTCACAGACTCATCCACCTCTAGACCATTCGGAAACGCTGGCTTCTCCTAGCCATTCGTCCAACCTTGATGAGATGTGGCACCAGTCTCCCATGATTACTCGCTATACTCTGGATCCCATAGAGGAAACTGCCATTGTTTCTCCCTCTGTTCCTTCTACTATTCCCGTTGTTCGGTCTTCCTCCATTTTTCCTGGGCCGAATCAGAGTATAATCTTCATCCGTATTTGACCAATTCGGCCAAGAACCAAGTTATCGTCCAATCCTCTCTTCATACTTCCCCTGCTCAATAGGTCAGGACTAAATCAATGCCTCACACTTCCATTGATCCAACCGATGATCCTCTTTCCTATGAACCTGTTAACCAGACGGGGCCACACCAGCACTAAATCCTCAGAGTAGTCTTCTTGGTTCGGCCAATCTCCAAGCTGTCGCTCAGCCGTCCTCTTCTGCAGTTGTTTTCTCCGACCCTTCGGTTTAACGTCTTCACCAAGAAGGGACATCCATTATTGAGGCATTGCCTACTTCTCCTTTCCCGAAGAAGGAAGTATTGGATGAATTCTTTTCTCCTGTCTTCCCTCTTCCTCGGCCAGATTTTCCCGATAATCTTGGGGGACTACATGGACTAGTTGCACCATTTGGTTACCCAATAATCGGATATACTCTCTGTTCGGATGAAACCCCTTCTCTTGCTTATCTCCCATATTGACCGAACTTTTTCTAAAGAGCTTGCCTCTTTGGGTTTAGAGGACGCTGTGATAATGGCCAAAATTGACCATTATTTTCAATCTATTTCCGTGTCTAAATATGGACATTTGATCGCCTTCCGGTCTTATTTAAATAAGAAAGCAGTTGAATTTGATAGATATTTGCAAGTCTGTATAAATAATAAGCTGGTATTAAAAAATACAAAAATATTGTTATTTTATTAAATTTGTGTTAAAAAATCTAAAAACAAAATAAAAAGAATAAAGATTCCACACTTGATAAATTATGGTTTGGTGGTATCTGTTCGGTGGAATACGGGTTCATTAAACGGAACACAAGCCAAATAATCAATTGGAAGAAATATCTATATATATATATATATATTTATATATATGTATTTATATATTTATTTACTTATATAGATATAAAAAAAGGGAAAAAGAAACGAAAAGAAAAAAAGACGGACGAGGCGGCAGGACAGGCTTATCCGTCAAGATCAAATTTTTCTTCTTTCCGGGCGGCGCTTAACAGTGGTAGACCTTCTCAGGAGGATGTTCGAATGCGGAGGGATTTGATAGCAGAGAAACTAATTACGAAAGAATATGTTGGCGGGGATAGACGTATACCGAGTTTCACGGTTTCAGAGGAGTTGGAAGACGAAGTTGCGCAGGAATGGAACGGGGCACTCATCGTGAAAACCATGGGACTTCGAGTGAATTTTCACACGCTGAAGGAACGCTTGGAGAAACTGTGGAAGTGCAATGCAGGCCTTGACATGGTGGACGTAGGTCATAGCTACTACGTTGTTCGGTTTGCTAAGGAAGAAGATCGGGATCGGGTTATCAACGGCGGACCTTGGATGCTTTTCGATCACTATTTGCCGATCATGAAGTGGCGGAAGGAGTTTGATCCGGCAACGGCAGTGGTTAACAAAACTATGGTCTGGGCTCGCCTGCTAGGGTTGTCGATTCAACACTACAAGGAAGATTTCTTGCATGCATTCACATCGGATATTGGCGAAGTTATTAAATTCGACAATTGCACGCTCAATAGAGAGCGGGGAGTGTTTGCACGGGTCTGCGTCGAGCTGGATTTAAATGAACCTGTGATCGGGAAGTTCCTAGTGAATGGACGTTGGGTTCATGTTGCATATGAGGGCCTCCATCTTATTTGCTCCTCCTGCGGACGTGAAACTTTTTGACAAGTTTCGTTAACCCGAGCTTTTGCTAAAATTATACCAGGTTAGATTTATTACAAGAAAAGAGTTATGATTCACGGGAAAGGGTTTAGGGGTATATCAAGATTATTAGTCTTTTTATTACTCAAGTATGGTGCTTTGGTTTCAAATGGCGCTGTGGTCCTCTTTGTCATGAAATGTTGACAAATCTCATGGCATAGCCGGGATAGATTGACCTTCAGCCTGTCACACTGAAGATCCCCGGAAAATATGCCATGATACTTCTCATCAATTCTTGCCATAAGATTTCCTGCCATGAAACTTTTGACTGGCTCCCACTACATGAGTGTTTTCCGAAAAATCATGATCCTGGTTTAGGTTTTATTTGATGAAACCAATTTATGATGGCGGTGTTGTGATTAGGGATATATTTATACGTAGTCATATTTTTATTGCTCGTAGTTAAGAAACTGTGCTCCCGAAAGCGCACGGAGTCAAAAATTGCAGTAATTTATAGTAAGACCGGATCGTTCACTAGAGGATGTGCGATAGAAGCAGGTCCCACGTCGTTTTACTAGATTTTCCATTCGTATTGCTCAATAGGTTTGAAAGGTGATTAACAACTACTGACGGGAATTTAAATTAGATCTAGAAAGCAGTTAAATTAATCTACAAAGCAATTAAATCTATTCTAGAAAGCGGATAAGAATTATTCTAGGAATGCGATAAACATTATCTATGAAAGCAGGGAAAAGGATCATTGTGCCAACCGTGAAGTTGAGTCACAATGTAGACAGAAAGGACAGGAAGGAAAGAATGAAAATTGGACAAGAGCGAGATACAGCAATATTAAACTTCCAATTTCATGCGCAGATCTTTGTTTGGGATAATTCTATCAGATAGCTAATTCTCATGCTCTCAATAAGGCTTTCCCTTTAACAGACAGGTACTTGCAATATGAGTTTACATGTTCTTAAGACCGCAAATTCTAAGATACCACAAATTCGTAACTGCCCTGGCCTGGGTATGTTACTTCATCTGTGGTGGAAAAGCAACACCCGACACATCATTTATTGAAATGCCAAGTACCACTATCATTCTCCCATGTCACACCCAAAGATTTGAATCACCCTAAACTATCCCTTAACTGTCGATCCTAGTAGCAGTTACACAACTCTCAATACAACCGAGTGACCTCTAATGAAAGCGGTTAAAAGAAAGCGGTAAAGAAAGCATTTAAAATCCTATCACTCGGAGGTTTTGAAAATCTGACCCTGGTAGTAAAAGACAGCTCCCCATCAGAATGAAGGAGTATGGATCAAGAATTCCCGGCTCTCGGTGAACCACTAATGTGTTCACTTCCTTCCGGGTGATTATGAGATACAAACTAATGAAACGAACTAATAAATTAGTTCGTTCCGGATGCACTCAATCAGGACTCAAAAGTAGGCTTTGGCAGAAGAGGATAGCAGTTGAAAGAAAACTCAACCCTATCTTGGAAAATAACCAAGGCCTGAATGATGTTCCTCTAAGATTATTTACTACACTGTATTTGAATCCAAGTGGACCCCATCTCGGTGTAGCACTTAATCTTACATTTCCATCAACCAGCAATTTTGGAAAATAATGGGTTTGAAAATCATTCCCTGTCAGGTACTAGACTCTCAGTTAAAACACAGACCCTTTCAGTCTAGGCGAGACCTAATCGCTGAATCTGCTTCTTAATTCCCAAAATATAACCCTTGATAGAATATGAATTAGTCATAACTGAAGAATTTATCCCTTACTCAGATCCGGATTTTATAAAGAAGTTTTTGTTGGAAATTTATAAAGCAATATCTGTTTAAGATCTAGACTTCTATTGTCCAAGGGAAGGATCCCAAAATAATTACAGACCACAATAGTATATAATATTATCATGCATAAAGATATATGGAAGTGTAAAATTAATTGACCCAAAATATAGATGCGGGTCTAGACAGAAAGCGAAACACAGAATGAAGTGGTCAAGGGACCAAAGTAATGGCAGATTAATCAGGTGGACTGTAAACATCTACTGTCCAATTTCCCAATCACTCGGATGGAGCGAATTTAGACAGCGTAGACCCTATAATGGTGGTGTCAACACCAGTTGGGCCTCCACTGTCTGTGAATTCGGATAAAAACCTACATGCTTCCCTTCTATAATGATCATCAGTTGGCATTGACTGATGCCAACTGACTCCCAGTACGGATTGGGATTCAGGTTTGGAAATTAAGATAATAAAAATAAAACTGTATCTGGATGGGAGTCAGTCGAGCAGCTATTATAACCCCGGGTGGGCGAACCGCCAAGGCTTCCACTGACAGCCATTCAGACCATGCAAAATAACAATTAGTAACTAATACCCAGAATACGAGCTAGTTATCCATGAGGGAGTACCCGCCAACATTAGTCTGATGTATTCTTTACTAATGGTTCCACACAACACACAAAGACAAAATAAATAAGAAACACAAGAAGATCCCTTGTATGAGAGACATTGGTTTCTCATGCAAGGCTGTGGATTGGGTCCACATGTAATGGTCTTAAATAATCCTTCCTACCATAATTAATTACAGTCCAGATTATCTGTTTAAGCCATCAGGATTTTGTTTATACAAGAATGTTTTAATGGCAATTGAACAACGGTCCTTTAGTCAAGATGATTAATGAAGTTTGATTATTGCTAATCTCAATCTTTAATCATTAATGAGTCAAGGGTTCAATCAGTTAAGTGATGCAAATGGAGAATCAAAATTTGGGCAGCATAACACCCTATATTGCAATTCCAGAATGTTACATCCTAACCCGTGGGGCTATGATGTGAGTGTTGCAATATAAAATAGGGAGAGAATGAAATTTGTTTGAGATCAAATAGAGAGAGGAACCCTTGTCGCGATATCATAAATTCTGTCGCGGACCGAGATCCGCGACATGGACATCCCGACAAGTTTTTAGAATTTTTGGCAGCATAACGCCTCTTTGTCGCTATGTGAGATTTTGTCGCGGAACGTGGTTCCGCGACAAGGGTGACATCGCGACAAAGTGTTTTCAAAAAATTCTAAGACATTTGAACCCTTGTCGCTATGCATGGAAATTTTGTCGCGGAACGTGGTTCCGCGACAAGGTATTCCGCGACAAGGTGTTCAAAGATCAAGGAACATGGCATAATTTTTCTGTCTCGGATTGGGATTTTGTCGCGGAACGTGGCTCCGCGACAAGATGATTCCGCGACAAGAAGCCATGAAGACAAAATGCAAGAGTTTGGCTCCTTTGTCGCTATGCATGGACAGTTTTGTCGCGGAACGTGGCTTCGCGACAAGGTATTCCGCGACAAAGGGTTTTAAATTATGGAGACAAGTGTCTTGAAACACCTTGGTCGCGGAACAGCCATTTTGTCGCGGAACGTGGTTCCGCGCCAGAAGGCGGTTGGCGCCCAAGGTGGTTCAGGACAAAAGTCAGAAAAAGCTGAAATGAACAGTGGCATGCAAACAGCGTGATCTCACCCTATTTCAGATCAAAAAGCTATTCTAAGCTAAAAATAAGCAAGAAACATTCAAAATAAAGAAGAACATGCTTAAACAAAAATAACAAGGAAGGGCAGGATATTAAAATAAAGCAGGAATCCTAATCTAGGGTTTGATCACACATCCACACAACATTATCCATAATATGCCAACAGTAAACATAAAAATAGCAAAATGGGGGTCAAATGACCCCAAAATGAAAAAGAAAGCATAAATCCATGGGGTGTGAGACCCATTTCATGATTTGGGACACAAATGATGAATGTTTTCCCATATTATTGAAGGGGTGTTGTTAATACCCATGATTTGGGTATTACAAACCCTAAAACAAGAGTTTAGAAACCAAAACATGGTGTAAAGTGGCTACCTAGCTGCTGTAAACAGTAAAACACTAAATAAATACTACACTAAACTAATCTAAGGACAAGAATTAAATAATACATAAAAATATTAAAACTAAACTAAACTACCTAAAAGAGAGCACCCACTGCCTTGCCTTCAAGAACTTCTAACAAAATTCCAACCTTCCAACAACCCTTAGCTCATGGGAGACACCTCATATTTATAGAGGTGTAACCCTAAGCCCATGGGCCTTGTTTCTAGCCCATTGTGTCTTAAGACATCACACACATCACAGCTTTGTCTCGGAACATCAAGTTGGTCGCGGAACACACTGCATGTGGCAAAGCTTCTCGACTGGGTCTTGTGTCTCTATTTGTGCATCTTGGTCGCGGAATGGACCTTTGTCGCGGAGCATGCCATCGCGACAAGGGTCATCGCGCCAGGGGCTTGGCTGGTCTCCTCTTCATTTGGGGCTAGTTGGTCGCGGAACATGCCTTTGTCGCGGAACACTGCATCGCGCCAAGGGCTTCCGCGACAAAGGTCTTCCTGGGCCTGCTGGATTGGGCCAGATGGGCCGAAAATATTCTTTTTGTGGGCTTTTCTATCTTTTTCCCATCTTTTTGTTTCCTTTTCTTTTTCTCATGTTTTTTTGGATTTTTCTAACATAAATATGTAATAAAATTATATATTTATGTCTTTTTCACACCAGCTTATTATTTTTACAATTATGCATAAATTAGTCCAATTCGACTGCTTTCTTACTTAATGTAAGACCGGAATGCGATCAAATGCCCGTTTAAGACACGGAAATGGATTGAAAATAATGGTCATTTTTGGCCATTATCAACATCCTCACATTTAATACTGATCGTCCCCGAGCAGTCAGAGTCAATGTTCGTAAGAACACGGACTCTACATATTCAATTCATTTTCGTGGCTTCAAAAATATCATTCTTTTTGGATTGGGATAAGACAATCAAAAATTACAAGTATTAAATTCCCTTGATTGCAGTGTTTAATGAAATGATACTTGCTCACTATATCAGGCCTACAAATCAAACATTATCATCAATCCTTCATGAATATCATGTTTGAAAGATGCAGAGATTAAAAATTAGAATTAAGGCATGACATGAATATTCTTAATGAAACAGAGCCTCACTTATAGGAGAATCGGAATATTTCACTCACTCTCAATTGGGGTTTAATCATGAATGCTCAAAATCAAATTTAATTAAATTCTCCCATATGCTTGCAATCAGACCAACTCGCCACCGGCTCATTTCTTCAAATCGAGATCACGAGGTCTTATTTAAGGGTTATAACGGGGCATACAGTTGTAACATTAGGTAGGAAAGGGAAATTATTGGGCTAAGAAGTGGCAAAAATTAATCTATCATATCTTGGCATTTTTATTTAAAATTTATGATCATCAATGTTTCTTTCTTTTTGATTTTCTTTTTCCATTGCATGACATTAGACTAAGTCTAAGTCTAATTTGCTTTGTCATTTGCAATTTATTGATGTTGAATTAAATTCAACTTTTTTTTTTTTTTTTGAATCGGTTTATGGAATACCGATTTATAGTTTTCATTGATGATCAAAAATTGTAATGCCTTGATAGAATTCATCCTTGCACACTTAGGTTTGATTTTCTTGGTCTTTTGTAAGGCTAGGAATAATATAGAGGGTTTCAAAGAAAAATTAGGCTTATAGGCTCAAATTGGTTAATCCTAAAGGGAGAATATTTTTGGGTTTGGATTTCAAACGAAGGCCAAAAATTTGGGTTTTCTAGGTGCCTCGATCATATGCTCGATTTCGGGAATATGGCATGGTCTTGAATCAGTCACAATTGCAAGTTCTAGTTTCCTTTAATCAAAATGATTCACACATCAAAGAAAATGAATGAGTAAAAGTGACTCATGGCTCAAATCTCACAAGGTTGGGTTGATTCATGTCATACAATATTCTCAAATTTAATCCAAGCTTAATTCTAACAATTTATTCAATCGAAATCTCTAACATGCAGATTTATTACCCAATAAGCTGATCGCATCATTAAATTTTTATAGCTCAAAACCTCAGGAATTCATTTCATGCATGTCTTCAATTATATTATCCCAATTTAAAAGTTTGAAAATTTAATCACAAGCCTAAATTCAACATGTGAATTTAGAGCAAGTTTATGCATATTTTTGCTGGTTATTTAATTGAAAGCAGTAAAGAGGCACTGCTGACATACTGAGTATGTCAACAGCATATTTTTGGTCTGACAGTCACTTATTCATCTCGGACTGTACAGACATCTTTTAAAGGAAAGCAGTAAAGAATTGTTTAGTGGTCTCAAAGACTGAGTTCCAATTTTAGGGAAAGCAATTAAATACAACCGATGCAAGGGATTCTCGTGCAGTTAATACAAACCTGCACACACAAAAGGAGACATCCCTTGTAGGATACTACTACTAGACTGGAAATAAAACAAAGCAGGGTAAATTCGGATTCATCCTTCTTCCTTCAGGGCATGTATCGGAGCCAGAGGACACAACTGGAAAGCTCACAACGCAGGCACCAATCGCGGTTTCTCAGAGGTGCATGCCATCCTGGGCAATAGACTCTGACTCCTTGGCCTGCCCACAGTTGTGGGTTGTCTGGGTTGTCAGTTATCCAAGCGAGAACGTTGAGGGACGTATACCGAAAAACAGATCGATCTGTCACCATCCTGTCGATCATTCTGATTCCCTGCTCAACTTGGCTTTCGTCTGTCTTACTCATAAGCATCAATCCGCGGGTGAAGATTGATGTCTTATGGTTGTCCTCAAGTCCCGGGCGTAGCAGTTCACAAGCGCGCTCCTCATTCCCCTCTGCAAATGCCCTGAGTGCTGGAATGAGCTGAAGGTTGAAGTTTCCTGCAGCTGTGCATATTCGCAGGAATCTCTCCTTCTGCCGACGGATCCTTTCTTGCCATCTCTTCACCGTGGAGGTGATAACCTCGCATCGCTTGTACACGATAGTAAGGTTCCCAGCATCCCTGAGTTTCTTGCATGCACGTTGTGCAGTAAACACCCCCTTGATTTCATCCTCTCCTATCCGGGAGAGAATTTCACCAAGGAGTTCGACCGGCAAGTCCAGCAACTTGGTTCCTTCTGGAGCAAGGTCTGGAATGGGAGGATTACCCCTGAAAAGATAAGAAGTGATGAATCCAATTTTTATGTAATTTTCAGAAATTATTCAAGTTCAGAAACCAACATCCTCACATTTAGAGCTTTGCTCTAGATGTGAGATTATTAAATTTCTGGCTTGAATTTTAATTTAAAGCAGATGTAAATAATATTTGGTTTTAAATGGGCTAAAGAGCCCAAAATAAAATAAAATTGGCCATTGGGCCTAAAATCTTTTTAATGGGCCATTGGGCCCAAAATTTTTTGGTTTTATTAAACAAGTCCGAGACACTTGTTGGAAATGGAATGAGATGGATAGATGGAAATGGAATGCTCGAATATTGGAATGTGCAATGAAGACGTGGCGGAACGGATTTGCAGTTTCTGGATAGCTTGGACTGTTTGGACAGTTTTAGCATCCAAAATTTGCAAACACTGTTTTTAATTTTAAAATGGTTGACTTGTTTTATTTAATAAAAGTGGGATGTGAGTGGTCCCATTTTTGGATTTTTGAAAAGGATAGCAGTTAGGTGACACAAATACTGCTATCTTACTCACACTAGTGTTCCATTGGGAACAAAAGGCTCAAGTCAAACATTAAACAAAAATAACTCTTTTTGTCTTTTTCTAAAAGGTTGCTTTTATTAAAAGTGGAAGCTTCCTATTGGGTGTTTGTACTATGTTTCCATAAACAAACAAACATTTATTCCCATGAGATTTCTAACATGGGAACAAATGTGCCCAAAAAGATCTTACCTCTTTTATTACACCAAAATAACACTGCACATCACATCAAGATCAATCAAACCAATAACATCAAGATATTCAAAACAATACCCAAATGTTCATCAGTTTGTTCTTTCCAGTTTTTAAACCTTCAAAAACTTTATCCATTAACAGTTTTAAAACAACTCTCAAGTAGGTTTTTAAGGGTTTCAAAAGGACTTCAAAGAGCTCCTTAAAACCGAGAGCATTCAAAATCGCAGATCAGAGAAAACAAAAACTCACACAAACCACATTATGTCATTCTCAACCCCAAAAATAAGAAAAAGAAGCCAAAGAGTTCGATAGAGGCTATGGACAGGTGGGAAAAGTGGGTTTACCCTCCCCTCCTTGGCTCGGGTCTAGGCACGGGTCCAAGGTTTGGGAAGAGTCCATGAAATCGGTCCATAGTTTCCCCTAGAAAAAGAGTGATAAGGGTGCGAAGAACACGTGGTGTTCGTTCGGATGCGAGAAAAATGGGGGAAAAGAAGATGAAGAAACTGAAAGAAGTTGAAATGACAGGAGGAAGGTGAAAAGAAACTGGAGGGGGTGGGGGGGTATAAATACTTGAACTTTTGTCGCGGAATCCGAGACTTTGTCGCGGAACAAGGTTCCGCGACAAGGCATAGCGACATTAGAGATGTCGCGGAGTTGAGGGTTGGTCGCGGAGTCATGCTCCGCGACAAGGCCATCGCGACAAAGTTCAGTATGGAGACAGTCAACGCAGGTTGTGTCGCGGAGCAGGGCTTGGTCGCGGAGTCATGCTCCGCGACAAGGTGCATCGCGACAAGATGTGGGGAAAGGTTAAGAAGGAAAAGGGGGTTTTGTCGCGGAACAGGGCCTGGTCGCGATGCATGACATCGCGACAAAGGTCCTTCCGCGACAAAGGATTTTGAATTTTCGAATTTTCTTGGACTGGGCCCGAGTGTGATATTGGGCCTGCGTCCATTTTATTCGATTTGGGCTGAATAAATTCAGTCCAAATAAATTCAAAATGCTGGGCTGAAAATTAAATAATCCACTTGCATAAAATTAGGTTGGGTCAGTTCCATTTTATCTGTGAATTTTGTTTCGGGTCTTGAATTTCTTCAATTCCTGAAAACATTTTCTCAGATTTATAGAACTAATCCAACCAAGAACCTGGTTTTTCCATGTTACTCTTATCTGCTCCTCTTTTTGGTGGTTCCGAACTTCTGCAAGATAGATGAATGAAATGCATTAGATTTTCTCCAAAAATCAACATCCTCACATTTAGAGTCTTAGTACTCTAAATGTTTAATTGATCTTTGGGTACTTTCTTGCCATGAAACAAATACTGTAAATATATACTATATATATAAACTGAAATTTTTGTATTTTTAAATGCTGTTTCTTATTGAGTGTAAGCCGGGTCTGCCACTGCTTGGCTTTCCTTCTCCGGATCGAACTGTCCGAGGTACTCTTTCAATCGTTGTCCATTCACCACTATATCGCCCCTGCCAGTTCGAATCCTGACAGCTCCATTTTTGAACACCTCTAGTACTTCATGTGGTCCTTCCCATCTAGATTTGAGCTTTCCGGGGAACAGCTTCAACCTAGTATTGAACAACAATACATGTTGACCAACATAAAAATACTTAGGTTTGATCCGGCGATCGTGCAATTTCTGGGTCCGCTCCTTGTAAATTCGAGAGCTTTCATAAGCTTGCGCTCGTATTTCCTCAATTTCATTGAGGTCCAACTTACGTTTGCTCTGAGCAACTTTCGGATCGAAGTTAAGCGTTTTAACGGCCCAGTAAGCTTTATGCTCTAGCTCTACAGGCAAATGACAGGCTTTTCCGAAGACCAGCCTATATGGAGACATCCCGATGGGAGTCTTATATGCTGTGCGGTATGCCCATAGAGCATCATTAAGCTTACGTGCCCAATCCTTACGGGTTATCCCGACAGTGGCTTCGAGTATGTGTTTGATTTCGCGATTGAATACTTCGACTTGACCACTAGTCTGAGGATGGTAAGGCGTGCCTATCTTATGGAGGATCCCATTTTTACTCATTAAAGTTTCAAAACCTTTATTAATAAAGTGTGTTCCTCCATCAGATATCACCACCCTCGGTACGCCAAATCGACTGAAAATGTTGTTCTTGAGGAACTTGATGACTTGGCTACCATCATTGGTCGGTAATGCGACAGCCTCGACCCATTTGGATACGTAATCGACAGCTACCAAGATATAGTGGTTTCCACCAGATGGTGGAAACGGTCCCATGAAGTCAATGCCCCATACATCAAAGATCTCAAGTGTGAGAATCCCCTTTTGAGGCATCTCATCCCTCTTGGAAATGTTTCCTAATCTTTGGCATCTGTCACAGCCCTTAACAAATGTCCTGCAATCCTCATAGATGTGAGGCCAATAAAATCCACATTCGAGGACCTTGTGGGCCGTTCGAGCGGGACCATGGTGACCTCCATATTCTGATTCATGGCATTTTCTGACAATTTGATAGGCTTCATGCTCGGTCACACATCGCCTGATTATTAAATCAGGGCAGTGTTTGAAGAGATAAGGTTCTTCCCAGAAGTAACTTAATACATCTCGTTTGAACTTATTCCTCTGATGATAGTTCGAAAACTGGGGGGTTACTCCGCACGCCAAGAAGTTAGCGATGTCGGAAAACCATGGACAAGCTTGATTATGCAGATGCAACGCGAACAACTGTTCGTCCGGGAAATCTTCATTGACGGCTTTTTCCTTTTTATCATTATCTAATCGAGATAAGTGGTCAGCAGCACCATTATCTCGACCTCGCCTATCTTTTATTATGATGTCGAATTCTTGCAACAGAAGTACCCACCTGATTAATCGAGGTTTTGCATCTTGTTTGCTAAACAAGTATCTCAATGCTGTATGATCAGTGTATACTATGGTCTTTGTACCTATCAGGTACTGTCTGAACTTGTCAAACGCAAAGACTACAGCATACATCTCTTTCTCTGTTGTGGTGTAGTTAACTTGGGCTTCATTCAGGGCATGACTCGCGTAATGAATTACGCAGTGTCTCCCATCTTTATGCTGTCCAAGAACTGCGCCTACGGCGAGACCACTAGCATCGCACATTACCTCGAAAGGCAGTGACCAATCGGGTGGTTGCACTATTGGTGCAGAAACCAACATCTTCTTGAGCGTGTCAAAGGCTTGGACACACGCTTCATTTATTAAGAAAGGATTTTCTTTACAAAGCAGATTAGTGAGCGGCTTGGCAATTTTAGAGAAATCCTTAATGAATCGCCGGTAAAAACCGGCATGCCCTAAGAAGCTCCTAACTGATTTGATCGAGTTAGGAAGAGGGAGATTGGAAATGATGGAAACTTTGGCTGGATCAACTTCAATGCCTGCACGAGAAATGCGATGACCTAACACTATGCCCTCAGTGACCATAAAATGGCACTTTTCCCAATTTAAAACCAAGTTAGTGTCCTCACACCTCTTTAAAATCTTAGCAAGATTGGTCAAACAATCTTCGAACGTATCTCCATATACAGAGAAGTCATCCATAAAGACCTCAATGCATTTTTCGATAAATTCAGAGAAAATAGACATCATGCATCTTTGAAAAGTAGCAGGTGCATTGCACAAACCAAAAGGCATCCGTCGATAGGCAAAAGTGCCGTACGGGCAAGTAAAAGTGGTTTTATCATGGTCTTCACTGGAAATAACAATCTGATTATAACCAGAATAACCATCCAAAAAGCAATAAAACTCTCTCCCTGCCAACCTCTCAAGCATCTGATCGATGAATGGCAATGGAAAATGGTCCTTGCGTGTGGCCTCATTCAGCTTCCGGTAATCGATACAAACTCTCCATCCGGTCACTGGCCTGGTTGCAACCTCTTCTCCTTGCTCATTCTTGGTTATGCACATCCCTCCTCGTTTGGGTACGACCTGCACTGGGCTAACCCATTTGCTATCAGAGATAGGATAGATTATACCAGCATCTAAGAGCTTGATAACTTCTTTCCTTACCACTTCCTGCATAAGGGGGTTCAATCGCCTCTGAGGTTGACGGGAGGGTTTAAACTCTTCTTCCATTAGAATCCTGTGCATGCAAATAGAAGGGCTTATTCCTTTTATGTCAGAAATGGTCCAACCTATTGCATGTACATGTTTCTTAAGAACGACCACCAGAGCATTTTCTTGCTCTTGAGAGAGCTTAGCCGAAACAATCACGGGTAACTTTTTATGTTCTGCGAGAAACGCGTACTTGAGATGATCGGGTAGTGTTTTAAGTTCAAGCTCTGGTGGACATTCAACGGAAGGGAGTAGTTTGCGAGAATTGGGTAGTGGGAGAACAGATTTACCTTCGGGATCCTGCATCAGTACAGGATCCTCTTCCTCCTCTTGGTTGGCGTCCTCATGGAATTCGACGCCGTCAAATTCCTCCAAATCCCCTGTTTCGGGATCGGCGAAGTGAACGGCTTTGCATCCTTTGTGCTCCATGCCAGCAGGCTTCAGTACCTGCTTTGATGGTTCATCCAGCATCATTTCACACTCAAGTTCAGAGTCAAGCTCTTCCCTAACTATTACATTTTCAAATGAAAAACAAGAACTGTCATTCGGAAATTTCTGCAATTTCTCCATATCAAAGATGATCTCCTCGCCATCGACCCTTAAGGTGACTTTTCCGGATTTAGCGTCAATCAGTGCACCACCAGTGGCTAGAAATGGGCGTCCAAGGATAAGCGGCATTTCAGAATCTTCTTCAATGTCGAGGACGATGAAGTCGACCGGGAAAAGAACCTGCCCAGTTTTGACCACAACATCCTTGAGGATTCCTACGGGCTGAGTGATCGATCTGTCTGCAAGTTGCAGTCTCATCTTGATCGGTTGAATTTCTCCAAGCTTAAGGCGAACAGCCATAGCTAGTGGCATCACATTGATGCTTGATCCTAAATCACAAAGCCCCATACTCACTTTGGCCTTTCCGAATTGTACTGGGAGTGTGCAACATCCGGGGTCCTCTTTCTTTTCAGGCATTCTCCTCTGAACGATGGCACTGCATGTGCTGTTGAGAATAATTACCTCTTCCTGCTCAACCTGCCTTTTTCCTGAAATCAATTCTTTCAAGAACTTAGCATAGATGGGCATTTCGGAAATCATTTCTGTGAGAGGAATGGTTATCTCTACAGACTTTAAGCGTTGCAGAAATTTCTTGAATTTAAGATCATGTTCTTTATTTTTAAGCCGCGCAGGATAAGGAATCCTGGGCACGCACTTGTTATTAGCAATTTTTGGTGGTGAAGGGAAGGAAGTTGTACCTTCACATGTACCCTTATCTGTTTCAGCCGTTTCAGGCGCAGCTTCAGTCTGCAATTCGGCTGTCTCTTTTTCCGCTTCATTCCCATTATTAGCTTCCTTACCAGCATTGTCAACAATATCATCCTCTTCGAATTCCGCTCCAGTATCTGCTCTTTTTGGTTCAGCTAGTACTCTTCCAGATTTCAAGGTTATTGCCTTGCATTGCGGGTTCTTTTCCGCAGTGCTAGGCAATGTTCCTTTGTCCCTTTTCTGCATCTCATTAGCCATCTGTGTAACTTGGGTCTCCACATTTCTGATGGAGGCCTGCAGTTGATTGTTGATCTCTTTCTGACTAGTGATGAAATCAGTCATCAGATTCTCAAGCCTTGAAGGAGGCTTTTGATTCTGATTCTGATTTTGCTGCTGATTCTGATTCCACTGGCCTTGGTTTGGGACAAACTGAGGCTGGAAACTCTGATTGGGCTGAAAGTTCTGGAAATTCTGAGGCGGCCTCTGCTGGATGTGAGGTTGGAAACCTGGATTCTGAAAATGTTGGCCCCTGTTCTGATTGAATCCCTGATTCTGCTGAGGGTTGAACTGCTGTTGCTGTGGCTTGTTCAAGAGATGTGAGTTCAAGGCGTTGTTGTTTGAGTAGGACAAATTCGGGTGTCTATTTGGAAAAGCTCCTGCGTAGTTACAGCTCTCTGCTGTGACTTGCTCGCATGTGTCAGTTGCATGAGCACCTTGACACAGTCCACAGATCACATCAGTTTGCTGTCCCTGCGCAGAACTTCCAACTCCTTGATTTACAGACAACGCTGCCACTTGCTCTTGAAGCTTTTCAATGTCTGACTTCTCTACTGTACCTACTACACACAAACCACGAGGGGGAGTGAGATTACCATCATCAGTTAGAACAGAACGGTTTACACTCATGGCTTCAATCTTTGCCCAGGCTTGGTCCATCGGTATGTAGAGCAAATGTTGACCACCGGCAGCATCAAGCATGGATTTCCATGCTGGGGTCAGACCACTGTAGAACTTTCTCAGTCTTTCCCAGTCATGGAAGCCATGTTGAGGACACTTTCTGAGTAGGTTGAAGAATCTCTCCTTTGCATCATACAAGGACTCGTCTGGTTTCATCTTGAATTCCGCAATTTTGGAGCGGCATTCATCCACCTTGGATTCCGGGAAGTATTTTGCTAGGAAGTTTCTGATCACATCTTCCCATGTAGACTTCTGATTTACGGGCAGTGACTTGTACCATGTTCGTGCTCCGCTTGTCAGAGAGAAGGGGAATAGCCTTAGTCGAATAGTGTTTGCGGGTACATCACGATTCTTGATCGTGTCACACAATTCTAGGAAGGTTTGCAGGTGATCATGGGGATCTTCATGACTTGCTCCGGCAAACTGGTTGCTCTGGACTAGATTGATTAGGGCTGGTTTCAGTTCGAAATTCCTGGCCAAGAATGGAGCTTGTCCAGGAATGTTCAGATATGGCTCTAAAATCGGCTGCATGTAATCAGCAGCAGCTGCTGCTTGATGATTGTTCTCAGGCCCGCCTTGGTACTGCTGTGGGTAGTAGTTCTGAGGCATGAAATAGTTCCTCGGATCATTGAAATCATTCGGATTCGGGGGATTCTGATGGGGGTTATGATATTGATGATTCTGTTGGTTTGGGAAATTTTGCTGATTTGGTTGGTTTTGGTTGTTTGGTGGGTTTTGGTTCGGGTTGGGAGGGGGTGCCTCGAAGTGTTGCTGCTCCATGTTTGGTGGATTCCCACCTCCTTGTATAATCTGGGGAGGGGGATCATCCAAATCATCATGATCAGCATCTTCGGGGTCTTCCTCGATGTTGTGAAGTGGGGGATTGGGTTGAATGATTGGTGGGATGTCAGGGTTTGCCATTTCGGAAATATCGCTGCTGGTGCTTGGTGAAAGTAATGCCTGTCGTTCCCGTTCCCTTCTTCGTTTAGTCTCCGCCCTAAGACGTCGAGCTGTCTTTTCTATCTCTGAATTAAACGAGATCTCGGCTGGCGTCTGCTTCCTCCTTTGCATAGAACAACGGCTTCAATAATGACAGTACCTGTACAATCCCCAGGTTAGAAGTGGTTCTGAAGGTGAATATTTATAATTTATATGTATAGGCTACTCTAGGAGCAATGAGGAACGTAATTCTCTAAATAAAACGGCGCTGCATCCTCCCCGGCAACGGCGCCATGAAACTTTTTGACAAGTTTCGTTAACCCGAGCTTTTGCTAAAATTATACCAGGTTAGATTTATTACAAGAAAAGAGTTATGATTCACGGGAAAGGGTTTAGGGGTATATCAAGATTATTAGTCTTTTTATTACTCAAGTATGGTGCTTTGGTTTCAAATGGCGCTGTGGTCCTCTCTGTCATGAAATGTTGACAAATCTCATGGCATAGCCGGGATAGATTGACCTTCAGCCTGTCACACTGAGGATCCCCGGCAAATATGCCATGATACTTCTCATCAATTCTTGCCATAAGATTTCCTGCCATGAAACTTTTGACTGGCTCCCACTACATGAGTGTTTTCCGAAAAATCATGATCCTGGTTTAGGTTTTATTTGATGAAACCAATTTATGATGGCGGTGTTGTGATTAGGGATATATTTATACGTAGTCATATTTTTATTGCTCGTAGTTAAGAAACTGTGCTCCCGAAAGCGCACGGAGTCAAAAATTGCAGTAATTTATAGTAAGACCGGATCGTTCACTGGAGGATGTGCGATAGAAGCAGGTCCCACGTCGTTTTACTAGATTTTCCATTCGTATTGCTCAATAGGTTTGAAAGGTGATTAACAACTACTGACGGGAATTTAAATTAGATCTAGAAAGCAGTTAAATTAATCTACAAAGCAATTAAATCTATTCTAGAAAGCGGATAAAAATTATTCTAGGAATGCGATAAACATTATCTATGAAAGCAGGGAAAAGGATCATTGTGCCAACCGTGAAGTTGAGTCACAATGTAGACAGAAAGGACAGGAAGGAAAGAATGAAAATTGGACAAGAGCGAGATACAGCAATATTAAACTTCCAATTTCATGCGCAGATCTTTGTTTGGGATAATTCTATCAGATAGCTAATTCTCATGCTCTCAATAAGGCTTTCCCTTTAACAGACAGGTACTTGCAATATGAGTTTACATGTTCTTAAGACCGCAAATTCTAAGATACCACAAATTCGTAACTGCCCTGGCCTGGGTATGTTACTTCATCTGTGGTGGAAAAGCAACACCCGACACATCATTTATTGAAATGCCAAGTACCACTATCATTCTCCCATGTCACACCCAAAGATTTGAATCAAGCCCTAAACTATCCCTTAACTGTCGATCCTAGTAGCAGTTACACAACTCTCAATACAACCGAGTGACCTCTAATGAAAGCGGTTAAAAGAAAGCGGTAAAGAAAGCATTTAAAATCCTATCACTCGGAGGTTTTGAAAATCTGACCCTGGTAGTAAAAGACAGCTCCCCATCAGAATGAAGGAGTATGGATCAAGAATTCCCGGCTCTCGGTGAACCACTAATGTGTTCACTTCCTTCCGGGTGATTATGAGATACAAACTAATGAAACGAACTAATAAATTAGTTCGTTCCGGATGCACTCAATCAGGACTCAAAAGTAGGCTTTGGCAGAAGAGGATAGCAGTTGAAAGAAAACTCAACCCTATCTTGGAAAATAACCAAGGCCTGAATGATGTTCCTCTAAGATTATTTACTACACTGTATTTGAATCCAAGTGGACCCCATCTCGGTGTAGCACTTAATCTTACATTTCCATCAACCAGCAATTTTGGAAAATAATGGGTTTGAAAATCATTCCCTGTCAGGTACTAGACTCTCAGTTAAAACACAGACCCTTTCAGTCTAGGCGAGACCTAATCGCTGAATCTGCTTCTTAATTCCCAAAATATAACCCTTGATAGAATATGAATTAGTCATAACTGAAGAATTTATCCCTTACTCAGATCCGGATTTTATAAAGAAGTTTTTGTTGGAAATTTATAAAGCAATATCTGTTTAAGATCTAGACTTCTATTGTCCAAGGGAAGGATCCCAAAATAATTACAGACCACAATAGTATATAATATTATCATGCATAAAGATATATGGAAGTGTAAAATTAATTGACCCAAAATATAGATGCGGGTCTAGACAGAAAGCGAAACACAGAATGAAGTGGTCAAGGGACCAAAGTAATGGCAGATTAATCAGGTGGACTGTAAACATCTACTGTCCAATTTCCCAATCACTCGGATGGAGCGAATTTAGACAGCGTAGACCCTATAATGGTGGTGTCAACACCAGTTGGGCCTCCACTGTCTGTGAATTCGGATAAAAACCTACATGCTTCCCTTCTATAATGATCATCAGTTGGCATTGACTGATGCCAACTGACTCCCAGTACGGATTGGGATTCAGGTTTGGAAATTAAGATAATAAAAATAAAACTGTATCTGGATGGGAGTCAGTCGAGCAGCTATTATAACCCCGGGTGGGCGAACCGCCAAGGCTTCCACTGACAGCCATTCAGACCATGCAAAATAACAATTAGTAACTAATACCCAGAATACGAGCTAGTTATCCATGAGGGAGTACCCGCCAACATTAGTCTGATGTATTCTTTACTAATGGTTCCACACAACACACAAAGACAAAATAAATAAGAAACACAAGAAGATCCCTTGTATGAGAGACATTGGTTTCTCATGCAAGGCTGTGGATTGGGTCCACATGTAATGGTCTTAAATAATCCTTCCTACCATAATTAATTACAGTCCAGATTATCTGTTTAAGCCATCAGGATTTTGTTTATACAAGAATGTTTTAATGGCAATTGAACAACGGTCCTTTAGTCAAGATGATTAATGAAGTTTGATTATTGCTAATCTCAATCTTTAATCATTAATGAGTCAAGGGTTCAATCAGTTAAGTGATGCAAATGGAGAATCAAAATTTGGGCAGCATAACACCCTATATTGCAATTCCAGAATGTTACATCCTAACCCGTGGGGCTATGATGTGAGTGTTGCAATATAAAATAGGGAGAGAATGAAATTTGTTTGAGATCAAATAGAGAGAGGAACCCTTGTCGCGATATCATAAATTCTGTCGCGGACCGAGATCCGCGACATGGACATCCCGACAAGTTTTTAGAATTTTTGGCAGCATAACGCCTCTTTGTCGCTATGTGAGATTTTGTCGCGGAACGTGGTTCCGCGACAAGGGTGACATCGCGACAAAGTGTTTTCAGAAAATTCTAAGACATTTGAACCCTTGTCGCTATGCATGGAAATTTTGTCGCGGAACGTGGTTCCGCGACAAGGTATTCCGCGACAAGGTGTTCAAAGATCAAGGAACATGGCATAATTTTTCTGTCTCGGATTGGGATTTTGTCGCGGAACGTGGCTCCGCGACAAGATGATTCCGCGACAAGAAGCCATGAAGACAAAATGCAAGAGTTTGGCTCCTTTGTCGCTATGCATGGACAGTTTTGTCGCGGAACGTGGCTCCGCGACAAGGTATTCCGCGACAAAGGGTTTTAAATTATGGAGACAAGTGTCTTGAAACACCTTGGTCGCGGAACAGCCATTTTGTCGCGGAACGTGGTTCCGCGCCAGAAGGCGGTTGGCGCCCAAGGTGGTTCAGGACAAAAGTCAGAAAAAGCTGAAATGAACAGTGGCATGCAAACAGCGTGATCTCACCCTATTTCAGATCAAAAAGCTATTCTAAGCTAAAAATAAGCAAGAAACATTCAAAATAAAGAAGAACATGCTTAAACAAAAATAACAAGGAAGGGCAGGATATTAAAATAAAGCAGGAATCCTAATCTAGGGTTTGATCACACATCCACACAACATTATCCATAATATGCCAACAGTAAACATAAAAATAGCAAAATGGGGGTCAAATGACCCCAAAATGAAAAAGAAAGCATAAATCCATGGGGTGTGAGACCCATTTCATGATTTGGGACACAAATGATGAATGTTTTCCCATATTATTGAAGGGGTGTTGTTAATACCCATGATTTGGGTATTACAAACCCTAAAACAAGAGTTTAGAAACCAAAACATGGTGTAAAGTGGCTACCTAGCTGCTGTAAACAGTAAAACACTAAATAAATACTACACTAAACTAATCTAAGGACAAGAATTAAATAATACATAAAAATATTAAAACTAAACTAAACTACCTAAAAGAGAGCACCCACTGCCTTGCCTTCAAGAACTTCTAACAAAATTCCAACCTTCCAACAACCCTTAGCTCATGGGAGACACCTCATATTTATAGAGGTGTAACCCTAAGCCCATGGGCCTTGTTTCTAGCCCATTGTGTCTTAAGACATCACACACATCACAGCTTTGTCTCGGAACATCAAGTTGGTCGCGGAACACACTGCATGTGGCAAAGCTTCTCGACTGGGTCTTGTGTCTCTATTTGTGCATCTTGGTCGCGGAATGGACCTTTGTCGCGGAGCATGCCATCGCGACAAGGGTCATCGCGCCAGGGGCTTGGCTGGTCTCCTCTTCATTTGGGGCTAGTTGGTCGCGGAACATGCCTTTGTCGCGGAACACTGCATCGCGCCAAGGGCTTCCGCGACAAAGGTCTTCCTGGGCCTGCTGGATTGGGCCAGATGGGCCGAAAATATTCTTTTTGTGGGCTTTTCTATCTTTTTCCCATCTTTTTGTTTCCTTTTCTTTTTCTCATGTTTTTTTGGATTTTTCTAACATAAATATGTAATAAAATTACATATTTATGTCTTTTTCACACCAGCTTATTATTTTTACAATTATGCATAAATTAGTCCAATTCGACTGCTTTCTTACTTAATGTAAGACCGGAATGCGATCAAATGCCCGTTTAAGACACGGAAATGGATTGAAAATAATGGTCATTTTTTGCCATTATCAGGACGATACGGACATTTTCCGAGGGATTGCAAGAATAAGGCGGCGACGGTTGATAAGGAGGAGGTTCGGACGGAGAGTCAAGAGGAGAGGGAGAGGTTGCGGAAAGGAAAGGTCTAGGAGGGTGAGCATGCGGAGGGTAGCAGCATTAAGGATAAGATAATCCCTGAGGAGAAGCCTCTTGGCACAGAGTCTGTGGATGAAGTGGGGGAGGTGTATGGCGAATGGATAACAGTGGAAAGAAGGAGGCGTCGACCTCCTTAGAAGAGAGTGGAAAAGCCTGAGATGCCCAAGCCCGATGCTGGCACAGCGAAGGGACCGACGCGGGGGGATGGTAAGAGATTTCAAGAACGGGCTGATAAGGTTCCCCAGCGGCAGGGAAGAAAAATTAACCACGTGGAGGAGAATGTGTCGCGGCAGGCCATTGTTGTGAAGGGGAGGAAGGAGGAACCGATGTCAAGCGATAGTGCGAAAGTCCCAGGGTTCTTAAGCATCATGGCTCCGGCCAAGGGGACCAAGCGCACTCGGGTGGACGAGCAGTCCGGGAGCGGTGATTCCATTCCACGGGTCACCGAGGGCAAGGTATTAGCCCTTGAATGGGGCGATCCTGCTAGGGGTATGGAGACTCGGAGCGATACTGACTCACGGGAGGAGTGTTGGGCAGACGCAGAGGAGGAAGTTCAGTAATTGGGGTGTGGATGCCTGAATCTCCCACTATCTATGGATTTTAAGGATTATAAGATTATAGCTTGGAATGTCCAAGGGTTGATGAATGAGGGAGCACAACGCTGGCTTACTAACTGTGTCCGCACGCATAAGCCGGACATTTTATGCGTTATGGAGCCGCAAGGGTTGTTTCATATGGTTCGTATGTTGTTTTGGAGGTTGGGGTATGAGGCTCTTCACATCCAGGAGACAGTCGGGAGGGCCGGGGGCTTATGGATTTGTAAGATGAGGAGTAGTGGTGGTTCTTGTCAGGTGGTGGACGTCCGGGCGAGAATGATCACTCTTGAGCTTAGCCGGGGTATCTCGAGATGGAATGTCACTTTCTATTATGGGAATCTGAATTTTTATAGAAGGAGGGAGGATTGGATCAACCTGGCGAGTCTGGCGGAATTAATGGATGGGGCGTGGTTGGTGATGGGCAACTGGAATGAGATCACTAAAGAGGATGAGGTGAGTGGAGGGGTCTTCCTTCCGGAGCGAGCAGAGGAATTCCGGGGAGTGCTAAGCTCGTGCCAGTTGCTTAGCATTCCTACGACGGGTTCGCGGTTTACATGGGCGCGTAGCGTTGGAAGCGATCAAAGGATTCAGAAACGACTAGATCGAGGGATGGGAAATATGGCGTGGCAGACGGCGTTTAGTGAGGCTATTATTCAGCATCTTCCTCGACTAGGGTCGGACCATTGCCCACTTTTGCTCACGTGCAGCAGCATGATTGATCCTGGTCGGCCAAAACCCTTTCGTTGGGAAGCTGTATGGGCCTCGCATGCTGATTATAAAGAGATTATTAGGCGGTGTGTGGATGGCTCTTTGGACGACCCTCTTCCCAACTTGCTGGCCGAGGTGAGTTCAGCATCCCTCACATTTAATCAGGAGGTGTTCGGGCATGTGGTTGATCGGAAGAAACGTCTACTTAGGCGTATTAAGGGTATTGAGAAGCGGTTGGAGGTTTGGGATTCTGCTTGGTTGCTTCGCCTGGAGAAGGACCTGAAGGCGGAACTTGAGCAGGAGCTCATTCAGGAAGAAATCTTGTGGTTTCAAAAAGCTCGCGACAAGTGGGTTAAGCTAGGCGACCGGAACACGGCTTATTTCCATGCTCGCACAAAAGTTAAGCGTAAGAGGAATCGCATTTATAGCTTACAGGCTGTGGATGGGGAATGGACCACGGATCAAGAGTTGTTGCAGAATCATGCCCAAAATTATTTTATTCGTATGTTTGCAGCGCAACCGGCGGTGGATGTTGAGGGGCCCTATCCTGCGTTGCCTTCGATTCATTGGAAGTGGAGGGAGGCGTTGGAAAGGGAGGTAGGAAGAGATGAGGTTGATGAGGTCAAATCTCAAATGCGCCCATTTGCGGCGCCTGGCCCGGATGGCTTTCCGGCGGAGTTTTATAAACAGTATTGGGATTTACTTGGGGGGAGAATTTTCAAGATGGTGCTGGAGGTTTTCCGCACCAAGGTTTTACCGCATGACCTGGCGCACGCCTTTCTTGTCCTGTTGCCGAAGGTGGACATACCACAAAATATTACTCAGTATAGGCCACTGACCCTTTGCAATGTGTCATTCAAGTTTATCACGAAAGTCATTGCGAATCGTCTCAGGCCTTTATTATGTGAATATATAGGTCCTTATCAGTCGGCGTTCCTTCCGGGAAGAGGCACGAGAGATAACGGAATTTTGGTTCAAGAAATGGTCTATTCTTTTCAGCATAGCAGGGGGCGAGAGAAGGGGGTGTTGGTAAAAATCGACTTGGCTAAGGCCTATGATTCGGTCGATTGGAATTTCTTAGAAGAGTGCTTGCGCGAGATGGATATTCCAAGGGATCTCCGGGAATTAATTATGGTGTGTGTCCGCACTTCTTCCATTTCTATTTTATGGAATGGAACACCACTTGAAAAAATTTGCTCGGAGAGGGGCTTGCGGCAGGGCGATCCTTTATCTCCCTACTTGTTCGTTATAGTGATGGAAAAGTTATCCAGGTTGATCTTGGCCGCGGTTGAGTCGGGGCGGTGGACTCCTTATTACTGTGGTGGAGATGTGCCGGTGTCGCATGTTATGTTTGCAGATGATTTAATTCTCTGCTCGGCCATGGATGAGGAGAGTCTTGGGAGCATGGGGCGTGTTCTGGACATGTTTGGTCAGTATTCAGGTTTGAGACTTAATCGTGAGAAGTCGGTGGCTATTGTCTCGGCTAATGTAAGTGAGGAAGAGCGGGGCTGGACCGAGCAGCATCTGGGAATTTCCATTGCTCCGAAGTTGGGCAAATACTTGGGATTTCCGGTCGTTCATGGCAGGATCAAACGAGCTGACTTTGATGATATCTTGAGAAGGGTGGACAAGAAATTGTCGGGTTGGGCGGCTTCTCTTCTTAACCGGGCTGCTCGGGTAACTTTGGCCAGGTCAGTTCTCTCGGCCATCCCTATGTATTGCATGCAACTTCATATGTTGCCTATGGCTGTTTGTCATAGCCTGGATCGGATTACGCGTCGATGGATATGGAAGGGAGTGGCGGGGAAAGGGTTGCATCTCGTAAGTTGGGAGAAACTCACCCGTCCGAAGCGTGAAGGGGGATTAGGGTTGCGACAAGCAAGGCACATGAATATGGCCTTGTTGGGCAAGCAGCTTGGGGATTTTATGTTGAAAGGGGAGAAATTATGGGTTCGCCTGTTGAGGAGCAAATATGGGTGTCCGGCAGGGTCCTTTCCTAGAGAGCATAGGAAAGCGACAGTGTTGTGGAAAAATATGGTTAAGCAGGTCGAGGTTTTTGGAACGGGCTTTGGCGTTCGTATTGGCAATGGGCACAACTCGGTCTGGTACGCGCCTTGGTGGAAGGGCGCATGTTTGGGTCCACTAATGCCTTTTGTTCACTACAATGATGTCGCGATTCGGATCAAAGACATTATTCAGGATGGACAGTGGAATTTGTCTCAGTTATATACATGGGTGCCTCAGAATATTAGAGAGGAGATTGTGAAGGGGCCGTGTCCAGTTCTCATTGAAGGCTCTGCGGACGTGATGCATTGGCGGCTGCAGGCCTCTGGCGAGTATAGCGTTCGGACAGGATATCAGTTGTTGCGAGGTGGAGCGGACGCTGATCAGGGTTGGAGTTGGATGTGGCATCAGCTCATTCCAGAGAAGATTGGGCAGGTTTTTTGGCTTGTGGCTCACGAGTCTTTGGCAACGAATGCAGTTCGGTTTCATAGGCGGCTGGTTGTTTCGCCTTTGTGCTCGATCTGCGGTTCGAAGGAGGAGGATTGGAAACACGCATTGTTTGCATGTGGATGGGCGCATCACCTCTGGGCAGCATTGGGAGTTCGCGAGGTGGCTGCTATTCCAGTTCTGGCTAAGGAAGAGATTCGACACTGGTTTCAATTTATGTTCAAATCTTGGCAAGAAACATTTGTGGCTGGTGTGTGGGTGGTTTGGTTGGAAAGGAACAAGAGGGTGTTCCAGGGTTTGGCTAGCACGCATTGCCGACTGGTGCGTGAAGTGGCCAGGCTGCGGGAGGTTCTGAAGAGAGTTGGCACGGGCCAGTCGAGGGTTCGTGATGCGGGCAGACTTGTGCGCTGGTTTGATGGTGAAGAGGTTGATGGAGTAGTGCACTCGGATGGCAGCTTCCGGGCTAGCGATGGTCGGGGGGGATTCGCTGCTGTGTGTAGAAGTCAGGCTGGAGTCTGGAAGAGGGTAGTGAGTGGTTTTGTTCGTTGCCAGAATATCTTGGAGATCGAGGTTCTAGCGGTGCTTAAAGGAATAGAGCTGGCTGTGGATCTTCATGAGGTTAACATCATATGTTATATTGATTCCATTGAAGCGTTTAATCTCATCAGTGGCAAGGCTAGGCCACTTCATCGTTTGTGGCCAATTGTAGCTGCGATCAGGGAGTGTAGCCGCAAATTCCGTGTTTGTCAATTTCGACATGTGTTCCGCGAAGGCAACAAGGTGGCGGATGCCTTGGCTCGTAAGGCCATTGATGAGGAGGCTTTCTATACGTCTTGGGCATTCCCTCCGGATGAGGTTTTACAGATGGTGCACGAGGATTTGAGAGGCACCGGGGTGCTTCGGCGTGCTTAGTTTCAGGATCTGGAGTCTTGGTTTCGGATTTTTCTTTGGTTTCTTTTCTTTTTCTTTTTCTTTTTTACTTCTTTTAGCCGCCGATGAGGCATTGTTTACCAAAAAAAAAATCAAAACTGAAATGAATGAGTCAAATGGGTATTGCAGGTGGGACCCGCACAACTTATCTTCCCCAAATTAATTTGAAAACGGGAAGCAGCAACTAAACACACATTCCGGTCATCTTCTTCCTTTCCAATTCTGATCAGTAAACAAGTCTCCGGCCGCATCCCACATCTCTCCAGCACCGAGCACTCCGACGGACCAATCTAAGAAAGCCCACAAATTATTTTCCGGTCATCCCCTCCGAAGCTCCGGCCACACCAACAGCAGCCCCATCTCCCTCCAATTCCGGCGAGCTCCGGCCAGAAATCAACAGCACCGCAGATCCGCCGCCCAGCTCCATCGCCGGACATCCATTCCGGTCACCTTCGTCCTCACCACCACCTGCCTGTCACCACCATCCCACCACCATTTCCGGCGACTCTCATCACCACCACAGCTACGACGCCATCCTCCAAACCTTGCTACGACGCCAAACCTTTCATAGCTACGACGCTAGCCGCTGCCTCACGTCGTAGCCAAAAGCTCCGCCTCGTCGGTTGTGCCTAGCGTCGTACCACCACCGTCTCACGTCGTCCCACATCGCCCTCTCATGGATAGCGTCGTCCAGCCGAGTGTATCGTCGTCCACCCCTTTTGAGCATGGTCTCGTGTCGTCTGTTTTCTTCTTTGGCGTCGTCCAGAGGGAAGAAAGAGCTTGAATGAAGAAAAGAAACAGGTTCACGTCGTAGTTGCTCAAATTAGTTTTGAATTTCACCATGTGCCTAAAGAATTGGGGGATCCTGGGACCAAAACTCCCGTAGTGCAATAATATTTGTCCTATACCCCTGACCCCTGCTCCCGTCTCTCCCTATGCTGTCAACAGGTACATTGGGCCCAGGGTTTTCCCACGGCTATAAATAGCTGTTTTGCTCTTCTTGAATGCAGCCTCCACACACATATCTAAAAAATTGCTACTGTTTTTGGGAACAACACAGGGTGCTCTAGTTTAGGTTTTAGGATGGTTAGTTTTTTTTTTTTTTATGCAATGTAGTCTTTATGTTAGTCCTAGATTTTATTTCTTGTTCTTAGTTTTGTAAATGGGTTTGTAGATGTAGTTAGCCACTATTTTTTATTTATTTACAGTTTTTATTTGTGGTTTAAAACATTCAAGTAATGAGTGTGTTGAACTATTTCTTGTTTTTTGATGTTATACAAGAAAAGGCTTCACAAAAATCTGAAATGGAGTTTATTACATGGATTTATTGCTTTTATTTTGCATTTTTGGTTACTTGACCATATGTTTGTGTTTTAGTTAGTTTTAATACTTTCATAGATTTAATAAAATGTACAAATACTTGGTGTTCATCCCTTTATAGATTTATTAGTGTAGTTTAGATTTTATTTTTGCTTAGTGGTTGTTTTTATTACTTTTTAGTTGTTGTTCTTATTTTATTTTTAGTTTTAGTGCAATAGATCTAGAAAGTGGATGGCAATTTTGTTGTTTGTGCATACTTGAAATTTGAGGTACTTGGGAAATTTTTGGCATATCCACATCGGGGCACGCATAGTGTCACGACATAATTGGTTAATACCAAACGATGGATCTCGAACCTCATATAAAAATCACACTCACGTCGTGAGACTCACGTCGTGATCCCACGGAGTGGGATCACGACGTAACATTTTTTCCTTCTCTCACGACGGGAGTATGCCAAAATTTCTTCAAAAATTTCACAAAAACCCAATTACGACGCTAAACTCACGACGTGATCCTAGGATCTCGTCGTAATTTAATATTTGACATCGTACCCCCCTCATTTTTACCAAACACTTCTAAAAAATTCCACTTACGACGTTAGCCTCACGACGTGATCCTCGTGATCCTAGGATCACGTCTTAATTTAATGACTAGCGTCGTACTTCCTCTATTTCCAAAAATTTCTAAGTTCTGTCGCTACGACGCTAGACTCCCGACGTGATCCTAGGATCACGTCGTAACTTCTCAACCTAGCGTCGTAGCTTCTTATTTTCTAACCTACATGTACGATGCTAGATCTACGACGTGGTCCTAGGATCACGTCATAATTGTGTTTAGCGACGTATATTACACCCTTTATTTCCAAAATAATCCAAATTATCTTTCACCAACCCATGATGACGCTAGCCTCACGACGTGATCCTAGGATCACGTCGTAATATCTGTCTAGCGTCGTAATTGGCAACCCCATGCCAAAATTTTCAATCTCCATTTTTCTCACTTAATTAATTGAACCTTTAAATTAATATTTTGAGGTTGAAATCCAATGATTTCAACCAAGAATTAATTTGATATAAAAAATTTTGTTCAATTCCATTAAAAGATTTTTCTACAAAAATTAAACTCTAATGATCTAAGTATATAATCCGGACTGTAATTAATTAATTATGGAATGAGAGATTGTTTAGACCATAAAGAGCAACTATGGAATAATTTCCATACCTTGCATGAGAAACCAATGTCTCTCATACAAGATTATTTTTATTTTTGAAACCCAAAAATTTTTTCTTAATTTATTTTGGTCTTTCTCGTGTTGTGTGAAATGAGTGATAAGAGATATCTCAAACTAATGTTTGCGAATGGTCCCTTCATCGGGAAGTTAAATAGCTCGTAGTTTGGGTGTTAACTATCATTCGTTATTTTGCATGGTCCGGACAGTGGTTGGTGGAAGCTCTGGCGAATGGTCCCTTCACCGGGAAGTGAAATAGCTACTCAGCCAACTCCTATCTGGATACAGTTTTATTTTCTTTATCTTAATTTCAAACCTGAATCTAGAGTTGTCGTAATGTTCGACGACATATGCCAATGTTGTCTAATAATTATTGCAGTAATAGAACATGTGGGTTTTTAACCAAATTTGCAGATAGTGGAGTCTAAGATGACGGCGGCAACTGTCATTTAAGGCATTCCACTGTCTAAAAATCATCCCACCCAAATGATTAGAAAACTGGACAGCAGATGTTTGCAGTCCACCTGATTATTTTGCGATCTTTTTAGCCAAAAATAAATTCTTCTCATCTCGGCTATTTCATCTCTGTGTATCACATTATGTCTAAACCCACCTTATATTTTGGGTTAATTTAATTTTACACTTCTTTATAAATTTATGCATGATAATATTATGTAAATATTGTGGTCTAGTTATTTTGGGATCCTTCCCTTGGATATAGAAGTCTTGATTTTTAATCAGATGTCTCATAATAAATTTTCAACAAAAATTCATTTATTCAGATCTAAGTAATGGATAAATTCCTTAGTTATGTCTATTTCAGATTCTGTCAAGGGTTGATTTTGAGGAAATTAGAAGCAGAGTCAGCGATTAGGTCTCATCTAGACTGAAAGGTTCTGTATCCTTATTGAGAGTCTAGTACCTGTTTAGGAAATGGTTTTCAAATTCATTATTTTCCAAAATTGATGTGTGTTGGAAATCTGATATTAAATATTACACTGAGATGGGATCCACTTGGATTCAAATACGGTGTGATAGATAATTCTAGAGGAACAACACTCAGGCCTTGGTTATTTTCTAAGATAGGGTTGAGTTCCTTTCAACTGTTATCCTCTTCTACCAAAGCCTGTTTTTGAGTCCTGAGTGAGTGCATCCGGAACGAACTAATTTATTAGTTCGTTTCATTAGTTTGTATCTCATAACCACCCGGAAGGAAGTGAACACTGCGAGCGGTTCACCGAGATCCGGGAATTCTTGATCCACATCCGGTCATCCTGACTGGGGGCTCTTCTTATACTACCAGGGTAGCACTTTTAAAACCTCCGAGTGATAGGATTTTACATGCTTTCTTCATCGCTTTCTTTTAAATGCTTTCTTTAGAGGTCACTCAGATGTGTTGAGAGTAGCGAAACTGTTTCTAGGTTTGAGAGTTATGGGATAGTTCAGGCTTAATTAGAATCTTTGGGCGTGACATGGGGGGATGATAGCAGTACTTGACACTTCAACTAATGATTTGTCAGGTGTTACTAACACACTCTTGCAAGGCATTGCAAGGGAAGTTATGAGTTTGTGGTATCTTAGATTTTGTTTTCTTAAGAGCATGTAAATTCTTACTGTAAGTACCTGTCTGTTAAAGGGAACATAGTACAAAAAGCATGAGAGTTAACTAACTGAAAGGATTATCCCAAACAAAGATCTGTGTATTAAAATGAAAGTTTAATTGTGTTTCATCTGAATCTTGTCCAATTTTTATTCTTATCTTCATGTCCCTTCTGTCACACTTTAAATATGCTTTTCTAGATTAATGATAGATAGCTTAGTATAATTTTTACCGCTTTTGTAGAATAAATTTCATCGCTTTCTTAGAATAAATTTAATTGCTTTCTAGAATAATTTTAATATGCTTTATAGAATAATTTTAATTGCTTTCATAGCTTAGATTAAATTCTGTCAAGTAGTTGATAGTTAAAAAAACACAAACTTGAATCGAGTAACCGAGTGAAAAATCTTATAAAACAACGTGGGCCCTGCTTCTATCGCACATCCTCCAGGGAACGATCCGGTACTTACTATAAATACTGCAATTTTTATCTTCGTGCGCTTTCGGGGGCACAATTTCTTAACACGAGTAAATAAATATGTGACAACCTATAAATATATCCCTAATCCCAACTCCATCAACATAAATTGGTTTCATTAAATAAAATGAAAAACCGGGATTAATTCTTATTTTCTATTTTAAGAAAATACTCGTGTTGGAAATTTGTCAAAAGTTTCACGCTGTTAAAGCAATTTCTACCATCACTTTGCGTATCGATCTAGAGCTTATTGGTGTTTAGCTGCTTGCCAAAAGGTTGAGGATGAACATGCTTCTATTACACTTCACCGAGATAAGTTTCACAAACATTCTACCGATTACCAGGAATGTATGAATAAGCTGTCGAACAATGATACACTTCGGCTAAAGTATTTAGGAGAACTCGCTGAGGCTCAGTCAGAGATTGCACGTCTCTAAAGCAAGGTGCAGGATTTGAAAGTTGCCCTGGCTGAGGTGGATAGAGAATCGGTCTCCCTGAGGCGTTTGTCAAAGAACTTCATAAATTTGCTCTAGTTCCAAAAGAAAGGCTTACAAGTCTCCAAAGGGAGATGGGTTATATTTCCATGAGATCAGAATTTAGTGCAGAAGTTGTTGGCATCTTTAAGGGGAGATGGGCTGAAACCAAAGCGATTGTGGACAGATTTCGTCCCATCATCGCCGACCTACGCTCTTCATCTGGGATTCATTGGTTCCTATCGACCCGGTTAACCCAGGCCGTTCTGTTGTTGGTTCCTCACCGGACTAAGAAATCAGGCTTTCCAATGTTGTTGCAGTCCTATCCTTGTCCCAGATAAAAGCAGGTATACGGTGATCCCACTTTTCTCATTTCTTATTTTCTATTATCCCTTTTTTAATCTTCACCATCTTGATCTCCAGACACTCAATCCAGACCTCTTCATGATGCCACTAAGCACTTACTATCTTCCCAGCCAGATAAGACTAATATTTCATCCGAAGATCAGGCTCGTGCGCTTCACGAATATTAGTCGGTCCTGGTTCTTGGTACAAGCTCCAGTCCTCACGTTGATCCAGATACAGATGTCCTCCGAGGCTTGGATGATGAGATAGGTTTTGATGTCATCGAAGACTAAGTATTAGTCATGGTAGATTTGGTTTTGTTGACTGTAGTAACTTGAACTTGTTTTGTATTGTCGGCCGTTTCATGATTTTGGCCGGCTTCCTTGACTCTCTTAGCATAATAATTTTGTCGGTTGTTCTTCTGACCCTTTTTTTTTTCAATTTCTTCATTTGTCGGTTGTTCTTCTGACCCATTTTTTTTCAATTTTTTCAGCCGATGTTTTCTGGTCTCTGAATGGGGACCACTTTATTTGTTGAGTTTGTCTTATTGTATGTTATTTCTCTGCTGGGGTAGCTTTTGCTGGTTTCTCTAGGGTTTGTATTATCTTTTTCATCCAATCGGCCATCTCAATTTCGGCCGAGCAGACCTCTATGTTTTCTTCATCTGGTATTACCCTATACCTTGCAGCATGTTGAGCCAACTCATTAGCCAATTCATTCTCTCTTCTCGGAAAAAACTCTATATATACTTCATTGAATTCAGCCAACAAGTCTACTGCTTCTTCGTACAACCCAATTAACTGTGAACTTTTAACAGAAAAATTCTCAAGCAGTTGTTGGATCACCACTTGTGAATCCGCTTTAATTATTATGGCTTTGACCCGTTCTGCCATGATCTGTTGTAATCCCAAAATCAATGCCTTATAATCTGCTTGGTTATTGGTATAGGAATTTGGCAACTATATGTAGTATCTATACACCTTGCCCTCCGGCGTATGTAGTGTAAACCCAGCTCCCACACCCTAGCTGCCTTTGAGCCATCAAATGTCAGAACCCATGGCTGAAGGTATACTATTCCTACTTCGTCTTCCTCGGTCAGCCGAACTCCCTCTATGGTATCTTCTGCTATCGGAAGCATTGGATGATCTGCTAGGAAGTCGGCCACAACTTGTCCTTTGATAGCCCTTAGTGGTTGGTACTTCAGATCGTACGCATTGAGCTTCATGGCCCACTTAGCCATCCTTCGACTACTAACTGGATCATTCATCACGATCTTGACTATGTCCACCGAGGCCACGACCACTACTTGTCTCGGCTGAATGTAATATTCCAACTTTTGGCAAGCATGGTATAAACTTAAACATAGCTTGTGAATTGGCAAATACCTGAGCTCTATTTCTTTGAAAATTCTACTCAAATAGTAGATCTCCCGATCCCTACCATCTTCATCCTCCTGGGCGATTCTTCGGCCGTTGTTATGTACAGCTTCAGCGGTCGGCCGAGTACTGGATGAACTAATACTGGTGGACCGATCAGTGCTTGTTTCAACTGTTCAAACACTTTCTTTAATCTTAGCAAATCAGTTAGCGGCTTTGCTTTTCCTGCCGTATTGGCCAAGAATCTTCTTAAGAATCCCACTTGGCCTAAGAATTTCTGCAGGCTTTTCTTATCATGAGGTGGCCTGACTTCTTGAATGGCCCTGGTTTTATTTGCATCCACATCTATACCCTTGTTGTGTACCAAGAAGGCCAAAAAATTCCCTGTTTGAACCCCAAAAGCACACTTGGTTGGATTCATCTTCACTCCATGCAGTCTTATCCTAAGGAAGACTCTCCTTAGATCAGCCAAATGACTTTCTATGTCTCTTGATCGGACCATGACATCATCGATATACACTTACACACAATCTCCAATTAAGTCGTGGAAGATGTAATTCATGGCCTTGTGGTAAGTAGCTCCTGCATTCTTCAAGCCGATTGGCATGACGACCCATTCATAAATCCCGATGGCTCAAAGACATCAGAATGCAGTTTTGTGTACATCCTCTTCGGCCATAAAAATTTGATTATATCCTGAATATCCATCCATGAAAGATAGCATTCGTTGTTTTGCAGCCGAATCAATTATTAATCAATACGAGGCATCATGTACTCATCTTTGGGAGTTGCTATATTGAGATTTCAAAAATCAATACACACTCTCAACTTCCCATTCTTCTTTATGACTGATACAATATTTGATAACCATTCTACATATTTAGCTGGCCTAACAAACCCGGCCCCTAACAGCTCTTCTATTTCTTCTTTGATCTTTGGGATGATTTCGGACGCTGCCCTCCTGGCCGGCTGCTTGTGTGGTTGGAAGCCATCCTTGATGGGCAATCGATGCTCCACAATTGATATTTCCAATCCAGTCATTTTTGTGTAGTCCCAAGCAAAACAGTCTTTGAACTCTATCAAGACCTCCTTGAATCGGCTGACAGTGTGTTGATCCAGATTCGCACATACTGGGATTTCTCTAGGGGCCTCTTCTGTTCCAACATTGATTGTCTTCAAGGGATCTTGTGCTTTAATGGTTTACGCTTTGGGATTGAGTCCATCAATTCACTCCATTTTTCCTTCTCTTCCTGTGGTTCGAGCTCGGCCAGCTCGAGCCCAACTGCTTTTTCTTCGTTTTTATTCATCATTTATCTTCTTCTACATCTGGCTGTGGGTCGGCCTGGTATTTGACCTCAAATCCTAGACCCGTCCAATCACACTCCACCACTTCCAGATATCGATCTCCTATGACCGCGAGAAATGGTTGTATGGGCTCCTCATATAGCACTGCATCGATCCGCCCGGCTGAACTGACCGGAAATGGGGATTGGTCTCCATCTACCTCTTCCACTGAGCCGTCATTCTTCCAGAACCATAGTTTATGGTGTAAAGTAGATGGCAAACATCTAGCGGTATGTATCCAGCATCGGCCTAGCAAGGCCGCATACGGGACATCAGCATCCACCACAAAGAACATCGTCGGAATTGAGATGGTTCCGACTGTTACATCGACCAGTATACATCCTTCTGCCACCGTTTGAGCTCCTACAAAGCTCAGCACCTTCATCCGAGTGGGCAGCAAGTCTTCTCTGGTTCGGCCGATTTTGGACAAAGTGGATAGTGGCATTATATTCACTGTTGCTCCACCGTCTACGGACATCCTCCTTAATGGTCTTCCATTAATCCATCCTTATACATATAGAGGTCTCACGTGTTGAGGCATTTTTTAAGTAGGAGGCAAAACAGTGCTTGTTTAGGCATCTGGGAGGAATGCCTTGTATCCTTCTTCCCAATCTTCCTTGATCTGGGCTGTTGGCCGAATCTCCTCCTGCTTGGTGAAGCAGAAATCAACTACTTGTTGTTTTTCTTCAAAGAACTCTCCTCCTTTTTGACAAAACACTACTGCCGGTTCAGTGTCAGACCAATATTCTTCCTAGTCAACCGCAGCAATGCCCACCATACTAGCATTGGATCCGAAACTAAACTTAAATTGTCCAATGGACAAGGTTTCAACATTAGGGACGATGGATGTCTTCGGCCTTCATTCCTTTGTTTGGATTGGAACGTGGTTTCCACTCTTCTTCTACTTCACCTAGGTCATCCTCCGTCTCAACTTCTTTTTCTTTCGGCCGAAACTCGTTTTTCTCTTTCGGCCGACTTTCTTCATTCCTATATCCTTTTTCTTTCTTGCTTTCAACTGACTTGATGTGTGCCGAAAATACTTTATTCAAAACCCTTCCTTCTGTATAGAATCCTTCATTCGGAAAGTCTTCTTCCATATACGTCATACCATATTCTTCTTCGGCGGTAGCCGCTTTTCGCCGCTGCATCCTCCTCTTATAAGTTCGATAATACCCTTTCCCTTTGGGGGTAGGAACTTCTTTTCCTCTTTGGGTTTGAGCACTGACTCGATCTTGGCCGAAGCACCCCTTTTCTGGGGAATTTTGGACCCATTGACCAACCTGAGTATTTGCAGGTGGTCTCCTAAATCTCTTCATCGGCAGAGACACGGCTTCTTCTGGGATTGTAATTTGAATCACTGTCTTTCCATTTTTCTTATCCGCCATCAACTTCATCTCCGAATCCCATCCATTGGTTATTATTTTTAAGGTCAGCTTCTCGCTTATTTCTTCTTCTTCCGACCTTCTTTCACCTGACTTACTCCATTCTCCCACTTCATATTGACTCAATCGGTTAAAAACATTGGACACACTTCCTTTTCCTTTTTGGGCCGAACCCAGTCTTTCCCATACTCCTGTCTTCTTTTCGGCCGATGGCTGCTCTCCCAGCCGATCATGCACAGTTTTCCTATCAGACGATGGCTGTTCTCCCAGCCGATCGTGAACTGATTTCTTGCTTTGGTCATATTGGACCATAACCATATTGGCTACAGGAAATGGATTCTTATCAGTGGCCATTAATCTGTCTGGGAATTTAAGTTTCCCATCATCAATGTGCTTCTGGACCATCTTCCTAAAATGTCTGCAAACCACAGTTGTATGAGTTGCGGATGCATGAAATCTGCACCATCCAGCGTCCATCTGATCTTTAGTCGGCTGTGGATGATTTCCCTTGAAAACGAATAACCCATTCTTCAAACAATAATCAAAGATTTCGTCCATCTGGGATAAATCAAACGTATAGAATCTCTAATGATCATCCTTGCCCTGATCCTCCTTCTCCTTCCCCTTAACTGGCCTAAGTGCTGGGCAAGTTATGCATTTTTTAATCAGCAATTCTGCCAAGGCTGGAATATTGTCCATGTTGTATTCCTCTCCAATCTCACACCTATCCAAAGATTCTGCGAAAGATGCAACCGATTGGATGGGTTGAGATCTACCACTCTGACTTCAGCATGATTTGAAAGCCGTTTGTTCTGACAAGTATGTTTCCATTCTGGACGCTTCAGCCGTCGATTCGGCCACAGTCCTTGGTCTTGTTACCATCAATCGATCCTTGATCGTGAACTTCAAATTCTGCTTCGAAATCTGAATATATTCATGTTCTGGAAACATCATCTTCATTTGAGCCTTGACCGCATAAAACTTTTCCAAAAATTCATTGACGGTTTCTCCCGCCTTTTGCTTAGTGGAGGTTACATCTACCACTGACACCTCAGGGCTTGTGTTATAGAATCGATCATGAAACAGCCTTTCCATCTCTGCCCAAATGTTGACTGATCCTGATGGTAAATTAATATACCACTCAAAAGCCGGACAAATAATGATAAACTGAACAATATCAGCTTATGCAAAACATTTTGGGCGATCCGAGTGCATTGAACCATAAATAGGCCAATATATTCTGTTGTGGATATGCCTACTTCGCCTGAGAAAGTGTTGAAATCAGAAACCTTGACTCCTCTAGGTAGAGGATACTGCTCTTCGATGTAATTCGGATAAGGCTTCCTATACATCGGCCGATTCTCCTGGCCGATCAAGTTTCCGAACTGAGTTCGGATAATTTCCGCAGTAAGCTCTCTGTCAACCAGCTGCTGAGGATTCTGTTAAGGCGGTGCATCATTAGGTTGCATGTATTGCTGCTGTACAACTGGAGCAGGTTGTGGTTGGTAAGGCTGTTGCTCAAATCTGCCTTGTGGTGCTACATAGGGGCGTGGTCCATGCCCTCCTGGCGGCCGATAGGCCGTCTGAGGGTAGTTTGGTTGGACATATGGCGGATTTTGAGCTACTGGAGGCAGATTTGGAATTACCGGAGGTGGATTTTGTGCCGCCTGCACATTCTAAGCTCCGTACGGATACAAATTACGAGCTAGTTCGGCTCTAAACATTGCTGGCATAACTGCCAGTATATTTCCTTCGATTTGGCGAACCGAAGTAGTAACCGCTGCATCAACCATGAACTAAACTTAATCGCAAAACCGTTGTGTCAGATCATCATTGCATACTCGTGAGCATTAAAATCGGCAGGACCAGTGAATCCAGGAGTATAATCCCCTGAATTGATCGTGCGTTCTTCATGAATCGACAACAAATCAGTTCTCGGTGCCGTGTTAACTGTCGGAGTCGCATGTAGATCAACTGCCATTGCAAATATGTGTCCCACTGGGCGTGCCACTGTTTGGCCACCAGTAATGGCCAATGACCTTTTTCTCCTCAAGGGAGGCTGCCGGAAAATGATTAAACCGGTTACGGGTCCGAAATCACAATAATACGCCCAAACTTGATTGAAATTGAATAAATATAATGGCAAAACAGAGAAAGAATAGAAAATCTACCAGTTGTTAAGAAACAACGGCTGATTGTCCAAAAAAGCTAACAAAATCTACCTGTTGCTAAGAAGCAACAACTTATTCGAGAAAGTAACCGCTACAAACTAGGCAAACTCTAGGAAACCTGGTAAAGAAAAACAGTAAAAGATACAATAAAGTAAATTGACATAATTGGAAATTTGGGGTGGATTGATCCCACTGATTTCAGTGCCCGGCACCCTCTATTTATAGATGGAGTTCAATAACCGCTCCTCAAACCGTCTCAAGAGCCGATCAGCGTCCTCCCTTCTTTCGGCCGATCCTGCTTCCCCTTGTATTGGTCGAGCCCATCTTCTGCCTTTTGGTCTAAGTTCTTCCCTCAGCTCTAGTGGTCTTGGGCATTTACAAGTATTTCTCCCTTTTTCTTTCAGCACACCATCACTTATTTATCTCGGCCCAATGATATGGCCAAATTTTGGCCCACCACCTTGGGCGGTCACAACAGTGATAAAAAATAATTGGTAAAACTCGGTCACTAGTAAGGGGTTAGCAATCCAATTTGCAACTGGAATTCATTTAGCGACCAAAATTCGTTAGCTACCACAACTTTAGCCATCAAATCCAGACTTTTCCTAATTCATAAAAATAATAAAACTAGAGGCCATGTGTGCCCGCTTATGTTGTGGTATAGATTTAATAATTTTGTACGGTACTGAGGATGGTTTCCATTCATGGATCAATTATAAATATGACGGTTAGGATTAATTATGGGTTAGTTTTGTAATTTTGCTAATTTTGATACCTAATATATAGGGTAATGTGTTTTCGTTATAATCCACATATCTGCATTTTTTTTTTTAATTTCTAAAATGTGATAGAAGATTTAGATTCATTGCATCCAGTGGATATTTTTTCATATAAAGAACGTCAAAATCCGAGTTCATTTGAAAAAGTTGGAGCCATTTAAAGATCATTGCGATTGTGAACAACACAGGCTATACAACTCAGCAACATGACATATGCAATTCAGCGACACGACCTCTACAATTCAGCGACTGAGCTAATACAACAAAGCCTATGCAATAAAGTTCAAATGACTCTAATTTTCTCAAATGAACTCGGATTTGGACGTTCTCTATATGAAAATTTATCTACTCGATGCAAGGAATCTAAATATAGTATTAGATTTCATGAATTAAAAACAAACAAATATAAAATCTGTCATAAGTTCAGTTCATTTGAGAAAGTTAGAGCTATTTGAAGATCATTGCGATTGTGAGCAACATAGTTCAGCAACATATCATATACAATTCGGCTACGGAGCCAATACGATTATGCGACACGGCCTATACACTTCGACGACATTATTTTATTCATTTCAGCGACACAGTTGTATGCATTTCGGCGACATAGTTCTTTGTATTCCAGCAACACCATTATATGAGAAATACTCTATTTATTTGTTTGGAATTTCTCAAATTTGATGAGATATTTTGATTCCTTGCATCGAGTAGGTGAATTTTCATATAAAATACTCACAAATCTCAGTTCATTTGCGAAAGTTAAAGCCGTTTGAAATTCATTGCGATTTTAAGCGCATCTCAGTGACGGAACGTACACAATTCAACAACATAGCCTATGCAATTCAGCGAAAACGCCTATAGAATTCAGCGACATAATTTATATAACAAAACCTACGCAATAAACTTCGAATTGTTGTAACTTTCTCAAATGAACTCGGATTTGGACACTCTTTATATGAAAATTTTCTTGTCAATGCAAGGAATCAAAACATCCTATAAGATTTTAATAATTTTTAGCAACTTGCAATGTGTATTTCAGCGACTTGATATAGTACTTCTCAGCGACATGCTATAGTATATTTCAGCGACCTGTTATGGATATCTCAGTGACATAATATAGTATATTTCAGCGGCATGAGATTACATATTGCGCTATATCGCTGAATATTTCGATATGAATTGATTATATTTCTTAATTTATTTATTAAACAAGAAAGTTTTCTATTATTACAATAAAATTAAATAAATGATACGGATCACTGGAAATCGTTTGGGTGCTGGCGGCCTGTAGGTGCTGGTACATTCAAAAGTGATAGGTATGTGTGTATGAAGTGATGTGTGAGTATAAAAAAATGATGGATGAAGATTATGAACCAAAAACTCATAAAAAAACAAACTACCATCTATACATCACTTTATAAGGCTTACACATCACTTTACGAAGGACTACACATCATTTTTAGTGTTGCATGCACATGCTGGCAATTATTATGCCATTACAGAAACCGAATTTGGATCACTATAGATTTTGAAATAATATGAGTGATTTTGGTAAACAAAGAAACCATTACATATTTTTTTAGACAATTTTACCCTTTTCAATTTATAGCCATTATATTTAATTTAATCGATGAGATTATTGTCTTGTTTATACTTCCAAATATTTGGAAGCACGTACCCCTTTGGGAATCTTTAAATATATGTTTCCCTTACTTTGAGAACATGTTCTTAATCCAGAGTGTTTAGTCACTAAATCCCATAATTTTGTTAGTAAAAAGTTAGCAACTGAATTTATAATCAAAACTTGTTAGCTAATAAGTGTAGTGATAGAATTTACAGTAAGAACAAAGAACTCTAATAAGGATTTTAGCTTATTGGTTCCACATGATATTGGGCAAGAAGAAGGCAACTTAATTAAAAAGAAAAAGCAAGTGATCACGCATATAGGTGGGCATCGGGTCGGATTTGGCTAATTCGGGTTCGGGTATGAAATTAAATTAGCCGAACAAAACCCGACATTGGTGGGCACCTGACATGTTGGGTAATCGATTGGGTCGGGTACCCAACCCCCTTTCCCCCCCTATTTTAAATTTTTAAAAAATATATGAAAAACTATGAATAAAATAAATAAAAATCAAATAGCATTATGTCTATACAAAGTTAACCAAAAACAAAAAAATATAGAATTAGATATTTAATTCATCCATAACAAATACATATGTGGATTAACTACACATTGAAAAAAATACAAACACGTATGAAGAGGTTTTTAGCAAATACTACTAAATCTAGACAAATAGAGTAATTAAAAATTCTTCTACTTGATAAAGGTATAGTAAAATAGAAGAATTTGAATAAATATTTGAAGAGGTAGTGAAGAATTCGCATATTTATAAACTAATTAATTCTCAAACTTGATTGTGATTTGTATGTCTATCGTAGATGATAATTTGAACTAAATGATAATGATTTGTGGAATTAGGAGTTTTAAGCACTTGAGAAAAAATAGAGAAAGAGTGGGTAGAGAAAAGTCGGGTACCCGACCCGAACTTTGGGTTCGAATTTGGGTATCCGAACACATTTTTTTTTTTTTTATGTTCGGGGTGGGTACCCGACTAACCCGAACCCGATACCCACCCCTAGTCACTCATAATGGTATAATAATTGAAGAGCAAAGATTTGATTGTTTATGAGATACCAGTTTATGCATATTTTGATTTTGATTATTTACTATTCACTACATGAACTTTCTATTCTAATGTTCGATAATTTTTGGTAAAATTTTATCATTAAAGATGTTAGTGACTGAATTTGCGATGGAAATTCATTAGCTACTACAATTTTAGCTATCAAATCCCCAATTTTTCTTGTAGTGATTGCTTTATTTTCCCAAAAACAATTAAATACTCCTTTCATTCACCTTGTTTTGTCTAATTTCTTTTGGGCACGGCACACATTCCAATACATTTTTGTTTTAACTGTTTATATTTCAAAATAGGTATAAGTAAAAATTATATATATTCTAAAACCATGCGATTAAACAAAATTGAGTAAATTAAAAAAAGATTTTATACAATTTGACTATATTATAATAATTTTTCATGTTATATATACAATTTGACTATATCTTTTAATATACAAATCTTGAACAACAAATAGCCTAAAAAAGTTTTTAAAAGATATAAAAAATAGTGGAGAAAAGTGAGTATTAATGAATTGTGAAATGATGGAACCATGCACGTTGTGTAACTACGAACATGTATAAATTAAAAGATTTTTCAAAACAAACTAATGGCCATATATGGTGTCTGTAATCTATAAAGTAATGCATAATCAGTATACATTTGCTATACAAATCGTCATAAGAATAAATAAAAGATGTGTTGTGACCACCCAAGTTGATGGACCAAAATTGGGCCAGATAATTGGGCCAAGATAAATGAGTATTGGTAGGCTGAAGGAAAAAGGGAGAAATACTGGTAAAAGCCCGAGTCCATAAGAGCTGAAGTGACTGGATCAAAACAAGAGCAATGAATGGGTTCGGCCGAAGCAAGCGAATGCAAATTCGGCCGAAAGAAGGAAATGCTGATAAACTCCGGAGACAGTTATGGAACAATTATTCATCTCCACCTCTCCATCTATAAATAGGGGGTGGTGGGCACTGAAATCAGAGAGATCAATCCACCCCAAATTTCCAATTATGTCAATTTAATTTCCGGTATTTTTACTGCTTTCATTTATCCGTTTTTTAGATTTAGCCTAGTTTGTAGCGGCTACTTTCTTGGATCAGCCGTTGTTTCTTAACAACAGGTAGATTTCAGTAGCTATCTCTGGATAAGCCGTTGTTTCTTAGCAGCTGGTAGAGTATCCATTGTTTTCTGTTTTGCCATTGAGTTTAATTCAATTTCAGTCAAGTTTGGGCGCATTATTGTGCTTTCGGACCCGTAACTGGTTTGATCCTTTTCCAGTAGCCTCCCTTGAGGAGAAAAACGTCCTTGGCCATAACCGGTGGCCAAACAGTGGCACGCCCAGTGGGACACATATTTGCAATGGCAGTTGATCCGCATGCGACCCCAGCAATTAATACGACGGCGAGTACTGATTTTCCGCCAATTCCTTAAGAATGCACGGCCAATCCAGGGGATTATCGTCCAGGATTCACCGGTCCTGCAGATTTTAATGCTCAGGAGTATGCACATGACGATCTAACACCACGATTTCGCGATCAAGTTCATTACATGGTTGAAGCAGCGGTTACTACTTTGGTTCGCCAGTTTGAAAGGAATATACTGGCAGCTATGCCAGCAATGTTTAGAGCCGAACTAGCTCGCAATTTGTATCCGTTCGGAGCTCAGAATGTGCAGGCGGCACAGAATCCACCTCCGATAATTCCAAATCCGCCTCTAGTAGCTTAAAATCCGCCATATGTCCAGCCAAACTACCCTCAGCAGGCCCACCGGCCGCCGGGGGGCATGGACTACGCCCCTATGTAGCACCGCGGGGCATATATGAGCAACAACTCTACCAACTGCAACCTGCTCCGGTTGTGCAGCAACAATATGTACAAACTAATGCTGCGCATGTAATACCCGAGAAATCGACATTGAAAAATTAAAAACAAACAACAAAGAATTGGAATTAATCATTAAAACCGAAATAATTTCGGGAGAGCGGAATTAATTATTTTCGGACGATAACGCCTCGGGATAAGTTTATCGAAACATTCCTTCGAATCCGGAAATTACCATATTTTAATTTTTGGAATAAACTCAGAATATTAATTATATATTAATATTAAAAAAAATTAAACAGCGCGGAATGCGCGGAGACCGCGCCACGAGCGCGCCATCCTGGCAGCAGCCTAGGGACATCGCGTTTCACGCAGTTTGGCCATTAATTTCAAACCCAAGTGTGGTTAATTAAGCCTTGGTCCATTGGCAGATGTTTCGGAGTGCTTTGGGACTCATTGGATAGTTTTTGATGGATCAACACTCCCTACAAGTTCGATAAATGGAGATACAATGCATTTGGAGAACTCACCTAACCAAGGTTGGAATGGGAAGGAGGAATTGAAATTAATGAGGCTGCAAATCCAACACTTGACAAAAGTAATACACTCCCACCTTTCCTAGGATCTATAAGTCACTCATTGGAATGCTTCACACCCCTAAAATTATCCAAACTCACCCACCAAACCCCTCCCATTTCACTAATCCGAATTTCAGATTTCACTTGGAGAGTGTTGAGAGTTTGAGAGTTGTTCTTAAAGATTCAAGGAGTCCGGTTGAGTTCCAGCCATCCAAATCCTTCATCCATAGGTAAGGAAGGTTTCTATTCATCTCCTATGATTTAAGATTCGGTTTTCAAGCCTCCAACATAAAGATTTTTGCCCAACCGTTCAAACTTAGGATCATTCGGTGAAGTGTAGATTCGTGGGGCTGTGTAGGATGTCTTTGGGGGTTTCCAACCAGAAGATTTCAACACAAATCCAACCTAAGGTAAGTTAATGCCATACACACCATGTTTTAGACGTTTTTGTTGAGTAGAAATCAAGTTCTAGATCCTTTTTCATCGTATGCCAAATCTGCCAGAATGCTTGCTCCGTGTAGTGTTTTAGTTTTGCCTCATTTTTTACCAAGATCCGTAATTCCTTTTGAAATCTTTTCTAAATGAAAGTTATTCCCAACACATTGAAGTTTATGTCTGTCAATTTTCACAATTTTTGGAACTTGTTTGCCATGCCAAATCTGATCTGGTTTAGTGTCAAAACTTGTTGTCAAATCCGTTCATAGTAGAGTCCGATTTTGTGGAGCATATTAGACCACCCTATGATCGATTTCTCTCATTGAGTTCTTCATGAAAAATGTTCATATATGTGTCTAGATTGTCCCTGTCGAATATATGATTTTTGGAATTGATTTGCTAACGTTATGATTTTATTTCCAAATACTGCCAGAAAATTGCTGTTGAGAGATATTCTTATTATAGGGTTTTCTGAAATCGCCCTGCTTGGTCTAGAAGGAGTCCGAAATTTGAAATGACTATTTCTATGAAAATTCTCATTTTGATGTTTCCTAGCTACCGTGAATTTTTCGAATTTTATAAAAATCATTTGCTATGATTTCAGGTGTAAAAACGGATTTTGCTCATTTTTGGAAATCATGCTCTAGAGTGTAAATTCTTGTTCTGTGGTAATGTGGATTTTTGAGTCATTTCCCGACTTAATTTTGAAAGGTGTAAAATTACAAAGTTGTTCATCTATGTGTTGACTAATTAATGTCCTAATTTCGTAACAATCGGACACTGTAGACATTTTTAAATCGGTTTCGCGTAAACTGTGGCGGGATTGACTTTTAAATGGAAATATGATTTTTGGTGGAATTTGTGAATCCGCATCGAAATCTCCTTTTTATAAAATGTGGTTTTTGAAACCTTGTGAAATATGATCGAGTGGGATGCTTTGATTATTTCTTGAGGGTATTTACACTTAGCGTCTTATGTCGCTCCCTCTCGTGGCCAAAACGACAAATGTGTTTATGTGATTGTAAGAGTCTATACTCCTAGATGTATCCGTATGGGTTATCTATGGCTCCAGAGTGTGTCTGTATAGGGTCATTGCATTCACTTGCCTTGCGGTTTCGATTCCCCAAGGTGTATGTTTTCCTGCGGGTTCGATTTCCCAGGATATTGTTGACTCCTATAGGTTCGATTCCCTAGGATATACTTCGTATATGTATTCTTGCGGGTTCGATTCCCCAAGGATGGGGTGTCCTCGATCATAATGAGATTTGCAAAAGATCTTTCGGCAGGTGTAAGATTTAAATTTTTCTCCGTAATTAATTATCCATTTTTTAAAGTAAAATCCTATTCTGAATACTCTTCTAAAATTTCTAACACTTGTTGTGTTGCGTATTAACTTACTCAGTACCATTGTACTGATAGATACGTTCTCTACTTTTTTTTTTTCAGATGTTGAAGATTAGCGCACGGCATTTACACATGGGATGGAAATTTCCGAAGACTTGTCGCACTTGTTTCTAAATTCTTTTACGAACTCCGAACTTATAATTTGGCCGTTTTCGGCCTTACTTAGCTTCCGCATTATTTTACGCAAGTTAGACATTTTAAAACGACATGTTACACTCGGGCATAGTTTTTGAGTATTTTATTTTTTAAGTATTGATGCGACTTAGCCTTAGCATCTTCTCAAGTGAGCTCGAAATGGATCGCGTCTTGCTTGGGAAGGTGTGGCGGTGGCATCCCGGCCTAGGTTATCAAAACCGGGGTGTTACAAAGCGATATCAGAGCCCGAAAAATTTTAAAAGCTAGTATTTTTCAGCCCAGTATAGAGGCCCAAAATTCTAAATATTAATTTTAAATATTTTTAAGGTATTATTTCCATGGAAAGGAATTTTATTGTAAAACCCATGGGAAATATATATAAAGATTAATCCGACAAGTCTGGTAAATGCATAATTTTTTTTTTTTGGGGGGGGATGTATTTGCATACATTCATTATTTAAAAAATGTTCCTTATCTGTGTTAGAAAGCATCCTTATTCAGCTTAACATCGACTTAGAAGCACTAGCTTGAGACTAATTTTATCTGAGTCTTACATCTTGATGACCTATGCTCAGAGTGCCTACATCTATTATCTCCACTTGCGATCTTTTAGATCTTCTTGACTCCTAACGTGCCTTAGAATAGAAACTCATCTTCGCGTGCTTTGATAGCAGAAAAATGGCACCTAGGGGAAGGCCAAGGAGGGTAGTCCCAAACAGGGATGATGCTAACGCACCTAACAACAATGAGATTCCTCAGAATGTAGAAGGGCGAGTGCCTCCTGTTTCCAACAATATGGATGAGTGTCTAAGGAATGTTGAGGAAGTTCTCGTAGCATTAGGAAATGACGAGGTGCAACGTGCACAAGCGGGTGTACCACCGCCGATAGCCCGAGTCAACTACCTATCATTGGTGAACCCCTACAAATCACCCCATTATGATGGCCAAGAGGACCCGGTCAAGTTGGAGGATTGGATCCGAACTTTTGACAAACTCCTGAATGCCGTCAAGTGTCTGGAAAATGAAAAGGTCGGAGTGGCGACTTACTACTTGGGAGGCGAAGCGGATGAATGGTGGCAAAACCTCCAAGGAGGTTTGGCCGAGGATGGGTATGCCTACTTTTGGGAGGAATTTAAGGAGACCCTGAGAGAGAGGTTCTACCCACTAAGCACAAAGGCTCCGAAATATGAGGAATTTATCAACCTAAGACAAGGTAGTCAAACGGTACAAGAATACTACACCAAGTTTAAGGAGCTAGTTCGTTTTGCTCCGAGACTTGTACCAACCGACTCTGACAAGGCCCAGAAGTTCGAGATGGGTCTGAACCTTTGTATCCGAGAGATACTGGTTGGAGGACAACACACTACACTACAGGCAGTGTATAATTGAGCCATAGCAATCGCTCGTGTCCAGCAGTTGAAGCGCAAGGAGAATGGTGAGTCGAGCAAGGGCTCGCAAGGATTTGAGAAGAAGGATCGAAACAAAAACAATAGCAAGTTTAGAAAGGAAAATGGTCAAGCTAGGTTCAATGAACCTAAAAAGAATGAGGACAGAGGTTTCAATAACAGAAGAAATGACACCCGTGGTACATTCATAACATGTTGCCCGCAGTGTAACAAAGCCCATCTGGTGCGTGAGTGCCCTAGGCGTGGAACTTGTTATAGATGTGGTAAGGAAGACCACATGATTAGAGAATGCAATATTCGTGAGGAGATGATCGAGAAGTGATTGGATCTGGTGAACCCTCCTCACGAGAATCACCCGACTGGGCCAAATCAGCCCAATAATCAAGGACAAGGGTTCAACCAAGCAAAAAGGCCACAACAGAAACGCAACCAGCAAGGAAATCAAGGAAGAGCATAAGGACGATTGAATGTCATAAATCGAGCTGGGTTTCCAGCTCAAGAATAGGTGATCGCAGGTACATTTATTGCTTTAGGCGTATCTGTCAAGGTTTTATTTAATTCTGGTACAAATGTTCTTTGATTTCGACCAGAAATTTACATGCGTTAAAACTACGGTAACCTAGAGCTATCAGCTTAGGGATTCAATCACCTTCGGGAAAAAGTGATTTCATATTCAAAGAGATATGATGGAATCCCTATAGTAATAAAGAATTTAGAACTCTTTGCGAATCTAGTAGAATTTGACCTTAGAAATTACTGAATTATTAAAGTTAATGCAAGAAAATTCATAGGTAGTTATGGGGACATAACTGCAGTCCTAAGGTGGAGAGGATGTGATACCCGCATAGAGTCGCCGTGCATCGAGGTAAGAATTTAATTTTCGAGCCTCAATATTTTTGTGCGTGCAATTGCTTGCCTACATTGCTAATACCTTTCCGAGTGCGACCCAACTTTGAGGACGAAGTTGATTTCTAAGGAGGGTAGACTATAATACCTGAGAAATCGACATAGGCAAATTAAATCGAAAAATCAAAGAATTGGATTTAATCATTAAAACCGAAATAATTCCGAGAGAGTGGAATTAATTATTTTCGGATGATAGCGCCTCGGGATAGGTTTATCGAAACTTTCCATCGAATCCGGAAATTACCATATTTTAATTTTTGAAATAAAATCAGAATATTAATTATATATTAATATTTAAAAAATAATAATAAAATTAAACAATGCGGACCGCGCAGAGACTGCGCCACGAGCGCGCCATCCTGGCAGCAGCCCAGGCCATCCCGTTTCACGCGGTTTGGCCATTAATTTCGAACCCAAGTGTGGTGAATCGAGCCTTGGTCCATTGGCAGACGTTTGGGGGTGCTTTTGGACTTAATTGGACAGTTTTTGATGGATCAAGACTCCCTACAAGTTGGATAAATGGAGATACAATGCATTTGGAGAACTCACCTAACCAAGGTTGGAATGGGAAGGATGAATTGGAGTTAATGAGGCTGCAAATCCAACACTTGACTAAAGTACTACAATCCCACCTTTCCTAGGTTCTTTAAGTCACTCATTGGAATGCTTCACACCTCTAAAATTATCCAAACTCACCCACCAAACCCCTCCGTTCACTTATCCGAGTTTCTGATTTCACTTGGAGAGTGTTGAGAGTTTGAGAGTTGTTCTTCAAGATTCAAGGAGTTCAGTTGAGTTCTAGCCATCCAAATCCTTCATCCATAGGTAAGGAAGGTTCCTATTCATCTCCTATGATTTTAGATTCGGTTTTCAAGCCTCCAACATAAAGATTTTTGCCCACCTGTTCAAACTTAGATTCATTCGATGAAGTGTAGATTCGTGGGGCAGTGTAGGACGTCTTTGGGAATTTCCAACCGGAGGATTTCGACACCAATCCAACCTAAGGTAAGTTTTAGACGTTTTTGTTGAGTAGAAATCAAGTTCTAGATTCTTTTTCATCGAATGCCAAATCTGCCAGAATGCTTGCTCCATGTAGTGTTTCTGTTCTGTCTCGTTTTTGGCCTAGATCCGTAATTCCTTTTGAAATTTTTTCTAAATGAAAGTTGTTCCCAACACATTGAAGTTTATATCTGTCAATTTTCACAATTTGGAACTTGTTTCCCTTGACAAATCTGATCTGGTTTAGTGTCAAAACTTGCTGTCAAATCCGTTCATAGTAGAGTCCGATTTTGTGGAGCATATTAGACCAACCTATGGTCGATTTTTGTTATTGATTTCTTCATAAAAAAAATTTCATATATGTGTCTAGATTGTCCCTGTCGAATTTTATGATTTTTAGAATTGATTTGCTAAAGTTATGATTTTATTTCGAACCACTGCCTGAAAATTGCTATAGAGAGATATTCTAATTTTAGGGTTTTCTGAAATCGCCCTGCTTGGCCTAGAAGGATTCCGAAATTTGAAATGACTATTTCTGTAGAAAATGCTCATTTTGAGGTTTCCTAGCTACCGTGAATTTTTCAAAATTTTTAAAATCATTTGCTCTAATTTCAGGTGTTAAAATGGATTCTGCTCATTTTTGGAAATCAGGCTCTAGAGTGCAAATTCTATGTTCTGTGGTAATGTGGATTTTTAAGTCATTTCCCGACTTAATATTGAATTACTGTCCAAATTCCGTAACAATCGGACACCGTATGGATTTTTAAATCGGTTTGGCTTAAATTATGGCGGGATTGACTTTCAAATGGAAATATGATTTTTGGCGGAATTTTTGAATCCGTATCGAAATCTCCTTTTTATAAAATGTGATTTTTGAAACCTTGTGAAATATGATCGAGTGGGATGCTTTGATTATTTCTTGAGGATATGTGCACTAGGTGTGTTATGTCGCCCCCTCTCGTAGCCAAAAAGGCAAATGTGATTATGTGATTATAAGAGTCTATATTCCTAGATGTATCTGTATGGGTTATCTAGGGCTCCGGAGTGTGTCTGTATAGGGTCACTGCATTCACTTGCCTTGCGGGTTCGATTCCCCAAGGTGTATGTTTTCCTGCGGGTTCGATTCCCCAGGATATTGTTGACTCCTATGGGTTCGATTCCCTAGGATGTATTTGAGTTCTTGCGGGTTCGATTCCCCAAGGACGGGGTGTCCTCGATCATAATGAGATTTGAAAAAGATCTTTCGGCAGGTTAAATATTTCTCCGTAATTAATTATCCGTCTTTTAAAGTAAATTCCTATTCTGAATACTCTTCTAAAATTTCTAACACTTGTTGTGTTGCGTTTTAACTTACTCAGTACCGTTGTACTGATAGATACATAGTCACTATTTTTTTTCAGATGTTGAAAATTAGCGCACGACATTTACATATGGGATGGAAACTTTTGAAGACTTATCGCATTTGTTTTTAAATTCTTTTACGAACTCCAAACTTATGATTTGGCCGTGTTTTGGCCTTACTTAGCTTCCGCATTATTTTACGCATGTTAGACATTTAAAACGACATGTTAAACTCGGGCATTATTTTTTAGCATTTTATTTTTTAAGTATTGATGCGATTTAGCCTTAGCATCTTCTCAAGTGAGCTCGAAATTGTTCGCATCTTGCTTGGGAAGGTGTGGCGGTGGCATCCCATCCTGGGTTATCAAAACTGGGTTGTTACAGCACCACCTCAGAAGAATCCTCCGTAGTTGGTTGACAGAGAGCTCAATGCGGAAATTATTCGAACTCAGTTCGGAAATTTGATCGGCCAGGAGAATCGGCCGATGTATAGGAAGCCATATCCAGATTATATTGAGGAACAGTATCCTCTACCTCGAGGAGTGAAGGTTCCGGATTTTAACACAATTTCGACAGAAGTATGGAGATCCGCGATAGAACATATCGGCCGATTTACGGCTCAATGCACTAGGATCGCCGAAAATGACTTTCATAAGTTGATATTATTCAGCTTATCACTTACTGGTCCGGTTTTGTTTTTGAATGGTACATTAATTTGCCTCCCGGATCAGTCAACACTTGGGCAGAAATGGAAAGGATGTTTCATGATCGATTCTACAACACAAGCCTTGAGGTTTCGGTAGTAGATCTAACCTCCACTAAGCAGAAGGCAGGAGAAACTATTAACGAATTTTTGGAAATATTTTATGCAATCAAGGCTCAGATGAAGACGATGTTGCCAAAGCATGAATATATTCAGATTCGAAAGCAGAATATGAAGTTTGCGATCAATAATCGATTGATGGTAACAAGACCGAGGACTATGGCCGAATTAACGGCCGAGGCAATCAGAATGAAAACATACTTGGCAGAACAAGCGGCTTTTAATTCAGGTTGAAGTCAGAGTGGCAGATCTCAACCCATCCAATTGGCTGCATCTTTTGTGGAATCTTTGGATAGGTGTGAGATTGGGGAAGAATACAACATGGACGATATTCCAGCCTTGGCAGAAGTGGCAAGGGCAGAACTTGTGATTAAAAAGCCCATGACGTGCCCTGCTCTTAGGCCAATGAAGGGGAAAGAGAAAGAGGATCAGGGCAAGGATGATCCTCAGAGATTTTACACGTTCGATCTATCTCAAATGGACAAAAGTTTTGATTATTACTTGAAAAATGGCCTATTCAAGTTTAAGGGAAATCATCCGCAGCTGACTAAATCTCATATGGACGCAGGATGGTGCAGATTTCATGCATCCACGACTCATGCTACTGCATTCTACGGACATTTTAGGAAGATGGTCCAGAAGCATATTGATGATGGGAAGTTAAAGTTCCTAGACAGGCTGATGATCATCGACAAAAATCCATTTCCTGTTGCCAACATGGTTATGGTTCATCAAGAGCAAAATAAGAAATCGGTACACAATCGCTTGGGAGAGCAGCCATCGTCTAGCAAGAAATCCGTGCATGACCGGCTGGGAGAGCTGCCGTCGGCTGAAAAGAATCCAGGAGTTTGGGAGAGGCTATGTTCGGCCCAAATAGGAAAAAGAGAAAGTGTCAAACGTCTTTGACCAATTGGGTCAGTATGAAGTTGGAGAATAGAGTAAAAAAGGTGAGCGAAGGTTGGAAGAAGAAGAGAGGAGTGAGAAGCCGACCATAAAAATAATTACCAATGGATGGGATTCAGAGATAAAGTTAATGGCTGATAAGAAGAATGGGAAGACTGTGATTCAAATCACAGTCCCAGAGGAAGTCGTACCTCCGGTGATGAAAAGGTTCAGGAGAACACCTGCAAATACCCATGTTGGTCAATGGGTGCAGAATTCCTCGAAAAGGGAGCGCTTCGGCCAAGACGACTTAATGCTCAAACCCAAAAGGGAAGGGAGGTCCCAGTCCCCAAAGGTAAGGGGTCATATCATACATACAAAAGGAGAATGCAGCGGCAAAAAGCAGTTGCTGCTGAAGAGGAATATGAGACGATGTATATGGAGAAGGACTTTCCGAATGAGGATCGTGTTCGGAAGGGAGAGTATTGAATAAAGTGTTTTCGGCGTATACCAATTCAGTCGAAAGGAAGAATAAGGTTGGTTACAACCAAAAGAATGGTGAAAATCGGACGAAAAGGAAGAGTAAGTTTCGGCCAAAAGGTGATGAAGCCTAGGCAGAAGATGTTGGCCCGGGCGAAGTAGAGGAAGAATGGAAGCCACGTCCAATTAGAATAAGGGAATGGAGACCAAAGACATCCATCATCCCTAATGCTGAAACTCTATTCATTGGACAGCTTAAATTTAGTTTCGTATCTAATGCGAGTATGGTAGGCATTGCGGCGGTTGATGAAGAGGAGTACTGGTCCAAAACAGAGCCTGCAGTAGTGTTTTGCTAGAAACAAGGGAAATTCTTCGGCTGGGAGGAGCCACTAGTTGATTTTTGTTTTACCAAACAAGAGGCGATTCAGCCAATAACCGAAATTGAGAAAAATTGGGAAGAAGGATATAAGGCATTCATCCCAGATGCTCAGCCAAGCACTATTATACCTCATACTTAAAAAATGTATCAGCATGTGAGGCCTCTATTTGTGAAATGTTGGGTTAATGGAAGACCATTAAGAAGAATGTTCGTAGATGGGGGAGCGACAGTGAATATAATGTCATTATCCACTTCGGTTAAAATCGGCCGAACTAGAAAAGACCTGTTGCCCACCCGGACGAAGGTGCTGAGCTTTGTGGGAGCTCAAACTCCAGCAGAAGGATGTATATTAGTCGATGTAACAGTCGGAACGATCTCGATTCCGACGGTGTTCTTTGTGGTGGATGCTGATGTCCCGTATGCGGCCTTGTTAGGCCGATACTGGATAAATACTGCTAGATGTTTGCCATCTACTTTATACCAGAAACTCTAGTTTTGGAAGAACGATGGCTCAGTGGAAGAAGTAGATGGAGACCAACCTCCGTTTCCAGTTAGTTCAGCCGGACGGATCGATACAGTATTATATGAAGAGTCCATACAAACATTTTTGGCTGTTGTAGGAGTCTAGGAGATCGATATCTGGAAGTGGTGGAATGTGACTGGATGGATCTGGGATTTGAGGTCAAATATCAGGCGGACCAATGGCCGAAGACAGAACAAGATAAATAATGACTAACAACGAAGAAAAGGCAATTGGGCTTGAGTCGGCCGAGCTCGAACCACAAGAAGAGAATAATAATGGAGTGAATTGATGGACTCTATCCCAAAGCATACACCAGATTTTAAGGCACAAGATTCCTTGGAGACAATCAATGTTGGTACAGAGGAGAACCCCAGAGAAATTCCAATCAGTGCAAATCTGGATCAGCACACTGTCAGCCGATTTTAGGAGGTATTGATAGAGTTCAAGGATTGCTTGGCTTGGGACTATACAAAAATTCCTGGTTTAGAAAGATCATTTGTGGAGCATCGTTTGCCCATCAAGGACGGCTTCCGACCACATAAGCATCCGGCCAGGAGGGCAGCTCCCGAAATCGTCCCAAAAATTAAAGAAGAAATAGAGAAGCTGTTAGCGGCTGGGTTTGTTAGGCCTGCTAAATATGTAGAATGGTTGTCGAATATTGTACCAGTCATAAAGAAAATGGGAAGTTGAGAGTTTGTATCGATTTTCGAAATCTCAATATAGCAACTCCTAAAGATGAGTATATGATGCCTATTGTTGACTTATTAATTGATTCAGCTGCGAAACAAGGAATGTTATCTTTCATAGATGGATATTCAAGGTACAATCAAATTTTTATGGCCGAAGAAGATGTACATTAAACCGCATTCAGATGTCCTGGAGCTATTGGGATGTATGAATGAGTTGTCATGCCATTCGGCCTAAAAAATGCAGGGGCAACTTATCAAAGGGCCATGAATTACATCTTCAATGATTTAATTGGGGATTGTGTGGAAGTCTACATAGATGATGTCATGGTCCAATCTAAAGACACAAAAAGTCATTTGGCTGATCTAAGAAAGGTCTTTCTTAGGATAAGACTGCATGGAGTTAAAATGATCCAGCCAAGTGTGCTTTTGGGGTTCAAGCAGGGCATTTTTTGGGTTTCCTGGTGCATAATAAAGGCATAGAGGTGGATGCGAACAAGACCAAAGCTATGCAAGAGGCCAGACCACCTCATGATAAGAAGAGCTTATAAAAATTCTTAGGCCAGGTGGGGTTCCTAAGAAGATTTTTGGCCAATGCGGCTGGAAAAGGGAAACCGTTGACCGACCTACTAAGATTAAAGAAAGAGGAAGAATTCAAATGGGGAGATGACCAGCAAAACGCGTTTGAACAACTAAAGCAAGCGCTAGTCAATCCACCAGTATTGTTTCCTCTGATCCTCGGCCGACCATTAAAGCTATATTTAGCAGCGGCCAAAGAATCTATAGTAGCATTATTGGCCCAAGAAGACGAAGATGGCAGGGATCGAGCGATCTACTATTTGAGCAGAATCCACAAGGAAGCAAAACTCAGGTACTCGCCGATTCATAAGCTATGTTTGAATCTATATCATGCTTCAGAAGTTGGAAGATTACATTCATTCGAGGCAAGTGATAGTCATGGCTTCGGTTGACATAGTCAAGATCATGATGAATGATCCAGTGTGCAGCCGAAGAATGGCTAAGTGGGCCACGAAGCTAAACGCGTACGATCTGAGGTACCAACCACTAAGAGCGATGAAAGGACATGTTGTCGCCGACTTCCTAGCAGATCATCCGATGCTTCCGATAGTAGAAGATACTATAGAAGCAGTTCGGCCAACTAAAAGAGAGGGAATAGGAATAGTATACCTTCAACTTTGGGTGTTGACATTTGATGGTTCAAAAGCAGCCATCGGAGTTGAAGCTGGGTTCACACTACATAAACCGAAGGACAGGGTGTATAAATACTATATACAACTGCCAAACTCCTATACCAATAACCAAGCAGATTATAAGGTGTTGATCTCGGGATTACAACAAATGAGAACCGAAGAGGTCAAGGCCGTACTAATTAAGGGGGATTCGCAAGTAGTTATCCAGCAACTACTTGGGGATTTTTCTGTCAAAAGTTCACAATTGATAGGGCTGTACGAAGAAGCGGTAAGCTTGTTAGCCGAGTTCGATGAGATATATATAGAGTATATTCCAAGGAAAGAGAATGAATTGGCTAACGAGTTGGCTCAACATGCTGCAAGGTATAGGATAATACCAGATGCGGGAAATATAAAGATCTGTTCGGCCGAAAGTGAGAAGGCCGATTGGATTAACAAGATTGCAAATTCTGGAAAAACCAGCAGAAGCTACTTCAATAGAAAAACGGGAAGCCTTGGACTATCTCATGATAGGAGGGCTCCTCTTTAAACGAGGGATCGATGGGGTACTACTCCGATGCGTTGGAAAAGACGATGCCAAGAGAGTGATGGGCGAAGTGCATGAAGGAATTTGTGGTGCCCATCGAGCTGAAAAGTCAATTAAATGGAGTATTATTCGGCTAGGGTATTATTGGCCGAATATGGGAACGGATTGTGAATGCAAAAGGATATCATAATTGTCAGAAGCATGGGCCGATTCAGAAATTACCAAGCTGAAAAATTGCATATCATGATTATGCCATGGCCATTTCGAGGTTGGACCATGGATATTATTGGGAAAATATACATCCCTCTTCTTCCAAGAGACTTTTAGTGGCTACTGATTATTTCACGAAGTGGGCCGAAGCACAGGCTTATGTCAACATATCCCAGGAAGAGTTATAAAGTTTATTTAAAGGAATTTGATTTATAGATTTGGGATCCCACTGACGATTCTGTCAGATCGAGGAACTATTTTCGTCGGGGAAATGCCAAGGCCTTTGCGGAGGGATATGGTATTAAGATCACTCATTCATCTCCATATTATCCTCAATGGAATGGACAGGCAAAGGCCACAAACAAATAGTTAATAGAAATTATTATAAAAATGATCTGAGGCATTATGGGTATATAGGAATTCCAAAACTCCAGCCACTGGGTTCACCCCTTTCCGGCTGACAAATGGTATGGATGTTGTACTACCGGCCAAAATCACAATACCAACTTTCAGAACAAGTCAGGCGGACCAGTTTTTGGCCGAACAGTATGAGCAAGCAATGAAGGATGAATTGTTGGATGTCAATACCGATCAGGTTGAAGCATTCAAGAACTTCCAGAAGAATAAAGATGCTATGGCTGATTGGTATAATAAGAAGATTCGTGTTAAACATTTTGAAGTTGGCGATTTAATCTGGAAAGTTATATGGCCGCCTAAGCAGAAGGATGACCGAATGGGAAAGTGGAGCCCCAATTGGGAGGGGCCATTTATTGTTCAGGAGAAGTTACCAAATGGAGCATATATGTTAGTTGATGAAAATGGAGAACATATGTCAAATCCAGTAAATGCAAGATACATGAAGAATTATTATGCTTCAGTATGGGAATAAATAGGAAAGTAAGCATTTTATTGCAAAAAGCAAACATTACAAAAGGGAACTACGTCGGCCCAAGATGGCCTGTGTAGTCCGAATTATAATATACAAGGAAAACGTCCTACACTCTCATGGCAAGGAAGAGAGCTGACCATGAGGGACCTGAAGTGGAAGACACTCAGGATCATTCCCAAATCCTTGCCGCTGGGACATCGGCTAAGGCTGTGTTAGTGAAACCATCCCGACCGATCAAAAAAGGAAAAAAAAAAGTATCACATGGATCTCGCCGCCAGGAGCACCAGAGATGACTTTCCCCAAAGCTGAGCCAAATCCACAAGAATTGCTGAGGAAAATGCGCTCAGGCGGGCAAGGGCTTAACGGTGAAATCCATAAAGGGCTCAGTCGAAAGAAAAACCAAGACCGACCGACTTAAGATTTCAAACATAAAATCAATTTAAGTCGGAATAAAATTAGGGTGGGAATCACATCCGAAAAGATCCCGGAAAGTCGAGCCCGAAAACACGGAAGGATAGAAGCCCGAAAGAGAGGAGGAAAAGACGTGACAGATCGGATCGCACGAACCCGCCCGGACCGAGGTCCAGGCGGAGGCCGCGCGCTGGCCGCGCGGTGTTTGGCCTTCCAGCGCGCCACCACCGCGTGGCACCACAGAATGCGGCCATTCATGCGTTTTCGGCGATTTCTTGCCATAATTCGACCCCCCCCCCCCCCCCCCGACTATGGAAAGTGAATTTGGACGGGAGGGAAAGCTTAAGGGACGAGTTAGGGTTAATCTCCACCCCCATTGTCAGCCTCCCACAGCCTCCCATTCACTCTCAAACTCTCCCAAGCCAAAACACCCTTCCGACGAACTTCCGGCGACTCCCGGCGACCAACGACGACCGTAGGAATGTGTAGATCAAGGTTTACATCCCTTAGGTCATTGGTAAGGAGTATTCAGATTCCCTTTTCTCATTTTTATCTCCAATCCTTAATCTAACTTTCGAATATTGGACATGTAAACACGTTCGTGACCGAAGGAGGAAGAGAACGTGTGCAAGGATCCGTTCGTAGTAGCTTTGGACGAGCCGAGCGACCCTAGGACGACTCAAGAACACCATTACTGTAAGTTGATGCCTTTCACATCAATACGGGTGGCTTAGGGGCGTCCGATTTAGTCATGTTGTAACGAAACGTAAAAAAAAAACCGAACCTAAAAACCCTATCTTGCGCAATTTCTGAAATCCGATTAAAACTCATATTTCGAGGATCCAATCCGAGAAACTCAAAACTAGACTTTTGTTCCTAACACATTAATCTATGCTGTGTAAAAATTTCAGCCATTTTCATCAACGTTTGCTACCCCAAAACGATCCGAACATAAATTGCCTTGGAAAACGTTGTCGAAAATCTGACAGTGTTGATGTCCGAACTTGATGAGCCCATTTCTATATTTTCTAGTCCGATTTGATCTTTGCAATCAAAATTAAAGTTGTAGATAATTATGTCTAGTATGTGCATATAAAATCTCAGAATTTTTGGAGTCCATTTGTTATGTCAAAACGCCGATTTTCTGAACTGTGGTAATCCTGAATCCTGACAATGTACATGTTGTGCAATAAACTCGAATTTCGACATGTTTCCTCAACTTATTTTGAAATCGTTAAAACACGAAAGTTGTTCGCTAGGATGTTTTTGATATACCGTGAAAATTCCAGAATTTTTGGACTTAAAATGAATTTTTAAATTAAAAAGGCGTAAACTGTGACGCCAAACGATTTTAAATCGAAGAGATTTTTGAAATTTCGAAATAAACGGTCGAGACCTTGAAATACGATACATCTATACTTTTGAAAAATCCCGTTACACTAAATTGAAACATATGAGATACTTGGCGGAGGGTGAGTGCTCTGCAGGGTGTCCCTCTAGCCTTTCTCTTCGGGCCAATAACGAAACGTAAAAAAAAAACCGAACCTAAAAACCCTATCTTGCGCAATTTCTGAAATCCGATTAAAACTCATATTTCGAGGATCCAATCCGAGAAACTCAAAACTAGACTTTTGTTCCTAACACATTATTCTATGCTGTGTAAAAATTTCAGCCATTTTCATCAAAGTTTGCTACCCCAAAACGATCCGAACATAAATTGCCTAGGAAAATGTTGTCGAAAATCTGACAGTGTTGATGTCCGAACTTGATGAGCCCGTTTCTATATTTTCTAGTCCGATTTGATCTTTGCAATCTAAATGAAAGTTGTAGATAATTATGTCTAGTATGTGCGTATAAAATTCAGAATTTTTGGAGTCCATTTGTTATGTCAAAACGCCGATTTTCTGAACTGTGGTAATCCTGAATCCTGACAGTGTACATGTTGTGTAATAAACTCGATTTTTGACATGTTTCCTCAACTTATTTTGAAATCGTTAAAACACGAAAGTTGTTCATTAGGGTGTTTTTGATATACCGTGAAAATTCCAGAATTTTTGGACTTAAAATGAATTTTTAAATTAAAAAGTAGTAAACTGTGACGCCAAACGATTTTAAATCGAAGAAATTTTTGAAATTTCGAAATAAACGGTCGAGACCTTGAAATACGATACATCTATACTTTTGAAAAATCCCGTTATACTAAATTGAAACATATGAGATACTTGGTGGAGGGTGAGTGCTCTGCAGGGTGCCCCTCTAGCCTTTCTCTTCGGGCCTATAATGGACGAGAGAAATTAGATGAGATACTACGCCAAAACGGCATTGAGATACGGCCTACACTCTCGGGATTATCCGTATGGATTTCCCCGAGGCTCCGGAGTGTTTTGGGTATGGCAGATACGGCTGCGGCCGCCGGATGACCGGCTAAACTTGACGAGACTGCGATGCAATCGTGAAATACTTGGAAATACTTGAAATACATGAAATACGAAACGGTTGCGGCTGCCGGATGACCGGCTACACTAAATATTGAGAAACGGAGACGTAACGGGAAAAATTAAAAGATTTAATACTTTTTATGTATTTATTTATTTATTCTTGTCTTTAAATTTTGTATTTATATTTATGTCTTAAATTTTATAACATGTTAAATTATTATTTATGAATTTAATGCTTGTTCAAGTATACGATTAAATTATTTATTTTTTTAAATTGGTAAATGGAATATTTTTGTATGCATGCCTAGGAGTAAATTTAATTATTTAATTAGACCCCTTTATTGCTATGTTAGGATCGACTTACTCAGTATTTTATATACTGATAAAATTGTTGTTTCCTTTTTCTTTCAGAGTACGAAGATAATGCATAGCATGTGCATTGGGGGATGGAATATTTAAACATTAAGATTGTCGTTTTTATGATACTGCATATCGGGCATGTAAAACCCGGTTTTGGCCATGTTGGCCCATTTTATTTATTTCCGCTGCGATATGATATTATTAATATTATTATGTGTGTGGATGAGACTTATTTATTATATTTTAAATAAATTCCGGACTTATTTTAAATCTCTTCGCAATACCTATAGCTTTGCATCTCTTTAGCAAGCTCGAAAAATCCGTGTCTGGCTAGGGAGGTGTCGCGGTGACATCTCGGCCTGGGTTATCAAATCCGGGGTGTTACAAGTTGGTATCAGAACCCGGAAAATTTTAAAGCTACTATTATTATTTTTAAACCATTATTTCAAAACTTAGTATTATTTTTAGTTTTATTATTTTTAACTACTAGTATTATTTTTAACCCAAAAGTTTGAGCCCAAAGATTAATTATTTTGACCCAAAATTTTTTTATGATTGACCCAAATACCCATGTTTTTCTTTCTTTAGCCAAATTATTAAATTTTGGCCCAATATAGAGGCCCAACTTTTTAAATCCATGGTTAAATTTAAATTAAAAACACTTTAAATAAATTTTTATCGGGGGATTGCATATGCATATTCATATAGAGTTAAATTCCTGCATATCTTGACTTTGCTCGAAACATGTTCTAACTCTAACCTCCTTGTTGACATTAGATGGTCGAACCCAACGCAAGCATGATCAATCTGATGATGAAACTGACTAACGCATACCTCGAGTCCCAACAGCACATCAATTACTTCAAGGCTCGAGTAGGACAACTAGAGGGTAACGTGGCCCATTTGAGACATCTTAGGGAAGCTGACCATCATGAAATAACCCAACTTAAGGCCCAAGTCGCCGAACCCAAACCCAAGTGGTTGCACTTCAAGACAAACATAACGAACTGATGATGCAAGTAGGGCACTTAGGAGCGGAACTGCTGGGCCTAGAGGCTGACGTATTTCCTCCGAGCCCCCAGCCTGTTGGAACACCCACCCCGATTGACGTATCCAGCGACGAGGACGATCCCATCGAAGATGCACCCACCTATTCACTCTAGACTTAGAGATCCATACCGATGCACTATTATTATTTCTGTTTCGAATGCTTGTAACCCAAACAAAATTATTTCTTGAGTAATAAAAATACAAACCTTTATTTTATATACAAGTATATTTAAATTATTCCATACATTTTATTAAATTATCATTCTTTAATTACCTTGATCAAATGAGGGAACAAGGTAATAATAAATAACCAACATATGTATCTATAATAATAAGATGACAACTAAAACAAAAATATACATGTATTAATAAACAAACGACATATATATATATATTATATAAAGACAATAATTAAATAAGGGTACCTCCAACCCCAAACCCTGAAACCCTGAAAACCCTAACCCTAGACCCTAGATTTTTCAAAAAAAAACCCTGAACAGGTTACTGTTCACGAAAAAAAAAAACAAAACAAAACAAAACAACAATTGTTAAGCAACTTCCAACAACAACAAATAATACACCAAAACTCTAAACAACCCCTACTAACAGGGTCTAGTGGATTGATACCTGTTAATACCATAAATTATTTAATAAACCACCTTGCAAGCATTACATAATACTTCAACAAGAAAATCTAAACTCTCATGTTCTTGCAACAGCATGGCACCGAGAGGAAGACCGCGCCCCCAGCCCACTACTCCCAACGCCAACGAAACACCTGGGCAACCAGATATGCCGATACCCAACGAAGGGGTACACGCTCAAGAGGAGCCAGCAAATCCTATGCCAAACAACATGGACGCTCGTCTACGCACATTAGAAGAGGTTCTCATTGCGATAGGGAACGCACACGTGAACCAGGGCCAAGCAGCTGCGGTACCTCCACCCGAGGCCCGCATTAACTACTTAGCTATGGTGAACTCAAATCACCCTCCGCGCTACGCCAGTGAAGGGGACCCGGCTAAACTCGAGGAATGGATCCGAACATTCGATAAGTTACTAAATGCTGTGAGGTGCCCAGTTGGCGAGAAGGTGCACGTGGCATCATACTACCTCGGAGCTAAGGCGGACGAATGGTGGCGTGCCACGCAAGACAAGTTAACGGAGGATGAAGAACCCTACTCGTGGGAGGAATTCATGGGACTGCTCAGGGATCGATTTTATCCCATGAGCACAAAGGCGGCGATGTACGAGGAGTTCCTCTCGTTGAAACAAGGAGGACAAATGGTACATGAGTACTATGCCCGTTTCAAGGAGTTGGTGCGTTTCGCACCAAGACTCGTGCTGACAGACGTGGAAAAGGCACAAAAATTTAAAATGGGGCTGAATTTGACCATACGGGAAGTGATCACTGGCGTCCACTACCCGGACCTACAAGCGGTGTATGATCGCGCGATAGCTGTCGCAAGGGTGCAACAAATGAAGAGGAAAGTGAGTGGAGAGCCCAGTCGGGCATCTCAGGGACAAGATAAGAGGAATAGGGATAACCAATCCGGTAACAATTCTGGGGGAGACAACTTTCGGGGAGGCCTGAACAGACCCCCTCCGAGCAACAGTGGGGGAAATGATGGGAGAGTCTTTTTCCAAGGTAACCCGGTGCCACCATGCCCGAGATGTGGCAGGCCCCACTTGGCTAGGGGATGCCCCCAACAGGGCGCATGCTACCGGTGTGGTCGCAATGGCCACTGGGTGAACGAGTGCCGCACTCGACTGGAAAACATCACCAAGAGGGAAGACTTAGGCACGGGCCCGCGCAACCCCACAATCAGGATGGGCGGAATGGAAACAACCTGGGGTACAGACCCCCTCAAATCCAGAACTTCAACCAAAATCAATGTCCTCCACAGAACCCAAATCAGCAACCGAATCAGAAACCGAACCGGGATCAACAAGGCAATCAGGGACGGCCAATGGGGCGGTTGACTGTTATCAACCAGGAGGATGTGCCTGTGCAGGGTGACGTAGTGGGAGGTACGTTCCATGTTTTAAATACGCCCCTTAAAGTTCTGTTTGACTCAGGAGCTAGTTGTTCAATAATATCATCAAGAGTCTTACCCGAACTAGATCTACCTAAGTGCGAGCTGATTAACTTAGGAATTCAACTACCATCCGGAGAAATAGTATCATGCTCTAAGCGCTATAACGGAATTCTGGTAGTTATAAAGAACGTAGAGTTTTTCGCAAACTTGGTAGAATTCGATCTAAAAGGATTTCGACGTCATACTAGGAATGGATTGGTTAACCAAATATAAGGCCGTTATCGAATGCCAAAAACAAAAGATCACGTTGTCAAAGAGCAGAGGGAGGAGAGTTATCTTTTACTCCCAGCCCCCTAAGAAGTCTAAGAAGATAGTTAACGCCTTCAAATTATGTAGCTTAATGCGTAAGGGTTACGCGTTGTACGCATGCTACATTCATAACCTTGAGGCCGAACGAGTCAAGGTAGATAACATTCCGGTAGTAAGATGTTCCCGGCATGCCGCCCGAGAGAGATCTTGAATTCACCATAGATCTCATTCCGGGAACGGAACCGGTCTCAAAAGCTCCTTACTGCATGGCGCCACTGGAAATGAAGGAGCTAAAGGAACAACTCGAGGAGTTGTTGGAAAAGGGATACATAAGGCCGAGCACATCCCCATAGGGAGCCCCGGTCTTATTCATTAAGAAGAAGGATGGAGGTCTACGACTATGCATTGATTATAGAGGACTCAATCAAGTCACCGTCAAGAACAAGTACCCGTTGCCCAAAATCGAGGATTTATTCGACCAACTGAAGGGAGCTTCAGTATTCTCAGAGATCGACCTGCGATTGGGATATCACCAATTAAGGATCGCCGAAAAGGACATCCCAAAGACGGCGTTCAGAACTCGCTACGGACACTACGAGTTCACGGTGCTATCATTCGGGCTAACGAACGCCCCAGCGATGTTCATGAATCTCATGAACAACGTATTTCGAGAACTATTAGATCGATGCGTGGTGGTGTTCATAGATGACATCTTGATCTACTCGAAAAGTGAAGAAGAACATTCCGAGCACTTACACAAAGTGTTAGGGATCTTACGAGAAAATCAACTGTATGGCAAGCTGTCCAAATGCGACTTCTGGTTAAGGGAAGTGGCCTTCCTCGGGCATATAGTATCCGCCAACGGAGTGGCAGTAGATCCGGCGAAAATCTCGGCAGTGACCGAGTGGGTACCAACGAAGAGTCCAACAGAGATAAGAAGTTTCCTTGGACTGGCAGGATACTATAGGCGATTTGTAAAGAACTTCTCAACAATCGCATGCCTGCTAACCCAGCTGTTAAAGAAAGGGGTGAAATACGAGTGGACCAGTGAATGCGAGTCCGCATTCCAAGATTTGAAGAAACGACTTACCACTGCGCCAGTATTGGCGCTACCGTCGGAGGATGGTGACTTCGAGGTGTACAGCGACGCCTCGAAAGAAGGATTGGGATGCGTGTTAATGCAAGATCAAAGGGTCATAGCATACGCATCGCGTCAACTAAAACCACACGAAGAGAACTACCTGACGCACGACTTAGAACTAGCCGCAGTCGTGTTCGCCTTAAAGATATGGAGACACTATCTCTATGGGCAAAAGTGTCGGATGTTCACCGACAATAAGAGCCTCAAGTACATATTCACGCAAAAAGAGTTGAATTTGAGGCAGAGAAGATGGTTGGAGTTAATAAAGGATTATGACCTAGAGATTGCTTATCACGAAGGAAAGGCCAACGTTGTAGCTGATGCCCTGAGTCGAAAGACTCAACACGTGGCAAATTCACTCGTGATACCGGCCGAGTTGTACAGAGACTTGGCGAAATTGAGTCTAGAGTTGGTGCATTCTGGCACAGTAAACGAAGTCGTCAATGCGATGGTAGTGGGACCTACCATATTCGATGAAATACGACTCGCCCAACCGGGTGATGAGAAGTTGGAAGAAATTAGGAAGGACATTGCCGAAGGAAAGGCAATGGATTTTAAAATTCATGATGACGGGAGTATCCGCTTCAAGGGAAGGTGGTGTATACCACGAAAATGCGTTGACCTAAAGCAACAGGTGATGGAAGAAGGCCATAATACCCCATACTCGGTTCATCCCGGAGGAGACAAGCTGTACAAGGACTTAAAGAAGAACTATTGGTGGCCGAACATGAAAAGAGAGGTAGCCGAATTTGTGGCAAGATGCCTTACCTGCCAGAAGATCAAGGCAGTACGTCAAAAACTCCTAGGACTAATGCAACCATTGGAAATCCCGAGTTGGAAATGGGATAGCATTTCAATGGATTTCGTGTCGGGGTTACCACGTTTACCGAAAGGGATGAATAAAATCTGGGTGATCGTGGATAGGTTGACAAAAGCTGTCATATTCATCCCAATGAAGGATACTTGGTCCATGGACCAATTCGCAAGGGCGTATGTCGACAATGTGGTACGGCGGCATGGAGTACCACATGACATCATCTCGGACAGAGACAGTAGATTTGTCTCTCATTTCTGGACAAAGCTACAAGAAGCCCTCGGTACGAAAATAAAGATGAGTACCGCGTTCCACCCCATGACGGATGGACAAACGGAAAGAACGATCCAAACTTTAGAGGACATGCTAAGGGCATGTGTACTAGAGTTTAAAGGAAATTGGGAAGATCATTTACCATTGATTGAATTTTCCTACAACAACAGTTACCATGCTAGCATTGGCATGGCACCTTTCGAAACACTGTATGGACGCAAGTGCCGAAGTCCGTTGAACTGGGGAGAGAGTGATAGGACTATGATAGTTGGACCACAACTTGTTGAGGACATGGCTCAACAAGTCAAGATAATCCAAGGAAAAATGTGAGCCGCGCAAGACCGACAAAAGAGCTATGCCGACGTGAGACGGCAAGAATTGGAATTCCAAATAGGTAATAAGGTCATGCTGAAGGTATCACCGATGAAGGGTGTGATGCGCTTTGGCAAGCGAGGGAAATTGAGCCCACGATACATAGGACCATATGAGATCCTAGAAAGAGTCGGAAATCTCGCATATCGGCAAGCATTGCCGCCACAATTTGCTCGTGTCCACGACGTGTTCCATGTCTCACAATTGAAGAAATATGTATGCGATCCGACCCACGTACTCCAACCGGAAGAGATCGAATTGGATGATGGCTTGAGCTACGAGGAAGTTCCGATACGAATACTAGACGTGAAGGAGAGGGTAACACGAAATAAGACCGTGAGAATGGTCAAGGTTCTTTGGTCTAACCACGAAGCCGAGACGGCTGCGTGGGAGCTAGAGGCAGACATGAAGGATCTTTACCCAATCCTATTCCAAGACGATGCAACAATAGTTATGGGGACATAACTGTAATCTTAAGGGGGGGAGGATGTAACGGCCCAAATATTTTGTACCCCAAATAAACAAATTCAAATTGTTTTGAACTACATAATGACTTGATCCCTTCACGGGGTACGTAGGCAACTTGGAAATTTCAATTCTGGGTTCAGTCAAATAATAACAAACAACAACACACAATAATACAATCGCTGAATCAAACAATTCCCGAACTCGCGAGATGATAAAGCACAACTTCGAGGACGAAGTTGATTCTTAAGGGGGGTAGATTGTAATACCCGTAAATATTAGGATATAAAATAAGAATTTAATCCGATGAGAAAAGAGGTCTTGTTCCCGAGAACCCGTAAAATCGAAAATGTACGGAAGTCGAAAGAAAACCCAAGACCGACGGACTAAAGATTTCAAACATGAAATCAATTTAAGTCGGAATAAAATTAGGGTGGGAATCACATCCGAAAAGATCCCGGAAAGTCGAGCCCGAAAACACGGAAGGATAGAAGCCCGAAAGAGAAGAGGAAAAGACCCGACGGATCGGATCGCACGGACCCGCCCGGACCGAGGTCCAAGCGGAGGCCGCGCGATGTTTGGCCTTCCAGCGCGCCACCACCGCGTGGCACCACAGAATGCGTCCATTCACACGTTTTCGGCGATTTCTTGCCATAATTCGACCCCCCCCCCCCCCCCGACTATGGAAAGTGAATTTGGACGGGGGGGAAAGCTTAAGGGACGAGTTAGGGTTAATCTCCACCCCATTGTCAGCCTCCCACAGCCTCCCATTCACTCTCAAACTCTCCCAAGCCAAAACACCCTTCCGACGAACTTCCGACGAACTTCCGGCGACTCCCGGCAACCAACGACGACCGTAGGAACGTGTAGATCAAGGTTTACATCCTTCAGGTCATTGGTAAGGAGTATTCAGATTCCCTTTTCTCATTTTTATCTCCAATCCTTAATCCAACTTTCGAATATTGGACTTGTAAATACATTCGTGACCGAAGGAGGAAGAGAACGTGTGCAAGGATCCGTTCGTAGTAGTTTTGGACGAGCCGAGCGACCCTAGGACGACTCAAGAACACCATTACTGTAAGTTGATGCCTTTCATATCAATACGGGTTGCTTAGGGGCGTCCGATTTAGTCACGTTGTAACGAAACGTAAAAAAAAGACCGAACCTAAAAACCCTATCTTGCGCAATTTCAGAAATCCGATTAAAACTCATATTTTGAGGATCCAATCCGAGAAACTCAAAACTAGACTTTTGTTCTTAACACATTAATCTATGTTTTGTAAAAATTTCAGCCATTTTCATCAATGTTTGCTACCCCAAAACGATCTGAACATAAACTGCCTTGGAAAACGTTTTCGAAAATCAGACAGTGTTGATGTCCGAACTTGATGAGCCCATTTCTATATTTTCTAGTCCGATTTGATCTTTGCAATCAAAATTAAAGTTATAGATAATTATGTCTAGTATGTGCATATAAAATCTCAGAATTTTTGGAGTCCATTTGTTATGTCAAAATGCCGATTTTCTGAACTGTGGTAATCCTGAATCCTGACAGTGTACATGTTGTGCAATAAACTCGAATTTTAACATGTTTCCTCAACTTATTTTGAAATCGTTAAAACACGAAAGTTGTTCGCTATGGTGTTTTTGATATACCGTGAAAATTCCAGAATTTTTGGATTAAAATGAATTTTTAAATTAAAAAGGCGTAAACTGTGACGCCAAACGATTTTAAATCGAAGAGATTTTTGAAATTTCGAAATAAACGGTCGAGACCTTGAAATACGATACATCTATAATTTTGAAAAATCCCGTTACACTAAATTGAAACATATGAGATACTTGGCGGAGGGTGAGTGCTCTGCAGGGTGCCCCTCTAGCCTTTCTCTTCGGGCCTATAATGGATGAGAGAAATTAGATGAGATACTACACCAAAACGGCATTGAGATACGGCCTACACTTTCGGGATTATCCGTATGGATTTCCCGGAGGCTCCGGAGTGTTTTGGGTATGGCAGATACGGCTGTGGCCGCCGGATGACCGGCTAAACTTGACGAGATTGCGATGCAATCGTGAAATACTTGGAAATACGTGAAATACGAAACGACTGCGGCCGCCGGATGACCGACTACACTAAATATTGAGAAACGGAGACGTAACGGGAAAAATTAAAAGATTTAATACTTTTTATGTATTTATTTATTTATTCTTCTCTTTAAATTTTGCATTTAAATTTATGTCTTAAATTTTATAACATGTTAAATTATTATTTATGAATTTAATGCATGTTCAAGTATACGATTAAATTATTTATTTTTTAAATTGGTAAATGGAATATTTTTGTATGCATGCCTAGGAGTAAATTTAATTATTTAATTAAACCCCTTTATTGCTATGCTAGGATCGACTTACTCAGTATTTTATATACTGATAAAATTGTTGTTTCCTTTTTCTTTCAGAGTACGAAGATAATGCATAGCATGTGCATTGGGGGATGGAATATTTAAACATTAAGATTGTCGTTTTTATGATACTGCATATCGGGCATGTAAAACCCGATTTTGGCCATGTTGGCCCATTTTATTTATTTCCGCTGCGATATGATATTATTAATATTATTATGTGTGTGGCTTATTTATTATATTTTAAATAAATTCCGGACTTGTTTTAAATCTCTTCGCAATACCTATAGCCTTACATCTCTTTAGCAAGCTCGGAGAATCCGTGTCTGGCTAGGGAGGTGTGGCGGTGGCATCCCGGCCTGGGTTATCAAATCCGGGGTGTTACAGTACCGCATGGGCGAAAGCTTTTCTACCACGCCTAGAAATCCTTGAGAGGAAATATTTGTTGAGCGCCATGGGAGCACTGGTTTGATGGGAAGAATATGGACAGAGGGAAAGATAGAATACATGATGAAGGATTTTAGTGTGAGATGTCAAAACTCATGGGATCATTGGTATTTATAAAGGAATGAAGTGGCAGCATTTATGGTGAAGTAAGAAATGTAAATCATTCAATATTAATTATAGAAAAGACGTTTCTTGATCCCCAAAAAAGCTGCAAAGAATATTGCACTGCCACAAGATATCCCAGAGATTATGAGGACTTGACAGAATATACACAACGGGCAAAAGACAAAATCAACAAATAAAATGGCCTCTATTCAGAAAGAAGAAGACGTCGACTGAGAAATAAGGGGAGTCAAAAAGATAGCCAACAAGGTTAAGAGAGATCGAACCATAGAGAGTCAAGAAAGTTGGCCGAAAACATGAAATGGCCGATATCTATTTCATCAACAAGAAGAATTCGAAATTATTACAATCAACAATTATCCATGAAAAATCAAATCCATCATCACTAATGTATTCAGTCTTCACTAACATCGAAATATATTTCATCATCCAAGCCCTGGAGAACACCCAGTATCTGGATTGGCATGAGGATTGGAGCTAGTACCAGGAGCCAGGACCGACTGATATTCCTGAAGCGCACGAGCCTGTCTTTAGCCGAAATGTTAGTCTCGTCTGTTTGAGAAGATAATAAGTGCTCAGTGGCATCATGAAGAGGTCCAGATTGGGTGCCTGGAAAGAAAGATGGGTAAAGATTGAAAAAGAGATAATAGAGTAAGAAATGAGAAAAGTAGGATCAGCTTATACGTGCTTTTGTCTGAGACAGGGATAAAACCGCAACAGCATTGGAAAGCCTAGTTTCTCCGTCCGACAAGGAACCAGCAGCGGAAGGTCTTGGGTTAGTCGGATCGATAGGAACCAAGAAAGTACCAGATGAAGAATGTAGCTCAGCGATGATTGGGCGAAATTTGTCCACAATAGCTTGAGTTTCAGCCCGTCTCCCCTGAAAGATGCCAACAACTTCTTCACTAAATTGTGATCTCATAGAGATATAACCCATTTCCCATTGGAGACTGGTAAGCCTTTCTTTCAGAAGTAGAGCAGATTTATGAAGTTGCTTGACAAAACGCCTTAGGAGGGCCGATTTTTTATCCACCTCGGCCAAGGCAACTTTTAAATCCTGCACCTTGCATTGGAGACGAACAATCTCCTACTGGGCCTCATCGAGTTCTCCTGAATACCTAAGCCTAAGTACATCATTGTCCGACAACTTATTCATACATTCTTGGTAATCAACAGAATGCTTGTCAAATTTATCTCGGTGAAGTGTAATGGAAGCCTGTTCATCCTCAAGCTTTTTGCGAGCAACGAAAATACCAGGAAGCTCTAGATCCATGCGCAAGGTGAAAGTGGAAATTGCCTTAATAGCCCCACCCAAACTTAAAGAGGCGAGCTCTTCAAAAAAGGTCCGATCAATATGACAGATAAGCAGAAGAAGGGGTTTCTTCCGAATGAAGAGTACATCCGATTGGTGGATGACCAAACGGTACAACTTATCCAAGCAGTCCCCAGGATTATCAGGAAAATCTGGCTGAGGAAGAGGTAAGACAGGACAAAAGAATTCATCCAATACTTCCTTATCCGGGAAAGGAGAAGCAGGGAGCATCTCAATGAAGGATGTCCCTTCTTGCCGAAGACGATCAACTGAAGGATCAGAAAAAACAACGGCAGAGGAAAATGGTTGGGCAGCAGCTTAAAGATTGGCCGAACCAATAAGACTGCCCTGGGAATGTAGCGTTGGTTCGGCCTCCGACTGATTAACAGGTTCAGAGGAAAGAGGACCATCGACTGGGTCGACGGTTGCACGAGTCGTTGATTCAGTCCTGATCCCCTGAGTGGAGGAAGTATGAAGAGAAGATTGGACTATAACTTCGTCTATGGCCGAATCAGTCGAATTTGGATTAGGATTAGACTCTGATTTGGACCCTGGGAAACTGGAGGAAGACTGACCAATGAGAATAGTAGCTGGGACAGGTGAAGAAACAATAGCAGTTTCCTTTATGGGATCTAGAACGGAGCGAGTTATAATAGGAGATTGATGATGCATCTCATCAAGATCGGACGAATGGCTAAGGGAAGCTAACGTTTCCGAAGGGTCCAGAAGCGAATGAGTGTGCAAGGAAATAGGTATTAGGAAGAGGAAAAGAGAATAATAACGGTTGAAATAACAGGAACAATAAGGAGAAAATAAAAAGAATAAATAGTACCTAGTCAAGCGAAGCAATCGACCTAGGAAGAGGCGAGTGAGAAAATCACTTCTGAGCCTTAGGGGGAGGATCATTATCAGACCGAACCGAACTTGGGGTGTTGCGTTTGCAGCCAGAAGTCATGGTGACTGAAGCAGAAACAGACGAAGAAGACTGACGAGTAATAGGAGCCGAAGTGCCGTTCTTCGGCTCTGCCCCTACAAACAAGAAGTTGAAATTAAGAGTAGAAGTATATGAAGAAATCCTAAAAGGAATGGAGAAAGGCTAAAGAAAACATACTGGGTTGAGAGGCCGAAGGCACGCCTTCCTGAGAAGAAGGAACAGGAACAGATTCAATACAGGAAAGCATCATGATATATGGAAAGTCGTGATCTATCAAATGCATCCTCAGATCAACAGAAAAATATGCTCGAACTACTCCCACCAAACATCAAAATGACTTGTCGACAACCCTGGACAAACGTTAAAAGAACGAACTTCGAAGTCTCTGATATAGACAGCCCAAGTGGTGCAAAAATGGGGCGAGCAATGATACAAATGTTCTAGATTTGGGCCACAGCTTTCGGTAAAAGTCAGCCGAAAGGAGAAGTACCGATGGCAAAAATCCAATTAATGTCAAGTCCACTACAGGTATAACCAGAAAAGGTGGTTGTGGACGATCGATTCATGAAATAATAGATCCATCGGGTTATGGTAATGTCAGGAAGAGGGACCTCCAACAGATCATTACTCGAAGGAGGCATGGTAATCGGTATCTTATCACCAAGCCCCGAAATATCACTGAAATACCACACAATCCATAAATGGAGGAACCAGAGAGGACCACGGGACTTGTCTTGGTGGCCATGTTCCCAACCCATAACTTGAGTTGAAATACTTGCATAAAGGTGAGCCAAGAAGAAATCGGCCAAGGACATACGAGTGGCTTCAATCAGTTCGCAAGCTAGAGGGTAAACTTCGAGAATCACCGACTTAGACAGAGAACACCAGAAATATCGACTGAGCAGGTACATCATGAAGGTCAGAGATTTGCGCTAATGAAGCTCAGGGGACGACAGGTCACTTTGATGTTGCTTGATCCAGTGGATATAAGGTGCTTTGATTTGAAAACGGTAGTGTCTTGCGTCGGCTTGTCACGACAAGAAACCCCCAAGCTATTTCTCCCAAGGGAGGGAAGACCGAGAAGAAGCTTAATGTCCTGGATGGTAGGAGTCATAATACCCCAAGGGAAACAAAAGCAATTCATGGTAGAGTTCCAAAAACATAGAAGAGCCAAGATAGGGTTTAGGGTACCAAAAACAAAAGCAATTCATGGTCGGAAGGGAATGATTTAACACTCAAAGCGGCAAGATGACCTTACTGGCTATTGACCAAACGACCTGAGAATGAGGCTGGACATGAGCGTACCAATCCTTATACCCAATAGGTACAGAAGGCCACGTATTTAAAGAAAAAGCGAAAAGCTGTTGAGAAAACCAATCAGCAAGTAAAGGGATTGGCCTTTGCTTCCTCAGAGGTCGCCAAAGGACCAATAGTAGTAAGACCATCGTCCGTAAGGCGCATAGCAGTGCAATCGGCGATAGACTCCTCAATATCTGCAATCTTAGAAGATTAAGGGGAAATAATTTTTTGCACCATTACAAAGGTGCGAGCCTTGAAATAACGAAGAAACTCTGCAGGGAAGAAGACGAAGAAGGAAATGAGAGAATTGGGAAAGGAAAAGACTAGAAGGTTTAAGAGAAATAACATAGAGAGGGAAGTTGAAAAGACGGATAATGATGACTGCACAATCTACGAGATTTGAGGAGGACAAATTATTGTGGCCGGATACCTCGGAGAGAGATCCGCACCGAAAGAAAGAGGTAGGTCTAAATTACTTGGGCCATTTTTATCCAGAATGTGAGCCCAAGTAAGAAGGGCATCTGTTGTGACCACCCAAGTTGATGGGCCAAAATTGGGCCAAGATAAATGAGTATTGGTAGGCTGAAGGAAAAAGGGAGAAATACTGGTCAAAGCCCGAGTCCATAAGGGCCGAAGTGATGGGATCAAAACAAGAGCAACGGATGGGTTCGGTCGAAGCAAGCGAATGCAAATTCGGCCGAAAGAAGGAAATGATGATCAACTCTGGAGACGGTTATGGAACATTTATTCAGCTCCACCTCTCCATCTATAAAATGGGGGTGGTGGACACTGAAATCAGAGAGACCAATCCACCCAAAATTTTCAATTATGTCAATTTGCTTTCCTGTATCTTTTACTGCTTTCCTTTACCATCTTTTCTAGATTTAGCATAGTTTGTAGCAGTTACTTTCTCGGACCAACCGTTGTTTCTTAACTACAAGTAGATTTCGATAGCTATCCCCAGATAATCAGCCATTATTTCTTAGCAACTGGTAGATTTTTCATTCTTTTCTATTTTGCCATTGAGTTTAATTCAATTTCACTCAAGTTTGGGTGCATTATTGTGTTTTCGGACCCGTAACCAATTTGATCCTTTTCCGGTAGCCTCCCTTGAGGAGAAAACGGTCCTTGGCCATAACCGGTGGCCAAACAAGATGACAACTCGTACGAATCAATTTAAGATCGATTGCACATGCTATTTGGAGCTATTTATTTGTTTGTTTAAGAAGAAAGTGAGTGAATCTCTAATGAAATTCATTACTAGTGATTATAGTTTCCCTTGACCTTAATCCGTGCTCTTATTTATAATTTGTAGTTAGTATCACTACAAATATTTTCACGGAAGGCGACAAAATGACTTTCATCGCCCAGCGCACGAGGCAACGAAATCTAGCAAGCGACGACATTTCGTCTTCTGTAAAGAACGAGACTATTGTTTTGATATAAAATTTAAAGCTCATCAAAGCTCCAAAAGCTGCATGCATAACGGACTCTTAACCAAGTGGTCAAGTTCTTCCCTGACTTCCTACCATATAATTGGGGGTTTGATTCCTACCTGACCTCTTGTCCCTCCCCTTTGCTGTGAAATGGACTTATTTACACCACCCTTTTCATAGCCTATATATAGACTGTCCATAAGAGAAAAAAAAACGGAAAAAAACTATGGTAACATTTCGGAGAAAAACCCATTTAGTCCCATAAGTGTTTTCAATTTCCAAAATCATCCTACAAATATCGAATTAGACGAATCCGTCCCACAACTACCATAATCTTTGCCGAACCCGTCCATGAACCCGGTTTTTTCGCTAATCATCGCCGAACCCGTCCAATAACTACTCGAATCATCGCCTTAGGGTATATAGTTATGGGACGGGTTCGGCGATGACTAGCGAAAAAACTAGGTTCATGGACGGGTTCGACGGATATTATTGTAGTTATGGGACGAATCCATCCACTTCGATATTTGTGGGACTGTTTTGGAAGTTTTTTTAAATTATAGGACGATATGAGTTTTTTTTTTCCCGTAACATTTCCTCAAATAGTTGCACTACTATTTAACAAGTTGAGAAATTTACCCAAATATATTGATATCTATATTAAAACTTTCGGTGAAACAAAGAGATTTGTTGTGCCTCTTTGAGGTTTAAGAGTAATATTTAGAGGTAAGGGTGAGTTTGGTGGGTAAACATCTCCTATACATTTCTATGTAATTACAATGCTTTGAACCTAAGATATTATTTAGAGCTTCATAACCACTCAAGTCGATTATTGCTTTGAGTAATATCTACACTCATTTGTCCATAATACAAAAAAATATATATAGAAATATATTACACCCATAATAATACATATAATAATACAGAAAAATGATTGGGTGTCTATTATTCTTTGTTCTTGAAGTTTTTATTTTTTTAAATTTTATTTTTTAAAGATAGAGAATAAAGGAAGAGAATGAAATAAGAAAATAAAAAAAGGATGCGTTATCAAGTATTTTTTAAAAAGGAAAAAAAAAGTATTTGAAAGAATTCGGAACCATACTCTCGTTTCTTATCATCCACTGAAAGTTACCGATTTGAAAGAAAATGAATATGTAAATAAATAACTTTCTTTGATCTAAAGAACATAAAGTGACGTTTGAATTGTTGGGACATTTTTGCAATATTTGAAATATGTGAAGGATTTAGATTTGAGAAGATTTGGATTTGACAGAATTTAGATTTTTCAATTGTTTGGTCTATAGGATTCCATAGAATTTGCAAAATCTGAGTAATTGATACATATATTTCTGTTTTTATTTTATAATTTTTAATTCAATATAATTGATACATTTGAAAGATTTGAAATATCAATGGTAAAGAAGAATGTTGAAGTACTCTATTTAAATTTTATAAAATTCATTCCCCCGAAAATAAAAAAATTATAAAATTCATTTGGAAAAATCAGAATAATTTTTAAAGGAGGGTACTAGAGCAAGATACAATTCTACGATGAGGAATAGGACCAAATAGTCAAGCCCTCGGCCTTTCAATTTTATAATTGGAAGTTCGATTCCCCATCTGGCCCATTTCCCTCCATTTTGTCCTTTATAATTTATGTGTTATGAACTCTCACAACTTTTTTTCCGACACTTCGAGTGTCATGTTAAAAAAAAATACTTCAAACATTTTTATTAAAGGCTACTTATAATATATTCTCTCCGTCCCATTGGAGAAGTCTCATTTATTTTGAACACAGTATTTTAGGTAGAGTGAATTATTGTTTTAAAGTGGAGTGAATAGTTGATGTGATGTCTATTTGAAGAAGTAAAAATTTTCTAAATAAGGAAATGTGACAAATTGTACTGACCAAAATAGAAAGTGAGACATTTGAAATGGGACGGATGGAGTATAATAATAGTATTATTTATTAGTGGAGTTTTTCTTATAATAGTTTAGTTATGGGTTAGTAAGAATTAAGAAATAATTATACTAAGGTAATGTTTAAAAAATTGTTAAAGTTTAGAGTTTGGAGTTTAGAATTAGTGGTGAAAAATAGTTTTAAATTGAGATAGTTTTGGATAATGGTGTTTGATGATAGAGTTAAACTAGAATTTAGATTTTAGAGTTTAAAAAACTAAACTTTAGAGATGAGAATTCAGAGTTTAGAGTTTGGATATTAAAATTTAATGGTTACTGAAAATAATTTTTTTATATGTAGGATTTTAAGCTAAACGCTAAAGGCTAGTTTTTTTTTTTTTTCTTCCCCAAAATGCATGCAGCCTTTGGCGTGTGGAGTTTAGAGTTTGGAATTAATAGTAAAAATCAATTTTAAATTGGGCTAATTTGAGTAATGATGTTTGATGATAAAATTTAAAATTAGAGTTTAAATGTTGGAGTTTAAAAAATTAAATGTTGGTGGAGATGAACATTCTATAAGATTTTTTGGACTTTTAAAGTTGAGGTGTATTCAATTTAGATTTTGAAAAGTCTTTAAAAGTTTTGAGATATTCAATACGGATTTTAAAAAGTTTTTAAAAATCTAGGTGTATTCAATACAGATTTTAAAAAGTCTTTAAAAATTTGGAGGTATTCAACAGTCTATTGATTTTAAATCTTTATAGATTTTAATGGATTCTCTTGAAAAATATAGCTAAACAAAATCTCTCTACACAATCCAAGATTTCTAAAAGTCAGGCAAACTCTACATGAACTTGGAGTCTACACAAAATCAATCATCTCTACATGAGTATATGGACTCTCTAAATCCACCAACTTTTTAAAATCCATAAAAGTCTGGATTTAATACACCCCTTATAATTTAGATTTTGGATGTTCAAATTTAGTGGTTACTAAAATTATTATTTACTAGTATATTTTTTTAAACTATTTTCGTTATCTATTTTTAAAACTAAACGCTAAATGCCTAAATACTACCCCTCTATCCCGCGAAATGTGCCTCGTTTGTTTTGGGCACGATAATTTAGGTGGTTGGGTTTAGTGGTTAATGTGGTTTGGATATTCGTGTTTAAAATTTTAATAAATTTTGACTTTGTTTATTTTTAACTTTTACTTAATAGTATGGTAATGATTTAATTAGATAAAAATATTCAACTGTGGTGTTGTTAAAATCGTCTAGGTATCTAGTTTTAGAATATATATTTTATATAATTTTTATTTGTAATAGTTTTGAAATATGAAGAATTATTGAAATGCAAGGAATTTGTATAGAAAAATAAAATTGTATTGAGAATTATGAAGAATAGTAAAAGTGATTAATTTTAATGGGATTTGAAAACCATTAAGATTCTAATAATATTTATATTAATTTAATTAACTAAAAATGGAAAGTAACCAAATTTCGCGGGTAATCCCAAAAGGGAATACGAGCCACATTTCGCGGGACGAAGGGAGTAACGTTTTTTTTTCCAAACGCAGTATAAAGTGGAATGGAGAGTCTCCCTACATCGCTGTAGTCTCGCCTAGGGGTGATATCGAGTCGAGTCGAGCCCGAGTAGTTAAGTACTTGAGCTTGACTTGACGGGGAAATATCACTACTCGAGCTCGAGCTCGAGCTCAAGTCGAATAGTGATTCTCGAGCTCGAGCTCGAGTATCATCGAGTTCGAGCTCGAGCTCAAGTAGCTTGATTTTTTTTTTCTGGATTAGGCCCCTTATCTTATAATTCTTCTGTTTTTTATAAGTGCTACGGACTCACCCAACACACAGTCCAATACATATTTTAAATCATTAATAACTCAAATTCGGTACAGTAAAAATTCTAAAAGTTCGATATTAAAAAACTACACGACGAGACGTATCTAACAAGATCTCACTTGGCTATATTTTAACTGGTATAACTATGATAAAATTTTAAGTCAAAGTGTTTGTGTGAATAGTGTCATATTTCAACATGTTGTATTTATTCAAGAACCAAGGAAGTATTATGAGTTTTTGAGTTGTTTGACCTTTTCTATTTTGTGTTTGATTCATTAGTTTTATTCATTATCAATAGAAGCCAATCAAAAGATCAGATTCATTTAAATAAATTTACAATTGTTTATTACTAATTTGAAACATACATTTTACACACAAGCACAATTTTTTTGTTTATTCCAAACATTTTTTTTACACAGTAGCCAAAAAGACATCAATCCTTTGTGACGAGTATGACTTTAATTGGTTTAAAAAATTAGACTGCGACAAAAAGGCATATTAAAAAGCCCATGGCAATAGAAACATACTGCACTAAATAAAAAATTATACTATAAATTTAAATTTGTGAGTAAAATAATTTGTTCCGTCAATTACTTAGAATATTCCAATTATAATTACTGATATGGAATCTCAAATGCCAATAAAAAATTCACTGGGATGATAGGGTAGTATATGAGGAAATTGATTTTTTTTAAAGCATATGAAAAAATTGATGAATCCATAAATGGATAGAGAAAACAAAATGTTTAAATATTGATATAGGCTTGTGAGAATAGGTAATGGGCTTAGAATATTTTGATTATAATTATTGATATGTGATGGTGGGAATTTTTAAATATAAAATAAAATATAGTAAAATTAATTAATAAACGAGTACTCGATTCGACTACTCGACTCGACTCGACTACTCGACGAGTACTCGATACTCGACGAGTATCATATTCTTCTACTCGAGCTTGAGCTCGATACTAGATTAGAATACTCGATACTCGATTCGACTCGAATTTTTCGAGTACGAGTCGAGCTTTTTCCGAGTCAAGTGCCGAGTCGAGTTCGAGTAGCACTACTCGTCAATCACCCCTAGTCTCGCCTTTTGTCAAATCCCTCCCTACATCGCTGTAGTCTCGCCTTTTGTCAAATCCTTCTTTTCTTTCTTTTTCTTATTTTATTTTATTCTCTTTTTACTTCTTTATAAATATGATTCAAAATCTGGAAATGAGGATTAACCCTAATGGTCAAGTTACCCGATCCCAACCTATAGGTTGGAGGTTCGATTCCCACCCAGTCCTTATCCCTTCCATTATTTATTACCTTTGTAATTTATTGGCATGGCGCATAGGTTCCCACTACCATTTCTTAACCTATATAGGTTGTTTAGCAAAAAAAAATATGGTTCGAAATCTTTACCCAAAAAAAAGAAAAAAGTTGATTCGAAAGGATTACAAATACAAATCCTCTTGTATCCCTCAAATAAAACGGCCCCTACCTTTTTTCCCATTTTGGTTCTGTTTATTTTAATTCATAAACATGCATGTTAAAAAAAAGTTTCATTCGTAGATAGGATTTAGCCAAATGGACAAGTTCCTCCTTCCAACCTTATAGTTTGAGGTTTGATTCCCCACACGGCCTCCTATCCATCCCCGTTATCCCCTTTTAATTTGTGTGGCACCCGGCCTTCTATCCATCCCCTTTATCCATTTTTAATTTGTGTGGTATGAGTTCCCACAACCCTTTCTATGGCTTCGCTTCCCAAAAAAAAAGTTTCATTCTCTTCCTTTTCATTTCCGGTCCCTCCACCCCCCCCCCCCCCCCCCCCTCTTTTTTTAAAAAAAACATTCATTTCCATTCCTCTTTTGGAATTCCCTTTAAAATTCGGGAATTTGTTTTTAAAAAAACATTCATTTCCATTCTTCTTTTGGAATTCCCTTTAAAATAATTTATAAATTATTTGTTTTATAAATGTGCCACAAAAATTAGCCGTCATTTCTGGCTTCTGCTCTTCGAAAAAAAATTAGCCGTCATGACTCCACTCCACTAGTAATAAAATATACTACGTACTTCTCTACTAATCAGGTAGACATTTCTACCGCTTGCAATAGTGGACACGTTTTTTTGTGGTGGTTGTATAGATTTAAAATATTTAATTTTATTTTCATTATATTGCGTGCCAATTTGATCAATTAGCATATCTTAAAGAAACAGATAATCTTTTCCAAATCACATAAGATTGATTTTTTTTTCTACAATAGGCATAAGGCTTTGGCTTAAATAATAGTGAGAATTCAGATAAGGATTTGAACATATAGCAGTGATAATTGGCCAAGGATTTTTGTCCACTTGTCAAGGAAGTTTCTTGTTATAAACATAAGAAAACTGATAAGAACAAATTACACGTGGATTGGAGCGAAAATAGCCAAAACCCGCCAATGGTTGACGAAATGTTGTATAAAATTCTGACAGTATTCACACGTAATAATTGGCCAGCCAAAGCCTGAATCATGTTGAATTTTACCTACTGAGATACTGTTGCAAGTTGGAATTCATATATCCCAAGTTTCCTCTATAAAAGAAGAGCATCCCAATGCCCAACACAGGATTGTATTCATTCTTTAATTTCTCAGAATTTCTCTATTGTAGATTCCGATCCAAATTCCATTTCAAGAATGAAGATCCAGGGAGCATGTTTACTGTTATTTACTTTAGCCAGTGTTGTTTTGTCGCAGAATTCCGTGTGTCCATTCAATTATATGTTCCATTTTGGTGATGGAGCTACAGATGTTGGCAATTCCGTCTTGATTCCCTATTACGGGCCATCGTTACCACCGACACGCCTACCTTATGGTTCCACGTTCCCCGGCAAGCCTAATGGCCGCTGGTCCGATGGTCTTAGTGATTTCGACATTGGTGGTATGTTAAATTGTGATTATTTTGCTGGCTTCGTTAGTCAATTACGAGGTTGTAACTGCTTTTTAAGCAGGGTCATGCAAAAATTTTCGCCCGAAGGCAGTGAATTTTTTTTTTTTTTTTTGTCTTTTTTGTCGCATGACATATAAGGCGACGGAATGTTCAGCGACAACTTTTTTTTCAGTGCCTTCTTACAATTTTGTGGTATTAGTATATACATATATTGAGCATTTGAGCCCACCCGAAAGGGTACTTAGCTTGAGCTTTAAAAGGCCTAAAATCCTTTGGTTTACCAAAAACATTTATTATTATTTCTGGTTCTATTGTTTTATTTCTTACAAGGTTTTTTTTTCCCTTATTTTTTTGCTGAACAGCCTATACAGGCTAGGAATTTTTTTTTCCCTTATTTAGTATCACAACAAAAAAATATTAAAAATAGTGCAACAAAATAAGTGTCACGAATATCAAATTTTATGGTTAATGGTATTTTTAACTAACAACGTTTCTATGAGGTGTCGCTACTAGAATTTTTTTTCTTTGGGTTGTGTATTAATATATAGAAGGACCAATTATTTAGAGCATGGTGAAAAAATGCATGTGATAGACAGGAACTTTAGGTTCGATATACCGTAGAATCTTGAAGTTTATAACGATTTTTTGGCTAGAGTATATGGCCTTATTTTTGGTACAAAATTGACTCTACCTTTCCAACTTTATTTAATCAATAGTTACTATTTTGCGGCAATATAAATACCTAACCTGTAATTACAATGATTTGCAGTTCCTTATTTTGGGTTTCCCGACTCGACGCCCTATCTTTCGAAGAATTTTTCGAGCAGAGTTGTCGTATTTTCCGTGGCAAGAAGTCCTGTGTTGAATCGTAAATTTTTCAAATCAAGGGGTGTTAAAGTTCCACCTTATGTTGTATCACTCGACCAACAACTAAGATGGTTCAAAAAATATCTTAAAGCCACTTGCCAAATCCAAAGAGGTGTACTACTATACACCCAAAAAGGTTCACTACTTTGTTAACATATCATGTGATACCTCTTCTTGAGGAGTTTTTTTTTCCATTTATATAAATCATGACAACTAATTTTATTTTCGTTTGCATCAGATTGTGCCAGTGTTCTAAGCGACTCTCTCATATTTTTGGGCGACAGTGAAGGCAATGACATCGGGTATGCTTTGAGCCAAGGTAAATCTATTGAAGAAGTAAAGACATACATCCCATTCATTACAAGAGCGCAGATAAGGGTAGCAAAGGTAATATGCTCAAGTCCCACTTGTTAATGTTCACACTATATATTATGAAAGAAACAAGTTGCCAACACCAATGTCATAATAATTACATTATTATTTTTTGTGTTGATAATGATATACTACCTCCTAGCAGATTCTTTTCCAACTTTGAGTTTTTAAAAGAATGGGTCAATAATAATTCAGAAAAAATTACTTTGACAATTTTTTAAATTTGGTACCACAATTTTGCTAGTTATCTCCGACTTGGTTCCATCGGGCCTTAATGACCTTCATTTGTGGTATGAGATTAGTGAAAATTATTAATTTAATTATGCCGCGTGGTTGCTACATAGGCACTAACTGTGTTTGACCTACACTTGAATACACTTTAGAACTAATTTCTGAACCCCAACCGACCCACACTTTAAAAGTTACGCCACCATTTTGTCATTTTATCCGTTATAATTCGATAACAATAATCACACCATTATTGAACTAATAATGTCTTTCTAAATCTCCTATATCTTCTCTTCAATTTTCTTTTATTACAGGAATTGATAAAGATGGGTGCCACAAGAATTATTATTCCCGGAAGCACCGTTCTCGGTTGCTATCCTTACATGCTCACTGCTAGATATACCAACGATTCTGCAGCTTATGACAGTCTAGGTTGTTTAAAAGATGTGAATGACCTCAACACATTGAAAAATAATGATTTACAACAAGCTATCGGAAATCTGACTCAAGAATACCCTAATCTTACCATAATCTATGGCTCATATGATGAAGGTGTCCTATCATATCTCCAGGGAGTATCCGAGTCAGGTATTTAAATGTTTTCCAACTTTTTTTTCTCCCCCTTAAAAAAAAAAGTTCTAAATCCTAATTCTCATATTTAAAATGATGGTTGTGTCTGTTTATTAACATTTTTGTACTTTTTTAGGTTCGTCTACTAAAGACAATGCATTGAAAGCCTGTTGCGGGATTGGGGGAAATTACAACTTCGATAACAACAGATTTTGTGGGAGTCCGGGAGTGCCGGTTTGTTCTAATCCAAGTGAATATGTTTTCTGGGATGGCTTCCATTTGACATACGATACTACAAGACGTATTGTGGAGAGTCTAATCAATGGTCTTCTTGTGAACGTCAATTGCACCGTGTAATTAAGTGTTTCCCTATATATCATTCGAAATATACGAAACAAAAATTTAGCTTTCCCTTAAAAGAATGAGTACAGAGAATAAGGTTCATTTGTCTTTTGTTTTTCATATATTTCTGTATTCGATTTTAGACAATTTGGTATAGTGACATTCTTGTTCCATGGTGTGTTTTACATCTTGTTCATATGATTAGCATTGTATTCTGACAAGGCATTTTGCTTTTTCAGATATTATATAGAAGTATATGTATACTACACGAATGTTTGATGATATGATTTGCTTGATTGTGTGAAAAATAAAAAGACAGTTCATCGCATTGTGTTTTCAATGATTTGATAGTGTTGAGATAAAATTATATCATACTTCCTCCTTTTTTTTTTGTTTGCTACATTGCGAATTTTGGAACTGGTCATTGGACTGCTTTAACTTCAATTTTTGTCATAATTATACAAGTTAAAATATAGCCAAATGGGTTATTGTTAGATTCATCTCGTCTTCTAGTTTTCAAATATCGAATTTTTAGAATTTTTACTTGTACTAAACTTGACTTATTAATAGTTTAAAAAATTCATTGTACTGTGCCCTGGGTGGTTCCGTAGCAACTAAAAAAACAAAGGAAGTATGAGTGAAAAAAGGAGTTAAATTACATTAATTCCGTGGTATTTGGTAAATTTTAAAATTTAACATCTTTATAATATGTAAAAATTGTTCGATTAGTGAACATTAATTTGAGTGCAAAAAATCAAGTAAAGAGTGTAGAATCCCTTATGAATAGTAAAATGCTTGTGAACAGTAAATCATTAAAAAACCTCTTAAGAACCGTGTTTTTTGCACAGTCTTCAAGAAAATATTTCTATTACAGTTTAAAACTTTTAAGCGGACAAATTTTTTTTTTTTTTTAGAAAATTCAAATTTCCAAAGCTCACATTGTATATAAATAGGAGTGAATGCCCATTCCTCAATGCTTCAACAGCACTCCAATATATATCTAAATATATATATGCCTTACCACTGTGCTTTCGGCACTTGAAATTACCAAAATAACCCACGAACATGCATCAATTTTAAGCTTTACATTTTTTTGTCGTTTCCGTTGTGGCTTCATGACTCTCATCAGACTGTGGCCCATCATTTTCTTCTCATTCTTTTCTTACGTCTTCTCCCTCCTGCCGCCGACTTAACCCATTCCTGGCTTCATCTTCATCTTCTCTCTTCCCTTTGCAGCCTTCTCTCCACCACCGCTGTCTGCGGCTTGCTGCAATCGAGACACCGAAGTTCATGAAGTGTTTTTGGCCCCTCTTCTATCGCAAATGTGCCCTTATTTTTGCCTTTAACTTCTTTCTCCTTTCGTTCTCTGGTTCCTCCAGCCCTCGCCATTGGAAGTATTTCGTCCACTAAACGGTCAGAAAGTGCCAGTGTTTAAAATGACGGCGACTCCCGACGCCGATTGCCTCGAGAGACGATGCAAACTCGGCGATCCCGTCGCAGCGAGGGGGGCTGTCGTAGGGAGGAGTGGCAGCAAGCGCTAGGGCTCATGGGTAATGATTGCTTTTCTAGACGAAGAGTTACCGGGCAGACTGATTCAAGGTCTGATGGTCGGGGAAGGTAATTTTTTTTTTCTTTTGATTTACAAAGTGTGATCTAATGCATTTCGGATCTACATGAATTTCTTCTACTGTGTTGTGTTGAGATCTGAAGGAGTTGTTTTATATTTCTTGTAGAAGTGAGATTTTACGATCTACTATAATTTAGCGATTCATTAATTTTGATGACATTGATCACCTAATGATCAACAACTCATTGCAAAATGATAAATTGATTATCTGCTTAGCAAATAACTATTATGATTTAAACCATTGATACTCTATATAGTGTGAAACTCGGATTTCAGTTAAAGCCTTTATGTCAGTTGTAGTTGAAATTTAGTGCAGGGATTCATTATCTTATTAAGGAAAAACTCTCTGTGGAATGGTGCAATTTCTTGCCGCTCTTTTTCGGTGGACACATTGTATTCCATCCAGGATTGTGGTTTTTGTATGTTGTGCGCAAGTGATGTTCTCTTTCAATACGAATACAACTTATTTCTTTTCAAGCTGCGCCTCTATATGCATAACAAGGGATATGCGAGCACACCAGATTTTCTGAGCTAGGTAATGATCCATATAAACCTGCTGGTTTCTTTTTGTTTTTAAATTTTATTTGATGAGCTTGTGGGAATAATTTTGAGAAGATATGTTTCAGTTAATAAACTACATTGGCTTGGTTTCTAACATGAAATTCATCAGGTTGCTGAACCCAAATGAAATAAAGATGAATTTTTAGGACAAAGGTATGTGATAAAGAGGTAACCTTTGGTTGCTTGGATTTCATATCACACACCCATACACACGAACATATGTATAATCACCAATAGTTTTTAAAAAAAAAAATGCAAACAACACATCTACAACTACAACCGGGAAAAATACATGGAGGGAGGAAGGTTTACTTGTGGGAATGGAATGTCACCAAATTGGATTGTGGGGTTCCGGTTACCCGTTAAATTCATATGTATTTCATCTTTCAAGAAGCATATGTATGTCTCCTACTGCTATTTTTGGTTTTTCATTATATGCAAGTAGGGGTGGGAATAGGCCAGGCTACCCGACAGGGGCCTATGGCCTAGCCTACCGAAGGCCAGGCCAGACCAGGCTTTTTTTATAAACAGGCTAGGCTTAGGCTAATTTAAAAGCCTATTTAGCTAAATAGGCTCAGGCCATGCTTAATTAAAAGCCTTTTAGGCCTACCAGGCCGGCCTATTTATCATATTATTAGTATATTTATGTTTATTACATAGTAATATGTCTTATTATCAGTATTATATTATGTAAAAGTAATTATTTATTTGATCTTATATAGATTTTTAAAATATTTATGAGTTTTTTTCTTGTATATAAATAGTTCAACCCCGTATATAAATAGTTTTGGATGAAAACTTGCCCAAGTGAACAAAGTATGTCTTCCAACCTTATTATTACATCCGGATATATATAAGAAAGGCTTAATCAGGCTTTTAAAAGGCTTAGAAGCTGACATATTTAAATAAATAGGTCAGGCGTAGGCCTATAACATAGGCCTATCAAAGGTAATAAGCCAGGCTCAGGCCTACAAAAATCAACGTAGACCCAGGCCGTACAAGCCTAGGCCTAGCCCGGCCTAGCCTATTTCCACCCTTATATGCAAGTGATAGTTAATTTATGATGAATTTTAGGTAACTCCTGCTATTTTTGGTTTTTCATTATATGCAACTGATAGTCAATTTATGATGAATTTTATTACCTGGTATATTTTCTTGCTTCTCTATTTTTTGTTATGAACTTCCAGCATCTTTATATCCCATATGTTGATGTGAACTCTCTTTCATAATGTCTTCTCAAGTATTTTAATAGAGTGGAGATGCATGATACAATGAACTGGTTTCAGGTTTTGTGCTCTTTCTTTTGTGTGAGTGTGAGATATAATAGATTAATAGTCCAAATCAAAGAATTATAATTTTCCCGAATTTAAAATATACTTCCTCCGTTCCTTTATAATTGACACATTGAGGATTTTGTCACTGTTCATTAAGTAACTTTGATTCGACTTTTTAATACAATTATATAAGATAAAATATAGTCAAATGAGATCTTATTAGATTCGTCTAATCGCATAGATTTAGAATATCACATTTTCATAATTTTTTACGTGTATGCAATTTGAGTTATTAAGGATTTAAAATGTGTGTTGGATTGCGTGAAATGTGGGTCCGTGGCAAATATTAAGGAACAGAGGTAGTATCATTCATCCTTTCTAAGGGAAGTGTCTACTAATTCTCTGTTTCATTTGTTCCATCAGGCCTTTGTTTGCAGATAGTCTTCGGACTATTTTGCACACTTTCTTGGATCAATCAAGCAAAGATGGGATTGTAATTATTGGATGTCATTTCTCTCTTCGATTTTGTTGACAATCAGGTTAGTGCTCGTTTATAATTCCTTCTTTCGGGGAACATAATGATGGGCATAGGCTTCCAATAAGCTAATGCATTTCCTTTCTCTTCAGTAAGCATTAGCCGATTCACCTCTTCTATCCTTTGCAGATGTGATGCAACTTATATGTTTAATGTAGGATCAATTCCCAAACTTTGCCAATTAGCTCAAGAAGTGAGTAAAGAAGAGACACAAGATCACCTACGGCCCGTTGGGTTCAAATTTAGCATGATATTGGAACTAATAATTAAACTGATGCCATAATGAGTTGTTAATACAAGAATATCATTTATGTTTTGTTAAAATTGTTGGTGGTTACATGTTTTTTATTCAAGTACACTGGACGAAGCACATGAATTGTTTTTAGTAATTTTCTTGAGTGATTTTTTGCTTTTTTTTCCCTCTTTCTTTGCAATGCTGTAATTTTTCAAATTATTCACAATTGATTCTTGTCTTTTGTTTCTTTCTTTCTTTCTTTCTTTTTTTTTTTTGCGCTTCTACTTCTAAATTTAGTTGCAAATTTTGGGTACATATAACTTTAGATGCCTATATAGCGAAATTTTTGTCTGCAATAACACATTTCTTCTGATAAGGTAATGTATCTTTTAATTTTGCAGAGCAAGAGTTCATGCTTCCCAACATTATTTGCAATCAAAAGTGCCACATCTGATATGGAGAGTCTTTCTGGTTCGAACATCAATGACTTCATATAAATGGTTTGTACATTTGGAACCATATGAACTCAAGTTGTGTAGCTAGACTAATATGCAATAGTTTAATAATTAGGTTGGTTCACTGTTGGTTTCAGATAAATGCACCCGTCTCTCTTATTCTGCTTAAAGCTTATAGGCCTCAAAAAGATGGCTGTTGACTTGACTTTATGAGCACCATGTGTGATTTAACTTTTCACTTACATTGCATTGCAATATCTTTTGCCTTGGTGCCCTACTAATTTAGTTATTGTAATTTTCTATTTGCATTGATGAAATTAATTGTGCTGTCATATGCAGGGTGATGGGTTATGTTTTCTTCCTTCATATCAACTAAGATCCCATTGCAGCAAAAAGAAAATGAAAACAAACACATGGTTATATATTTCAATTTTGATCATACGTCTACAACCTATGACAAGTCAAAATCCTACATTTATTGAATCCTGCGCGGCGTAGCGCGCGAAACAATGACTAGTTATATATATATATAATATATATATATATATTATAAGAGAAGTTTGCCAAAACTTTCCAAGCTCAATTACAATCTTGACCGTTGGATCAGAATTGAATTTTGTTTATCACCGTTGGATCCTTTTCTTTTCTATACTCATTTCTCTTCTCAGACGCAAGTCGATTTCTCTAAGTCTTGTGCCCATCTTGTGCCCTTAAGGGTTCGTATTTCCCTTATCCCGTGTTCCCTCATATTGCTTCTTCCTCTATTTCCTCCGATTCAGGCCCGATCGTCCCACCGCTTCCGGCGCCATCGCCTTTCGGGAAACCCATCCTAGATCCTTCTTCAATCTTTTCCATCTTCCTAGCCCTAATTCCTCCCTCCTCGTTCGTTCGTTCTTCAATCTTCTTTCATTTCCTTTGCCCTTAAAAACAAATCGGCACCATCACTGACCACACCCCAACCATTTCTGTGTTCTTCGTTTCAGATCTCACGATTTGCTTTCGGCTTCTCCATATCCAAATTGCCGAAGGCCCTTATGGATCTTTATTGGACGACCCTGGCACTGCCGCCGGCTCTTCCTTCCCTGGCTCATTAAAATTTTAGGGTTCGAAATTGGGGCTCGCATCCGTGGCCAGCGGCGCACATCTCGTGCCAGCAATTGCCCAGCATTCTTTCCAGCCTAATTCCCCCCAGCTCATTAAGCATCCGCTGTCTTTGGTTGCATTGATTCCTAAGGACGATGCGCTTTTTGCCGCCGGGCCAATGGCCGGTGCCGTTGCCAAAACCGTCACCGCAACCCTCGACCGAACTAAACTTCTTATGCAGGTTTTTTTCTTTTCGTATTGAAGCCAAAATTTGATGCATGTTCGGTTTGTTTTCTTCAAATTATTGTTTTACGGAATTGGTGTATGTTGTGGTCCCTCAGTTTGTTCAATCAATTTTTTTCTGCATTCTATCTCTACTCATTGTTTTTTGGGAGTGCATAATTTTTTGGAATTATTATATGTTTGAATTTGTAGAAGTTGGCTGAGTTTGTAAGTGTTGGCTCTTTCATGGATTTTTGTTTTCGAAGCAGGCTCTTTGATGAAACGATAATACGTTAAACCTAATAGGGTTCATGGGGTTTAATGTTAAACTTCATTTCGATGTGAGAAGTGTTGCCTTGTCATATATGATTATGTTCCTAGCCCAAAGCATTTGCAATACACAACACCTCGACTAAGCTTGGTCCGTTGTTTGTCAAGTAGCACAGTTGTGGTTGATGTAATCATTAGACTTTGTATGCTTTTGATGCATGATTGCTTTACTATATAAATGTTTGATTCTACTTTTATCTCATTTCTGCAGACACATGGACTAAGAGCTGGGCAAGAAGCTGCAAGGAAAGGGATTGGATTGATTGAGGTGATTCAATGGCATCATTCTTGATTATTCAAGCTGTTTGCACAGCAATTTCGGTTGTCTATGTTAAGTGTTGTAAGTGACCTTGAAATCAGTCACTAAGGTGAAGCCTCCAATAGTTATGATACGTACCGTCCTGTTTCAAGTTTGAGTTAGAGATCTATCTTCACTATATTTAGCCTATTCTTGTGAATTGCTATGGCTTTTATTAATTTATTTCATGTATCATTTGATTTTGTTTTCATTATGGGAATAGTGTGTGTCTGTGTGTATTCTTTTGTTTATTTCCTTTTTATGCTAACCATTTGCAGTAACTCTTTTTGATTTTTTGTATATTAGGCAATAACATTGATTGGAAAGGATGAAGGAATAAAAGGCCACTGGAAAGGGAACCTACCCCGGGTTTGCTGTTCTATTCAATCTAGATGTCCCACAAGAGTTGCTCTTTGCATTTTCAAATATTTGCTAGGATGATGAAGGTTTGTGCCAAAATATAGTTTTGTAACTTAATTTCGCTTCATGCTCTCTGATGTTCCAGATGATACGGGTCATACCTTATAGTGCAGTTCAGGTTTTTGCCTATGAAACATACAAAGTGACGGTGAGATCTTGTCTTAACTGCCAGTGTGGAAAATTCAGCATTTTCGTGATTTATATGTCATACTTTTATATGATTATTTTTCAGAAACTGTTTCGAGGAAAGGATGGGGAACTCTATGTCGTAGGAAGTTTAGCAGCGGGAGCTTGTGCTTAGTGCTATTTCTCCAATTGGTGTTTCTATTCCTTTACTAAGATATGTTAGGGAAAAGGTAATTCAAGGATCTCTGCTGCTAGCTTAATTGTGTATCCCTACTCTCATTTTGGGCGTGGATTTACGTTTTCCTTGTTTTCTTGTAGGGTGTGCCTGTGGAATCATAGCCGAAAAAGCTTGTTGATAGCATTGGTTCTAAAAATTGATATTTTGACTTAGGCAAACTCATTGAGGTTTGGTTTATTTTGTTTCTCAATTGCTTATTGAGGTTTCCTTAGATCTATGCAGTTGTCAGATACCTCTTAACGATGTGATTATCATGATAATCAACCGTTTTGTTTGTGTAGGTCACTGAAATAGTGACAACAAACCTTAAAAAGGTTATAGCTGTGAATTATTATGCAATATAGGGTACAAAATATTGAAAGCTTTGCAGCTGAATGGCCTGAAGGTTTCTTTTTCTTATTGTTCTCTTTTTTATTCCGCTGTTATTTAATCTTAGAATTTGATTTTTTTTAATAGCTGTTATAAAAATGCCTTGTTATTACTGTAACATGGTAGATTTTTATCAGATTAATAGATATGTTTTTCTAATGACCTCAAAGCTAAGAAAATTGAATCATCATGTACTGTTGGCACCAGAAGAACTTAAATTCTTTGTTATTACCAAATGATCCATTGCTTGATTTTCCTTTTTTGGGTTGGAACCTGCAATGAAATTATATAACACTCATCTTGCTTTCACCCCATTGTTATGTCCAAAATTTTTTAATCAAACCCTATGCATATTTGTTCATCCCTGGATTTTTTTTCCCACTTGTGCTTCGGTTTTGCTTCACTGTTTTGTCACTGATTTACAGTGATTTCATCCTTTGTTTTTTAAGCTGGCATTTAGCTAGCGGAATCCTTAAGTTTTGGAGGGTTTTTGGAGCTTGGCTTCTGTTGACATACAATAGGTGAAACACAAAGTTGATTTTTGGAGTAGGCATCTGAACTTGTTGTTTCTCTGTATTGAATTGATAGTTGTTTAAGATGGGGATTCCCTTGGATAAGTTCGTTGAATTGTAACTTGAAGATACATTTGTCGAGTTGTCGTTAAGAACTTTCTTATGGCGTATTCAGTCTGGGTAACCGCCAATATGAACATTTCAGCAAGGTATCTTGTCAAAACTACACTTTTATACGTTATCATTTGTGTTCGATATTTTTTGAGAGTAACATGCATAAAGTTTTCTTCAAATTATTGAGGTTATTGTGGCAGACTTTAGTGTAAATCACTTTGGATAATTTTCTACTCATTTCTTTTCTGAAACAGAGTAGAAAGGTAATTGATGAACAGCTTAGTGGCCAAGGTATATTTCGTATGCGAAAGTGCATTCCTCTACCATTTATGTTTTCTTTGCAATGTGTCTGATTTTTTAGTCTGAATGTTATAATTTCACGTCTTAAATTATAAAATGTCTAACTTCTGTATAATTGTGTTCTATCTTATAGGCTATGGGTGAAAAGATTTTTCCTTCATGTTGGTAGATCATCATAATATTTCATTAGCTTTGCTATTTTTGATGCACCAGGCAAATGTTAGCAGCTTATGCCTGTTTATGTTATACAGGTTCAAAACGTCTTGTACCAGTAAGTCTTGCAGATGATGATTAGTTATCAATGCATTGAAGAAGATTTTCCTGTTTGGTATGCTGCATTTAGCTTGCTGCTTCTATTTTCCCAATAAGTAGTTGCAACTTTATGCACTTTGCAAGTTATTGGTTTTGGATTCGTTCATCTTATGCTTTTCTGAAATATATAAACTAAAGTTCATGGTGGGAATCTGCTTGTAGGGTGAAATACAGCATGCCTCTGTTAATAGTTTAAGCTAGCTCTGGTTATTATTTAAACTCTTTTATCCTTTCAATAACTTTTGGGAACTATGTGGTTCAACACCTGCTTAGATTGAGGATGCAAAAAATTACAGCAGGTCTTGTGAAACAATTTCATAGGGGTATTTTGCATCTCTCTCCTGCAATAAGTATATTGGAAAATAGTATATGTGTATTCCACCATTTTTGTAAAGAACCCACGTACACTTACCTACAATTATTTCTTTTCCCCCACAGGCGGTTGTACCCCCTCATTGCGCTGTGCATTTGAACAGCTTTTCAACTAGTATATATATATATATATATATATTCATTTTGTATAGAGATTCACCTTCAACTTCAATGCAGATTTGCCAAAATCAATGATGGTATGAAAAAGTTTTAAAGAACTGAAACCAACAAATGGTATGGTTGGAGTAAAAGGTCGGTGCATTCGCACCTACCACACCAGCACACAATGGAAACCGAATGAAACAAATACTATAGATGCAATTTTCAAGATGAAGAGGTAATATATTTAATGATCCACTTATATACAAATGATAGATATTATTCCAATGGAACTTTTCTGTTTTTTCTTTGCTTGCAGGGCACCAAATTCCTACTTTTCATTCCCAAGGTCCTTATCAACAAATATGAGAGAAGTTTTGAAGAAGGAAAGACCTATGTTGTTCTAGGTTTTGTTTTCACAAATTACACTGGAAACTACAGAATGACTCTTGGAGACCATAAAGGAAAAATTACCAACAGAACATTGGTGAGAACAGAGAACATACCACTCTTTCCCAACCATTCATTCTATTTCAAGAGCTCTAAGGACATCAAGGAAATCATTAACCCTTCAAATGAAGTACCATTTGGTGAGCCTATTTTATTAATTTTTTTTTTGCCTATTTAACGCATACAGCTATATATAACATGATAAAAATGGCCATATCTCTCATTCCAACCTGCAGATGTAATAGGAAGGGTGAGGTACATGCCTCTTGAACCAGGTTATATTGTGTGTTACAGGACATATCTCTAAATGAGTTATATTGTGTGTTACAGGACATATCAAGTTAACAAACACATTCCATGCCACAAAGTTACTACTAAATAGCGACTGTGATTCAGTTAAAGATTTTAGAAAAAGGTTATGAATACTTCCTACATATGAAATAGTTTACTCATGTCAACTTCCTACATTATAGAAAAAAATAAGATAAATTTATGGTTTTGTATTGCATACAGTTTGAAGATTGACACTGAGACCGGTGAGTTGACAGCATATTCCAATGATTCTTACTCAACTCCAATAAGCAACAAAGAAATCACATGCTCTATAAAGCAGTTTCAGGAAGATAAAAAGGTTAGATGAATTAATTAATTGTGTAAAAGCTAATAACATTAAGTTATTTTTACATAAATGAATGAATAATTTTATTTGTTTTTTGTACAGGGAGGCACATTTCGGATAACAAGAATTGTGGTGAACATAGAATCAAGTGTTGATTGATGCTACATCGGTTGCAAGACATGTAGCAGAAAGTTAACTCTCAAGGATAAAGGTTTTTTTTTTTTTTTTTGCGATAAATGTATTGTGGACAGGGAAGAAGGTGTCAAGCTATATAAATTAATCATGGATATGGCTAATGACTCCGGGTGTAGTTCATTCATTGTGTGGGACAAAGAAAGTACTTAGATTATTGGGAAGGAAGCAAGTCAGATCCAACAAAATACTTCAGAGGTATTAAAAAAAATGCATAGCTTATTTATATTACTTCTTAAAGTTAAAAGGAGGATTATAACTAGAACTTACTGTCTCTGTCTTTGATTGTAGGAGGAACCATTGCCCATTGAGATTGAAGATGCCTTTTTACAGAAAAAGTTCAAATGCAAAATCATAACAAGCCGAGGTGATTCCTGGAAGTTGAATTGAGTGAAGTCTATCATCTGTTTAGAGGACAGAGACAACAACAATTCTATATCCTCATCGTTGCTTTTATATTCCATAGGGCTTTTGGAAACTTCAAACAAGGAGATGGAGAGCATTGTAACAAAGTCAGAGGAATGTTCAGGAATAGAAAAGGAAAAGAGTGCAGTGGATGTAATTGAAAACTAGATTGCTGCAGTGGTAGATGTTGATTCTGAGTTACATTCAGTGAAAAGAAAACTAGATGATGACTTTTCAGCCACCAAACCTAAAAGATCCATCAGGATCAAGAAAGAGAAGCAAAGGCTTTATGAAGAATGAGTCTGCGGCACTGCAAAGTTTTTGAGTATTCGGTTCTATTTTGTTGGGTTGTGATTGAAATATTTTAAGAACTGCTAGAAGAAAAGTGTTGTCATGTCTACTTTAATTATAACCTATGCTTCATTTCTTTGTTTCAGACAGTTGTTTTTGTAGTTTTGATGGAGATATTTATTTATGAACTCTGACTTTTTATTATATTGACCAGTTTGGGAATGAAATCTGATTTACAAAGAACTCACTTTTGAATAGTGGTCAATGTAAGATATTATTCCAAAAACTAGTGTGCAAAAAAACTACAAAAAGTTTTAGATCAGGCTATCAGCAAATATCCACAATCATGACCACATTTATATGTCAAGACAGTGGTCAGCTACACAAGCCGTTGGTGGACTGGCCAGTTACATGTCAAGACCATTGTGGGTGAATGAGATATAAATGCTTCATATTTTCAAATATCTCATATATATATCTAATATATATATATATGGCACTTTTTAATGAACAGTACCCGAACGAGGAATAGTACTATTTTCTTTTGCTGAATTTATGATTCTTGCCCTCGCCATTCCTTATCTAATTTATCAGCCCTTCCTGATTCTTGCCCTCGCCATTCCTCTCCATTCCTGCCCTCGCCATTCCTAATCCTCCATCTCCGGCTCCAAGACTCCCTTCTCCATTCTTCGCCCTCGCCATTCCTAATTTAGGTGCACATCGACCCGGTGCGTAATCCAATTGCTCGACCTTGCGTGGCCGTTGCTCCATTCTTCTCACGACATCCTCACCCAGTTCATGCGCCGCCGTTGCTCTTTTCTCATCATGCCGCCGTAACCACCTCGCTCTGCTCGTCCCAGGCCGTTCTTGCAACGCCGTTGCCGTCCGCTGCGGTGCGGGGCCTCCTACCCTCATCGTCATCGCTCTTCCAAAATCTCCGCCACCCTTCCACCCTGGAACGCCGCATACACCGAAATGCCTTCACTCATTCTTCCCCAATTTCATGGAATCGCTCAGTCGGCCTTCGTCTGACGCCTCCGCGCTGCCGGCGTCGTCACAACGTCAGTTTCCGCCGGCCCACTTGCGCCGCGGCCATCGGCACCATTCCAGTCTCCGCCAGTCCACCTCAATTTTTACGGGCGAGATTTCTTGTTCGGGTTCATTTAGGTTTGGGTATGGGTTTGAATTTAGCTTGATGTCTTTTTAGGGCTCGTTCTAGATTGTGGTTTGCCGCCGTTCTTTTTCCTTCTGACACCGCCCCTCAACCTCCGCCCCCTCCGCACCTGTGCTATTCGAGCTCGGGTTCGTTTCCTCAAAGCTGAATTTTGGCGGTTATGTTCAGTCTATGCTAATGGATTGTAGTGTAGGGTAATTTGCACTGGTGTGATAGATTTGAGCTTGATTTTGTTGATGACATTCAAAGTGTTTCTGGAAGACTGAACTTAATTATATGGGATGAGGAATTTTGATGGTCAGAATTACACTGGTTTTTCAATTAAAATTTCTGGGCATCGGTATTGTTTGGTGAGGCTATCGAAATTATGGTGTTTTATGGAGTTTTGGTGTATAGGTTTCCATATTTAATTGTGGGATAGAGTAGTTGACTTGTCTTGTTTGAGAATATCATGGATGTTACAAAATCTGTGTATTTCCTCCAATGCCTCATTGTTGCCTTTTGTTGCTTTCATTACAACGCCTTACCAGTGTCTAATATTGATATTGTTTTTTCTCCAATCTGAGATAGGATCCACTCGTCCCTGCGTTTAGTTGCAGATCCACCATCCCTAACTGCACAGTTCACAGCTCACCGCGTATTCCTTGCTGGTGGGTAGCTGTCCGCCCTATCCCTCCTGCTGCGCCCGCTGCCGATTCCACCTGCCAAATTCCTCCTCTCGCAATTTCTACTCTAAATTGGTAATGACCTGATTTCCCGTGCTTCTGGGCTGCTTGGTTTTAGGGGTTACTAACTCGGCCCTGTGCTTTCATCATTCTTGGTTTTTAGTTGTGTCTTATGCAATTTTATGAGGTGGCTCTGTCTATTCTTGATTTGCAGTGAGATTGTTAATTTACAAGGGTTATGTGCCTCCGATTGATTTCCTGCAGAGTGTGAAAATTTACGTTGGGCATTTTGTTATTTGATTGGGTCGATAAATTTGGGCCATGGGTTTACTTTGATTGGGAATTTGTGAAAAGCACTTGAAAATACTATTCATCTAAATGATGTAACATACTTGATGGTCTATGGACATTGTATAAATGGTAAGACACTGGTTTATATATTTCTGCTGCAAATACGAGTTATGAAGAGCAGACTTGCGCCAATTTTATCTAAATACGAATTTATTGGATGAGACACAAATGTCAACGGTGTATATGTTTGTGTGTGCGGCAATTGTTGTTTGTGGGATTTGGTCTTCTGATTTCTTCCCCTCCGTTTTATGTTTCGTTTGTGCTGAAGAAGGGAATTTTGCCCGTCGAAGGAGCCTCTGATGGTTCTCATAAGAGAGTGTAATTCTCTGACCTTCAATTACTTTTCGCTCAGAACGTATTATTCTGGTTTTTCCTTCCCTTTCCTGCAAGTTTCACTATTTTTTTTTCTGTTTCTTGTTCTTTTGATGACGGAGCTTGAAACTTTTGGTTGATTCATGTTCATCTACTTGCAATTGTTTGGTAATTCTAGAGTCAAAGTTGCTCCTTAGAATAGATTATTTGGTTCTGTAACACCCCGGTTCTTGATAACCAAGGTCAGGGTGCCACCGCCACACCTCCCTAGTAAGACACGGTTTCTCCGGCTTACTAAAGAGATGCAAGGCTAGGTATTGCAGTATTTAAAACATTTAAAGCATTCAAACAGCCCATACAATATAGTTCGAAAATAGTGATATCATAGCGCAGCAGAAATAATATTTAAGTATAGTATTGCAGCGGAAAATGTAAATAGGGCCGACATGGCCAAAACACGGGTTAAACAGGCTCGTTCATAATATGGTCTAAAGTACGAATTTAAAAACAAAATAATGTTTCCCCAAAATCCCATGCATGAATCGTGCTCATACATGCTCATTCCACATACTCTGTAAGAAAAATGAATAAAAATGGTTTGGTCAGCACAACTTGCTGAGTAAGTTAACACAAGCATGATCGTAGGGTTTAAAACCCATTAATTTAATAAAAGCATGGTAATAACATAGTATTCAGTTTAATCTAATCAACTACCCAACTGCATAATTTATTTCAGGGCTTTATTTAACAACACATTTCGCATGATTTAGAATAATAGCCATAATTTAACTAAAGCATTTAAATAATTTAATTGGAAAACAAACATAATTTAATCTAATTTAATTTAATTTAATATCCCCATTACATCCCAGATTTGGTATTTCAAAGTTTCACGATAGCATCGCGATGTCAGCAAGTTTAGCCGGTAGCCCGGCGGCCGCAACCGTATCACCCATACCCAGTACCACTCCGGAGCCTCGGGAAACCCATGTGGATATTCTCGAGAGTGTAGGCTCTATATTTCGCCGTTTTGGCAATATCATATCTCAAGTTTAGCGCGCGGGGTCACCATCGTCCATTAAGGCACGAAATGAATCGTTAGGGGGCACCCTGCAGAGCACTCACCCCTAATTTTAATTTATCAAGTTTGTAAGGGGATTTAATTTTCAAAGATCTGATTTAAATTTTATTTATTTTAAAACAATATTTCAATTTATTTCAACCCTAAAGGTTAACTCCATGTTTCAACAAGATTTCAAGATTTGATTTCCGGTAAACCACAGTTTACTCTAAAATTCGTCTAAAATCAGATTTAATTCCAAAAATTCCAAAATTTCACGATTGACTCGGAAACGTCGAGATCTACAACTTTCGTGTTTTAACTTTTTCAATCCGAGATACCGAAATAGGTCAAAAACACCAATTTTCACAGAGGCATAATTCTGTCCGAATTTCCTATGTCACAGTTTAAAGATTTCGAATTCTACCATAGCAATTCAACTCCAAATTTGATGAAATTTTACAGAGACCATCTTAAGACATTTATCTACAACTTTCATGTTCGGCCAAAAATCTAAATCGGTCTGGAACCTATGTCAAAAACGTGATCAAGATCTAACCTAAGTTCTGTCAAGAATTTCAAGATCTAGGTTCAAGCAGTTCGGTATCGGTTGGTTTTCACATATCAAATCGTCTCTAAAAATTCTGAAAATTTTACAGTGGATAGATCTATGCCTTAGGAACGGTTTTTGTGTTTTAAGTTTTTCCATTTGAAGTCATTTTAAGGTTCGGAAAAATTCATCAAATCTGTTGCGTCGGTAGAAAACATAAGATGGCAGATTTACGATTTCTTGTTAAATCTTTTAGTTTCGAACGTTTTAATTCCTCCCAAAACCATGTAAGAGTTAACTTACAGATTAATCGTCGTCCGGGTTTGTCTATTTCGGAGGCGTGGCTTCCAGTCCACCGTTTATCCCCTCCTCTCGTCGGGTTCTCCGTTCTAGATCCGATACGGGGTGTAGAGAGAAAAGAAACGAGGTTAGAATCCATTTTCGGATTGAAACGTGAAAGGATTTATCGGACTAGAGCTTACCACAACGTTGGAGATCTTCCGGATTTCATCCAAACAGCCGCTGTCTCCGTTTGGTGCCTCCGTTGACTCCGGGATTTCCACTTTTGTGTATAGAGAGTATCGTAGGGTTTTGAAAAAGGGTTTAGGTCTTCCGAGGGGGTTTATTGATAGATATCTAAGTCCTAGGGCGTCCAAAATCTGACCCTAAGGGTCTTGAGTTGAGAGACGTTCAACCGAAAGTCGAAAAATCCGCGTTCGGGTGAGAGATTCGCGCAACGGGCGAATCTGTCAAGTGGCGCGGGGTTGGCGCGCCTTTTCCCCCATTAGCGCGTGGTCAGCGCGCGACGAACGCCTGGACTTCGGTCCGGGCAGGTCGTGCGATCCGTCGGGCATTTCCGCCTCTCTTTTAGGTTTCTATCCCTCTATGCTCTCGGATTCCAATTTCCGGACTCTCTTCGGGTTCCTATTTCGTGTCGTTACTTCTTTCGGATCAAATGTTACGTTTTGGCTCGAATTCTCGAGTTCATTTATATCGGATACCCGTGCAACGACTTATTTAACTTTAATTTCTTTTGTTTAATTAAATCCCTTTTAATTTTATTTCTTATTTCTTCTATATTTATTTATTTAATGTATTTGCTGATTTATGTATTATATTTATTTATTTATTATATTTATTTATTGTATTTATTTATTTACTTATGTTGTAAAATTCTCGGGTATTACAGTCTACCCTCCTTAAGAATCAACTTCGTCCTCGAAGTTGTGTTTCGGCTTTTCTCGTGCTAAGGTCTTTTGTTTATTTTATTATTTTGTGACTGAACTTAGAATTAAGACTTCTAAGCTGCCTACGTACCCGGTGAAGGGATCAAGCCATAACGTAGTTCAAAAGTTTACAAAGATGCACGAAAAATAGGTGGGGTATGACATCCTCTCCCCCTTAAGATTGCAGTTATTTCCCCATAACTGTGTCGGTATCGGTTTGGAACAATGCTAGGTAGCGTTCTCTCATGTCGGATTCTACTTCCCAAGTTGCCGTCTCACTTTCGTGGTTCGACCAAAGAACCTTGATCATTTTGACGGTCTTGTTCCTCGTTACTCGTTCCTTAGTGTCGAGAATACGCACTGGGACTTCTTCATAAGTCAAATCTTCATCGAGCTCAATTATCTCCGGTTGAAGTACATGTGTCGGGTCCGGCACATACTTCTTTAGTTGTGAGACATGGAAGACATTATGAACTCGATCTAATTGCGGCGGTAAAGCCAGTCGGTAAGCTAGAGTTCCGACTCGTTCTAGAATTTCGTAAGGTCCTATATATCGAGGACTTAACTTTCCTCGTTTGCCAAAGCGCATCACCCCCTTCATGGGTGATATCTTTAGCATGACCCTATCTCCCACTTGAAATTCTAGGTCTCGTCGTCTCACGTCGGCATAACTCTTTTGACGGTCTTGAGCGGCTTTCATTTTCCCTTGAATCACCTTGATTTGTTGTGCCATGTCTTCGATAAGTTGTGGTCCCACTACCACGGGCTTATCGTTTTCTTCCCAGCTCAACGGGCTTAGGCACTTTCGTCCATACAACGCCTCGAAAGGTGCCATGCCGATGCTAGCATGGTAGCTAATATTATAGGAGAACTCAATTAAGGGTAAATGAGATTCCCAATTCCCTTTGAATTCCAACACGCATGCCCTCAGCATGTCTTCTAGTGTTTGGATTGTCCTCTCGGTTTGTCCATCCGTCATCGGGTGGAATGCGGTGCTCATTTTGATTTGAGTACCGAGAGCTTTTTGTAACTCCGTCCAGAAATCAGAGACAAATCTACTGTCTCTATCAGAAATGATATCATGTGGTACTCCATGTCGTCGTACCACATTATCAATGTAGGCTCGGGCCAATTGGTCCATAGTCCATGTGTCCTTCATCGGGATAAATATGGCTGTCTTCGTTAGCCTATCCACAATCACCCAAATCTTGTTCATGCATTTAGGTGATCGGGGTAATCCCGAGACAAAGTCCATCGAGATGCTATCCCACTTCCAACTCGGAATCTCTAGTGGTTGCATCAGTCCTAGGGGTTTATGTCGCACTGCCTTGACCTTTTGGCAGGTGAGACATTTCGCCACGAAATTTGCCACTTCCTTCTTCATTCCCGGCCACCAATAGATCTTCTTCAGATCTTTGTATAGCTTGTCTCCTCCGGGATATACGGAATATGGCCTGTTGTGCCCTTCCTCCATCAACCTTTGCTTCAACTCGGCACATTTAAGGGGCACACACCATCTCCCTTTAAAACGGATGCTTTCATCCTCGTGGACAGCAAATCCTATTGCCTTTCCTTCGGCAATATACCCTTTTATCTTTTCGAGTTTCGGGTCGCCTGGTTGGGCGAGTCGAATCTCGTCCAGTATTGGAGTTTCTACGACCATGGCATTGATCGTTTCTCTCACTATGCCAGGATGCACAAGTTCTAATTCCAATCTTGCTAACTCCATGTACAATGCCGGCGGAATTACCAACGAGTTCGTCACGTGTTGGGTTTTCCGACTTAGGGCATCGGCTACCACATTCGCCTTCCCCTCGTGGTAGGCTATCTCTAAATTGTAGTCTTTAATAAGTTCCAACCACCTTCGCTGTCTCAAATTCAACTCCTTCTGAGTGAATATATATTTCAAGCTCTTGTGGTCGGTGAACATTCAACACTTCCGCCCATAAAGATAATGTCTCCATATCTTTAGAGCGAAAACGACCGCTGCCAACTCCAGGTCATGTGTCGGATAATTCTCCTCGTGAGGTTTTAGTTGGCGTGATGCATACGCTACGACTCTCGAGTCTTGCATCAAGACACAACCTAAACCTTCCTTCGAAGCATCGCTGTAAACTTCGAAGTCACCATTCTCGGATGGTAGTGTTAATACGGGTGTGGTTGTGAGTCGTTTCTTCAGCTCTTGAAACGCAGTCTCACATGCTTCGGTCCACTCGTATTTTGCGAGGCAGCGGGGAGGAAAAATAAGAAGAAAATCGAAATAATAAAAAAAAATTAATTTTCGTGACCCGCGCAGGGTCCGCACGCTAAAGTGGGGTTCAGTGCGCGGGGTCCGCGCGGTCACAGCAGGGTGTGTAAATGGGGCTCGCGCCCCGCGCGAGCCATTTCACCCCTTTCATTTCCGAAATTTCTCCCAACTTCCTCTCAATTTCGTTCTTCCGTGCTCAGATTCTTCCGGTTTCGATTTTGATTTCTCTTTGTAAGGTATGTATCTCCTATTTCCACTTGCCAATTTCAATTTTTATGCCTTGACTTGTTAGATTTTTGGGTGAATTATGAAATTAGGGTTTTGGCATGTAAATTGGGGATTTGTAATTTTCGGCTTAATTCTTGCGAATTAGTGAGTTTATGTAGTATTTTGGTGCCATTTCTATTGTTTAGGAAGTAATGGTATGAATATATATACCTAAATTGTGGAATTTCTTGCTAGAATTTGGATTTTTAGGGAAACTATGAAATTTCCGATTTTGTTGGTGTTATTGGTGTAAAAGTGGTTTCGTTGGTGTTGTTTGTTGACGCTTGTGACTATGATTCGTCGTTCAAGTAATTGTTTGGTTTTGTGGTTAATTGCCATGTGTTTACAAGCAAATTTTTGAACTTAATTTATTGCGCACATAAGGTGTTCGACGAAATGCCACAATGGGTTTTTGAATTTGTCTAGGCACATTCCTTGGTTTGATTCGCTTCCAATATGTATTGATAAACTATTGGGGTCTAAACCCTCCTAGATTTTCCCCGTTGGAACTTCATATTTATGATGTCTTTATGTATTTTTGCTTGTGAATTAATGTCTTGAAGATTAGCCTTACCATTGATATTGGGTGCTCGCAGGATGTTGCTTTTCCTGTGGTTCATCTTGGCGTTCCTTATGGTCCTTCCGGGGGCCAAGAGACGGGCTACTCGACGTGATGCAGCGGCCCTAGCACTGCCGCTCCGGTGATGCCGGATAGTGACGACAGTGATGACAGTGAGTCCGAGGAGGACGAGGAGCGGGTGCCGAGGCTCAGGGATCTCCCTGACGAGGTGCGTCCTCACCAGCATGATAGGTTCCGTTTCTCGACGATGGCCGCCCAGGACTTCTATTTCGACGAGCTTCGTCGAAAGAGGGCTTATGTCCCCGAGCGAGGCTTGTTCCCCGATCACATGGGCGATGACCGGATCAGTGCAGTTTTGGGGCATCTCCAGTGGACCGGTCTTGCACGTCATCCTGAGGGCGTTGCCTCCGGCTATCTAGCCATGGAGGTTATCGCCAACATCAGCGGTCTTGGGGTAGACGACGACCTTTCTCGAGTCTGGGTTCGTGGTCGCTACTTAGACTTCAGTGCTCGGGCGATCAACATCTATTTCGGCCTTCCAGATGATGGCGCGTTCCGACCACAGCCAGAGGGTCGGGTTTATGCTCCTGCCTGGGGTGTCTTGTGTACCGAGGTACCCCCGCGGACTGGGTACCCTCACGAGTTGCGACTGACGTCTTTGGATGCTCCTTGGCGTGTGCTTGCTCAGCTTTGGTTAGGACGCATCCGACCGATCACCCGGAGTCATATCGTCATAGATCATGTCTTTGAGACTATTTGCTTTATCGCACGGGGCGGTAGGGTAAATGTGGGCGCTTGCATTGCGGACAACTTGAGGGGCTTGCGACGGGGGCGAGGGAGTAGGGTGATCACTCACGCACACCTCATTTGTGGGCTATGCGCTGCCCAGGGGATCTGTACGTCTCCCGAGACGGACCCCTATCCTTTAGCTCCAGGTGAGCACTACCGTGTTCCGTCTTATGCCGCCCGGCGCAGTACTTTGCGTCGTGGAGCGCCTCGGGCTATACTGCGCCCGCAGCCTGAGGATGGTGGTTTGATTTTAGTTGTCCCTCCAGAGCAGCCACCTCCTCCTCCTGTGGTTCCACGGCGGGGTGTGGTTCCACCGCAAGGTCAGGACATGACGCAGATGCTCCAGATGATGCAGGAGATGCGTATCAGTATGGATGTCGGGTTTGCAGCTGGGCAGGCTCGCTACGACGCCTTGGATGCTAGGATGGATCTCTATCAGGATCGTATGGACACGCTCACTGTGAGACAGGCGGAGCAGCAGGCCACCTTGACTGACATGTATGCCTACATGCGTCAGATGGATGACTACATGCGTCGCCAGTTCCCTCCTCCTGATCAGTGACTTTATGTTTCCCGTTTTATGTTTTCATCTAGACTTGCAGTAGTAGTGTTTTATTTAATTGTTTTCTTATGGACTGTACAAGGATGATCTTGCTATGTATGTTTCGTAGTTTATGTTCCCGTTGTATCCTTGCTCAGTTGTCTGATTTGACTGTTGTCGTTTAGAGAAAATACGGTGGATTAGGACTTGTGAATTTAGCATATAGTCTAAGCAATTTCTATATATATGTGTTTTGTAATTTAGCACGTGGTGCTCAATCGAACTAAGAAGCGCCGTACGCTTCGGGGTTTTATTTTAACTTGTTTTATTTCGTTTTTTTTTCCCGTCGTACGGACAGATCTGTCCGGAAATATTTTTTTTCTTTTCGATTTATTGTAAATAAATCGGGCATTTTATTATCTCAAAAGAAATTTTAGTACAAAGGTAGAAATATTTTCCTAGCAAAATAGTATCTACTAAAAATAGAATCTCTAGCGTCTCAAGACGTCCTCCGGTGGGGTAGCGGAATCCTCCTCCGGGTCCTCCTCCTCCGAACTCGGCGGCAGTAGATCGTCAAAGATAGTGTTTAAGTCTTGCCCATGTGCATCGATGTGTTCCTTCAGTATTAAGTTTTGTGTAGTAAGGGTTTGGACTTGGCGTTCGAGTTGGTTTATGCGGTGATGATCCGCCTCTCTCAAGTTGCCCATGTGGTGCAAATTGGCCTCCAATTGAGCCATACGGTACTTCATTTGCTCTAGGGTTTGGTGGGAATCAAGATGAACGCTCATCATCCTGATCATCAACTGCACCATGTCTTGACTAGCCATCTAGCGCAAGCAAGAGATCTAAGTTAATATTCGCCAAGATTCTAAGTTCAATTTCGCCAAGATTCTAAGTTCAAAGTTGCCAAGATTCTAGGTTCAAATTCGCCAAGATTCTAAGTTCAAAGTTGCCAAGATTCTAGGTTCAAATTCGCCAAGATTCTAAGTTCATAGAAAAGATGCAATATGCAAATGCAAATGATGATTCCCCCCCCCAAAAAAAAATAATTTAATGCACCATATATATATATTTTTTCCCATGGGTTTTAAAATAAAAATTTTCCATGGAAATAACACTTTAAAATTTAAATAATAGTCAAAATAGTAATAATAGTTTAAAAATAATAATGGTTTAAAAATAATAGTTTAAAAAAAATAGCCGGGCTCTCATACCACTTTGTAACACCCCGGTTTTTGATAACCCAGGTCGGGGTGCCACCGCCACACCTCCCTAGTAAGACACGGTTTCTCCGGCTTACTAAAGAGATGCAAGGCTAGGTATTGCAGTATTTAAAACATTTAAAGCATTCAAACAGCCCATACAATATAGTTCGAAAATAGTGATATCATAGCGCAGCGGAAATAATATTTAAGTATAGTATTACAGCGGAAAATGTAAATAGGGCCGACATGGTCAAAACACGGGTTAAACAGGCCCGTTCAGAATATGGTCTAAAGTACGAATTTAAAAACAAAATAATGTTTCCCCAAAATCCCATGCATGAATCGTGCTCATACATGCTCATTCCACATACTCTGTAAGAAAAATGAATAAAAATGGTTTGGTCAGCACAACTTGCTGAGTAAGTTAACACAAGCATGATCGTAGGGTTTAAAACCCATTAATTTAATAAAAGCATGGTAATAACATAGTATTCAGTTTAATCTAATCAACTACCCAACTGCATAATTTATTTCAGGGTTTTATTTAACAACACATTTCGCATGATTTAGAATAATAGCCATAATTTAACTAAAGCATTTAAATAATTTAATTGGACAACAAACATAATTTAATCTAATTTAATTTAATTTAATATCCCCATTACATCCCAGATTTGGTATTTCAAAGTTTCACGATAGCATCGCGATGTCAGCAAGTTTAGCCGGTAGCCCGGCGGCCGCAACCGTATCACCCATACCCAGTACCACTCCGGAGCCTCGGGAAACCCATGTGGATATTCTCGAGAGTGTAGGCTCTATATTTCGCCGTTTTGGCAATATCATATCTCAAGTTTAGCGCGCGGGGTCACTATCGTCCATTAAGGCACGAAGTGAATCGTTAGGGGGCACCCTGCAGAGCACTCACCCCTAATTTTAATTTATCAAGTTTGTAAGGGGATTTAATTTTCAATGATCTGATTTAAATTTTATTTATTTGAAAACAATATTTCAATTTATTTCAACCCTAAAGGTTAACTCCATGTTTCAACAAGATTTCAAGATTTGATTTCCGGTAAACCACAGTTTACTCTAAAATTCGTCTAAAATCAGATTTAATTCTAAAAATTCCAAAATTTCACGACTGACTTGGAAACGTCAAGATCTACAACTTTCATGTTTTAACTTTTTCAATCCGAGATACCGAAATAGGTCAAAAATACCAATTTTCACAGAGGCATAATTCTGTCCGAATTTCCTATGTCACAATTTAAAGATTTCAAATTCTACCATAGCAATTCAACTCCAAATTTGATGAAATTTTACAGAGACTATCTTACGACATTTATCTACAACTTTTATGTTCGGCCAAAGATCTAAATCGGTCTGGAACCTATGTCAAAAACGTGATCAAGATCTAATCTAAGTTCTGTCAAGAATTTCAAGATCTAGGTTCAAGCAGTTCGGTTTCGGTTGGTTTTCACATATCAAATCATCTCTAAAAATTCTGAAAATTTTACAGTGGATAGATCTAAGCCTTAGGAATGTTTGTCGTGTTTTAAGTTTTTCCATTTGAAGTCATTTTAAGGTTCGGAAAAATTCATCAAATCTGTTGCATCGGTAGAAAACATAAGATGGCAGATTTACGATTTCTTGTTAAATCTTTTAGTTTCGAACGTTTTAATTCCTCCCAAAACCATGTAAGAGTTAACTTACAGATTAATCGTCGTCCGGGTTTGTCTATTTCGGAGGCGTGGCTTCCAGTCCACCGTTTATCCCCTCCTCTCGTCGGGTTCTCCGTTCTAGATCCGATACGGGGTGTAGAGAGAAAAGAAACGAGGTTAGAATCCATTTTCGGATTGAAACGTGAAAGGATTTATCGGACTAGAGCTTACCACAACGTTGGAGATCTTCCGGATTTCATCCAAACAGCCGCTGTCTCCGTTTGGTGCCTCCGTTGACTCTGGGATTTCGACTTTTGTGTATAGAGAGTATCGTAGGGTTTTGAAAAAGGGTTTAGGCTTCCGAGGGGGTTTATTTATAGATATCTAAGTACTAGGGCGTCCAAAATCTGACCCTAAGGGTCTTGAGTCGAGAGACGTTCAACCGAAAGTCGAAAAATCCGCGTTCGGGCGAGAGATTCGCGCAACAGGCGAATCTGTCAAGTGGCGCGGGGTTGGCGCGCCTTTTCCCCCATTAGCGCGCGGTCAGCGCTCGACGAACGCCTGGACTTCGGTCCGGGCGGGTCGTGCGATCCGTCGTGCTTTTCCGCATCTCTTTCGGGTTTCTATCCCTCTATGCTCTCGGATTCCAATTTCCGGACTCTCTTCGGGTTCCTATTTCGTGTCGTTATTTCTTTCGGATCAAATGTTACGTTTTGGCTCGAATTCTCGAGTTCATTTATATCGGATACCCGTGCAATGACTTATTTAACTTTAATTTCTTTTGTTTAATTAAATCCCTTTTAATTTCATTTCTTATTTCTTCTATATTTATTTATTTAATGTATTTGCTGATTTATGTATTATATTTATTAATTTATTATATTTATTTATTGTATTTATTGTATTTATTTATTGTATTTATTTATTTATTTATGTTGTAAAATTCTTGGGTATTACAGGTTCTCAATGGGGTGATTGGAGCCATGGAGTCATTTCATTTCAGAAGGCTGGTCATGGATTCGATTGGCAGCTTGGCGCATGATTTATATGACATTATTTCCAAGAATGATGCTGAGTTTCTTGCTGAGCAGCGTCTGCTTTCCATAAGAAGCAAAACGTTAGCTTTTTCGTCGTATTGCAACCAGTCATTCTTAAGATCCTAAATTATTTGCCTCAAAGGTCTAGAATTGTTTTATGTTGTGAAATTTTTCAGTAACTTTATTTTTGTGGATTTGCTTTCACACTCTTTCTTGTGTTTATATGGATCCCAACAAGTATATGATAGATCAATATAGATGGGGCATATATTAAAGTGGGATCTGTTAAAGCTATATATTAGTTTTGTGCATTTTGAATGCTATTGGTGCAGTGGTTATCCGCATGGGCTCTAGGCTGGGCTTCATAAGATCTCTAATTAGATCATCATTGGTAAAGGTTTCTTATAGCAGTAAACGTGCCATACTGGAAAAACATAGTCTACTTCTGATGGAAGAGTTTTAACACTTACAGTGGAGTGTAAAGAGAAGTTTTTGTATATCTGCTTTGTCCTTCGATTCAGGGCTTTTCTTTGGTCAAACTCTTATTGAATATACAGGAACATGTTCTATTGCATCCCTAAGTTGTTTTAATTCCTGGGACTTACTCTCATTTTTAATGATTCAGGAACGGCTTCCATACAATCCATATTTGTAGCAAAATGTCACCTGTGGTTTTAGTCATTTCTTTTGCATCCTATGTAACTGGTTTGTCTTGTGCTCTGCAAGCGAAGGGTAACCTGGTAGAGGTTATTGTACCCAAGTAATAATGAACTTTCTATTATAATTTTATTATACTTATTTCTTAGTGTTTGGTTTCAGATATCTTAACCTTACTCAGTTCCTCCTCCTGCTTAGTATGGTGGAAGTTATTATCTGACTAATTTTGGTGGTTTGTTATATTTTAATAATAAATACAAGAGTATAACTGCTATAAGAATTTGCATTTCGGACATGATTTACTTCAATTATTTTTAAGCTAGAGAGAATTTCTGAAACGATCGTTAAATAGTTAGAAAGCAAGCACTTGGGCAAGCTGGGATGCAATTGAAATAAAAGATATATTTGATTGTTTTAGCTAAACATAATCTGCTTACATTCTTTATTTCTTTATGTTTGTTAGATAATTTCAATTCACAGTCCAAAAATCAAATATCACAATTCAAGCTTCCTACTTTAGACTGTCTCTGAGCGTTGCTAATAGGTTAAATAGTTTCATAGAAGTTTTCCATTTGGTGAGATGTAGCTGAAGAGTTGGCATTAATATGTTCTGCGTCATAGGCCATAGTTCTACTGATACTGAGCATGCATCCTGAAATAGTTCACCAGAAACTTTGAAATTTTCTCTTATTTTGAAACAAGATATATCCTGAATATAATTATATGTATTAATCCGAAACTTTCCTGCCAAAACCTTTTCATCTTCCGCTAGACTCATTTCATTGTTCCTTTCTCAACTTCTATTAACAATCTTTCATGTTTTGCAGGTGGTCTCTGAGATGTTAAATTTACATCACATCAGGTATGCATGCTTAAATCTTATCCAATTTGCTCAATGAAGCTCAAATCACTAAGAGAAGCCCAATTTGCTGGTAGGTGTTTTACTGTATCATTTTTATTGTAATTGTGTATAACGCAATGATATTTAAACTAATGCTTATGATTGAGGCAGCTATCCGAAGGCTTAATTATGTAACTTAAATTGAAGATCATCTCTGCTAAGGTAGCTACTGAGAAAAATGGTATTCATGAGTGAATGGGCAATAGAGAAAGAAACTTAAGAGCTTAATGACTGGTTCTTCAAGTTTGATTCTTACAAGAAATCCTTTCTAGGTTAAAGGTGCCATGCCTTCTACTTATCAATTTATGCATTTCATACAAAAACTATCTTGGTCAGAATTTTGATGCGATCAAGAGATAATGTCCTTTGATATTAATGACAAGAATGCAACTCGTAGCTACTGTGATTTAAAACCTCATTTGACGTGGGTTAGTGTGGTGGAAGATGTATATGAGAGAACGAAATTTTCCCTTGCAATACTCTGTATTTATTTAGTAATACTTTGCTGAATTACATTGCTTGTCTGAATTACATTGCCTAACTATATGCATGATATTTGACACTTCATTTTCAGGTTCTTATGATACAATTATTGGGTTGAGTGCAATGATTGTGTAAGATGTGGACTCAAAAATTTAATGCAGTTCAGGTTCTTATGATACGAAATTTACCTGCATGTCTTTATTTATGTGCTTTTGATATTTTCTCAACAGAGATGAAAATAGAGATAGAAAAAGAAAAAGGGAATTTATTTAATATCCTTTGCATGTAAATTTTGATTTTTCAATATATAGAATCTTAATTCTTTTTTAAATAAGTGTGTAGGATGAGGAACTTAACAAAAGAGGAGCACGTCATATTGAAGAGCATCCCAAGCAAAACATCAAAGTAGTTTGGTAGCAGATGTCGCCCTGTGCTTGCAGAGCCCTCTTTGGTAGCCCTCTTGTGCAAGTAATTTTTCACCATTGAATTTATTTGGTTGAACAATATTCTAATTGTCTCTGCAATTGTTGCTTTGTTTTATTATTTATTTATTTTTTGCTGATTGGAAATTTACTGACTCTGAGGAATTTGTGATGCTCTAAACAAGAATGGATTAGATTTCAGTACAAGAGAAGTACCTTAATTATAGCCACAAGTGCTTTCGGTAATGTGCTTTTGGCAATGTTTTCTGTAATTCTTTTGGCAATGTTTTCGCAATGCTTTCGGTAATTATAGCCACAAGCACTTTCTTATTCCTGTTTCAGAGGAATAGAATATATATAATTTTTGAAACTTATGCAATGTGGTTTCTTTTATGTGATTTCTAAGTGCAATTGGAGCACCAAAGTATTTGCAAAGAAAGTGGCTGATCATTACAGTGCAAAGACTTTTGAAGACCGGGAGGCAGGCCCAATCCTTCGCTTGAAGAAACTCAATAATTGGATAAAGAGTTTTAATTCACTTATATGCAAAAAAAGAGGAGATATGCTTCTTGATCTGGCTTGTGGAAAGGGGGGTGTTTCAAGCCGATTCCTTAGATCATAACTGAGGTTTGGCACGGTTCATAGTCGTGATGAATGAGTTCACTCCTCTTTGTAAGTGAATTGAAAAAGAGATTAATTTATTTAATTGTCCAGGTGTAGTTGGATGTCCTTCTCAATAATATAGATTTTTTTGCACTCTTCCATTGTGCTAAATATTCTGTATGTTTTATGCTTTGGTTATAACTTGCTGATATGCAGGCCAAAACATAATTGCTTCGTATGTGGCTTGTTTTCAACTTTTTCCTTTGACTCCACAAGCACAAAAATTGAGAATGTTGTGGTATAGATTTATGTTGTAATTGTATAGCTTTGATTTCTAGAATTGCATTTTGCTGTAGTGCTTAATTTTGCCTAGAAATAAATTATGGATACTGCTTCAGCTTGTCGATGCATCTCTTGCCATCACAATGGATTTTAGTCTGTGGATACACACAAATCTGTTTTTATCATATCCTACATAAACCAACAATGAAGGTATGTTATGTATTGAGAAAAAACTAATGTGGTTAGTTTCTTTTAATTAATTCGACTTGCCTTCTTTTCTCACTTGAGTTGTTTTTTCTTACTGAAATAGGTTGATATACCGCCCGGATCTTGTACATTTGACATATGAATTATGGAATAATGTGGTTAGTACTTATATTTTTCTTTTCCTTTTATTTCTATTGGATCAAGGCACTTCCAATTTTGTGTCCAGGCGAATGATTATCATTCATGCATTTGAACGTTTTCAATTCTTTTAGCTTTGTTAACATTTTTATATTGCATCACGTGTTTAAAACTTGGGTAATATTGGCAAATTGTCCCCGGTTTTGGTGGGTGTATTAGTATTACTGTGGCGGTTCAGCATGGGATAAACTTGATGCTTTGGAGTCTTTAGGGAACATATTTGCTCTTTAGCATTGAGCTTCTCATTTCCATGCTTGCAGGACGAAAATTTGGTTTCCAAAAGATGATGACTGACAATGGTTTAGTTTTTCAGGTATCATATATCATAAATGAGAACAAATATGGCCACACTCCAAATCCAGATGTCCTATGCAATACAAGATTAACTTTCAGTCTGGTCTATTCTCCTAGCTCAGTAGCACATAGTATTTAATTTACAGAGCAGAGATTGGTTTTTATATTGCAAGTGCTTTTATGGATGCCATAAGCAACTCGAATATAGGAAGGGATTGAATAAGTAGAGAACCTGTCGCGTACCTTTCCATTGTTTCAAGAAGTACAAAAATTCCCTACTTAAAATCCAAACACTGTCTCAACTTTGTTTTTCCTGCAAACCATGTTTCTCTTTTCTTTGCATCATTGTTAGATACACTTCCTTATTACATACCACCATATAACATCATTCGTAAATCACCAAACAATAAAAATACATTCAACACTAACAAAAACATTGCTCTGGAGCCAACAATATCATACACAGCGCGAGCAACGCTTTATAGTGAAACACCGTTCCGCGCGGCATCGCGCGCGTCACCGCGAGTTCTAGTATATTTCTTTATCTTTATATTATATAAGAGAATTTTGACAAACTCCTCCGGAATCCAATTTTGTTTCTGACCATTGGATGAAAAGCTCAAATTGAATTTGTGGCCGTTGGATCACATAGTCTCTCAATTGTATTTGCTGTCTCAATCGTCTCTCAATTCCATTTGCTCTCAAATCCCGCTTATTGCTCTCATCTCCGTCTTTCGTTTCGCCCAGAGCTCTAGGGTTGGGAATTCCTAATTTTTGAGGAGGAGAGAAAGAACATAGCACCGTTCGAGCGCCGCCGACCGCCGTCCGATCGTCGCGCCTCCCCTGCCTGCGCGAACAGTTGCCTCGCCACGCTCCAGTGTCCGCGAGTCTCTGCGCGAAGTCAGCGTTCGAGCGCCGCCGGCCGCCGTCGCCTCGCGAAGTCAGCGTTCGAGCGCCGCCGACCGCCGTCCGATCGTCGCCGTCACTCCTTCTACAGCACCGCTGCTACCCTGCGCGAGTCTCTGCGCGAAGTCAGCGTTCTAGGGTAAATGTTTTCTAGAGCCATTCTGGTTTTGACACTTTCAAAATTGTGGTGGTTCACTGAACGCGATTCTTTATTATTATTAGTCTCTTGTTGCTCGCAAATTGAGGCTAGGTGTGTGTAAACACAGTTTTTTTTTTTTTTTTTGGTTGAATTGTGCATGCGTGTGTATAGGGAGGGAGCTCTTACCTTTCCAGGAATAATGTTTTGTTAATGGAAAGGGTAGGTATGTGGGGGTGGGTGAAGGACAGGATGTGCAGGTCTTCTATTACTTTGTCAAATCATCGTCCGATCCTCAGAATGACCCTCTCGTCCTTTGGCTCACTGGAGGCCCTGGCTGCTCTTCCTTTTCTTCATTTGCGTTTGAAAACGGTAACTACTATAAAAACAGACTCTTGTTTTGTAAGTTACAAGATCTGCTTTGTTCCTTGTGTACGTAGCTGATGAGTAGTAATATTGAGATTTACAGGGCCTATAAATTTTGAACGAGATGATGATGATGGAAGTTTACCAAGACTGACCGTTGATCCTTATTCATTTACTTGGGTTATATCTAATCTACACAAAATCCATCCATTTCTGTTTTCTCTTTGCTTTTATATATGTCTATTTAATTTGAAAACATGTTATAAACATTCATTTGCAAATTTCGAGTGTTCAATTGATGAGGTGGTTCCATAAAAAAGTCTGAGGAATTGAGATATATAAGAATGGTGAAGTTTTTCTGATGTAGCTTCTCAAGCTAAACTTAATGAAGGCTATGTTCAATTACTTGATGGAAGGAGATAAAAGCAAAGGCATTCTTCACGTGCGTGGCAATGGACTTGGACGAACATTTATCATGCGCTCTTATCCTAGCTGGCAATCTTTCGTTTGTCGCTAACTAACAAGATTGGCAAGAATAATGTGCTCTCCCCTCGAGAAGCAAGACTCCATAACTGTGGTTGAGGCCTCGAGATTCCATCAATTGTTCCATTCTTCATTGAGCTGGTTAAGCTGATTGATTCTTGGGTTTATCTTTGACAAAGTAGTCCTGATTTTATCTATTTCATGAATTCTCCTTAAGAAGGTCACTACCACCTGCATATCAGGTTTTGAGTGTGAACCTGCCCATTTCTGTGCACATTTTGGCACACCTGTGTGCTATTTATAGATTGAATTTATGTGGAAACTTCTCTGGCAACTTAAAAGTTCCTTTCTCACTTTCGCTGTTTATTTTTTTGAAGGATTACCATGCCTCACATCCAGAGGTCCCAGTAATTGATCCTCCTGATGCCATAAAACAAGTACGCAATCGACAGTCCATGCTTCAAGATGTCGTTGATCTGAATCTGTCTGGCCCATATGGTAGTTTCTGTTACTGTGGTTCTGTTTCACTTTGATTCATTTTTATGCTTGAGGAAAGAAGCGATAGAGGTTGTGGCTACAGCTACGTGCGTATTAACACAAAACAAATTGAAGTTATCATTTAATATGTTGGGAATGCAGGAAAAGTAGATGTCCCAAAACAGTTGGTTATTGAGAAGGATCCATCATCTACTACTGATGCAGTCAACAAGATTGGGCTGAGGCTACCAATATGTGCATCCTTGTATTTTGCCTCTAGCCATCAATATAATCGCATCCCTCTAAATTGGTTATAGATGTTTGCTTGTGTGCTTGCCAATTCGTAACAGTACACGATAACTTCATTTGTTTTGTGAATTCTTGTTTATTATATTGTTTTTGGAACGTAATTGACACACCGGTGTGTTTCTCTCATGTTAACATTGTATCAAATTTTCATCAGTGGCAAAACCTTTGGTTGCAAAGTCGCATGAGCTGTCCCTTGCCTATGATAAGTCCTCCCTCCACAAGCTGGAACCACCACTTGTTTTGCAAGAATTCATTAACCATGGTATGGCGACATAAATTGAATTTCTTTCCAGTGAGGTTTGTCTCGAAAGATACCTCGAGTAAAGTTATCCTTATTAATTCTTTAACCTTTTTAATGTTAGGAAGTGTGCTCTTCAAAGTTTACATTGTAGGGGAAGTAATAAAGGTAGTCAGGCGATTTTCCTTGCTTGATGTAAGCAACCGTGAACTATGAAATACTGCAGGTGTCTACCGCTTTCCTAGAGTATCTTGTGCGGCTGCGTCTGCTGATGAAGCAGACTTGGATCCTTGCGTTGCTGGTGAGCTTGGTTTCTTAACTCTTGAAATTTGTATGGCACATATTCGTCATGGCTGTCCAAAAAAACTGAGTCCTAATCCTTTGTTGGTTTGCAAAAATATATGATGTTGAGCAAAGGCATGTGTGAAGATCTCTTATATTCTAATTTTATTCGACCTTGCTGCAGCACTTCCTCCTCGACCCTTACTAGAGAAACTGGCCAAAGAGCTTAGGCGACGTTTGGTATGCCTTTCATATTCTGTAAATTAGAATAAATGTGCATTCATTTCCATCTACCTGCAATCATTGTGCTCAGCTGTGTCAACGATGTTGCAGGGCCTTCGGCTGTTCAACTTGGATATACTTCGAGAGCATGGAACTCAAGACCACTATTATGTGATAGATATTAACTATTTTCCAGGTATCCCACCATAATTTGAATCGAACATAAGCACCTTGCAGCTTGTGCTTTCTACAATGTTCTTACATGATTTTGTTTCAATGTTTCCAGGCTATGGCAAGTTGCCAGAATATGAGCATATATTTACCGACTTCCTTCTGAGCCTGGTTCAACAAAAATAAAGAAGGGGTCTTGTTAGGTTGGTTTCGCTAAGAATAATTTTGTTGTTTCTGCAAGCGAAAAAATCAAGCACAGCTTGGCAATCTTTCGTGCGCTCTTATCCTAGCTGGCAATCTTTCGTGCGCTCTTATCCTAGCTGGCAACCCAGCTGGCCGGAAGCATTGCAATTACGTTTTCAAGAATTTTTTAAACACAAGAGATTAATCATTGTCAAAGACTCTATGCTTTGCTCGCATCCCCAGAAACAGCTTCTAGGGTTTTTTGCATAGACATTATTAAGTATCTCTCCAACTTATTATGAAATTTCAATTCATTTTAATATGTGTCAATTAAGCTCCATCTCAATCATACAACTTAAAAAAGTGCTAACTACTTGTTTCTTTGCCTACCGTGCTTTCAAAATGGATGCTCCAAGTTGTAGACTATGCTATGATAGAATAGTTACTTTGGAATATGCGATGAATCTAATCGCCATTTTGTAGACTGAAGTTGAGTTTGCTATCAGTACTACGTGCATTTAATGTCTTACATTGTTCATTTTTAATAATGTTGTGCCTATGGATTGGTAGGTAGCGAACATGCTATTTGTAGACTTGCAGGTGGGAACTGGATTTTCTTACGCAAGGACTCCACAAGTTAAACTTTCTACTGGATTACAAAGTTGTCAACAAGCTTATGGATTCCTTCAAAAGGTTTTTTCTCATTTATTATATTTTCCGAGGGATGATTAAATTTGGGATTTATCGTTGAAGAATTTTATCTGCATATAGTGCAAAAAATGTGTATATTCTTTGTTTTCAAATCTACTATTTTGCAGTGGCTGGTTGATCATCCAGAGTTTTTTGTCGAACCCTTTTTATGTTGGTGGGGACTCGTGGGTTGGCATGATAGTACCGCTTATTGTTCAGCTAATATCAAATGGTGAGTACTCATGTATATATATATATATATATTCTACCCTTGATGCCATACTTGGGAAATTCTAATAATGATAATTTATGGTCTTGTTTTGGTTCACATCATTTATCGTATCTCAACATATCAACTCTTCGCGGTCTTCCAGGGAACGAAATGGGAATCAAGCCACGATTTAACATAAAGGTTTATTTTGCAAACCTACTTTGTGATCCTTGATTTAATGAAAAGTTTGGTTTTTGTTGATGCTCTGAATCATGTTATAATGTTATGTTACTGAAATGTTTTTTGAGTCATTTATTCCAGGGGTATTTACTTGGCAATGCGCTTATATTTCCAGAAGAGAAGAACTATAGGATACCATTTGCGCGTGGAATGGGTCTCATCTCTGATGAACTCTACAAGGTTAAATGCTATAGAAAGTAGGCTGAATCTAGCTAGAAAAATGCAAGCAATTACAAAATCGTTTTGGATTTTTCTCGTGCTAGGCAGTCATTGAAGCGAAATAGCAAGGGGAAATTGCTGGACCCAGAACAAATTTTAAAGCCCGACTGTGGTTACACTGATCCAGGGCTGTCGGCATGGTCCCAGGATAGAAGAAGATTTCTTGAGGAGAAACAAAAAGAAGAGTTCAACAATGATCCAGCCTATTTGTTCACATGCATGGTTAGATTAATTCTTTGCACATTTTTCCTGATCTTCATTAGTATTTACTAGCTAGCAGCAAAGTTAGTATGTGAATTTGGAAGATATATATAAGGCCTTCTATTCATGAACTTGGCCACTTGTCTAGGGTTAGGTTAGGTTAGGTATCCTTTGAACGAACATTGTTGCTTTAATAAAATCTATGTTTTTCAGGTTGGGATTGATACAATTAGCAGAAGGTGGGCAAATGTTCCTGCAATCCGAAAAGCCCTTCACATCCACCTGGTACTGCATCTCAAATCTAAGATACTAATTCATTATTGCCATGCCCATGCCACAAATAGATATATATATATATATATATATATACATGGCAAACATATAACTATATTTATTAAATGAATTTAGGATACGTTGTGTATGGGCAATAACACCAATTGTGCTATTCGTATTATTGATATTATTAGATTGGTATTATCCCTTTCAGGAGAATTGGCAAATTACTATATATTAAAATATCTCCTCCCTTTTGTTTATACTTTATAGGTTTAGGTGGAAGCTTCTTGTTGGCACCAGAAACAATTTCTTGGTACAATAAGTATGAAGAGAAATTAATACTTTTGGTTTTGTATTTTATTGTAGCTGCTATTCAATGTTATATCCTCCGACTATATCAAGTAGGCCTTCACCTGCAGCTTCCATGGTAGTTGGGCAATTTTTTGAAACAAAAGTTAGAGAACAAATCTTCTCAAGTTATTAGTTGATCAATTCTTTAATTTCAGAGAAGGTTTGAATTTTTGGGATGTAGAATTATTGCAGAAGTGCAATGAAACCATTATATTGTGTATAGCAATCATTCATTGGGTATTTAAATTGATTTTTTAGCAGGAACTGAACTTGAAGGAGGAGCATCCTTCTTACTCTGACGTATTCCTGTTTCATTATATCTGACAACAACGGGCTTTGTAATCAAAAAGTCAAAAGTTGAAGCATCAGAAGATGGAGAAATAAGCAGTAACTTCTTTCCCAGTGATTCATATGATCAGAAAAAATTTAAGCTCTTAATTTGTTCTCACTTTCTGTACTGATCTGATCCTCGAGAAAGAGAACTTTTGTGGTTTGATGTTTTTTTAATGTTGTCTGGACCGAGCATGAAACTCATTCAACTGAAACACAAACTCTGATTTGTACATTTTATTGTGATTGTGACTAAGGATATTTGGAAGTATATATATATATTTAAGGTTTTGACCGTTGTTGTGCGGCTACATATGTGTGTGTGTGTATGTGTTGTAGAGCTGGTTTTTTGGTTTTAAACTTTCAATGTTTTATTTGAATTTGATTCTCATGCCATATATTTCTTTTACAAAATTGAGAAAAGATTTTTGATGTTTCCTATAGTTATTACAAAGGTGGGCTTGAAATCCAAGGAAGACATTCTTTTATAGTTTTGTAGAATTTTGTGTGGTTCGATTGGCATCATTTCCTTTTGTTCTTTGTCAGAAATTTTCTAATTGTTGTTTGTGTTTTTACAAAGACCTTGCTGGCCCATGATGGACCCCGTGGATGCAGGTGGAGGGGTCAGGTTGCCCGTCCTGCTAGCCTCCCCTTTGAGATTTCTACTTATCCTTAAAAAACCCCTAATTCACTTTATTTTGAATTTGCAAACATTTTGGTACATTTCATTGACAAACTGTGCCTCAACTAACATTGTTGATACTGGGTTTGATTTTCGAATGCAGTGTGTGCCAATTATTGCTGTTCAACTCGAGCTGCATCTTCTGGTGTGTTGCTTTTATGTGTGGTAATGTATTGTGTTTCTAATTTTCTCTATTTATGCTTTTTTTGCTGTGCGATGGCCCTAAGAGCCTCACAGGAAAAGTTCACTATGGTTAAATGATTGAGTTATAATAGTAATACCATCTCGGACATGCTATTATAAATTTGCAGGTTTCTTTGGGAGGCATGGCTGAGCTGCTAACAGCTAATTACAATGCTGACAAGCTACCTGCTGGGAAGCTTAGGTTTCATGACCTGTTGTATTTAATTTGATTTAATGATATTAATTTACTTGGATGTGTAATAAAGGATAATGAATCCATCCTCTTTCAACTTAAAGATGATGATCACTTTTTGGTTGATATTTTCAGCACAAAGGGAGTTTGTGCAATAGCTCCAGATCCGTCAGAAACTCAGACTCTTGAAGATGGTGTTATCGTTCCCTTGGGAAAACCAAAAGAGCATTCCGGTCCTAAGGTTATGTTGTGCATTTTTGTTTTTTGGCTTTTTTGCCAGATAAAAGAAATTATAGGTCATATCTAATATATTTATATCCCTTCTGTAAACTCATAATTTTGGCACGAACCTGGGCTGAAAAGTTGGGTGTGACTTAAATGGTGACAGGGTTCTTTGCTTTACAACGAGTACATAGTATACAACGTGGACCAGATCAGAATGCGCTACATTGTCCAAGTAAACTTCAACTACAGATAGAAATTTTTTGCACTATTGGAGTCATCTTGGGAGAGGATTTTGTTGCCAGTTTTTGGTAATCTGCATGAATTTTGTTCATTGATGGATCTGTCTATCCACATGTACGGTGACTCCCTTTTCGTTTTAATGAGATTTGCAGGCAGGTTAGTCCATATGGTAAATTGTAGTTTTAGTGTTGAATTTGTGTAATGCACCGAACACTCACTTTGTAAATGATAATTTCTTTTAATCTTTTAACATTATTTTGGACCGTAGTGCAGTTTTTGGACATGATTTTGCACTTGGAAACTGTAGCTACATTTGGAGTTAGGACAATTGCGCCATTCGATCCCAACCATATAATTGAAACGGAAGTTGAGAATTTAGTAACTAGGCCTCTTATTGAGGTGTGGTATGTTCTCGTTTAGGTGGTTTCTAAGCGAGCAACATTTTCTTGTGCTGACATTACAACTTGCTTTTATTGGATGCAGGCTGAGTTACGATGGCACTGACCCAAATAACTTTATAGGGTTACAGTGCAAGGTAAAAACTTTACTAATTTTAAGCTATATGCACAAGGATGTAATAAATGGTTTTATAGTAGAAGTGTAGATTTGTGTCTGTTAACCTAGAGCATTTAGCTTCCGGATGTCCTCATCTGCAGATAGAATGCAAATTTACAAAGAAACTGGATTTTTTTACGTTTTACTTGTTACCTGATTAGTGTTATTTTGGAGTTCATTTGAACAGGTTTACTGGCCGCTATGCAGATTGGTATTCTGATAGTTGCTTACAATTCTGATACTGGTCGTCACCATGTAATGTTCTTTTCTACAAGATGGGTTGAATTTGTATGAATCATACATGCAGATATGTCTATTGAGTCACTTTGGTAAATAATGGAACAATGCAGGTGAAGTATGAAGATGATGAAGAGGAGGATGTACTTTTATCAAATGAATTAATAAAGTTTCATGTCTCTTCCGAGGCCGCAGAATACTTTTTATGGCATGATATGGCATTCAATTATTTCCTCTATTCAGTTAGATTCACTGCTTGTCTGAATTCACAATCATTCTAAATTTTCCTCAACTTGTAGGTGCAAATTGCAGCACCAGGGATCTTAGACATGGGTAAATGCATTGTAAGATTCAAAGATTGGCTATTTGAATTACAAAGTGTTTGTCGCCACCCTAGATAGAATTTTGAACATCCTTGATCTATCCGCTAATATTTTGTTTCATGTACTAATATGCTAGGTTTGTGCCTTTCGTATGTCGCACCTACAGCGTGTCAATTATGTGTCTTCAAGGTGTACTGTTGCAATGGTAGTCCATGTGAAATGTGAAGTCAATGTTTCATTAAGTAGCTCATTGTTTATTACTATCATTTATTAAGGTTCTTCAATACAGGTAATTCTACGGTTTAGGCTTTCAATTTTAATGCTTTTGGTTTATTCTTTAACAAGTGCAGTAGGCTCATGCGAAGTCCATGGCTGTTTACCAGGTTTTATCCAGATACGAGAGTAACCAATTGCTCCTTGGACCAACAATGCTTTCTATTGCGACCAGATACTTTAGAGAGCCTCAACTGGTTCTAGACTTGCAAGATTATGACTATTCTCTCGACATGTGAAGCTTTGGTTGTATGTTTGCTGCAATGGTGAGAATGATTCTTCTCAACATGATTTTTTGCCTTCTGTAGATATTAAAATTCTCTACTATATCCCTTTTATCCCGCAGATGCTACGTAATGCAACATCTTACTGCAGAAAGGGTGAACATTGGATTGTATTGTGTTCCTAAAGGTGTATGGTGATTATTCTAATGTAACTTTGTCTTAAGGTTTCTATATATTAAATTTAAATTGAGGTACAAAAGTGAGATGGTGTTGCCTCAAGAAAGGTAAATCTTGAATGTGTGTGTTTGCGTATTTCTTTATTTCGTTGCCATGACTTTAAAAATTAGTTATTGATCACAGAGATGCCATGGGTTCGGGCAGCAAAGAAACAACTTCATCCGACAAGTCATCAAGAAGGGTATGTATTTGAATGCTCAAATAGCACAACTCAGCAATTTTATCACCTTTTGTTAGGACTGCAATCTCAGATTCCATGTGTTTCGACTTCCAGCCAGAGACTTAACTTTGTTGCAATGCACTGATTATGAATTTTAAAGGCTACGAGCATTGGTCTCCATAAATATCAAATGAACCTGAATACACCTCTTTATTTTTGTTATCTCAAAAACACACACACACACAGTATCTAAGGTAATATCATCTTTAAAAATATACATAGATGAATTTGGATCATCAACACTAAGTTTTCTTTATGCTGATTGAGTTTTATTTTACTATTTAGTAGGAAACATTTTTTAACCAATCCAAGTATTTGTTGGCCTCAATGTAATCCCATTTCTGCCATTCTTGTTCCAACTTGTTTTCAAACTCTAAAGAGAACTTACTGCTGATATTTACTATGAAACAGGCAAGCAGAAGACCAAGAAGTGTAAGCTTACTTGTTTTTCCTTGTCAGTAAAATAATAATCAGTTCATTTGTTCTTCATGTTTCTCCTGGATTCTGGACTTTGCGGTCCACATGGCTGCTGCAGTCTACTTACTTTTCTAACTTGTATAAGCATTGTGAAATTGTTGGCCGAATGATCCATGTTGTAAACCTGGATCCTGCTGCATAAGATTTTGATTTTCCTGTTGCAATTGGTTAGCCTTTGTACACTATTGGCTATTTATTAGCCAAATTCTGCCTTTTCTTTATGATGATGAAGAAGAAGAAGATGATGATGAATCAGAAAAGCAAAACATGATAGTTGAAAGCAATGTTGCGGCTCAGCATTTCTCTCCGTCAAGTTTTGCACTTCTATTGATTTTGCATCAAGTAATCTGCTCACTTGCTACAGTTACTCTTTTTTTTTGTTGGTTATAATTGAACAAGGATGTTATATGTTTACTCATGGATGCTTTATTGGTGCCTATGTTCTGATGACTTCTTTACTCCAGAAGTTAATATATGAAGACTACAGTGAATCCATGATTTAGTGATTCTAATTTCAACAAGTTGCTTTGTGCTTACAGAGGGGCAAATTTACAGTCATGAAGTGTTCTCTCAAGAAGACAGTCTTCCAGGTGATTTTCAGGCACTTGAAATGGAAAAATCAGATGTTGTTGACTCTGATGAGGAGGATAGGCCTTTGTATTTTGCTATTGTTTCCTGATCAAGTATCTGACTTTAAGTTAATATTTGGATTTTCCTATATATTGCTACAATGTAATTCTGATTTACTGTTTTCTACTATCTAAAGTTTTGCATGGCATATTGTATTTGTTAATTACCTCTTGTTAGCTAGCTAACCCACTTTAATTTGTTCATACTATTTATGCTGTTGGGTTTGGAGCATCTGTCTCAATGTTTCAAATGGATTCCTGAGGATTATAATTTACTAATTATGTGAGCATAGTCCTTATTATCATCCCATTCGACATTTGTCAGATATTTAGTTAGCTTTATTGCATTTTGCTCTGAGATGAATGGAAAGATTGAAGCCTGATGCAATAAATATCTTCCATTATGATAATACCGTGTCCTCTTGGTTTGTATTTTGTAGTTTATGAAACTTTTGATGTTAAGGGGTACATTAACTTGTTTTTTACTACCCAAGTCCAACATATGGTCACATCTTATCAGTTTTGTAATTTCTCGATATCACACACTGATACCAATTTGTGGATTTGATATCTCACACACACAAGACACTTTACACTCTTGTATCTAATATGGATAAACAAGAGCGGAGAGCAGATTGCTTCGCCTCTTTGCGTCGCTATTCGCTCTGCTCTAAGCATTACAACAATTCAAGTACATATTTATAGAATTTAAAACACACAACAGACAATCAACACATGCTAAACTGTTCTTATGGTGGCTTCAGCAAATCCGGCGTGGTAGATGAGCCTCCTTATTGGACTTCGGCGATTCCTGTTACTTTTGCGGCATTTGATGTTTATGCCATTTTTCAACAAAACTCCCCCGTAAACTTCAAATGCTTCTGTCATCTATCATCCCTATCATCTTCTTGAATTCTTCCATAAATTTTTCTGGCTCCAAAATTCTAATTTCTTCAAGGCTTCAGAAACTAGTCTGCACAAATCATTAATTTCTTGCTTTGCTTTAAATTTGTGGCAGTGAGTTGGTGGGGATTAATTTCAATACCAACGTCCAACAGTTCCCAATTGACTGAGCTAATCAATGAGCAAGCTTCATACACTTTCTCTAGTTTTTATTACGTGTGTCTTCTTCAACTTGTTTAAAGAGGGCCCAACTTCTTTATTTTTTTTTATTTTTTTTTTTTAACTTACTCCTTTAATTGCCCACGGATGCACTAGCATATTGACCAAGTGCCTTCAAAATGGAGTCATCAAGAAACCAAACAAATCTGAGATTCCAGTGAGCAGCGGTGGTGGAGGAGAGCGGCTGCTTGACGGTTCCGGCGTTCGGCGGTGGCGGCAGCTCGAGGAGGCTGGGCTGGGCGGTGGCAGCGGGCAGCGCTGGAGGTAGTTCGACGGTGTGGGTTCGCTGGAGGTGTGCTGCAGCTGGTGGTGGCAGCGGGCAACGCATCAGGTCCGGGGCTTCCCGGCAACGGTGGTCTGAGAAGCACCGATGGCTTCTCACAGAGATGACAACAAGTCTGGCTGCTCACTTCTCACTTAGTCTGATGAAGGTGGAGGGCAGCTTTTCTGAAGGGAGAAGAGCCAATTTGTGTACTCCTTTCTTCCCTTGAACTTCAACTTAAATTAATCTGTGCTTCCACACAGCTTTTTTTCCACTCTGAGTTTGAATCACTCAGGCTCTGGGCTTCTACCCAGCTTTTCTTCGCTCTGAGTTTGGATCACACAGGATCACTCAGGCTCTGATACCATTTTGTAGATTTTGATATCATGCTCTGATACCATTTTGTAATTTCTCGATATCACACACTGATACCAATTTGTGGATTTGATATCTCACACACACAAGACACTTTACACTCTTGTATCTAATATGGATAAACAAGAGCGGAGAGCAGATTGCTTCGCCTCTTTGCGTCGCTATTCGCTCTGCTCTAAGCATTACAACAATTCAAGTACATATTTATAGAATTTAAAACACACAACAGACAATCAACACATGCTAAACTGTTCTTATGGTGGCTTCAGCAAATCCGGCATGGTAGATGAGCCTCCTTATTGGACTTCGGCGATTCCTGTTACTTTTGCGGCATTTGATGTTTATGCCATTTTTCAACAATCAGTTCAGATTCTGTGATCTAGATATGTCAATCCCATTATATAATTCTCTTTGCACTTGTTCGCATTACTATATATGATTGCATTTTGATGTGTTTGATTATAATGTGAATGAGTAGGAAGATTCAAGTGCTTCAAAAGAATCATTGGGAGATGATATGTCTGCACTGCTTCCTGTTCTATACGTGGAGGATGGAAAGACAATCCTGAGATTTTCTGAAATTTTTGGTGTGAATGAGCCTTTGCGCACTCATTTGGAAGCATTGTTAAGAGAAAGTAAAACCCTATTCACCAATGATGTCCATGACAGTGGTGTGAGAACCTTATGTATTTGTGAGCCTAAGAAACTTGATCTTGAAAAGGTAGATATTGAATTTAGCTATTAGAGATTTTTTCTAACATCAAACTGCATGAGAATATGTGAGAATTGGACCATCAGACCATGAAATGCTTTTATTGTAGGTTAGGATATGGATTGAGGATATCCTTTGAGAAAAGAAATATGACATGGATGTCTATCGGTGCAAAGGGATTCTATATTTTGCATACACAGATCAGTTGTATACCCTGCAGGTAACCTTATGAAGTAGATGCCATAAGTTAGATTTCCAGTTTGTTTCAGATTTGTAAATTGAAAATGAACTGGATTATAACAAATAGAATTAAATTGGTGGCCATAGTTCTTGCCATAGTTAGATTTCCAGTAGATGGCATAGTTAAATTGGTAGATGCCATAGTTAAATTGGTAGATTTCCAGTAGATGCCATACTTAAATTGGTAACCTTATGAAGTAGATGCCATAGTTCTTGCATTAGATTGGTTTGAAATAGAATTAAATTTTGTTTCATTCTAGCACAACCTATTTTCTTTCTAGAAACTATGAACTTTTCTGACAATGAGGTTTTATAAGTACTAATAATAGATACATACATGGAAGGAGGTGTCTATCTGGTGCCGCTTCTCATGATATTGGTGTTACCAAAAAAACCTTAGTCCAATGATACTCATGTTCTGTTCTAGAATGTTCATTTTCGCTTCAAATTTACAAATACTCTTTGTTATAATGACTATACAGGCTGTGAGGGAAGTATATGAGATCGTTCCAAGCCGCAAATGGAGAGATGGAGAACAACAAATCAATAAACTTGTATTTATAGGTAACAATCTCCTGTATGCCATCTGTCACCTGTGTTCAAAGACTTCTGCATTGGAATGTTTAAGACATACATGTTTGATTTGTTTTAGGTCGATCTTTAAATGAAGAGATTCTCATTGATACGTTGAAAGCTTGCAGCATGTAACGACCCCAATTTTGAAGCCTATATATGTGGTTGGGTAAGTTTGCTGTGCTTTCTTGCTCTGCAGTGTTCCAATTATTGGAAGAAGTACGGGATTAATTACTGAGGTGCTTTAAGTTGACACGGGATTGAGGCTTGAGACCCATGAGGGAGCAGAGAAAAACTGATATAATTTGTTGGCAATGTTCCGTGCTGGTGAAATTGGCTATGTCTGCAAGATTGCCAATTAATGGTTGTAGAAATAATTAATTTATTGCACTCCATAGTACTCCTATACATTTATTGTACTCCATACTTTTGCTTAGAAATATATTGTGGCCTTATCATGTTTTTCCCACTGCTGTTCTGTATATTTAGTAGCTCGCTTGGTTTTGTTTCCTCCCTAATATTGCATCCTGTGCAATATTTGAATACTTATGTGAATTGGTTATGGATTAATCAAACAGTGAATGCGTTACCAGGGGAGTCGCTCCTAAGAATGATGCTTTCGCTGAAAAACTGAATTATCGTTCGCATATTGAATGTGTTATCATACCATTCCATGTTTGGCTCTTACTAGCCACACCCAGTTCTGCCACTGCCATGCACCCCATGTATTCACTGCGCCCATAAATTTATGACTTGCTTAAACTTCCTGAACAGATCAAATGCTTCAGGCATAAACACAAATATCAGTCTCTTCGCCATAACAAATTAATGCTTGTCTCATTTATCTTAACCACTAATTTTAACAAATCCTATGGATTTAACATTTCCTTGAGGAAAAAATGTTTTGCCCATACAATCTTACTCAACTCATTCGATCATGGTTGTTACTTTGGTTAAAGATTAATTTGTTGTATGGCCACTTAAAAACATTTGTTTGATCTCTCAACCAACACATGCTTCATACAGGCCACAATGCCTATGTACATCGATACAATTAACATGTACAAACTAACTATATACAATTCCGTCATATAAAGACACTCATAGATATACTCACTATGGAGATGGCTATATTCACATAGCTTACATTATATTGGCTTGCTTATATCCACAAATGTCCTATATGAATTCTTAAATAGCCATAGGCAAACATATTTGGGCAGTATCAGAGATCCACCCTCATATGCATGAACAAAATGAGAAATTTTCTGCATATAAACAAACCAAATGAATCCAATTGGCCGGTTAACACCAAAACCGTATAGTCATGCTTCATACACTGTTTACTCAGCTCGAAGTTCAAATTCACATACCTTCAACGATGATACATCTGGCCTACAACCTCATTCAACTTTATGCAAAAGAGCACCAATTTTATGCAAAACGCCAAATTGTCCTTGTAAGACTCCTACTCCTATAAATTATAAACATGAGCTAACAACTAAACCTCTTTCAAAAAATATTATAATATTTATAGCACATTGTAACGATAATATAAGGAATATTTTCTCTTTTCAATGAGCAGTTGTATATCCAAAATATGTTGTGCATCGCACAACGAAGATGACTAGTATATATATATACTAGAAATCTTGCGACGCGCGCTACGCCGCGCACGTCGGTGAGGTGAGAAGAAAATACGTTGAAGTGTGTCATTGTAGATGTAATAGTATTCAAATATTAAATTTTGAAAAATAAAAGCTAAAACACATTCCAAGTAGGTAAGTAGTGACAAATGATCAATTTGTTAATATATGATCGAAACAATAACTTTACATGATAACACAAAAGGATTAAAACAAGCAATAAAATTCCGCACCCAGGCCTCAATTATCACTTCCAATAGTTTATATACATCTAAAAGATTTGGCAAACATATTGTAAACATAATAGCATAAAAATACCTCACAAATATCACAAACATTAAGAAATTGGTCAAAACCCTAAAAATGGCATACCACTAAAAACGCATTCATTCACAAGAAAACCCAGATTAATCGACATTTTCAAACTAAATAAAAATAAAAAAAATCCATTCATACCCCGTAATGGAAGAAGAGCTGCAATTCTCATACAATCATATTTTTTGTGTCAGTAGTACAAAGTAAATGAGTTTTTGCACACAAATTGTAATCGATATAAGGCATAAATGAATATGATGAAAAAAAAAAATGAATGAAAGACAAGGTAGCTCAAAATGAATCCGCAAAACAAACTTAAATCAATGTCCTCGGATGAAATCTCCAATACAGGAAAAGATATTAATTGTCCACAACATTCATGAACTTAAGAGTAAACTTCCATCAACAAAGACCGTGAAGAAAGCCCTCCTTTTCCACAGGGAACCCATAAAATAGAATAGACAATGCCTCTGGCAGTGCTATATGAAACCTCTGGAGTATGATGTTAAACTAAGGTTCTCTAAGATAAAGAAGAAAACAAGAACTATATTCCCGGATGCATAGCATTAATGAAATTTGAGTTACTAAAGATATTATGCCACTCATATTGTACTATAAAGACTATATTAAAAGGAAAATACCGAATCAATATCATATGGCAAGCAGATATAAAAACAAAAATCTATGAATGAACAAAAATATTATGCCTTAAATTCCTGGGAAATATAACAAGGAGAGTATTAAGATGTTAGCTATATTATAATTAAAATAGCAAATCAAGATCATAGTGTACACTACTGGCTGCTTGAGCAGGTTTGCCGGACAAGCAAGCCTACTCACATATCATGGAAACAATAACATCACTAAAATCACACCTCCTCACAAAATTCAAAAGAAGAGCTCCAGGATAACAGGCACAGAATTTTCTCCTGTCCTACACAATAGACACGCAAATGAAGGATCCTCCAACTTTGATTACATAGAAATACTACCACAAATCAACATCGAATGATTTTACATTCCTAAAATGCACGATTTCTCATTCGAGCTGCAATTCATAAACAAAATAAATCTGCATAAAAAAATACACTCCTCGAGCACCAAACAAAAGAACGTCAGACATCAATGACGGAAAGCGGAGCATAAAATTAATATCAATAGGCATGAGAAAGAGCTTAAACCTGAGGAGACTGTATACCTTTAGGCTGGAGCGAAAGCGACAGAGAAACCCTGCAGCCAAGGTTTAGGAGCCCTACTCAAATGTCCAAAACAAATCGAACAAAAGATATCATACAATCAGCACTCAATAGTGAAACTTCTCATAAACTTCATAGCTAATACACCTCAATAAAAAAGAATAACAATGCAATAACAAAGTTACCAAAACGGCATATGGAAAAACTAAGATCATCAATCTTAAGGTAGAAATTCATAAATCTTTCATCAAAATTTTGCTTCAGATTTTGCAGAATACTATGTGAACATTAAGAATAGCAATTGTCACAAACCAATGAGCCTTTTGTTTTTCTTTTTTTTTTCCTATAATTTCAACAGAGGTTCTAAATTGTCTCGCCTCGTCCCATTTTGGTTGTGCATATTTTAGCCTGATCCATTTCTAGCAAAGAACAAAACCTGAGTAGGTTATGCACATTGCAAAGAATCAGGGATGAAATATACCAAAGACACTACTTATGAGCCCATTATATAAGCTGTTAATAGGTTTTGAAGGTATACTACAAAAGAAGCTTTTAACTTCTGGCAATATATAAGTATCGTATTTGCACACATCTAATCCCCATATATGAACCAAGTTCAAGTTCTGAGAGCTATGATTTTTCTTTCTTCTCCCCAAAAACCAATAAATCGCTTGACATTCAAAGTTCAGGGTTTTAATTCTATTTTAAGATTTCTAAATGCTTTCTTCTTGTCGCTAGGCTTCTCCAACCTGGGGAAAAATTCTTAAAACGGTTATCTCAAGATTTTCATTAGGGCAGAAAAATCAAAACATGTAGCCGATGGAAATTAACTAAAAATTGGTGCTAGAATAATAGAAATCCCAAAACTTCCAATGGCACCTGTGAGAATCGCTTCGATGCCAAGGGAATGGCTCAGTGGGATGGGGAGAACGGTTGGGGCAGGCGCTGGCGGCAGCAGTAAAGTGGAGGCGAAAAGCTTGACGGTTCAGGAGCTAAGGCCTGCGAGCGGCAGTGCCCTAGGTCAGGGAGGGTCTCGTGTGTGCCGGCAGCAGCGATATCGATCGGCCGGCTACCGAGAAGGCAGCGGCAGTGCGTGTTTTCTAGGGCAATTTTGGTCCTAAAGATGCTAGGCGCGGCCGCTGGCAGTGACAACCGACGCCGACGGCGGCAGGTGTGCGTTGCTGGGCGAATGTGGGCGCAAAAGCATTAGCGAAGCGGCGTAACGGAGAGCCGACTACGGAATGAGGAAGAACATAGCGAAGAAGGCGAACTGAATTACACCGTTGAACATGAGAATTGGGGAAATTGCGGAAGAAAAGAATGACATCATGGAACCAAGTAAAGTAGATCAGCAGGAAAGTTACGGAAACGGGAAAGAAAGAGAAGGAACAGACAACAACAGAAGAAATGAGTTGAGGGCAGAAGAGTCATTTCATGTGCGCTACAACTGTAGCAAAAAGTAGTTTGACATATATATATATATATATATATATTAGATATTAGATATATGGGTTTGTAAGAAATAGTGACTTTAAGCAATAGTACTATTTCGTTTCTCTCAAATTACGAATGACGAATGTTGCCATGGCATTCTTTTTGCCCTGCTCCCCATTCCGTTTATGTCTTCCTCGCCGACCAATATTTCGTTGCTCCATTCTTAACGGCTCCGATGATTCTCGCCAAAACCCACCTCTCCGTTTCGTCCGTTGTTTCGCGCTTCCGCCTTCGAGCGCCTTAATTTTCCTCCGCCCTAACTCGTCCGTCTCGACCCCACCCGTTCCGCCAGGAAGATTGCCGTCGTTCCGCCTCCATTCTTGCTCCTTGCATCCGTCGCCGCGCACCTCTCTTCGGTCTAACTCTGGGCACTGTCTTCCATTCGGTAAGGATCCTATCAGGGTTAATTTTGTTTTCAATTTATGCTTTTCGATTTTCCTTGGGTTCCTACCTTCTTCTGGGTTGCCGCCTTTGTTTCCGTCCGACATTGCCACCGCCGAAGCAGCACGGTTGTCGCCGCGGCGGGCGTCGCGCCGCTGTCGAGACGGCCACGGGAAGGGAGGGCCGGCGTTGGAGCGACTCCGAGGGTGACGACGATGGTGCAGGGCCTCTGCCTGCCATATTTTCTCTTTTGAGTTCCTCTTCCATGCCGGATCCTCACTCTGACCGACCTTCTCTGTGCTCCATCACCCCTCTTCACTTCACCTCCGCTTCGCTCAAAACCCTCATCTGGCGATTCCATCCGCATCCAGCCATTAACGGACCTACCCACCCGCCGCTTACCTGCGCCTCTTGCTCGTTTTCCCTCCTCCGGTCGCGAATCAATGGTTTTAGGTAAGTCCTGATTTCTCGGTCCCGTTTTCCCCCATGCTATCTTTCTCTTTTCCCAATTTTCTCGCTTGTAAGATGCCCGTAATTTTCTTTCCACCGTGTTTTGTTCAGAAGTGGTTATTAGGGCCAAAATTCAAGCCTTGAGAATCGTGGGGAGGGGGTGATAAGGTGATTGCTGTGACTGCCCCCTTTGAGTTTTCTGCACAATATTAGGTATGATGCTTATGTTCAGTACATTCAATTTCCTCATAAATTGATACTTTTCCATTGAATATTCAAGTTGTTGTGGTGCGATAAATTACTCAACTCCTTCGAGCCATTGTTGTTGTAACATGAGTTAATTGGCTACCTGCATAGTCACTAATAACAGTGACTTTACTCTCAATATTTATTCTATAGATTTTTTTTCCACATTTAGCAATTACCCGTAGCTTGATGCATTGTAATCGGAATATCGCCTTGTGTGCTACACTTGTTTATTGGCATTTACTGAATATTATGTCATGATGTGGAAATATAATTTTTAATCTCTAACTGGTTTTTCTTGTTTGCTAACCACTCCCGTCGGGCATTGTAAAAATTCCCTATGATTCAAAAAATGGCCATCCTTTATGTGATTTGAGTGGTTATCGTACACAAACGTTACTCTATTATTGTAGACTAGGGCAGATTTGTTATAGTTGGACGTGGAAATGCTGTTGGATATGCAGATTTGACTTTTTTGTATTATGGGATGACTGATGTAAGGCTTGGTATTGTTTCTGAAGAGCTGCCTAATACCTAGCATATGGATAGTATAGTGTGTTTGTGCATTGTCGGGTTTTTGTGCCATTTTGTTGGTTTTAGCATTGAGCATTGAAATACGGTATTGTTGGTAACTTAGCATATGGATTTCACAGGCTAGAAAAGACAAGATACAAAAGGCTAATTATTTTGGGTCCCTAACTCAGGCATCGGCCATAACAGTTGGATCCTTTAACGGAGAAGAGATCTTTACTCCATTCAAGAATTAGCTTCCCATGGTATTTACCAACATATGTGCTTTAGTTTATTGAAGATTTTGATTTTGATTGGAAATTGCTTTTCTCTGCTACAAATTTTCTTTTTAGTTTTTTGTCAGTTGTTTTTGATGCAGTTGAAAGATCGATTATTGACAGAGTACTATACTCAATCGGTGGTAATTTTCGATTCTTGGGACTGGCGGTCAGTTCAACCTTGCTTTTCATTTTCCTGTAATTTTTTTTTTTGTCAATTTGAACCCATCTAATTTTTCCTGATTAGGGTTTGTCAATTTCTTTTATAAAGTTCTCTCTTGCTATCAGTTTTCGTGTTAAAATTTTACACTGTGATACTTGTCCCTTTATTTACGAACTATGTGTGGATGTCTTCAATGTTTTTTGTTTATGTGACCAGTGAATAGAGCTGCAATTGCTTGTATTTGGTGAATATTTGCTTTCACACTTTGAAGAATGAAAGGGATGTTCTTTTTCATTGTGGCCTAAAGCAGAGGACCATCACTTTCTATCTGTAAACTGTTAACATTGATTATTTAACTAACTCCCATTAGGCTTTATTTGGATGGAAGTGTTTAGGCATAAAACCGATTATTTGAAATCCTCTCCAACGCTTCTCTGTGGTATTTGATTTTCTTTTGTTTGTTTTTGGGGTACACTATACACTATACGCCACATGAGATTCTTCCTTGTTTCCTTTTTTCTTATTGAAATTAGAGCACAGTGATTGGGGGATTTAATGGGGCAGTTTGTTTGGTTGCCCGATTGGATTCTACTACTTTACTATTTTTGAGTTCTTCAAAAAGGGTTCTTTTTGTTCATTTGGTGCAATGCTTTACCATGAAGTTACTATCTTCGTTCTGCATGTTTCATTCCTTAATCACTATTGTGATTCTTTGAGATTAAAGTTACTGAAAATCTTCATATCCTCTATGTGCATCTATAGCCCTGAGGTGGTGGTAAGGCTCTGGGTATATCAGAAATATTTTTTAAATTCTTGCTGGGGATTCCATGTTATGGTAATCCTCTCGCTCCTTTAGTCTTTTACAATCTGCGATAGCCTAAGAATCTATTGGGTATTTCCCTGTAAAATCCTGCTTCATTTCACTTCTCACAAGTTGTTGCCTGCTAGCTTGTGAGTGAACTTCATATATTTAAATGTTTTTAGCATTTTATATACATCCTTTTAGGTTGACGGGTATGCTCATCTTGTAGAAAGGCCAAATTGCTGAAACTGAAGTAGAAGTTGAAAGGATTCTTGGAGGCCGACATTGGTGCTAATTGCTGCAATTTGTCGTCTCTTTGACTACATTGTAAATAAATAAACCATGCTTCCAGATGTATGCCCAATGTACTAAAATAATACTTTGTTCATTTTAGTTGAAGTATGATTATTTTTTCTCTGTCTCAACTCTCTACCCTTCAGTGCTCTCCAAAATGTGTCCTTATTGTAAGTTTCTATACAAATAAATAGCTTCAATATTATATATGGTCTTCCATGGCACCTATTAATGATCGGAGATACGATAACCTTCTCACCTTGGGCAATGGGAAGATTTTAGCTGGAATTATATTGTCATGTAGGACACACACATATTAAACGATATTGGAATATATTTCCTGCTCCAGATTCTGCTCCTAGTGTTCTCGATGATTAAAAAGTCTTTCACAGTATTGTTATTAGTATAAATCGCATAATTTCTTAATTTTTCCTTTTATTAGATTTTTCTGAGCTTTAAGTTATTTTATTCTTTTCTCTAACTTGACAAGTTTTCGCTATTATGCAGCTGCCACGCATGCAAATGAGAAATTCACCATGGTGGCAGTTTCATTAGATCCATGCAACAAATAACCCGTGCAACATTAATACTGCCCGGAGTCTTGGTGCAGTTGGCTTCGTCCTTGCAGTCGAAATTGCTTCTCCAGGGACGAAATTCGATCATGTTCCTGTTGGTGTTCCCGGGATTCTCATTACGGATGTTAGCTTATCCATGGTAGGTAATGCTATCATTTCCCTTGACTATTCATATAAATTTGTCCAAATGTGACATAAACTTTAAAGAATGGCGTTCCCTATTATTACTCTGTACGAACTCATAGACTACTACAATGTCTCCACACCAAGAGATTGGACAAGGCAAGTTAAGTGGCTTTGTTCTCTGCTCGTGTAACATCAAGGATTACAGTTTTCAAGAGGGGGATCTCCTGAAACCGGATATTCTAGCTCCTGGCTCTTTAATATGGGCGCCTTGGACTCCTAATAGTATTTTATCAATCAACTATATGCTATGATTCTTATGCGATAGATTGAACGAAATAGATCTTATTTGAGACCAGATTGCTTTCTTGGGTGTTTAACTGATTCTTTTTTTCTTTGTTGCAGGTGTCTTTTGGAGCTGTCCTCCCAATTTTCTGTGTCGTTCAGTATGCGCACATCTCCCCGAGCCTTGGGCTTTCCTAATTACAACTGAATAAACCACCATCGATTTCCAAGGTATTTAAAGTCCTGCATAGCATTTGTCCTGCAGCTTCCTCTTATATTGTACAAAATTTAAATACCCTTGAGGGATTCGAAATTTGTTTGGGCTTCAATGTGGCTGTTAAAGCTAATGACAATTGAAATACAAAGAATATCTGTTTACCCATTGTTTTGAATTTAATGTTGAGATCCTAATGAAATTTCATTATTATTATTATTATTATTTTGTGAATTTCAGAAAATTTGAGTCAGTTTCCAGTGGATCTAGATCTTAGTGGAGGCCCATCCGAGGCCTCATCCTTCTCCGCCGGTGGCCACTGGCGTATTCACTCTGTTGCGTCACAGGTCAGATATGTAATGTAATGCCTTCGATGTTTCCCATCTGCCATTATTTGTCTAATTTCTGCAAGTTCCATGTGCCAGGGAACTTTTTTAATTTTAGAAAGAATGGGATTTGCTGCTCCTTATTTACTTCCGACTCCACTAGAATTAAGGTCTTAGGCGTTGGAGGCGGTTACAATAATTGGCAGTAGAGTACAGGTTTTCTTCAATTCAAGTTCTCATTCATTTTTTTTATTTGTTTATTTATTATAATGATACTTTGGAGTGATTATGCCATGATGCTTCTATACACGTCCATCAGATTCATTGATGCCTTTTGACCAGTATTATGCCCTTGGCAGTTCACCCACGGGTTTTGATCATGATTTTACAATCTTGATTACATTGTTAATGTTCTTTTTTGTTTGGGGGCCTTTTGTTTAGCTGCATCTGCTCTTTAGATATCATATATGGAAATTGTGAATTCGAAGTTCTGCCCAAATTCTTACATAAACATATAAACAATAGATTGAAGATGTTAATTAGTTTAATTCATTATTTCAGTTTACTATGCACTGCAGCTGATAAACAAAAAGAGTTCAGGAAGAAAAGGGCACTATAATCCGATTGCTGATTGGTCGTAGGTAAAGTGCTACATCTGTTGTCTTTCTTGGTTAGGCCATGGAGGCCAAGGATGAGCAGGATATAGATTTTATGTGATTGGTATATGTTCTTCATTTCCTGTTATTGTCTTTGTCTTTCAAAACCTTAACTATTCCACGACACTACCTGGGGTGTTCATTTATGAATTCTGCACATAGGTGTTTCGTGGTTATGATCAAGATAATGTACTTCTGCTTGCAAGAAATCATGTACAACAATAAATCCAAAGGACTTAATACTCTTCTTGGGATGTCATTCTCACTTCCTTGCTTCAAGTCAGGTTAAGTTATTTGCCTATGCAACATCTGCCTTGTCATCATGATTTGTTTACTTTTATTCACGTTTTACTTTGATCTGCAGGTTGTTTGATTATCAAGTTCATGTTCCAGAATCTACTCACCATTTCTCTGTGTATATGTCGCTGCTTGTAAATCATTCCAACGTAATTTTCTCCTCTTTTTTTTCCCTCCATATCATTCAGTTTTATTAGATGGTTGTGCTTCAACTATATTAATGTTTTTGGGGAACAAATATGACAGGAGATTGCTTGTTTATGTGCTGATTGCATAATCTAATTGCTTGGGAATGGGCATGGCTATGACATCAGATTTTTTTGTGTTTATCAGATTCCTTGGGAATGGGCATGGTTATGAAAAGTACTTTCCTTAGGCGAAGATTCACATTATAATCTGTGTTGTTTGAACATTAAGTGAATGAGAAAAGGAGAACAAGGTTGTTTGCTTTTCCTTTACCCACTGTTATTGTCATATACAACCGCACTACATATTGACACACTACATTCAAGAAATTACTTACGCAGAAAAGTCTTGCAAGTAAAACAATCATTCATACATTTACAAAAAATGTAATACATTCAACGATAACAAAAACATTGTTATGCGGCCAACAATATCATACACGTCCACATCACCACGTTTATAATGCAAACACCATCCCGCGTGGCGTACCGTGCGCAATACGAGTTCTAGTATATATATATATATTTATGAAGTTCAGTTCCAGTAAAACCCAAAAAGAATAAATAAATAAAAAATAAACCAAGTAATATTATAAATGTATTAAGTATTTATGTTTACCTTAGTATTCCATATTGCAGCAATGAGATGTAAATCAGTAGACCAAAAAACACACACCACATAATCAAGCAGAGAACAATTAGTCATGGAAATAGCAAAACTCAAAACTTAACGCATATTTGAACATAAAGTAATACTGTAATATGAGTATTCAGCTGTGCTTAGCCCCAAACATACCGAAAAGTGAAATGATCCAAGCTGCAACATAAAAGGAAAAAAAAAACCTACAGCTAATAAACAATACATCAAAACAAAAAGGGAATGTTACCTACATTCTATGTTGTTCGGACTCGGGTACGGGTATCCAACACGGGTGCGGGAATATGTGGTGGACACTTACTATTTTGAAAAATAGGATACGGGGACACGACAAGAAAGGATCCGGAATTAGGACATGGGTGCAGGGACACGTTTCAAAATTCATATATACTAGATTTTTAACCCGCGCTTCGCGCACGGGTATTAATTTTTTTAAATACAAACTAATGCTAACTCGATTAATATATTTAAAATGATAGATGTTATTATTTTAGTATATTTATGAAAATAATATTTTTATAGATGTTAATATTTTAGTATATTTATGAAAATAATATTTTTAATAAAATATATAATTTTTATTATCTTTTTTTAAAATGACATAAGAAATAAATTATTTTTTTTTCATAATACATATACCAAAATATAATTCAATTTTTTTATGCAAGTAAAATATAAATAGAAAAATTACTCTATGATTATCATCCCTACTATTATAAATATTATATGTATAACTAAATTAATTAAGTATATTAAAATATGTCTTTCTAACTCACTTTAATCACCGGCAAAAATATGTTGATGATATATACTATTATATTTATATAAAAGAAACAAAGGTAGTATTAATAATTATGCATGTAGATTAATGACCGATAAAAATATACAAAAGTAAATTATCATGATATTAATTTTTATATATACAAAATAGTATATTGAATTTTTGTTACCGATGAAATACTTATTTTTATGTAGAGTAATTTCTATTGTATACCCCTCAACTGTGTCCACTTATATACTTGAACTATTTTTTTGGAAAGAAATGCACTACAACTATTAAACTTTGGAGAAAACTATCATTTCGTCAAAATTAATTAAGGTTACATTGTGTCCAGCCGTGAAGTTCAAAGGGTTAAAACAGTCAGCTCAAAAAAAAATATTGACCGGAAACCCATATCCACTACCCGAACCATATCCTCTTCCATCGAACATCCCTTCGAACCCGCTGACTGCTTTGTGGGTTTGCCATCACCATCGACATCTATATTCCATTGTTTCATTCATTCACGCCCTTGTGTGCAAACCCTTCCAGGAGCAACAATTTCCGTTGATAGACGATCTCTCAACCCCGACTTTGTTTTCTGAAATATGTGTGCGCTCTTCCCCCAACCCCAGTCGTCTACCTCCACCCTGGTATGATTTAGACTTCTGGGCTCCATGAAATTAATTTGGTTTGGAATTTTTCAGCTAAGTCAAATGTGGGGTTTGAGTTTTGTTATGTGAATCTGAATATTGCAAGAATCTAAATTATGAAACTGCATTATGTTTTGTGAAATTTAGTTATTTAAATCTGAATGTGAAATTATACTCTAATTTCTCAGTTATGCAAATTGAGTTGTTCTTTTGATTTCCGAATTATGCAAAACCATTTTCTTACCATATGATTTAAGAATTGTTTTGTTGTGTTGGTATGCAGCTTATATGAGTGAATTTGCATTGGAGCACAACGTATTACCCATTTGTAAGTGTGAAAATATGGTGGAAACCACAAAGCAGTTGCCTATGATGGCAAACAGACGGGGTTTAGGGTTTGAGGAATGATATTAGAGTCGAGGTCAAGAAAAAAATAGGAGCTGGCTGTTTTAACCCTTTGAACTTCACGGTTGAACATGACTTAACGTTGAATTTTGATAGAAGAATGGTTTTTTCCAAAGTTTAATAGTTGGGGTGTATTTTTTTTCAAAAATAAAGTTCAAATATATAAGTATACACATTGGTATAGTTGATGGGGTATACAATGGAAATTGCTCTTTTATGTATATTATGTAGTTTTTTAGAAAAAAATTACAATAAGAAATTAAATTTTAATACTCCTAAATATTTTTAGTTAAAATAGTATATATATTTATTTAAAGATTTGTTTATGTATTTTCTTTACTGTCTAAACCCGTAATATATTTCTTTATATTTGAAATGATAAGAATATTTACTATAATTTAAAAAATGCATACTTATGTTTTACTATAATATATTTTATAGTTTATCTAAATTATATTTGTGAGATTATACTTTGAAAATTAAAACTTGTATAGAAATTAGAATTAAAATTTCTTTCAGTTTACTAATTTTTATAGTATTTTTTAATAGTTTACTAATTTTTATAGTATATTTTTAAGAGGTATTAACTAAAATAGGCCACCAGAAGGAGTCATTTCCACTTTTGGGCAACGATATTTTGATTTAGGGAAATAGGCCATTGGAAGGATTTTGGGCCTGAATTTAGACCATTGGGATGGAATTCGAGCCGCGATGGCCTAAAAGTGGAAATGATTCCTTCTGGTGGCCTATTTTAGTTTTTTAGATTATTTTTTTTATTTTAGGTAATTAAAATAAATAATAATCATTCTGTGCCATTATTTATGTCCTACTTTCTTTTTTTTCTTGTTCCAACATTTTTTTTTATTTCATTTCCATTTTAAAAATAATTAAATATTAATTGCTAAACATACCCATGTCCGAAAAATTCCTTGCATTTAATACTAATTACTCCTACATAAAATACCATGTCCGAAAAATTTGGGATGCTTATAATAAAACATGTTTATTTTTACTTTATAATTTATTTGAATATGTATTTGTTTTACTAATTTTATAATATATTTTGAATTAATATTTATTTTTTTCTTATATTACTACCTCCGTCCTATTAATAGCGTTAAAAAAATAACTTAAAAATTTATATAATGTGATTGTAATGAGTTACAATGTAATTTTTTTTAAGAGCCATTGGAGGCCTGGAACGGGTGGTGGGAGCCCAAGCCACATAATTATAAAGGGAACAAAGGGGAGGGATAGGGGGCCGGGTGGGGATTCGAACCTCCAACCTATATGTTGGGAGTTAAGGGACTTACCACTGGAGTAGGTCTCAAACCCCACAATTTTAATTTATTAATTTATTTTTGATTTACTGATATGTAGTTGTAGGGTGGACTGGAATTATTAATGATAGTGAATAATTTGAAATTTTAATATATTTATTTATTAATGTGAGATGATGGGTAGGTTTAACGATTAATATTTAATTTTATTTAAAATGAAAATGAAATAAAAATATTGGAACAAGAAAAATAAGAAAGTATGTCATAAATAATGACACAGAATGAGTATTATTTATTTTAATTATATAAAATAAAAAATAATTGAAAAAAAACTAAAATAGGCCACTAGAAGTAGTCATTTCCACTTTCAGGCTATCGCGGCCCGAATTCCAGCCCAATTGCCTAAATTCAGGCCCGAAATCCTTCTAATGGCCTATTTTCCTAAATCAAAATATCGTGGTCCAAAAGTGGAAATGACTCCTTCTGGTGGCCTATTTTAGTTATTACCTCTATTTTTAATGATGTATTTTGTATTTAAAATATGGTTATTATATTCCTATATTGATATGGGATTATATATTTTAAACATAAAATTTAAACCTAAATTAAATTATTTAATATAATATTACAATAATTTCATTAAAATATATATACAAATAAATAATTTATATCATATATTTTTAATCAATTTATATCTTTTATGTGTCATAAAAAATTTATATCTTTTTAAGATGTATATGAAGATTTTCTCAAGATTTTATTATATTAATAAATAGATTTATTTTCTAAATATAGATATTGATGATGTGGAAGGTGAGTTGGAATTAGTCAGCGATTAATCATCAATGACGTGGAATAATTGTAGTCAATGATTATAAAATGGTGGTATAACTACTGATATAACCTAAAAAATTAAAAAAATAATTAGTTATATTGAATAAGGACAATACAGTCTGCATAGCCCAAAAAGTATTCATGATTTATTATATAGATTAAATTTTTTATTTATTCTATTAATTGAGGATAATATCTTAGGCTCATATTTTCATATACTCAATATTATATATTTGAAAATATAACATATTCAATTAAAAGATTTATAATATATTGGTTTTACTAAATTTATCATAAACATCAAATATATTATAATTTGTTTTCAATTTATATATTTGTAAAATATATGAAAAGATTTATCAAGATTTTCATATACTAATAAATAGATTTATTATCCAAATAAAAGATTTAAAAGGTTGATGACATGGCAAGGAGGACGATTTAGCGGTGATGTGTGAATGACTGTACTTTTCTGGATGATTAAGCGCCTACGTGGAAACCTAAGGCATAATTACTGTTTAACCCTTAAAATTAAAAAAAGATGAAGTATATTTAATAAGGGCAATACAGAACATGCCAAAAAGTATTTAGGATTTATTATATAGATATATATATATATACTAGGATTCTATCGGTGGCGCGCTACGCTGCGCGCGCCCGGTGAGAAAAAACATTATGGAAAAATTGTAATGAGACATTCAAAACTGAAATAAAAGCAGAATTAAGATAAATTTAATTGTAAAATCTAGTTACACTCTAAAATTAGTATTATCAACCTTTAGGGACTGCAAGGAGTTAGAAGAAGCAAGAACTTACTCAGGCTGCTCCAATTCATATGTGAAATGGATGATTCCTCTGATGCAATACTGAAGCTACTGCTCGACTTCCCTGTGAGCAATAATGAAATTTGCTCAACTTACATCCAAGGTTAGCTGCACTAAATTTGCTCAACTTAAGTATGGAAATATGGAAGTGCTGAGTTGAATAGGATCATGCATTTCAAACCTGTGACTACTCGTTTACATCATGATATATGTGTGTGTGGCCTACATAGTGAACCTTACATAGCAACTTTTTCATCAGGATGGCTCCCAGCGAAGATAAAATAATGAGCCAAAACAGACCATATGCAGACCCAAACCTAAAAAAATACTTAACAAATTATACACATCTAAAAGGAATTCACAAAATTCACCCATCGTGCATATAAGAATTTGAACAGCCTTGTCAACATAGTAAGAGAAATCACCTAAAACATAACTGGAGACCCCTAGATAGAGAAGGAAAGCACTAGAGTGTACATATAATTAAATTATTGATCAATTATATAGAATCTCTCTTCCGAATCAGATTTTTAATTGAGGTGCTCACTCGTCCTTTTGCATGCTAAAATGTAGTTGAACATCAATTTCCAAAGTTATCCATTATGAAACAAAAGGTTCATGTAAATAAGACATGCAATCAAGTGGGTATAATGATGAACCACTATAAAGAACAAACAAGCTCCACCTACGAGGCAAGAAATTGATTTTAAGCAATGTATAATAAGTTGGGTCAAGAAACAGAACTTACTGAGCCAATATATCAGTGTCGAGCAATTTTATGTTGATAATAAATGTTCACAAGTTGATTGGGAAGACAGGGATAAATTGATCTTGTTTCTCAACTTTTGTTTTTTCATGATGAAAGTTTAAAACATGCAACCATTTTGATGCAGTGTTCAAAGTCTAAGAACAGAAAAATATAAGAAAATTTACAAAATTAGCAACGAATGAGATTCCCAGTCAATGCCAGATTAATCCTTCACTATCTAATGTTGCAACGTGAATAAATACCTATATAGCCATATAAATGCCACTTTAACAAATGGACATAAAAATTGTGAAGTTTTTTGTATAACCTTATCATATCACAACTCCCACATAAATTTTCAAGAGATCTCAAATGATCAAATCCCTTAAACACATTAGAACTTCATTGATCATGCACTTATAAGCTGCAGCATAGAGAAGGTGTGTAACACCCGGGGAAAAACAAATTCAAATTGTTTTGAACTACGTCATGACTTGATCCCTTCACAGGGTACGTAGGCAGCTTGGAACTAATTTCTAAGTTCTGTCGCGAAATAAATCACAAAATACATCACGAATTAGATCACAAAGACGATAGGAGGGGTTGGAACCAATTTAGACTAGGCTAATTAGGACACGGAAATGTTGCGAGCGATAAGCCGGACTCGTAACAAGTTTAAGGAGAAGATTCCGAAACGGAGACGACCCAGGGAATCGAGCTAACACGTAGAAAACCGATAGGGGAAAGCGAGGAAAGACCCGACGGAACACGCGGACCGCCGAACCGGCCGGCCCGCGCTGTCCGCGCGCCGCCGCGCGGACAGAGGCGTCGCGACTCCAGGCTGGTCGCGCGTGCTCCGCGCGGGCAAAAGCTTAGGTGCGCGCCACCAGCGCGCCAGAGGTGCTGAAAGTGTAAACTTTCCTTCCATGGCGATTTTCTTGCAAAAAACAACACCCCTAACCATAGCAATCGAATCTCAGCCTTGGGGAAGGCTTAAGAATACCCTAGGGGCGCCCCAAACCCTAGGTTTTCAGAAAACATTCAAGCCTCCACCCTCAATTCCCTCTCCAAGTTCAAACTCCTTCGACACCACTTTCCGGCGAGTATTCCGGCGACGACGGGACGACCGGGACAAGCCCCTGCCCTCTAGACTCTTGGTAAGCTATTGTACAAAGTTTCAATTCGTCCATAGATCTCAGAAACTCATATTCTAACCCTTTTTCCTTACTACGATTTCCCGTTGGAAAACGAACAAAAAGCGATCGGAGAAGTTGGTCGTTCGTCGTGACCCTAGGACGTCCGGAAACCCAATCCAGCGACCCCATTCTCTAACTAAGTAAGTTAAAACCTTACTCACAAATTTTCGTGGTTGTTCGTTGTTTAAATCTCGAGATATAGGCTTGTAACAAAAATCGGTTTCCAAAAACCCTATTTTCGTCCAATTTTAAAGACTCGCCTAAAACTCGACCTTCGGGAATTCAAACCGAAAACTTTTCAACATAAAAGTTGTTCTTAACACTTTTATCTATCTTGTGTCCAAATGTCAGCCGTTGACATTAAGTTTTGCTATCCCAACTCATGCCGTAAACTTTCTGAGACAACCCGAACGTTTTAAAACTGTGACAGATTTCTACATTCAACTTGATGCATGTTTTTCACCCATTTTTTGAATGATTTAACTTTGCATTCCTAAACAAAAGTTGTAGATAATTGTGTCTAGATTATGCATATTACATTTCACGGATTTTGGTGTTCATTTGATATGCCAAACGGCCGCATTTTCAGAACTGTTTTGAGATTGTTTTAAGGGCCGCGAGTATGCAGTGAGTTGCACTCGATTTTTGAGTACCAAGAATTCATTATTTCCAAATTCTTAAAACATGAAAGTTGTTCCTTAACGTGTTGTGTAGTTACTGTAAAAATTTCACATCGATTAGTTTTGAAATGAATTTTTAATCGGCGTTGCACGAATCTGTGACGGAAACAGTTTTTAAGACAGAAATTATTCCTTGCAATAAACTCGAATTTCGACTCACTTCGAACCTTATTTCCAAAAACTTAAAACATGAAAGTTGTTCGTGTGTGTGTTTTTAAATTACTGTAAAAATTTCAGAATTTTTGGTGTAAAGACGAATTTTTAATTAAGAAAGGCGTAAACTGCCTCGAATAGGATTTTTCGAACTTGAGAAAACTCGAACTATGAAAACGCGATATCGATCATTTGATAACTTGGAAATACGAACTTTCGAAAAATCCCGTTCACTAGGCTGAGCCGATCTTCATACTATCATTATCTTTGAGACTGCCTCGTTAGTGGTCTCCTTACTATCTGAGATTGCCTCGTTAGTGATCTCGCGCGCTGTATTTTGGATCGCCTCGTTAGTGGTCCTACTATCTTTTTGGATCGCCTCGTTAGTGGTCCTACTATCTTTGAGACTGCCTCGTTAGTGGTCTCCCATTGTTTGGACTGCCTCGTTAGTGGTCCTATGTTGAGATTGCCTCGTTAGTGATCTCCCGGTATGGTGTCCTCTTCTTAGTCTACGGGATGAAAAGTAAAAGACTTGTGTGAGTGTTTCATTATGCTTAAATCGTATTTATCATGTCTTTAATTATGTATTTAAAATTTATGCATCTTAAATTATGCTTTAAATTACGCTTTTAAAATTAAGTCATTTAATCATGTTTTTCCGCTGCTAATAAATCATGTATTTTTAAATTCTCGTTCGGTAAGCGAAATCTTTAGTTTAAACACTTGTAGCCCCTTTTATTTGTTAGTTAGAGATTAACTTACTCAGTATATTTTTATACTGACAACCGTTGTCATTTTCCTTTTTTACAGAGTATGTCGAGTGACGCATTGCATATGCACTTGGGGGAAATCATAGCGGACATTTTAATTTCTGCATCGTACTGTTTTTTTTTACCGGGTCTGTTAAACCCGAGGATTTGGCCATGTTGGCCGTGATTTACTTTCCGCTGCACTTACTCTATTTATTTTTCGCGCATGATGATTACTACTACCGTAATAAGTATTATAAATTTCCGGACTAAATCTTGAAATGTTTTAAATCTTTTACATACCCACAAGCCTTGCATTTCCTTAGTGAGCTCGGGAAGCCGTGTCTTGCTAGGGAGATGCGGCGGTGACATCCCGGCCTGGGTTATCAAATCCGGGGTGTTACAAGTTGGTATCAGAGCCCGGAAAATTTTTGAAGCTACTACTATTATTTTAAACCATTATTTTTAAACCCAAGTGTTATTTCTTTTAAAATTATTTATTTTGACTACTAGTATTATTTTTAGCCCAAGGGTCTATAATCCTTTTTACATAGCCCAAAATCTTAGCCAAAGAAATATTAAATTTTGGCCCACTATAGAGGCCCAACCTTTAGCAATTTATTTTAAACTAATTTTTTTTATGGGGAAGGGACTTGCACTTGCATGTTGCATATAGATTTAAATTTATGCATATCTTAACCTTGCCTGAAAAATGTCTAACTTTAACCTACCTTGTTAACAATGGATGGCTTCCCCAAACGTGAACATGATCAACCTACTAATGAGGTTGATTGAAGCATACCTCGAATCTCCTCAAAACGTGAACAACTTCAGACTAAGGGTAGAACAAATGGAAGCTAACTTGGGTCACCTAACTAATCTGGGCCAAGCAGGACATCAAGATATAACCCAACTCCAAATCCAAATCAACGAACTCCAGACCCGCGAGACTGAGCTTCGGACCCAGATTGACGACGTAGAGACCCAAGCAGGGGTCTTGGAACATCAACTGCATCACCTGAAGGATGATCTGCTTCCACCTGCCCCTCTCAACCCGGGAACTCCTCTTGTAACTAGCCTCGTTATTGATCCTGACACTGTCCCTGCAGCCGTCCAAACTCCAGTTGCTATCGTTGATCCTGCTCCTGCTGCTGGGCCCAGTTGGCCAGCCAGCCCAGTGTTCCATGGGTCCCTTGGCACGGGCACCATCGAGGAATCGAGTGATGAGGATGACCCCATGGAGGACCCGACCACCTACCCTTCTCAGGATTAGAGATTTTTGATACATTATTCCTATTGTGCTCCTTTTCTATTTTCCCGAACTATTTTCAGGATCTTTGCTACTTGTCGTTTGTACCGAAACAAAAACTTCTACTGGGCAATAAAGTCACAAACACTTATTTTATACACCATCTTTATATCTTATCAAAACGCCGACAGACAGACAACGCATCTATTTCTGCATAACAAATCGACAAGTACCTCAAACCCTAAAACCCTAAACGACTGAATGAATAAATGCAAATACTGACCAACTCCTGATAAGCACCATACAATTCAGCAAAACCCTTTTTCCACATTTTATCAAATCTCCCTGAACTTTACACCTTCCTTGGTTGTAACAGGATGGCACCCCGAGGACGACCAAGGACCTTCCCTGCCACCCCCAACACCCACGGCACGCCGGGACAACCCAATGAGCAGGCGCCTAACGCGGAGATGCCGAACCCGGCAGGACCGATGCCCAACCCTGCGGAAGAGCGAATGAGGAATATGGAAGAATTACTAATCGCACTGGGTAATGCTTACGTTAACCAGGGTGGAGCTGCCGCGGCGCCACCACCGGAAGCGAGGATCAACTACTTGGCTGCGGTGAACCCCTACCGGCCTCCTTACTACGTCGGGGAGGAAGACCCCGCTAAGCTGGAAGAATGGTTGAGAACCTTCGACAAATTGCTAAAGGCGGTGAGATGCCCGGAGGGGGAGAAGGTCCACGTGGCCTCGTACTATCTGGGTGGCGAGGCCGACGACTGGTGGCAGGCTACCCAGGGGAAGCTGGCAGAGGATGATGAACCTTACTCGTGGAACGAGTTCATGGAGTTACTCCGGGAGCGCTTCTACCCGATGAGTACTAAGGCGGCACTGTACGAGGAGTTCTCATCCCTGAAGCAAGGAGAGAAATCTGTTCAAGAATACTATGCACGGTTTAGGGAGTTGGTGAGATTTGTGCCCAGGATGGTACCTACGGACGGGGAGAAGGCGCAAAAGTTCGAAATGGGATTGAACTTGTCAATTCGGGAGGTGATCACTGGAGTTAACTACCCGGACTTGCAATCTGTCTACGATCGGGCAGTAGCAGTAGCACGAGTGCAACAGCTAAAGAGGAAGGCTGCTGGGGAATCTAGCCGCGGGGCGCAAGGACCAGACAAGAGGAACAGGGATAACAGGACAAGCAACACTACTGGCGGGGACAACTTTCGGCGAGGTCCGAACGGGAATGCTCAGAACAACAACGGTCGAAATGTTAACCAAGGAGGACGAGTGCCGCCGTGCCCAAGGTGTGGCCGGCCGCACCTGGTAAGGAGATGTCCTCAGATGGGCGAGTGCTTCCGGTGCGGCCGAATTGGCCATCGGAGGGAGGAATGTCGAACCCGACTTGAGAACATCACAAAGAGAGAAGACTTGGTCATTGGACCTAACGAGCCGTTTAACCAGGGAGGTAGGAACGGCAACAATCAAGGATATCGGCCTCCTCCGAACCCGAACCAACGCCCTCCGAACCTGCAGCAAAACGCAAACCCAAATCAAAACCAGCCAGCTAATCAAGGGAGGCCGATGGGGAGGTTGAACGTGATCAACCAGGCTGACATACCCGCGCAGGGCGACGTGATGGCAGGTACTTTCCATGTCCTAGGTACTCCACTTAGAGTTTTATTTGATTCCGGAGCCAGTTGTTCGATTGTATCTTCGAGGGTCGTAACTGAACTAGATCTACCTAAGTGCGAGATAATTAGCTTAGGCATCCAACTGCCCTCTGGAGAAGTAATAGCATGCTCTAAACGCTACAATGGAATACCTATAGTGATAAAGAACGTAGAGTTTTTCGCAAACTTAGTAGAGTTCAACGTCAGAGACTTTGACGTCATACTAGGAATGGATTGGCTAACCCGGTATAAGGCCGTGATCGAGTGCCAAAAGCAAAAGATCACGCTGTCGAAAAGTAGGGGGAAAAGAGTCATCTTCTACTCTCAACCCCCTAAGAAATCTAACAAGATAGTCAACGTCCTAGAGTTATGTAGCCTAATGCGTAAGGGCCACGCGCTATACGCATGCTACGTTCACAACCTCGAGGCTGAAGGAGTAAAGATAGACAACATTCCGGTGGTGAGAGAGTACCCGGATGTGTTCCCAGAAGACGTTCCCGGCATGCCCCCTGAGAGGGATCTCGAGTTCACCATAGATCTCATCCCGGGAATGGAACCTGTCTCAAAGGCTCCTTACCGCATGGCACCGCCGGAGATGAAGGAGCTAAAGGAACAACTCGAAGAATTGCTGGAAAAGGGATATATCAGACCGAGCACGTCTCCATGGGGAGCACCGGTCTTGTTCGTCAAGAAGAAGGATGGGAGTTTGCGACTGTGTATCGACTATAGAGGACTTAATCAAGTCACTATCAAGAACAAGTACCCGTTGCCCAGAATCGAGGATCTGTTCGACCAGCTGAAGGGAGCTACTGTGTTCTCCAAGATCGACCTGCGTTCGGGATATCATCAGCTGCGAATTGCTGAGAAGGACATCCCAAAGACAGCGTTCAGGACTCGCTATGGACACTACGAATTCACAGTACTGTCATTCGGGTTAACGAACGCCCCGGCAATGTTCATGAACCTCATGAACAACGTGTTCCGAGGACTATTAGATCAATGCGTAGTGGTATTCATAGACGACATCTTGGTCTACTCAAAGGACGAGGAAGAACATTCCGAGCACTTACATAAAGTGCTGAGGATCCTCCGAGAAAATCAGCTATATGGGAAGTTGTCCAAATGCGACTTCTGGCTGAGGGAAGTGACATTCCTTGGGCATATCGTATCCGCCAGCGGAGTGGCGGTAGACCCGGCAAAGGTCTCGGCGGTAACCGAGTGGGTACCACCGAAGAGACCAACAGAGATAAGAAGTTTCCTCGGACTGGCGGGCTACTACAGGCGATTTGTCCAAGACTTCTCCAAAATCGCCCGCCCATTGACCCAACTGCTGAAAAAGGGGGTGAAGTACGACTGGACTGGCGAGTGCGAAGCCGCATTCCAGGAGCTGAAGAAACGACTTACCACGGCGCCGGTGTTGGCGTTACCATCAGAGAATGGAGACTTCGAGGTGTATAGCGACGCCTCGAGAGAAGGACTGGGATGCGTACTGATGCAGGATCAAAGAGTCATAGCGTACGCATCACGACAGCTGAAACCACACGAGCAAAACTATCCGACGCACGACCTAGAACTGGCCGCGGTCGTGTTCGCCCTGAAAATTTGGAGACACTATCTCTATGGGCGGAAGTGTCGGATGTTCACCGACCATAAGAGCCTCAAGTACATATTCACGCAAAGAGAACTGAACTTGAGGCAGAGGAGATGGTTGGAACTGATCAAAGATTATGACCTGGAAGTTGCGTATCACGAGGGCAAGGCCAACGTCGTGGTCGACGCCTTGAGTCGGAAGACGCAACACGTCACGAACTCACTGGTGATACCGGCCGAATTGTACAGAGATTTGGCGAAATTAAGCCTGGAACTGGTGCATTCCGGTACGGCAACCGAGGTCGCCAACGCGATGGTAGTAAGCCCTACCGTATTCGAAGAGATACGACTCGCCCAGTCGAGTGACGAAAAGTTGGAGGAAATAAGGAGAAGCATTGCCGAAGGAAAGGCAGTGGATTTCAAGATTCACGAGGACGGGAGCATCCGCTTCAGGGGAAGATGGTGTATACCGCGGGAGTCCGCGGATCTGAAGAAGAAGGTGATGGAGGAAGGCCACAGCACCCCCTACTCGGTTCACCCCGGAAGGGATAAGCTATACAAGGACTTGAAGAAAAATTATTGGTGGCCGAACATGAAGAGAGAGGTGGCCGAGTTCGTGGCAAGGTGCCTTACCTGCCAGAAGATCAAGGCAGTACGGCAAAAGCCCTTAGGATTTATGCAACCATTGGAGATCCCAAGCTGGAAGTGGGACAGTATCTCCATGGATTTCGTTTCAGGGTTACCACGTTCGCCAAAGGGGATGAATAAGATCTGGGTGATCGTGGATAGGTTAACGAAGGCCGCCATCTTCATCCCGATGAAGGACACTTGGACGATGGACCAACTAGCAAGAGCATATGTAGACAATGTGGTACGCCGGCACGGGGTGCCACACGACATCATCTCGGATAGGGATAGCAGATTCGTCTCCCAGTTTTGGACCAAACTGCAAGAAGCTCTGGGGACGCAGATAAAAATGAGTACGGCGTTCCACCCTATGACGGATGGACAGACGGAGCGAACAATACAAACGCTGGAGGACATGTTGAGGGCTTGTGTGTTGGAATTCAAGGGAAGTTGGGAGCACCATTTACCCTTGATCGAGTTCTCCTATAACAACAGTTACCATGTGAGCATCGGCATGGCGCCCTTCGAGGCACTGTATGGACGAAGATGCCGGAGCCCATTGAGTTGGGAAGAGAACGATCGAATAATGACAGTAGGGCCACAACTGGTGGAGGACATGGCTCAGCAAGTTAAGGTCATCCAGGGGAAGATGAGAGCCGCTCAGGACCGGCAAAAGAGCTATGCGGACGTGAGACGGCAGGACTTGGAATTCCAAGTCGGTGACAAGGTCATGCTGAAAGTCTCACCGATGAAGGGCGTAATGCGCTTTGGCAAGCGAGGGAAACTGAGCCCACGATACATAGGGCCATATGAGATCCTCGAGAGAGTGGGGAATCTAGCGTACCGGCTAGCACTGCCGCCTCAACTAGCACGCGTCCATAACGTGTTCCATGTCTCCCAACTAAAGAAGTATGTGCCCGACACGTCGCATGTACTCCAACCGGACGTAATCGAATTGGATGATGACTTGACCTATGAAGAAACCCCGGTGCAAATACTCGACTACAAGGAAAGGGTGACAAGGAATAAAACTGTAAAGATGGTCAAGGTCCTGTGGTCCAACCACGAGACGGAGACGGCGACCTGGGAATTGGAAGCCGACATGAGACAACGTTACCCTACCCTCTTCCAAGACGACCCGACCACAGTTATGGGGACATAACTGTATTCTTAAGGGGGGGAGGATGTAACACCCGGGGAAAAACAAATTCAAATTGTTTTGAACTACGTCATGACTTGATCCCTTCACAGGGTACGTAGGCAGCTTGGAACTAATTTCTAAGTTCAGTCGCGAAATAAATCACAAAATACATCACAAATTAGATCACAAAGACGATAGGAGGGGTTGGAACCAATTTAGACTAGGCTAATTAGGACACGGAAATGTTGCGAGCGATAAGCCGGACTCGTAACAAGTTTAAGGAGAAGATTCCGAAACGGAGACGACCCAGGGAATCGAGCTAACACGTAGAAAACCGATAGGGGAAAGCGAGGAAAGACCCGACGGAACACGCGGACCGCCGAACCGGCCGGTCCGGCAGGCCCGCGCTGTCCGCGCGCCGCCGCGCGGCCACCGCGCGGACAGAGGCGTCGCGACTCCAGGCTGGTCGCGCGTGCTCCGCGCGGGCAAAAGCTTAGGTGCGCGCCACCAGCGCGCCAGAGGTGCTGAAAGTGTAAACTTTCCTTCCATGGCGATTTTCTTGCCAAAAACAACACCCCTAACCATGGAAATCGAATCTCAGCCTTGGGGAAGGCTTAAGAATACCCTAGGGGCGCCCCAAACCCTAGGTTTTCAGAAAACATTCAAGCCTCCACCCTCAATTCCCTCTCCAAGTTCAAACTCCTTCGACACCACTTTCCGGCGAGTATTCCGGCGACGACGGGACGACCGAGACAAGCCCCTGCCCTCTAGACTCTTGGTAAGCTATTGTACAAAGTTTCAATTCGTCCATAGATCTCAGAAACTCATATTCTAACCCTTTTTCCTTACTACGATTTCCCGTCGGAAAACGAACAAAAAGCGATCGGAGAAGTTGGCCGTTCGTCGTGACCCTAGGACGTCCGGAAACCCAATCCAGCGACCCCATTCTCTAACTAAGTTAAAACCTTACTCACAAATTTTCGTGGTTGTTCGTTGTTTAAATCTCGAGATATAGGCTTGTAACAAAAATTGGTTTCCAAAAACCCTATTTTTGTCCAATTTTAAAGACTCGCCTAAAACTCGACCTTCGGGAATTCAAACCGAAAACTTTTCAACATAAAGGTTGTTCTAAACACCTTTATCTACCTTGTGTCCAAATTTCAGCTGTTGACTTTAAGTTTTGCTATCCCAACTCATGCCGTAAACTTTCTGAGACAACCCGAACGTTTTAAAACTGTGACAGATTTCTACATTCAACTTGATGCATATTTTTCACCCATTTTTCGAATGATTTAACTTTGCATTCCTAAACAAAAGTTGTAGATAATTGTGTCTAGATTATGCATATTAAATTTCACGGATTTTGGTTTTCATTTGATATGCCAAACGGCCGCATTTTCCGAACTGTTTTGAGATTGTTTTAAGGGCCGCGAGTATGCAGTGAGTTGCACTCGATTTTTGAGTACCAAGAATTCATTATTTCCAAATTCTTAAAACATGAAAGTTGTTCCTTAACGTGTTGTGTAGTTACTGTAAAAATTTCACATCGATTGGTTTTGAAATGAATTTTTAATCGGCGTTGCACGAATCTGTGACGGAAACAGTTTTTAATACATAAATTATTCCTTGCAATAAACTCGAATTTCGACTCACTTTGGAACCTTATTTCCAAAAACTTAAAACATGAAAGTTGTTCGTGTGTATGTTTTTGAATTACTGTAAAAAATTCAGAATTTTTGGTGTAAAGACGAATTTTTAATTAAGAAAGGCGTAAACTGCCTCGAATAGGATTTTTCGAACTTGAGAAAACTCGAACTATGAAAACGCGATATCGATCATTTGATAACTTTGAAATACGAACTTTCAAAAAATCTCGTTCACTAGGCTGAGCCGATCTTCATACTATCATTATCTTTGAGACTGCCTCGTTAGTGGTCTCCTTACTATCTGAGATTGCCTCGTTAGTGATCTCGCGCGCTGTATTTTGGATCGCCTCGTTAGTGGTCCTACTATCTTTTTGGATTGCCTCGTTAGTGGTCCTACTATCTTTTTGGATCGCCTCGTTAGTGGTCCTACTATCTTTGAGACTGCCTCGTTAGTGGTCTCCCATTGTTTGGACTGCCTCGTTAGTGGTCCTATGTTGAGATTGCCCCGTTAGTGATCTCCCGGTATGGTGTCCTCTTCTTAGTCTACGGGATGAAAAGTAAAAGACTTGTGTGAGTGTTTCATTATGCTTAAATCGTATTTATCATGTCTTTAATTATGTATTTAAAATTTATGCATCTTAAATTATGCTTTAAATTACGCTTTTAAAATTAAGTCATTTAATCATGTTTTTCCGCTGCTAATAAATCATGTATTTTTAAATTCTCGTTCGGTAAGCGAAATCTTTAGTTTAAACACTTGTAGCCCCTTTTATTTGTTAGTTAGGGATTAACTTACTCAGTATATTTTTATACTGACAACCGTTGTCATTTTCCTTTTTTACAGAGTATGTCGAGTGACGCATTGCATATGCACTTGGGGGAAATCATAGCGGACATTTTAATTTCTGCATCGTACTGTTTTTTTTTTACCGGGTCTGTTAAACCCGAGGATTTGGCCATGTTGGTCGTGATTTACTTTCCGCTGCACTTACTCTATTTATTTTTCGCGCATGATGATTACTACTACCGTAATAAGTATTATAAATTTCCGGACTAAATCTTGAAATGTTTTAAATCTTTTACATACCCACAAGCCTTGCATTTCCTTAGTGAGCTCGGAAAGCCGTGTCTTGCTAGGGAGATGCGGCGGTGACATCCCGGCCTGGGTTATCAAATCCGGGGTGTTACAAGGTGAAGCATCCCTTACCTTCACCTCATTAGCAGAAGACAAATACTGGTCCAGTTTCTTTGCTTCTTCAGTGGTCATACCCATGCAATTAGGATGAAACCTTTGAAAGAGCATTGAAAATACAATCACGAGATGTGTAAAAAAAAAAAGATAATTCCAGACACCCACACATTAAAGAAAATAAAGATATAGTGTATACTATAGACATTGAGTATCGAATACAAAAGGACTGAATACTTTCTCATTCAAGAACAATAAGCAAGTGTAAGCTGGTAATTCCTACGGATCAAATCTACTGCCCCTGTTTGGCACCCGAAAACCAAATTGGTAGCTGAGCTCCCGTGTCACTAGTTTCACAAATTCTATTTTTATACTACCTCCGTTCTTGTGAAATTGCAACATTTCACTTTTTGTTACTATTCATTGTTTAACTTTGACTCGAATTTTTATCATATTTATATAAGGGGAAATATAGTCAAGTGAGATCTTGTTGGAATCGTCTTTTCTTGTAGTTTTATAATATCAATTTTTTTATAATTTTTACTTATACACAATTTAAGTTATTAATCGTTGAAAATGTGCATTGGACTGCGTGAAATGAGTGAGTGTTGCAATTCCATGGAAGTACTAAATAACGAGACAAATAAATAAAATGTTGAAATTAATTACAAAGGATTGATTTACCTCTGGAACTCAAATAACTACTGTAGAAGGCATGAAAATACAGATTAAAATGTAGAAGCATTCAATGTAGACGTATAGTCCCAATCTTCTGCAAATCTAAAGAATACAAAATCAAGCTACATTGAATCTTTATATGCCTATGCTTTTACTTCCCTTTTAATTCCACTTGCAAAGCATACAAACAAACCCTTATCATCTTAAATTTCCACTTCAAGTGTACACTTTTTCATAGAGCTTTAGAAACGAGTTTAATGACCTAAATTTTTCAATATTAGGCAACTGTTTGATTGAGGGACTAAATTTCAATAACAGTTGTGATCCTAATGAATGGACCAATTGCTTCACATTCAGAGCATCCAGAAAACAACATTGAGGAAACATTGCAATCAATATTCATAGGGAAAACCATTTATTGATGAATGGTGTTAACTGGAATCAGACAAGTCACTGTACCAGTCTTTGCAGCGTCCTTGCTCAGTGGAGGCGAGCGATGCATTGTGTGTGGCGGCGGCGGCGCTAGGGTTCCAGGGCTGCAAGGGCGTCGATTGGCAATGGGATTGCGAGGACAGAGCAAGGGAGATTCAGCAAGAAGATCTTGCTCGGCTTCGGTCTCTCGATCTCCAAAAAGTGCGCCACGGTGGCTCGTGTCGGAGGCGGTGGGTACGGATTAGAGAGTAAATGAAACAGGGAGTAGCGGTGAGGCGCTGGCGGACGTGCAGAGGCTGGAGGTGCGGCGGAGACACAGGAAGCAGCGAGAAATCGGGAAGGAATGGCATGTCAGAAGAGCAGGCGGCATGGGCAGGCAGGCGGCGCGACAGCTAGGGCTCTGGGGAAGGGGGACATGTGGCAGCTTGGGGCATTGGATTGAGCAGCGCGAACGGACTGAAGGCCAATGTAAACAAGGAAGTAGAGGATTAGGGAAATGGGACAGCATAGAAGAAGACAAGCAGGGAACGGGAAGGAAGCATGAAGAACAGAAAATTGGGAGGGTTATTTCCTGGAGTCAAATTAGGGGAAATATGGAATGAGGAAGACGCAGAGAAATCTCGAGCAAAAAATGGAGAAGATTTTGGGAATAATTGCGTCGGGGTGGGGAAGATAGAACAGGGATTTAGGGTAGAAGAGGAATTTCACATTGAACATTACTGTTCATAAGGCCATTAGGAGTCTCACATATATATATTTAAGATATATTAATTATATGTATCAATAGACAATAAAAAAAACGAAGGATTAACGAAACAAGTTATGTCTTCTCTCTCGCCGCTCCCTTCGATTCCGACGGATGGTTTTGCCTTCGCCGTGGGCACTAAGCCCTCATTTCGTGATCTGGTGGTTCACGGCCAGAGTGCACCACCTGCTTCTCTCATGACTGATCCTAAACGGGATGAGTTTGTTAAATTGGATCATATTGGGGGTGATCGGTTGAAGCCCCGCTTGACTATCTAACCCCTTATCCGGGAAAGACTTTGCCAGCCGTATGTGGATGCTGTGATTGTTTCTGTGTTGGGCAAAAGGGTTGGGTACGTTGCTCTTAAAGACCGCCTATCCCGCATTTGGAAGATTGGAGAGCGTTTCCATATGGTATATCTGGATATGGATAACTTTGTTGTCAAATTTAATCATGCTGTTGATCGTGCTCGTGTTCTGAATGGTGGCCCTTGGGTACTATTTGATAGTTACTTAACGATGATGCCTTGGCGACCGAATTTCAAGCCTTTGGAATTCATGCCTCGGAAAACGATTGTCTGGGCCCGGATCCCAGGCATTTGCATGGAGTTATATGATGAATTCATTCTTACTAAATTAGCCGAGGCACTAGGCACTCCGGTGCGGGTGGACGATATGTCGAAGGGGGCCAATAGAGGCCGGTTCTCTCGGGTCTGCATGGAAATTGATCTACAATTACCAGTGGTGTCCAGTATCCTTGTGGGTGATGAATGTCAAAAGGTTTCCTATGAAGGCTTGAATTTGTTGTGTACGTCATGCCATTGTTATGGCCACAATAGTGCTGCATGCACTTCACCACCGGTGAAGGATAGTCCTCATGCTACACCTTCTTCCGATGGCCCAACCGTTGCGGGCGTTGGTCCTCGACTTCCAGCGGCGGTTACAACTGCAGAAGGGAGCAGTTCTAACATGGAAACAGAAGGTAGAGATCATGTAACCCCCCACGTTCCGGATGCGACGGATACTCCATGTCAGCCAGAAGGTGGTGAGTGGATTAAGGTTGTAAGGCGTAAAGCTTCTGGGCCCAAGCAGCCTTCGGGGAATGATAAGGGCCATGCTATGGGTTCTGTTAATGGGCCCAAAAAACCATTGGGCTCCATTACACATTAGACGGGGGGGCCTCATGTCCAGGTTCCTGGGCCTTCTGGGAAGAATTATAAGGATAGGAAACCCTTGAAAGGTGGTAATGGTGGTGCACGGATTAATCAGGGGATTCGAATCTCTGACTCCGTTACAGTTTCTCCGGGGTCTTTCGCTAAACGTCAGCGATCCGAGTTGGATGTGCAAGGAGCTACTGGTAATGGCTCCGGGAAGGGTAAAGAATTGGTGGTGGCCTCAGGAGTGGAACCGTTCGGTGACCCTCCTGATGTGCCAGACCACATGCAAGCTTAGGGTTACGTCTTACCTCTCCTTTGATTTTATGGATTTTCGGAATTTCAGAATTTTGTCCTGGAATATTGGAGGGGTTGTTGGACGACCCACTCGTCGGATTTTGATGGGGGTGTTGCGGAGCAATTCTCCCGATGTGGTTCTTCTCTTCGAACCTCAAATTTTATTTTCTCGGATGCATGTGGATTTCTTGCGGATAGGTTATGACGCTTTCACTGTTCAAGATGCGGTTGGACGTTCCGGTGGTATTTGGTTCTTAGTGAAGCATGGGCTTCGCTTACAGATCAATTTGGTTGAGGAAGTGGATCCTGTTATCACTGTGAAACTTTGTAATGGGACAACCTCCTAGTTCTTATCTGCTGTGTATGCTTCCCCGCGCTATGGGGAGAGGCGTAACATTTGGACTTACTTCACTGAGCTCCATGACAGAATTTCCGGCGCTTGGGCTTTGATGGGTGATTGGAATCAATTTATTTCCTCTGACGAAGTACATGGCGGCCTTTATAACTCCCAGCGGGCAGAGGAGCTTGCGGACGTTTTCCATAGCTAAGGTCTGTCCACTATTAATACTCAGGGTGGTTTGTTCACTTGGTCCCGGCCGTTGGGCAATTGACGAATTTTGAAAAGATTGGATCGCTGTATGGTCAATCTGGATTGGATTGCCTTCTTTCCGCTTGGGTTTGCACAAGTCTTACCGCGGGTTGGCTCCGATCATCATCCGCTGCTAGTTAAATGTGGGAAAGATTTTCGGCCGCCAGTTAACAAACCATTCCGATGGGAGGCGGGATGGGCAACTATGGATGGCTATAAGGCAGTGGTGGACACTGCATGGGCTAACCCAGCTGCTACGATTATAGAGAGGTTAGCTCATCTTCAGGAGGGCTCTAACCAGTTTAAGAACTCGGCGGGTGGGAATACTAAATGGAAGAAGGTGAAACTCATGAAGCGGTTGAGTGGAATTCAGAGGACTCGTGAGTCTGTTGACTCTATTCGGCTTAGACTTCTGGAGACTGAACTTCGAACTGAGCTTGATAGGGTTTTACATCAAGAAGAATTGTTTTGGTATCAACGGGCTCATGATAAATGGGTTCGGTTTGGGGACAGAAACTTGGCATATTTTCATGCACGTGTTAAGCAAAAACGGCATAGGGAACGGATCCATGGGCTATTTCTTGAGAATGGCGACTGGTGCGAGGATATGAGGCCATGCTTCAATCTGCCGCGAGGGATTTTTTCTTAAAACTGTATTCAACTCCTTCATCCCCTGTTGAGATTATTAATTCCATTGAGGATGAAGAGATGCCGAATCCCGAAATCCCCACTGTCCAGGATGGTGTGGGATGCTCCATTGCCGCCAGACCTACCTCGCTGGAAGTCAAGAACATTGTTTCTTCCATGGATGCTTATTCGGCTCCTGGGCCTGATGGGTTCCAAGCCAAGTTTTACAAATCATTCTGGGAGATTGTGGGTTCCTCAGTTACAGAATTTATTCAAAACATTTTCAGTTGCCAGACTCTTCCTGAAGGTCTCTCTCAGGCATATATTTGTCCCGTGCCTAAGGTTTCTCTCCCGTCTACATTTAAACACTTTCGGCCGATCACCTTGTGTAACGTCCTCTACAAGGTTGTGACTAAACTTCTAGTTACTCGCCTTCGGCCAGTACTCAATTCCACCATCTCTTGGCAGCAGTCAGCCTTCTTACCCAGAAGGGGCCCGGTGGATAACGCTCTAACGTTACAAGAACTCTTAGGGCAGCTCTCGGGATCTCATGCTCGAACCAATGCAATAATTCTTAAAATTGACATTGAGAAGGCATATGATAACGTCAAGTGGGGTTCCTCTGTTCTTGTTTACATGAACTTGGGCTGCCAGGGAGCGTCATTAAGTTGATCATGGTATGTGTGACATCGCCAACCTTTTCAGTGCTATGGAATGGGGAGATTCTGGAAGGTTTCAAGCCAGGGAAGGGTTTACGTCAGGGCGACCCTCTCTCGCCATATCTATTCTTACTTGTACTGGAGAAGCTTTCTCCCCTAATTCAGGCCCTCGTCACTTCAGGCCGGTGGAAGCCTATTCGGGTTCCTTCCTCTACGTTGGACATTTCTCACCTTATTTATGCTGATGATTTGTTGCTTTGCTCTTCCATGGATCGCTCTAGCATCAAAGTCGTACGCCGTGCTCTTCTCCATTTTGCTCAACAATCTGGTATGAAGTTGAATCCATCTAAATCCAGTGTCTTTGTTCCAGATCATGTTACCCTTGCTGATAGGGTTTGGATCTCTCAAGCCCTTAATATTCCTGCCACAGTAGACATGGGAACATATTTGGGGTTTCCAATGGTGCTTGGTCGACAGTGCAAATCGCATTTCAATTTCATACTGGATAAAATGGATGCTAAGTTGGAGGGTTGGGCTTGTCGGTTGCTCAATAAAGCCGGACGACTTACCCTTTGTCGTTCGGTCCTTGCCGTTATCCCATCCTATTTCATGCAAATTCATTGGATACCGGAAGGGATTTGTGATGCTATTGACAGGAAGATCAATAGATTTCTTTGGAAGGACAATAATGGTAGAGGCCTGCATTTGGTAAGCTGGGCAACGGTGGCTACTCCTAGGCGAGCAGGCGGGCTTGGGCTACGTCGGGCACGACATATGAATGTGGCGTTACTTGGTAAACTGTTATGGGGCCTCATTAATTCGCCGGACAAACCTTGGGTACATTTCACTAAATCTGCTTTCTCAACAGCCCATCTCCAGATTGCAGGCAATGGAAACCGGGGTTCAACACTCTTACGGATCCTCCACAAAATTATACCTTTTCTTAAAGGTGGGTTTTCATTGAGGATTGGAAAAGGTGATAGCTCTCTTTGGTTCTCGAATTGGTGGAAAGACTCGCAACTAGGTCCTCGGGTCCGTTATGTTGCCACTCAAGATGTTGATCTCAGGGTTCGGGATGTCATTCGAGGAGATACATGGGATTTTAACAACCTGTACACTCAGATTCCTCCCTCTCTCGCTCAGGAATTTGCATGTAATCCTCCTCCCATTTTGCATGAATCTATTGCAGATGCTTGGATTTGGAAGCATCATAGCTCAGGTTGTTATTCGGTGCAGTCTGCGTATGCCTTCCTTGTTGGAGACCCGGCTGGCTCAGCTTCTTGGCGATGGATGTGGCAGGTCGGGCTCCCGGAGAAAATTGGGTTCACCATTTGGCTAATTAGCCATGCAGCACTTCCTACTAATCAGCTGCGCTACTGCCGGAGGGTGGGCTCCTCGCCACTTTGTCAGCTCTGTGGGGTTTCGGTTGAGACATGGTCTCATTGTCTGTTTTATTGTGTCTGGGCCGCTCAAGTCTGGGCACTGCTCCATGTCGAAATTCCTTGCGACTGTGATCACATCCCTCAATCTCAGGTTAAGGAATTTCTTCAAGGGATGTTCTCGGTGTATGGGACTACCTTTATTGCAGCGATTTGGGTGATTTGGCTTGAGCGAAATGCAAGGATTTTCAGGAATAAAATCAAATCAGCCTGGACGCTGCATCGGGAGGTTCTCCATCTGGTCGATGAGTTTCACCGTGCATGGCGCGGTTCTGTTATGCATGACAGGGGGCTTCGGTTGGTTGGGTGGAATATGCTTCATTATAACGGCTTCATCCTTCATAAGGATGGGAGCTCAATTGGTAATCCTGGTCGGTCCGGATTTGGTTATGTTATTCATAATGGGGACGGGCACTGGATACAAGGGGGATGCGGGTACCTTGGTACTCATTCAAATTCCTATGCAGAGGTGGCAGCTATTAAGTTTGGTTTAGAGCATGTTGTTCGCCTTGAGATAGATAGGATCTGTGTATACTCTGATTCCAGACTTGCATTGAGTTTCTTGGAAGGAAATGACCGCCACCACCCTTTGGCCACTCTCCTCCAGCGTGTTCATCAGGCGAGATCTTCCCTTCAATTCTGTCAGTTCAACCATGTTCTTCGGGAGGGCAATGGTGTTGCAGATAAGTTGGCTAAGTTTGGTGCTTCCAAGGAATTGTTCTTCACCACGTGGGCATTCCCACCGGACTTTGTGTGTGGGGAGTTGGCGGCGGATTTCTCCGGCGTCATGTTCCCCCGGTTTTAGTCTAGTATAGTCTGTTTTTTTTCCTTGTTTTCGGTTTTTATTTTTCTTTTCTTCCCTGGCTACGGCTTCGCCAAAAAAAATAGACAATAATATTTTTAGATTTTTTTGTTTAGGAGGCAAAATAAATATTTGCTTAACTTAAAAAATAAAAGTATCACCCACACTTCTCAATTAATTATTCATTCTTCTTCCCTAAAAAAATTAATTATCATTCTTTATAAGTACAGCTTTGCATTTTTCAAGGTACAACTGTTCCCCAAATTCAATTGCCTTTTATTGTTCATCTTCCTTTTATCTTCCCAAACTATTTTCCGTCTTCCCCAAAAACTTTCCCCAAAACTCCATCTTCACCAAACAGCTAAAAACCTCTCTTGCTCTCCATATTAGGTTGTTATCTTATCCTATTATACTATTCATTAAGAATCGCAACCAATGTCCCCCGCCTGGTCCAACGCACCGTCGCCGGCTCCTCTTCGTTGTTCCCCGCTCTTCGTTGTTCCCAGCTCTTCGTTGTTCTCCACCGTCGCCGGCTTCTCTTCGCCCCAGATCCCGTACCGGTATCCGCGTCGTGTCCGGAGGACACTGGTACGACACCCTTTTAGCCGAGTCCGAGCATCATAGCCTACATTTTAGATGCTGTGAATGCTATAATGACGATCACACGCAAGCATGAGGTAAAATTTCTTTTGGTTCAACAAAAGACACTCCGGATAAAAATTAATAAGCATGCGTACAAGAACAATTGAAAAGCAAATCAAACGGTTGCAGAATTGCAGGCTGTGGCAGGCAGAAATAACCCTCAATTCCGAATCCAAGCAAGACAAAGAACTTGAATTCAAAGGTCTCACCCTCAGAACAACCCGAAATTAACTGATAGGAGAATTCCTTACCCAGATTGAAGGTGTCGGTGGGAGGTGGACGGAGGTGGCTAGTGGAACTGCAGGTGACGGAAATCAGCCCAGCCTAACCCCTAAATTGATCAAAAACACAATTGACCATTGGGTTAGCTACAGGCCATGCCGCACCGTTGTTCTTCATATGTTCATCCGCATACCAATTTTCCAAGTATTCAATAATCCTATGTAACTAAAGAACAAACAACATAATTTCCCACCTGTTATAATCTAATAAAAACAAAAGGGGTTGAATCTTAAGAGCACATAAAAACTACAACTCGGAATTCAAATAGCCCGCCAACAAGAAAAGATCGTATTAGTTGCTATTTAGTATAACGGCTGGCGAAAACATTTTCCCAATTATTTGAAAAGCAATGCAACAAGAATGAGCCACGCATTTTCACAAACACGTGGTGGGCACATTAAATCCTAGGCTGAGATAAAATGGCCATTCAACCTACACTTATCATCAAATTAAAAAAAAAAAAGCATACATAAACATAACACAATATGATTTAGGGGAATGAAAGCGGAAACAAATTGAATCATACTTTGTGCAAAATTTTGGCCAAAGCCATCAAAATCTGAGATATAACACAATATGGTAAAAGGAATGTATACATTGCAAAATGCCTATATTTGTTTTCAGGAAAAGACGTCCCATCGAGCATTCTAGACAGCTAAATTACACAATCTAAATGTCAGCAAAATCCCAGAGGCTACGAAACCCTAAAAATTTAAAGCACAAAAAAAGAGAGCATAGAATCAAAATCTTCAATATACTAAAACACAAAATTTCGAACGAATTTCCAGTAAAGAACACTAAAACAAACAGAAGAAATGTGAAAGGCCTTACACCAATTGCAGTCTGAGGAAAAATTTCCTTGCCGCTAATCGGAGCACGCAACACTAAGGGAAGGATGCTGAGCAGCATTGCCGCTAAATTTTGAACAGCGATTCAAAGAGCATTGGCCGCGGCAGCGCTAAGGCAATGGGTGAAGCAACAAAGGACGCGGAGGGGCTAGTGCTTAATCTGAAGGGAAAATAGGGCACCACGAAGACCTCAATGAAGCAAACAGAACAGCTAGCGGCAACCACGAGGGTGAGGGCGGCGATTCGCACGGACGGAGGCAGGGAATGACAAAGTGATAGCGGGAAATCTTGCAAAAATTTGACGCGGAACAAGGAGCACAAGAACAGTGAAAGAATCGATCCGCAATAAAGCAAACTGACGAAATGATACCATTTGCTTTGTAAAAGCCTAAATTAACGAGGGCAAAATACGTAGAGCATGATACAGAAAATCCTCATCCACACTTTTTCAACTCAAATGAAGGGTATATACGTAATTTGAAGTAGCAAATGGATATGGATTCATACTTATATATGTAATGGTACTAGCTAAAAAGCTGTGCACAGCACATGCACAGCACAGCTTATTGAGGCCGTACAACCGCCCGTGGGGGAAAAGAAATAAATCTTGCATGGGAACTGCGACGACAGATGCAGAAAGCCAGGAAAAATGTATGACACACACAGATGATTACACTCTTTTTCTGTGACACCTGCAAATGAATAAACATTAAAATTCAATTTAGAACAAAAGGATAGTTTAGTAAGCACTAATCGGGAAATAAAACAAGCAGGGAAAAAAAATTAGCTAGCAGAACTACCTCATTTCCAAAAGCGCAAAATTCAGCAGAAAAAAAAAAGAGAGAATAGTAACGAATAGTAAGGAAAAAAATTAAAAATATAATGAAATGGAATGCCAAATGAAATTTGACAATCCAGAAAGCTTAGTTCAAGATATATCCTATGTTTGTGTCTTCATCCACATAAACTCTTCAGGAGTGTACTTGTTTGCGTCAATCCTTTGCAATAAAAATCCTATGGAATTTGAAAGATGAGTTATTGCAAGCCATAATCTTAAAAGATCACATGTGAATCAATGTCTTACTCAGATCATTGTCAAGATCACCTTAAAATAGAATCGCCCTGATTCGTAAATTCGGATTTCTCCTTACCAAACCAAACCAAACCAAACAAAAAAAAAATGATTTGGTGCGGTTTGATTTCAGTTTAACCAATATTTAAAAATACAAAAATCCTATAAACTACAGTCGTAATTGTAACATTACGTACACTATGCTTAAACTGCCTGAACTAAATCAAATGCTTCCAAAAAAAAAAAAACAGCAGAAGTTTTTAACACACTAAACATTGAGCACATCATACATATAACTAAATACGACCACAATTCCAAGCATTTTGCTAAATTGCACTTTTTCAGCAGTACACAATCACATAAATTAAATCACAAGGAGGTAAAATTCCAACTACCAGCAACAAATAAGCGTCCTCTAGAGACTTAAAACGCAGTGCTTTTAGAAGCAAAAATTGATCAGATGCTGAATCAATGCAGCAGGAAGGAACGAACCTCCAGTTAGCAGCAACCAAATTTCAAAATAAAGATGAAACCTGAAACCTTGCCACGATACAAAAAGCCACTTAGAATAAATGCTCACTGCAAAGTACCAAATAAAAATCTAGAAGCAGAGTTCACGCAAATCAGGACTGAATTCAATCTCTTAAAACAATCAAAAAGAGACTGTATTGGGTTCAAACAATCAGGACTGAACTGTTTTCATGTTTGGAAACAGGTACAGCGCATATATCTTTTTAATTTTTTTATTCTACATCATAAATTAAATAAACTCTCACATAAGAATGAACATAACCAGGCAATAGCAATCCAATGAAACAACCAGGTGTCTGACCTCAGAATCTTCCAGATATGAAGAATCATATTGTTCAGTTTCTTCCTTGCCAAGGTTTACAAAAGCATTACCTGAAACATGCATCATAATAAAAATGAGATGAAATACTGCAATAACAAACAAAAGCGGTCAGCCAGTGGTGGCGATGGCTACGGCCACCACCACCGTATTTAATCCCAAGTCAAATAAACTGAACATACCATATTGATGTCTCCATCCTGCAGCGCGAAGCCTTGCAACGCGAAGCCTCAAAAGTCAAATAAACTACTGGGAAAAACAAATTTGATGAAGGCAGGAAAATAGCTTAAATTATTCTGCATACCAGCAGAGCCTTCCATAGTTTGTCTCTGTTGTCTGCATCTCGGATAGGTGGAGCACACTTGAATCGAGTATCTCCATCTGGAATTTCTTCAGAAGAAAAGGCCAAGTAGTGCGGGCACGTCTCAACTGAAATCTTGTCACCCTGGCTCTTAGCTTCCTACAAACACAAAGTTTGCTAGTTAAAGGGACAGGGAGAACAAAGTGTTTTTTTTAATATATAAATATAAATAACACGATAAGAACCAGTAAATCAGTGGCACCGACGACCATTCACACAGATAAGATGACCGGCAGAGATGGTAACTGTCAAGATGACCGGCAGAGATGGAAACTGTCAGGAAAGGCGAGACCAAGGGCAAGGAGAGCCACTGACAGATGACAACAAAAATCAAAAGCAAGATCCGTCGAACGCGATGTGAAATGAAAAGCTGAGATCCAACATCATATTTGAATTAGATAGGATTGAGGAAGTATAAAAAGAGTGGCAAGATATAGAAAAGATACTGCAAAGCAACAAATTACCTAAGTCTGTATTATCTACTATATTATTTTAAACAAAATATCTAAATATTTGAATTTGGATATATAAGGGACAATTTTTTTAATTGTATACCAGGAAGTATATTATACAAAATAAAAACACACCCAAAAAATTTAAACATAAAACATTAGTGAATCTAGATCCTTTCCTTGGTTTCAATGTTAATCACATTATAATACGAAAAGAACACATTGAAGATGAAAATGATTTTATTAGGCGAAAATCGGAAATAACCAAACAAACAAGAACCAAGCCAAACACAAAAAAGGGGAATAACTATGTGCATAATTCCAACATATAAAGGAATCAAAAGGCAAATAACCCAGCGTAGGACAAACGTACTCCTGTTTTCATGAATCAGATACATATGATAAGACGATCCGAAGACCTCCATTAGGGAAAATATACAATATAGTGCAAAATGGAGGAAGCATGGCTGTAACAGAGAATTAAACATCTAAAAAAAAGTAAATAGGTCAGCAAGAAAGTTACCCGCATAAAAAGAAATGGGTCGGCAACAAAGTTACTGAGAAAGCCAGCATCAGAAAGAGAAGCACCATTGATGATTGGTTTAGCTACAGGCCATGATGCACTGTTGTACTTCCATATGTTTACGGTTCATCTGCATACCAATGTACCAAGAGTTCAATGGGATTACCAAGAAATTTTCAGAGGGTTAACTAAAGCAGACACAGTAGAATTTCCAACCTGCAATAATCTAATAAAAAAAAGGAGGTTGAATCTTAAAAGTTCATAAAAACTACAATTGGGAAATCAAATAGGCAGACAATGAGAAAAAGACTGTGATATTAAAATTAAACACCAATAATGTTATGGTAAAACAAACATAGAATAGGGACAAAAAATATCAAGAAACGTGCCTGCAGTCACCCTTCACCAACCTAAAATACTATAATGGGAAAAGTTAAGCAAAGAAATAGTGTTCTTCACGAAAGCAGACAAAAAATCTGACAGCACCCGAGCGTTTAATTTTATTACCAGTAAACCCCATGACTTAGAAATACAGAAAACCCAGAAAAACTGGTATAACCTTAACAATTTTTTAGGGAAAGCCGAAGGCAGCAAAAGAACCCTAACAATTTGGCACACATGATTCAGAAACCTGAATAGTGGTATCAAAAGAGGAGGTACAATGAACAATAAACAACAAAATAAACAATTCAGAGAACTTTTAGCCACACAAAATCACAAAAAATGGTTTTGAAAAAAGAAGAAACAGAGCGATGATATTTTGACTTAGCTGGATTTAATATAACAATCATGGCTGATCACTCCATCTATTCTCCCCTAATGAATCAACCATCATAAGCAAGAAAACATTTCATCACAACAAACAAATCAAAATTTCAAAAGAGGATGAATGAGTATAATTTGTGCGGCAACAATAAATTGAATTTCGACAACACCTAACCGTGTTTGCAATCCTTATTACCATAGCAAAATATATTCCAGACAGAAGCACACTACTGTAAATATCTTGTTCCACACTTTGTTAAAATAAAGTGGTTTCTCCTTTTGATGAAATTTAAACTGCCATCCGGTACAGTGATCCAAAAAAGATCCAACTTTTTAAATTTCTTTTATTAATTAAAAAAGCCCTAAAAATACTGAGTGGTTCAAGCACGTGTACAAACATAAAACAGAGAAACCAATACAATGCAAACTCAAAAGAAAAGCATAAATCCCAAATTCCAAACTCCAATATTCAAATCCAATACAAATCAAGGTAAATGGAGCCTCAACAACAAAAAAATTGCAACAAGGCAGGCAGCAGCGACATTTAACAACATTGAGGAGCAAAATAGAAGAATAAAAAAAGGAACTTACAGTTTAAACTTTATATAGGCAGCACACCTGCCCTGGAATAACATTACTTGCACTTGGCCATGTGGATATTTCTCCCACTGTGCAAACAAGAGACCCAGTAAGAGATTGTACGGTGGATTCTGTGCACTGGCCATCATAGGATAAATAACCCTCGGGGTCTTTGCAAAGATTCTCCAGCAATACAATCAATTCTGCCGCTGCAGCCATAGGATCCTGACGCATTTTCATTGGGACTGTGCCGGCATGTCCTTGCGAACCTTTGACAGTCACCTGCAAAATCAGAAGAAGCATTTATATATTTAGCAGATAGATTTTTGAGATGCACATTTCCAAGATGGTACTGAAGAGAAGTTATTATTCATCTCAAAGTTTTTAAAACAACACACGAAGTTCCTTATTAAGAGATATCTCAATCCTGTAAAACAAATGCTTCTAGTGGAGATTACTGAACTCCATCCCGCTTTATGGATTTGTTATGATCTAAGGCTCTATAGGCTCAAAGAATCAATTGCAAGCGGCATAAGCAACATAGTTTTTTACTTTTGGCATTGTATAATCAGTTTATATCCAAGACTGTGTCACTGACCATCATCTTTGGGAGGTCAATTTACACAAGCTTGGATACACTATCAAACTCGTGATTAAATCCAAGACAGATAAACCAAATATCCAAAGTGAAAATTGTGACATGAATCATATGAGAATGTGAGTTCGGAAAGGTCAATTTACCTTCAAACGAGTCTGCCCTGCAATGCCTTTTACAAGGGCAAAAGGAAGCCCTACAGTCTCAAGCACAGGTCCCTGTTCAATGTGAACCTGTATGCAAAAGATACAACATTAGAACTCAATCATAGAAGATGCACTGTATTAATTAATTGAATTTTGAGATACATCTGCCTTATTGAAATTAGTTCTTTTGTACCTCAATGTACCCCAGACTGTTTCAGGGTCATATTTAACCTGTAAAAGATTATCTTCTGAAATTTCAATGGAATTCATTCTCAATGCACCTTGCACTGTCACGCCACTAAAATAAACTATTGGTTAGAGGTGACTATCACTCAATATAACAAAATTTCTCCAGTTAGTTATATGAACCTCTTATCATGAACATTCAATGTTGAAGCAGGCAATACACCAGCAGTTCCTGCACTTCCCAGGAAGGTGGATTGGAACCTTACTCCTTCCTCGTCACTAAATGCAATAACCTGAGGCAACAAAAAAAAAAAAAAAATAATGATCCAAATGGTAAGAGTTAGGATGTAAAGAAAAGTCTTGTTTTGCATGTATTATGTAAATGACTTGACATAACACTTGAAAGTTCAAAAGCAGGACATTCATTTAATGATCTTGTTAAAAAAAGAAATTGGTACCTCAACTGGTCGCTTAAGCTTTCCAAGCATTCCACTGACATTCAACACCTTTACTGCAGACAATGCAGTGATAATTCCCAGAGCACCGTCAAATACTCCAGCATCAATGACAGTATCCTATATGAGAATGCATTCAAAGTTACTTCTCAATTCTCTTATACTCTTCTGCAATAATTATGAAATTGAAGTATAAATCTCTGTGAATGAATTTTGAGAGCGCAGTTGCATCACTAAATGAGAGCCAATTAACAGAGCTTTCTCACTTGGATTCAACCCGTCCGATCGACCATGAACATTTCCCATTTGGTCCACCCACCTATAACAATGAAAATGCTGAGAAGCTTTTATGAACATGTTAAATGGGAAGTATAAAATATTTTATACTTACGTCCGCAAACCTGAATCTTCCATCCAAGTACGAATAAGATTTCCAGCTCTGACAGAGGCGGGGGACTGGAAAGTCCTTTCAAGATATCCTTCTGCATCACTCACCTACATGGTCAGTAGATATTTTCTGATGAGTTTCAATATTCAACTATATGCAATGAAATTTATGTAAAACATAATATTTGTATTTTGTGGTCATAAGAAAGGGAGTGAGGTGAATTGAAAAATCAGTTCACAAAAGACTTTATCAAGAGAACTGTTGCAGACATGGATATAAATCATATCACTTGCAAACCTGTTAAAGATTAAACAGCGCACACATCTTTACCTTTTTGAGAGAGAGAAGTTCAATACGTAATAGACTGGGAGGAAAAGGCAAGTTGTAGCGTTGGAGGAAGAATCAATAATAGAACCTAAAACTCCACAAAATAAATCACCACTTAAAATAAGAAGAATTTATCATCCTATTACCCATATTCAATATTCAAGGATTATCCAACCATACAATCAAAACATCCAATATATTTTAATGAAGCCAACAAACTTGACTCAACATTTGCACCCCAAACCTAACAAAACCCTTAGCACTGAAACAAATAAAATCCCTCAATCTTTACAACATCGCCGCTACCCAACACCCCAACACTGTCCAGACACCACCACGGCACCACCACCAGCACCAGGCTGCCGCGGGCAAGCTGTGCGTGGAGCAGCCTTCAGCGGCAGTAGCCGCTGCTTCTCCGGACCGCGTGAGCCACCTCCATCACCGCGGCCACGCCGCCGTCCTTACCTCCACAACCCGTCGCCGGCGGCCACCTCTGTCTCTGGTGGTTGCCGGATTTTCCCCAACAAGAAAAAACTAACATTTCCAATCTTTAAAATAAGAGAATAAGAAGAAGGAAGGTCCCATACCCGGTGGCGCAAAGCCAAAACGAAAATGCTCTACCCGGTGGTCGTGTCGTGGATGAACGGGAGAAGATTGAAGGGAAGGGAAGCCAGCGAACTGGGGAATTGGGGCGGTGATAGAAGATTGGAAGATGGAAGATGCCGCCGAATTAGGGATTGAGAGAGAACGAATCTGCAGGCTGCGGGGATCGATCCTAAACAGCGAGGAAGACTGGAAGACAAAATAAGAAATCAACGATCAGGATTAAAATTAGATTCTCAATCGGACGGTCGAAAAGCATCTTTAGTAAATGAAAAGATGGGTATCATATTACAAATTTATTCAAATAAACAGACCTTGAATGAAAGATTTCTCACAATAAGTTTCCACTTCCGAGTTTTAGAGCCCTGATCAATAAATCCAAAAAATTAACAGAACAAACAAAGAGCGGGGAAGGGGGAGGAGCAAGCACATGTCATTCCATTACTTAAAGCAATGGCACCAAAGAGCTATAACTTCATAAGGCTATTGATTGCACTGAACAATCAAATCACATATATTACTTGAATTTCAATTTTTCTTCTTAGAGAAAAGGGTTAAGGAATTCAAACTTTTGAATTACTCGAAATAAAATAGGAATACTTTTAGCAACACGATTTGTTCACTGCGGTGGTATTTGCATAATGTCCTCATCAATTCTACTGGCAGTTATCAACAATCCAATATTTTTCTTGAATTTGTTCACACCGCACAGATCAATCAATCTTACTGTTGGCTAGAATATTGCCACAAGAAATAACAATATTTCCCACTGCAAAAACTTCTCTACATAGCAATTTGGTACAACAAATAAGCCAGTAAACCTCACCAGTAAAATCCATGTCAAGAAATTAAACAAAAATGAAACCTGCATTGGTTTTGTGAGCAAACTCAATCAAATAACATATTTCTACCTCTCCCCCAAGCTGACGTGCCCAAATAGATCCTCCATGCATCTCTTTCTGGTGTAGCGCTGCTACACAGACACGAGCCGACTTTACACTTGTAAAGATCGCCGATGCAGCATTCCTTCTGCATCCATCTTTAGCTAGTCCTGCAAGTATTATATTTTCTAATGGGCTCTACCCATACAAATTACAAAGTATCCAAATTCATTATGGTAACTGTTCATATATACAAACATATGTAATACACAATTCCTTATACCTTTGAACAAAACTTTAATTTTTTTTAAAAAAAAATTAAAATAAATGAAAAAATAAAAAAGAAGTATGCTAGCAAGGAATTTTCCAATAACACGCTTGCTAACTTAAGGCAAATTTTATGGTTTCAATTTGACAACTGAATTCACAATGTGTTCCTTTTAGGCACCTCAGCATTAAAAAGAAATTTGTCATTAATTATTGTCTCATACAGCGTGACTATCTAGCACATTTGTTCAATTATATATCCTGACAACATAAATCTAAATTCAAATAAGCTTAAATCAAATACTCATCATAACAAATTGATATAGAATCTGCAGCCTAATCAAAGGTAATTGTGTCATCCACAGCTCAGTATCCAAAAATATAATATCAATATAATTACCATGATGCTCAAGTTCTTCCTCTGGAAGAGGATATATAAATGAGCAGACGGTGCCAAACTCCCTAGCCTTGACATTGATTTCCTCAGTCATATCATCGTTACAAAGACCACCAAATATGACTGTCTTAGCAACCCTGTTTAATAAGACTTGAATGATGAAAACAACAAAAGAATTCAAGTGCTTATGAAAAATGTAGATTGGGCCTAGAAAAAACAAATGAACGACCAGATTTCTTGTTTCGACATTCTAAAAGGGAAAAAGAAAAAGAAAAAAAACATGGAATGAAGATTAAAAATCCACTCATTGATATATTCAAAGAAAACCATAGAACCAAGTTAATTAAAACAAATATACAGATATATGAGAATAAAAATTATTTAAATGCAGCAGAATACACACTTCAAACTTCATTTATTCTGTGGATTTATAACTAAACATAGAGATATATTGATATCATCTCAAAAACCAGACATCGTCGCCTAAAGCCACGGCACAACCCAAGAATTGCTGCTACATTCAGTAAGTAAACAAGATTCACAATAAGTCATATGGCAATTTCATCAAAAGAATTAATTCCACAAAAAGTGTTCGATATGATGACACATACTATGTTTGATATGATGACAGTATTCGAAGTTGCTGAAGCAGCATGGAACAAAGAACTACGACGTCCGTGATGGCCGAAGAGCTCTGAGGCGGAGGGAGAGAGTACGCAGAGATCCATAGAGGCGGAGAGGAGAGGAGGAGACGATTCCAACTTCAGCTACAATTTCAGCGTCTGGTTTCAGCCTCCATTGATGATTTTCGAGCCTCGATTTCAGCCTCTATTGACGCCTTGATTTCAGCCACCATTGACGATTCAAGCTTCAACCTCAACTTACGCCATCTCTGTACAAAACATAGACAACCATAAGATGCAACGAAATAAAGAGACAAAAAATAAAAGGACCATCAGCCATTTTTGCATAAAGGCATTGTAGCAAAGAAACTACTTGTAGAAAATAAGCCTAGTGAATTTCTACCCGAAAGTGACTGCAAACAAATGGCTCAGACAAATTTGAAACCTATGCATCAATTAATGGGCAGGAGAAGACGAAATTGCAAGGGAAAAAGTGAATTTCCAAGATATTCATATACCAGTAAAATAAAATTGGTAATATTTTGGTAGACATGTAGACGCCTAGTAGGAAGTATGATCAGTGATCCATATCAATCAAGGAAGTCGGAACGTTTAATCATGGGCAGTTGTATAATTATATTTTCTCTTTGCCTCTCCCCAGTACAACCTGCAGACAAGAAAACAAACAATTACACCAACGAGACTGATTCAAGTAAACTAAAATAATTCCTGCCAAATGGAGAGTACTCTTTGGACCCTGGAATTATACAAGTAAACAATACATCCTAATTGAACCCTAATTTCTGGCTTTAAATTATACTGTTTGAACACTACAATTACCTTAAGAAACATAACTGCTGCGTTTCATTTTCTCTTTTCCATTGTCATCTTTCCCAAACCTAATTCTCGGTCCTAAATCCCTCTACAGTTGTCTCAATCTCCGTATGCCTCATGCCCCATCCCTCCGCCTCATGCGTTTTCTTAAACCGTTGCCCTACCGCCGCCGCTGCCGAAAGTTTCTCAACCACTAAACCAACGGGAGTGACGGGGTGCGAGGGGTGTTACTGAGAAAAAGACAACTGAGCAGCGGCGCCGATGAGACCGGAGTTTGGGAGTTTAGAACGGGGCGGCATGGACGATCTCTCTCACTGAAATGAAAGAGCAAAGTGAAGAATTTAATCGAAGCAAGGAGCGGGCAGGAGCACAACGGCGAAGAAAGGGTACGCTACAAGAAAACAACAACAAGCGTACCTACTGTCTTCTAATCGGAGAATTAGGGTTGAGCCGAAAACGTGAAACAAACCAACGCTGGCTTCGCGAGAGCTCCGGGCAACCAAAACCACCGGCGAATCATCCTGCGAAATGGAGAGTATTGTGAAAAGGAATTGCGGAGACTCCCTAGTGAGACAGACGGCGAGGGGAAGAAAAAAGATGAAGAAAGCGGGTGAAACCCGACCCAAGAGATTGGAAGCCAACAAACTTGATTCAACATTTGCACCCCAAACCTAACAAAACCCTTAACACTGAAATAAATAAAATCCCTCAATCCTTACAAGTTACAACATCGACGCTGCCCAACACCCCAACACTGTCCAGACACCACCACGGCACCACCGCCAGCACCAGCCTGCCGCGGGCAAGCTGTGCGTCGAACAACCTTCAGCGGCAGTAGCCGCTGCTTCTCCGGACCGCGTGAGCCACCTCCATCACCGCGGCCACGCCGCCGTCCTTACCTCCACAGCCCGTCGCCGGCGGCCACCTCTGTCTCTGGTGGTTGCCGGATTTTCCCCAACAAGAAAAAAATTGACATTTCCAATCTTTAAAATAAGAGAATAAGAGGAAGGAAGGTTCCATACCCGGTGGCGCAAAGCCAAAACGAAAATGCTCTACCCGGTGGCCGTGTCGTGGATGAACGGGAGAAGATTGAAGGGAAGGGAAGCCAGCGAGCTTGGGAATTGGGGCAGTGATAGAAGATTGGAAGATGGAAGATGCCGCCGAATTAGGGATTGAGAGAGAACGAATCTGCAGGCTGCGGGGATCGATCCCAAACGTCGAGGAAGACTGGAAGACAAAATAAGAAATCAACGATCAAGATTAAAATTAGATTCTTAATCGGACGGTTGAAAATAAAATAGAAGTTTGGAGGAATTGGGAAGTCCTCTCTTATACTACATAATAATAATAGAGAAAGAGAATAGAGATATATATTAAAAATTAATAAAAGAAAATTTAAAAATGGTCAAAAAAACTTAAGCAACCGCACTTTACGGTCGGAGTATTTATTTTTAAAAAAATTTAAAAAATGAAAAATGAAAAAAATTACGACCGCAAATGAGCGGTCGCTAAAAGATATCATTTTCTTTTTGGGTCGCAATTTCGGTCTCCATTTTGCAACAAAAGAAGTCGGCCGCAAAATTGGTTGCAAATTAGCGACCGCAGAATGCAATTGATTTTTTGTTGAAGGTCGCTATTTCGCACGGTCGCGGATTGAGATCGCTAAATTGATATATATATTTTTTTTGTAGGGATGGGACTGAATGGGTTTTTTTCCATTATATTTTGGTATGTCATTCTATTGTACTTTAAATATGATGTGCAATATAATAGTAGCTGTTTTGGGGAATACAATTTCAATTACATTTATTTATTTCTATTTATTAGAAAAAGTACATATATATTTATTTATATTTAAAATAACAAAAACTCTTTCTCCGCTTTTTTTAAATCTTTAATTCTGTACGCATAGTTAGTTGGATATCGTAACAACGTGAAATAACGAAAATAAGGAACCAGAGTTTGTTAACCCAGTTCGATCTCATGACCTACGTACGGGGGATTCCGATCAGGCGATTTCAACTAACTATAAAAAAACCCAAACCAATACAGACTCAATCTATCTTGCACTCAACATCAAAGTCTAAACATATTAGAACTCTTTCTAGCAGAACAACCTGTAGGCACTCCACATCAACTATAGTTGTAGGATGTCCACTCCTATTTGATGCAAACAAGATACACTTGACATCTTACCTATCTTGATCGTTTACCATAGCATCGTTGTATTCTCCTTTATACCATGAATCAACTTTTTATGCAATCTTCAATTCGATCAATCAAGTCTTTTTCAATAAAGAATTAATATTGAAGCCATATGTAGACACGAAACCCTCAATGAAAAAAGATAGTGTAATCTAGATCACTCGAGATTTCTTAAAATCTGTAATATATGACTCTTGAAATCCCTTCCTCTAAACTCCTGAAATGTAATCTCTACAATCAAAGTTTCAATAACTAATCTCTTTATCTCATTGATCTATCAAACTAAACTCATCAAGGACTAATACACTTATATAGAGGTGAGTTAAATTCGTAATCAGCTAAAAATTGCTCCTCCAAGCAGTTAGGATTAGCCAACAATAACTATGAACGTAACTTCAATAAAAAAACTGATAAATTTGCTCAGTTCTTGTCGTCCTTGTGCCGTTCCAACTGCTGTAGGACAATACTATTCATCTGCAAAAAAAATCTTCGTGTACTAACAATCTCTCACTCTTTTTGTGTAGATGATGATGCCATCAAAATATCTCAAACATTAAAAAGTGTTACTATCACAATAAAAGATCACAATAAGATACATCCATAAATCCATCAATAGTCGCCATGTAGCTGTAACATTCAATCGACAACTTTAGTTCAGTTTTATAAACGAAAAACATCCTCAGACAGTAGTTAAACAATTGTTATAAGCATCAGAGAATTTCATCAAAATATAAATTCACAATATAAATCCACAATACGAACCAAGTATACTAGTTATACCATTACCAATCATGTTAGGTAAAGCTTCTCCAAACTCCCTCTCAACTTTAAAATCAGGATATACACCTTTATATCTCCCCTTTGATGGGAGCTTCATCAAGCGCATTGCGTCATTCATCAAAATAAACTAATATCTTCTTAAAACAATTAATTAAAAATTCATTAGTTCAAAAATTTATCAATGCAAGATAAACTAATTAAAAATTCATTAGTTCAAAAATTTATCAATGCAAAATAAACTAGTTTATCCATATTTGAACTGAATTCTTTTTTGCTTGTTTGCTCGCCTTATTAGGCTGTGTTATAAAAAAAAAAAAAAAAACTGAATTGAATTAGAAAGCATTTCTGGTTGGTTGGTTGTTCTAACAACATAAATAAAACAAATATTGTTATTATAGTATGTCGGTAGTGATGACACTGCATTAACAACTTCGTTACAACCATGTTTTTTTTTTTTTATTTTTTAGTTTTTATTTCAAACTCTAATAGTTCAATTTTTTGGCTGGGAATATTCATCACCAATAATTGGCCCAATACCTTGTCTTTCTATCTCTAAAATCATAAAATCAATATACTTCTTTAGAATCCATTCTTTAAGTATTCTTATTCTTTTTCGCAAATACAGTGATGGCCAGACGATTGGACGACCATTCATTAAGTCTCTTACTATTCTGATGCATGTGTCATTAGAATGTCCTGACAGTAAGTATAGTCGATGGATTGTTTCGACGACGTTCTGACTTTCTGAGTAGCAGTTTCTGATGTAGTTGCTGGGCCAAGTAACCTTCATTTACAAATGTTGTCTTACTAGTATTTGATTGATTCTTGTAACCAATCCTCGTTTTTCTTTACCTTTGACCATTTTCTCCCAGTCTTGATTTTTAACATTTAAATATTGTACTTTTTTTGAAGTTTCTCATTTTCCTCTAGAAACTTCACATTTTCAGGCTTGATCTCATAACCTTCTCTTCTTAAAGCTTTAATCTCTTTCAACACTTTTATTTTTTTTTCAGCAGATTCTCAATGATGTACAATGCTGACATTTTCCTTTACAACAGCTTGATATTCAACTTTCCATTCATCATATGCATGTGTATACTCATCATTTGTATCACATGTATCAGAAACAACTTTATAAGTAGAAAAAACGTATTTATTTAGAATTACCTTTAGAGGATGTAGGGCTAACATCTCTTAGTGTGAAAGCAACAGCGTCTCCACTTTCGCTATGTTGTTTTATCATCATTGCCATCACTGAACATGGCCTGAAATTAAAAGCTCTTTCTTCTTTTCTTTTAGTGGTTGGGCATTCCGAACTTATATGGTCAATTCCTCCACATTCATAACATCTCAGATATGTGAATTTGCCTATCTTTTCAATATCCCTTCTTTTTTTCTTTTTTTTCGAACAATCATTCTTGCTGATGTCCATTCTCTTTGAGTTCTTAGCTGGTTGTTTATCTATTTTTAGTGCCTCTATTTTTGAGATAATGTGTTCCACTCCGATGATGAACACTAGATAGGATCCCACCCCCCTCGTCTTATCCGCATGGTAAACTTGGCAAGGATATCTTTGTGATCGGATAAGGTCGACTCTACATGGCAAGGAGCGTCCCCCAACGGCCATCTCTCATTTCCTTACATTGGGCGACTGAGTTTAGGCAAGAGCATCTTCCCATTCAAAGGAAATGGGTCGGCTATGGAAGGAGGGAGATTTCGTGGATCAGTGATATTCCCTTCCATAGCAAAGGGATTTCGAACAACCTTTTAAGGACACAGTGCAATGGAAGAATTATCATTCGTATTATCTATCTTGAGAGTCATTGCAAACGTGTGAGAAATCTATTTCAATCTCCTCACTTAATCCGAGAGCTTCACCTATTGTGAGAAGGAGATTCCCTCTTGAGTGTTCATTGGAGTCATCGTGCACATTGAACCCTTGATTGATCTCGACACCTTCAATCAAGGGCAACACTCAAGTTCGTGTCAACAAGATACTGCCCTTCACTGCTACATCAAAGGGAGGATCTTTTACAGGTTCACTCAAGGGAAACTTGGAGAGGGAGTCTTCAAGGGGTCGAAGAAGAATCGGAGCATTCTCACCAGAAAGAGGAATTTTTGGTACCATCGATCATCTGCTTGGGTGTTGGAGTAAAAGATTACTAGTTCACTATTGTTCGTGTTGTAACGTGGTGTTCGAACACATAGTGGAACACTCCTGGATTGGTATCCCCCAGACGTAGGCCTTGGGCCGAAATGGGTCAACAACTCTCTGTTTGTTCTTGTTTCTTTACTGCACTTATTTACTTTCGATAACTAACCTACTAATAATCTACGTAAGTGTGTGGTTGAACAAACAGTCGTGATTAAAGATCTTAGCCTTGACAAAAGTGGGACCAACAAGTGGTATCAGAGCACACACACCTTCGGGTGAGATCCAAGCGTCAAGATGAGTCGTGAAGGAGGAAACATTTCCAGGCCACCTTTGCTAGATGGAACAAACTTTTCCTATTGGAAAACCGGGATGAGGGCTTTTCTTATGGCCATTGATGAAGGAGTATGGGATGCCGTTGAATCTAAGTTCGAGCGTCCCACTGTCGAGGACGATGAAGGTGTCAAGACACCAAAGCCCAAGGACAAATAGACTGCTGAAGAAAAGACCCTGTCCTCTATGAACTCAAAGGCACTCAATGCTATCTTCAATGGGGTCACTGAAGAACAATACAAGCTTATCTCCTCGTGCGACAAAGCTTGTGATGCATGGGTAGTACTGGTAAACTCCCATGAAGGTATGGCTTCTGTTAGATCTTCCAAGTTGATCTCTATAGAATCACAATTCCACAAACTTATCATGGATGAAAATGAAAGTATTGTTAGCTATGTTGGTAGAATTCGTGACTTAACCAACCAGGCACATCAACTTGGGAAGACCTATTCCAAACAAGAGTTGGTGAGGAAGATCGTAGGAACAATTCCGGACAGGTTCAATCCCAAGATTGCTGCCCTTGAACTTTACAAGGACTACTCCACTATGCAAGTGGACGAACTAATGGGAATACTTCAATCATGGGAAATGGACCATTGCAAGGAAGTCGGAAGCAAAAGCATAGCCTTCAAGGCTGAGTCCAAATTGGTGAGTGACAAGGAAGCCGAGATTGATAGTGACCACAGCGATGATGATGAGATCTCTCTTCTCACAAAGAGACTGGCCAGACTCCTCAAGAATAAGAAAGGGAAGCAAGTGTATCCTGGCGGAAAGGGCGAAGGATCAAACTTCAGGAGAGACTCCAAAAGGAGATCCAAACCCTATGGCAAGGATCAACAAACTGAGGAAAAACCCAAAGGACCAGAATGTTATGAATGCGGAGGTTTTGGTCACATTAGGGCAGACTGTGGAAATCTGAAGAAGAAGGAGAAGAAGACCTACCACATTACCTTTAGTGATCATGACGAGGAACCAGAATGCAGTGAAGGAGAATCTGAGCATGGGATTGCTCTCATGGCACCAGGAACATGGGATTCATGCTCATGTTTGGACACTGAGTCACAACATGGTATCGCCTCTAACCCTGTAAATAATGATTTCTCTGATCATGATTGTACATCTCTTAGCAGCAAGAAGACAGATAAAATAGAGCGTCTCACGGATCTCTACAATGAAGTGTTCGAAAGGCTGGAAACTTCTATGTCTGAGATAGAAGATCTGCAAAGGACCAATCAGGTTCTCAGAAACGAGGTTGACAGGCTCTTGGGCGAAAACAAAGACTTACTATCTAAAGCTGAAGTAGTGTCCATCCACGTGACTGAACTCGAGGCTGGAATACTCTATGAGAAAGAGGAAAAGGAGAAGATTTCCTCCAAGCATGATCTTCTGGTTGTGGAAATCACTGATCTCAGGGAGAAACTCAACAAATCCGAAAAAATTCTGTCGGACATGAACAAAGGCAAAGCCAAACTTGATGATGCGTTAGCAGCTGGGAAGTCCCATGGGAACAAACAAGGACTTGGATATAGTAACTTCGGCTCTGCCTCTACCTCTAAGGGGAAAACCAAGTTCATAGCAGGAGGCCAGCTCAATGACAGAACACCAAATCGGAACTCTGAGACCTTTCCTAAAGGTTCCAAGGATCCTGGCAGAAAAAGGAATATGTTCAAAGGACCTCTTGTTTGTGATTACTGCAGATTTCGAGGTCACAAGACAGACCACTGTCGGAAGATCATCAAGGATCTCCTAGAAGGAAGACCCGTTACCTGGCCTAATGAAGAACTAAAGAAGAGGATCTCCATAAGGCGTGAGTGGGTTGCTAAATATTCTGCCAGGTGTAATGTTGCCTTCCTATCCTCTAGACAAAAGGATAAGAGTGCAACTTGGTACTTCGATAGTGGTTGCTCGAGGCATATGACAGGAGACAAAGATATCCGTAAACCATTCAAAGACATTGATGGTGGATCGGTGGTCTTTGGAAATGGTAAGAAAGGTCGTCTCTCTAGACAAGGAACTCTCCACGGAAATGGCCTGCCCAAGCTCAACAATGTCTACTATGTGGAAGGACTGCATGCTAATCTCATAAGCATAAGTCAACTATGCGATGAGGACTTGACTGTATCCTTTAACAAGAAATATTTTGAAGTTCTTGATCCTAACAATGTGTGCGTCATGAGGGGTCTGAGATCTCGAAATGACTGCTATTTACTTGTGCAAACCTGTAATTTTGTGAACGATGCAGGAGGTTCCCGGAATCTACTTTGGCATGAGAAATTAGGTCATCTGAACTTCAGAGATCTAATCAAGCTAAGCAGAACATGAGCCGTTCGTGGACTTCCGGATCTAAAGAAACACGCCTCGGATTTCTGTGAAGACTATGCCAAGAACAAACAAACTCGTGTGTCCCATCCCGTGACTGAACACAATGCGACAACACACTGTCTGGAACTTTTACACATGGACCTCATTCGACCAACTGAAATTCCTAGTCTGGGAGGTAAACGGTATATATTCGTTTGTGTAGATGATTTTTCCAGATATACGTGGGTTGATTTTCTCAGGGAAAAGAGCGAAGCCTTCAAAGTCTTTATGAAACTATGCAACCAAATTATGAACGAGAAAGATTGCAAAGTGAAGAGAATTCGCAGTGATCATGGGAAGGAATTCGAAAATCGGGCGTTTGATGATTACTGTTCCAGCCTTGGAATCAAACACGAGTTTTCAACACCAAAAACTCCCCAGCAGAACGGAGTGGTAGAGAGGAAGAATCGCACCTTGCAAGAAATGGCACGAGTCATGATAAACTCCAAGAAGGTTCCGGAGTTTCTCTGGCCAGAAGCAATCAACACGGCGTGTTATATGATAAATCGAGTGTACATCAGGCCCAAAACACTTATGACTCCATATGAATTATGGAAGGGTAAAAAGACTTCAATATCATATTTTCACATCTTTGGTTGCAAGTGTTTTGTGCTTAATGACAGGGAACACACCGGGAAGTTCAAGGAGAAAGTGACGAAGGCATCTTCGTTGGGCATTCAACCTCGAGCAAGGCCTTTCGAGTATACAACTCTAGAACCAGGAAGGTAATTGAATCCACAAATGTAATTGTGGAAGATGCACTCAACAGAGGTACTCCAGTCGAGTCTCAGGAGGAGAATGCAGAGAAAGTAACCTAAAGCTCTGGTCAATCACGATCCTTATCAGGGGACAAACTGGAAACTACTACTGAAAGTGAGGAGCCCCAACCCAGTGTTCAAACACCCGTTGGAACACCGTCACAGTCAGAAGCGGCTATTGAAACTTTTGACAAGTTTCATTAACACGAGTATTTTATAAAATATCAAGTTCGAATTTATTAAGTGAAAAGAGTTATGAATTATGGGAAGGGGTTTAAGGATATATTCCACTTTTTATTACTCATGTGGGAGACTTTGATCTCAAATGGCGTTGTGGAACTCCCCGGCATGAAACTTTTGACAATTCCATGCTACGGAGATCATTGCCATGAAACTTTTGACAAGTTCCCACTACATGAGTATTTTCTGAAAATCAATAATCCCAGTTTTCAATTTTATTTAATGAAATCAATTTATGAAGATGGAGTTGGGATTAGGGATATATTTATAGGTTGTCACGTTTTTATTACTAGTGTTAAGAAACTGTGCCCCCAAAAGCGCACGGTGTCAAAAATTGCAGTAATTTATAGTAAGACCGGATCGTTCACTGGAGGATGTGCGATAGAAGCAGGTCCCACGTCGTTTTACTAGATTTTCCACTCGTATTGCTCGAATCAATTTTGAAGTTGGACTAGCAACTACATGACTGAATTTAATCTACATTATGAAAACAGTTAAATAAGCTGAAGGACATGCTGATATTGAATCTAAAGGGCAGGTGGAAAATAATTCCACAAAAACAATAAAAAGCTGTAAATCTATGCTATAGTATCTATGAAGCTGATTCAAAATGATGACAAAATGGACAGGGAGAAAATAATAAAAATTGGACAAGGTTTAGATAAAACATAATTAAACTTCCATTTTTATACACAGATCTTTGTTTGGGATAATTCTGTCAGGAAGCTAGTTCTCATGCTCTCAGCACCATGTTCCCTTTAACAGACAGGTACTTACAATGTGAGTTTACATGTTCTTAAGACCACAAGTTCTAAGATACCACAGATTCATAACTGCCCCGGCCAGGGTATGATATTTCATCTGTGGTGGTCAAGCAACACCTGCCAAGTCATTAGTTGAATTGCCAAGTACTTCTATCATTCCCCTGCGTCACACCCAAAGTTTCTAATCAAACCCTGAACTATCCCTTAACTCTCAGTCCTAGTAGCAGTTAGAAGATCTAGTGACACATCTGAGTGACCTCTACGAAGGCGATTAAAAGAAAGCAGTAAAGAAAGCATTTAAAATCCTATCACTCAGAAGTTTCAAAAGCTTCGTACTGGTAGTAAAAGAAAGCCCCCAGTCAGGATGTAATACCCGGGATTTTTATCGGTGTCCAAAGGAATAAAATTTATTTCTTAGTCAAATCAAGGTTGAAATATCTCCGAGAAGAAGAAAATAATTTATCACAATAAATTATTGCTCGGAAATGAAACGCCGATAGATTCAAAAATTCAAAATGGAATAAAGGAGGGAAAAGAAGCCCGAAGACATTCCATGAAATCGAGTCAAAAGAATTGAAACTAAATTCAAGAAAGAAAAGAATTTTAATTCCAGGAACCCGTGAAGTTGGAAATAAATTAATTAGATAAATTGTTGCACGGGAGTCAAAAGACGACGAATCCAAATGCAACGGACTCAAGATTTCAAGTACGGGATTAACTCGAGACGAGATTGATTTAAGATAAGAATTTATAATCCGAGAATGACCCGAAAAATCGAGCCCGAAAACGTAGGAGCACAGAAGTCCGAAAGAGAGGAGAAAAGGCCCGATCGGATCGCACGGACCCGCCCGGACCGAGGTCCAGGCGGAGGCCGCGCGCTGGCAGCGCGGTCTTTAGCCTAGGTGCGCGCCAAGGGCGCATGACACCCCCAGAATTCGGCAACAACGCGTCCCGACGATTTTCTTGCCATATTTTCGACCCCCGACGATGGAAACTCAATCCCGGGCTGTGGAAGGATATAGGGGACGACCTTAGACTGCTCCCTAACCCTAAATTCGAAAATTTCAACCCTAGAGCAGCCATCTTCTCCTCACATTCTCTCCAACTCTTCCCAAAGTCGAAAACCCCGAAATCCCTTGTGTTCTTGAAGTTCCGACGACGAAATCCGAACAAGAAGGACTTGTGAAGGAGAAGACAGACCCCTAGGATGTTGGTAAGTAGTTTTTGAGTTTATCTACACCTTTTTGAATCCGAAAATCGAATCTAACTAAGGATTTTTACTTGCGGATTCGGTTCGTGGACGTTGGAAGAGGAAACCGACTTGAGGAGATTCGTTCGTGACACCCCGTGGATTCCGGACGACCCCGTGACCTCCTAGACATCATCCCCACTGTAAGTTAATGCTTACATGGTTTTGGGTGACTTAAAATGCAACCAAACATAGAGATTTAGAAACTCAAAAATCTGTCAACACGAAAAACCCCCGGCGCAGCGTTTTGGTGCGAATTTTTTGAACACTTAAAACTGCTCAAACGAAAAAACTCAAAACATGAAAAATGTTCCTAAGACATAGATATAGTTCGTGTAAAATTTTCATAATTTTTCGTTGTGTTTTGATACCCGAAAATGGCCTCCAACAAACCTGCCCTAAAAGTCGAACACGAAACTGTAACAGATTTGAAATCGGGCCAAAACCCCTACTTCAAGAGTTCAAACCGGAAAACGCAAAACTAAACTTCTGATCCTAACACATTAAACTATGTTGTGTAAAAATTTCATCGATTTTCATCAACGTTTGCTACCCCAAATCGATCCGAACATAAACTGTGATTTAAAACCCTTTTTGAAATCTGATAGTGCAATGGTCCGAACTTGATGAGCATGGTTCTATATTTTCTAGTCCGATTTGATCTTCACAATATAAAGAAAAGTTGTAGAAAATCATGTCTAGTATGTGCATATAAAATTTCAGAATTTTTGGAGTCCATTTGATATATTAAAAAGTCGAATCTTTGAATGGTGTCGAATCTGAAAACCTGACAGCACACTACTTATGTGAAAGACTTGATTTTTGACTCGTTTCCTTAACCCGGATCGAGAAACTTAAAACACGAAACTTGTTCGTCTCTGTGTTTTTGATTTACTGGTGAAGTTTTAAAATTTTCGGACTTAAAATGAATTTTTAAATAATTATGGAGTAAGACAGCGACTTGTGTAAGTTATATTTGAGAATTTTGTGAAACTTGCGAAATGCGTTCTTACCTTGCGGGTTTGATTCCCCAAGGGCGATTGTTTGTTTTCCTGCGGGTTCGATTCCCCAGGATGTGTGTTGATTCCTATGGGTTCAATTCCCTAGGATGTATTTGAGTTCTTGCGGGTTCGATTCCCCAAGGGCGATTGTTTGTTTTCCTGCGGGTTCGATTCCCCAGGATGAGTGTTGATTCCTATGGGTTCAATTCCCTAGGATGTATTTGAGTTCTTGCGGGTTCGATTCCCCAAGGGCGATCGGTTGTTTTCCTGCGGGTTCGATTCCCCAGGACGTGTGTTGATCCTACGGGTTTGATTCCCTAGGATGCGTTTAAGTTATTGCGGGTCCATTTTCCCGAGAACATATTATACTAGATCATATCGAACAAAAGTGAAAGAGTGAAATCCTTGAAATACCAAATCCTGAAATCATGAGGGAATTAAGAGAATTGAATATTTTCTTTGTTTTAAATTATGCCATTTAATTATTAGTGGATGATTAACTTAAATCGTGTATTACCTACAAGCATGTTTTTATTAAATTTAATTAAAGGCTTTGAAACCCCTAAGTCATGCTAGGTGTTAACTTACTCAGCACGTTTTGCTGACCCAAACCATTTCCTTCTTTTTCCTACAGAGCATATGGATTATACTGAGCACGTACATGCATGGGAATTTTTGGGAACACTTTATTTTAAATTTGCATTAGACTATAGTATGAACGGGCCTGTTTAACCCGTGTTTTGGCCATGTCGGCCCTTATACTTTATTTCCGCTGCACAACTTATATTTCCGCTGCGTGTATGGATGATTATTATTTTTAAATATAAGTATTTCCGGACTTGGTTGTTTAAAATTATTTTATACCCTTGGCCTTGCATCTTTCAAGTGAGCTCGAATGAAGTCGTGTCTTGCTTGGGAGGTGTGGCGGTGACATCCCGGCCTGGGTTATCAAATCCGGGGTGTTACAGAGTGGTATCAGAGACCGGAATATTTTAAAGTTACTATTATTATTTTTAAACCATTATTTTAAACCTAGTATTATTTTTAAATCTATTTATTATTTTTAAACTACTAGTATTATTTTGAGCCCAAAAATTGTATTTACTTAGTGTAATATTTTAAACCCAAAGATTAATTATTTTGGCCCAATACCCTTGTTTTTACTTAAGCCCAAATACTTTATTTCTTTTGGCCCAATATAGTGGTCCAAACCTTTTTACCTTATTCTTTAAAGATCTATCCATGGAATAAACTTATTTTTAAAACCCATGGGTAGAAAAAAAAAATCATGCCTAAATTAAATTTTATTGGGGGGATTGCATATGCATACACACATAATTGCACTAACTCTTCTTTATGTGAATCATCAACTCTAAGAAGACACTCTTAAATTAATATTCGACATGACCTTGACTTAGGAGCGCTTGCTAAAGACTAACCTTGCCTTAGTCCTAGATCTTGATCACTTAGAAACTCATCTTCGCGTGCTTTTATAACAGAAAATGGCACCTAGAAGAAAACTGAGGAAGGTAAGCCCAAACGGCACTGACACTGACCTCCCAAACGCACCTAACAACAATAAGATTCCTCCGAACGTAGGAGATCGAGCGCCTCCTATTCCCAACAACATGGATGAACGTTTAAGGACGGTAGAAGAAGTACTCGTAGCATTAGGAAATGCCGAGGTGCATAGGGCACAAGCGGCAATACCTCCGCCAGTAACCCGAGTCAACTACTTGGCATTGGTAAACCCCTACAACTCACCCCATTATGACGGGCAAGAGGATCCGGCCAAGTTGGAGGGTTGGATCCGTACCTTTGACAAACTCTTGGACGCTATCAAATGCCCCGACGAGGAGAAGATACGTGTAGCGACCTACTACTTAGGAGGCGAAGCCGATGAGTGGTGGCAAAACCTTCAAACGAATTCAGAGGAAGATGAAGAATCCTACACCTGGGAAGGACTTAAGGAAGCCTTGAGAGAAAGATTCTACCCACTGAGCACCAAGACCGCAAAGTACGAGGAATTCATCAACCTCAGACAAGGAGCGCAAACAGTACAAGAGTACTACACCAAATTCAAGGAATTGGTGCGATTTGCTACAAGGATAGTACCAACTGACTCTGACAAGGCTCAGAAATTCGAGATGGGTCTGAACCTTAGTATCCGGGAGATACTTGCAGTAGGACAATTCACAAACCTGCAGACGGTTTACGATCGAGCTGTAGCAATTGATCGAGTCCAGCAACTGAAGCGTAAAGAAACCGGTGAGTCGAGCAAGGACTCGCAAGAGTTTGAGAAAAAGAATCGAAACATTAGCAATGGCAATTTTAAGGAGAATAAGAATAAAGGTTTCAATTATGGGAGAAACGGCATACGTCATACAGTCATACCACGTTGCTCGCAGTGCCACCAAGCCCATCTGGTGCGCGAATGCCCAAGGCGCGGGACTTGTTATAGATGTGGTGGGGAAGACCACATGATTAGAGAATGCAATGTTCGTGAGGAGAGGATTGAGAAGAGGCTAGATTTGGTAAACCCCCAACCAGAGGAGCCATAGGACGATTGAACGACATCGATCAAGCCGACCTGCCAGCTCCATGAGGAAGGATCATGGGCAACAATACCCAAACCTGTTTGCGAATAATACATAGGCAGTTATGGGGACATAACTGTAATCTTAAGGGGGGGAGGATGTAACGACCCGAATATTCTATTCCGAATATTTTGTATTTCGAATAAGCAAATTCAAATTGTTTTGAACTACGTCATGGCTTGATCCCTTCACAGGGTACGTAGGCAACTCGGAAATTTCAATTCTGGGTTCAGTCGAACAATATAATAAAATAATAAAAATAACATCAAGAACAACAACACATAATGATACAATCACGCATTCAAACAATAGCACAAAATAGAAAGGACCTTAGTTCCAAGCTCGCGAGAAGCTAACACCCAACTTCGGGGACGAAGTTGATTCTTAAGGGGGGTAGACTGTAATACCCGGGATTTTTATCGGCGTCCAAAGGAATAAAATTTATTTCTTAATCAAATCAAGGTTGAAATATCTCCGAGAAGAAGAAAATAATTTATCACAATAAATTATTGCTCGGAAATGAAACGCCGATAGATTCAAAAATTCAAAATGGAATAAAGGAGGGAAAGGAAGCCCGAAGACATTCCATGAAATCGAGTCAAAAGAATTGAAACTAAATTCAAGAAAGAAAAGAATTTTAATTCCAGGAACCCGTGAAGTTGGAAATAAATTAATTAGATAAATTGTTGCACGGGAGTCAAAAGACGACGAATTAGAAGCCGACGAATCCAAATGCAACGGACTCAAGATTTCAAGTACGGGATTAACTCGAGACGAGATTGATTTAAGATAAGAATTTATAATCCGAGAATGACCCGAAAAATCGAGCCCGAAAACGTAGGAGCACAGAAGTCCGAAAGAGAGGAGAAAAGGCCCGATCGGATCGCACGGACCCGCCCGGACCGAGGTCCAGGCGGAGGCTGCGCGCTGGCCGCGCGGTCTTTAGCCTAGGTGCGCGCCAAGGGCGCATGACACCCCCAGAATTCGGCAACAACGCGTCCCGACGATTTTCTTGCCATATTTTCGACCCCCGACGATGGAAACTCAATCCGGGCTGTGGAAGGATATAGGGGACGACCTTAGACTGCTCCCTAACCCTAAATTCGAAAATTTCAACCCTAGAGCAGCCATCTTCTCCTCACATTCTCTCCAACTCGTCCCAAAGTCGAAAACCCCGAAATCCCTTGTGTTCTTGAAGTTCCGACGACGAAATCCGAACAAGAAGGACTTGTGAAGGAGAAGACAGACCCCTAGGATGTTGGTAAGTAGTTTTTGAGTTTATCTACACCTTTTTGAATCCGAAAATCGAATCTAACTAAGGATTTTTACTTGCGGATTCGGTTCGTGGACGTTGGAAGAGGAAACCGACTTGAGGAGATTCGTTCGTGACACCCCGTGGATTCCGGACGACCCCGTGACCTCCTAGACATCATCCCCACTGTAAGTTAATGCTTACATGGTTTTGGGTGACTTAAAATGCAACCAAACATAGAGATTTAGAAACTCAAAAATCTGTCAACACGAAAAACCCCCGGCGCAGCGTTTTGGTGCGAATTTTTTGAACACTTAAAACTGCTCAAACGAAAAAACTCAAAACATGAAAAATGTTCCTAAGACATAGATCTAGTTCGTGTAAAATTTTCATAATTTTTCGTTGTGTTTTGATACCCGAAAATGGCCTCCAACAAACCTGCCCTAAAAGTCGAACACGAAACTGTAACAGATTTGAAATCGGGCCAAAACCCCTACTTCAAGAGTTCAAACCGGAAAATGCAAAACTAAACTTTTGATCCTAACACATTAAACTATGTTGTGTAAAAATTTCATCGATTTTCATCAACGTTTGCTACCCCAAATCGATCCGAACATAAACTGTGATTTAAAACCCTTTTTGAAATCTGATAGTGCAATGGTCCGAACTTGATGAGCATGGTTCTATATTTTCTAGTCCGATTTGATCTTCACAATCTAAAGAAAAGTTGTAGGAAATCATGTCTAGTATGTGCATATAAAATTTCAGAATTTTTGGAGTCCATATTAAAAAGTCGAATCTTTGAATGGTGTCGAATCTGAAAACCTGACAGCACACTACTTATGTGAAAGACTTGATTTTTGACTCGTTTCCTTAACCCGGATCGAGAAACTTAAAACACGAAACTTGTTCGTCTCTGTGTTTTTGATTTACTGGTGAAGTTTTAGAATTTTCGGACTTAAAATGAATTTTTAAATAATTATGGAGTAAGACAGCGACTTGTGTAAGTTATATTTGAGAATTTTGTGAAACTTGCGAAATGCGTTCTTACCTTGCGGGTTTGATTCCCCAAGGGCGATTGTTTGTTTTCCTGCAGGTTCGATTCCCCAGGATGTGTGTTGATTCCTATGGGTTTAATTCCCTAGGATGTATTTGAGTTCTTGCGGGTTCGATTCCCCAAGGGCGATTGTTTGTTTTCCTGCGGGTTCGATTCCCCAGGATGAGTGTTGATTCCTATGGGTTCAATTCCCTAGGATGTATTTGAGTTCTTGCGGGTTCGATTCCCCAAGGGCGATCGGTTGTTTTCCTGCGGGTTCGATTCCCCAGGACGTGTGTTGATCCTACGGGTTTGATTCCCTAGGATGCGTTTAAGTTATTGCGGGTCCATTTTCCCGAGAACATATTATACTAGATCATATCGAACAAAAGTGAAAGAGTGAAATCCTTGAAATACCAAATCCTGAAATCATGAGGGAATTAAGAGAATTGAATATTTTCTTTGTTTTAAATTATGCCATTTAATTATTAGTGGATGATTAACTTAAATCGTGTATTACCTACAAGCATGTTTTTATTAAATTTAATTAAAGGCTTTGAAACCCCTAAGTCATGCTAGGTGTTAACTTACTCAGCACGTTTTGCTGACCCAAACAATTTCCTTCTTTTTCCTACAGAGCATATGGATTATACTGAGCACGTACATGCATGGGAATTTTTGGGAACACTTTATTTTAAATTTGCATTAGACTATAGTATGAACGAGCCTGTTTAACCCGTGTTTTGGCCATGTCGGCCCTTATACTTTATTTCCGCTGCACAACTTATATTTCCGCTGCGTGTATGGATGATTATTATTTTTAAATATAAGTATTTCCGGACTTGGTTGTTTAAAATTATTTTATACCCTTAGCCTTGCATCTTTCAAGTGAGCTCGAATGAAGTCGTGTCTTGCTTGGGAGGTGTGGCGGTGACATCCCGGCCTGGGTTATCAAATCCGGGGTGTTACACAGGATGACCGGATGTGGATCAAGAATTCCCGGACCTCGGTGAACCGCTCGCAGTGTTCACTTCCCTCCGGGTGGTTATGAGATAGAAACTAATGAAACGAACTAATAGATTAGTTCGTTCCGGATGCATTCACTCAGGACTCAAAAATAGGCTTTGGCAGAAGAGGATAGCAGTTGAAAGGAACTCAACCCTATCTTAGAAAATAACCAAGGCCTACGCATTGTTCCTCTAGAATTACCTATCACACTATATTTGAATCCAAGTGGATCCCATCTCGGTGTGACAGTTAAGAGTAAATTCCCAACACACAGCAATTTCGGAAAATAATGAATCTTTGAAAATCATTCCCTAAACAGGTACTAGACTCTCAATTAAAACACAGACCCTTTCAGTCTAGGTGAGACCTAATCGCTGACTCTGCTTCTAATTTCCCAAAATTAACCCCCGGTAGAATGTGAATTAGTCATAACTGTGGAATTTATCCCTTACTTAGATCCGGATTTTATAAATGAATTTTTGTTGGAAATTTAATATGAGACATCTGATTAAAATCTAGACTTCTAAGTCCAAGGGAAGGATCCCAAAATAATTATGACCACATTATTTACATAATAGTATCATGCATAATTTTTTTATAAGGAAGTGCAAAATAAAATTAACCCAAAATATAAGACGGGTTTAGACAGAATGTGAGACACAGAGATGAAATAGCCGGAGATGAGAAGAATTTATTTGGCTAAAAAGATGGCAAAAATAATCAGGTTAATCCGGACTGCAAACATCTGCTATCCAGGTGCTGACTATTCCAGGTGGGATGATTTTAGACAGTAAACTGATCAAAATGACAGTGGTCGCTGTCATTCAGACCACTCACTGTCTGTGTATAGGGATGAAAACCTACATGCTCTCTTACTGTCTTAATTACCAGATGACATTGACCTATGTCAACTAGCGTTAGCACAACTTGAGATTTGGGTTTGAAAATAAAATAAGAAAATAAAACTGTATTTGAACAGATACTGACTGAGTGGCTACTTCATTTCCCGGTAAAGGGACCATTCGCCTGACCTCGTCAGTCACTATCCAAACCATGCAAAATAACAAATAGTAATCAATACACAGAGTACGGGCTACTTCATTTCCCGGTAAAGGGACCGTTCGCCAACATTTTCTACGATATTTTTCACTATTCATTTCACACATACACAGATAAAGACAAAATAAAATAAAAGAAAATATTTTTGGGTCATCTTGTATGAGAGACATTGGTTTCTCATGCAAGGGTATGGAAATTAATCCATAATTACTCATTATGTCTAAATAATAACTCATTCCATAATTAATTTATTAATTACAGTCCGGATTATATACTTAGATCATTAGAGTTTAATTTTTATAGAGAAATCTTTTAATGGAATATTGAACAAAGTTCTTTATATCAAATTAATCATAGGTTGAAATTATTGGATTTCAACCTCAAAATATTAATATAAAGGTTCAATTAATTAAGTGAGAAAAAAATGGAGAAATGGAAAATTTGGCATGAAGATGCCAATTACGACGCTAGACAGATATTACGACGCTATCCTAGGATAGCGTCGTGAGGTTAGCGTCGTCATGGATTGGTGATAGAGGTAAAAATTTTGGTGTTTAAAGAGTTTATCTACGACGCTAAACATGATTACGACGCTATCCTAAGGTAGCGTCGTAGTGTTAGTGTCGTACATGGGGGTTTAGAACTGAGATGCTACGACGCTATGCATGCCCTACGACGTTAAACGTGATTTACGTCGTAAGGTCTAGCGTCGTAGTGAGAAGAGAGTTTTGAAAGAGATAGAAGTGCTACGACGCTATACACTAAATTACGACGCTATCCTAGGATAGTGTCGTAGGTGTAGCGTCGTAGGTGGATTTTCTGAAGAATTAGAAAAATGGGAGGGTACGACGTTATGCACTAAATTACGACGCTATCCTAGGACAGTGTCTTGGTCAGAGCGTCGTAGGTAAGTTTTTATGAAAAATGAAGAGTTTTGGGGTCCTACGACCTTAGACAAAAGTTACGACGCTATCAGTGGATAGCGTCGTAGGTCTAGTGCCGTAGGGCAAAATTTTGTTCACATCCTGAAGTAACTACGACGGCAGACTCTGCCCTACGTCGCTATCAGTGGATAGCGTCGTAGGGCGGTTAGCGTCGTAGCTAACTCAGTTTGTGTTGTTGGTCGGGTAATACAGTCTTTACGATTGCAAACCCTGTTTTCAAATTCATGGTTCATCAATGTAATACAGTAATAAAGTACAGGAAACAGTAAGCCAAAATGTGGAAAAACATGGCATAATAAGCTAAAAACACACACCCATGAACCACAAACCCAAATAAGGGTTTTCAACCATAGAAAATGCATAAGAACCAAAAATAAAAAAAGAAAACAGAAAACCCATTTGCAAAAGAAAATAAAATGACCGAATGGTCATTGAACCAAAAATAAAGCAAGTAAATCCATGGAATCATTTCCATTTCATGTTTTTGGGACTCTTTGAAGCTTAACTTCCCATTTTTCATAAAATGGTTTGATAATACCCATCATTTGGGTATTTCAAACCTAAATAAGAGTTTAACAAAACTGAAATAAGAGAAAACAGTGGCTGTCCTACTGGAGAACCAAAATAACACTAATCTATGCAATAATTTAAACTAATCTAAGTGCATGAAAATAAACAATACATAAAAATAAAACTAACTACTCTAACTAACCTACACTATTCTCAAGAACTGTATCTGCCTTCAAGTGTGGAATGTGGTGAAGTGACAAGACTAGGAAGTCAACACCTCTATATATAGGCGAGAAACCCTAGGCCCATGGGCCCCCAGGCCTTGAATTTGAATTCTGCAGCTTGGTACGACGCTATACTTGGCTTCGTCGCTATCTTCATTACGACGCTATGGGTACTGCGTCGTAGTCTTCCATCTCAAAACACTCTTTGTCTCCAAATGGACAGCTTACGACGCTATACTCCATTACGTCGCTACACTTGAGTACGACGCTATGCTGGCTCAGCGTCGTAGTTCTTCCTTCAGAGTCCTGCCTCCATTTCTGCCTACGGCGCTATACTTGGCTACGACGCTATACATGCTCAGCGTCGTAGTTGTGGCTAGCGTCGTAATTTCCTGAAAATATTGAATTTTTGTGGGTTTTCATTTCTTTTCCCATCTTTTTGTTTCCTTTTTCTTTTCTTTTCTTTTTCTCATGTTTTTGGATTTTTCTAACATAAATGTGTAATAAAATTACATATTTATGCATTTCTCATACCAGCTTAATATTTTTACAGATATGCATAAATCAGTCCAATTCTACTGCTTTCTTACTTAATATAGGACCGGAATGCGATCAAATGCCCGTTTCAGACACGGAAATGGATTGAAAATAATGGACGTTTCTGGCCATTATCAACATCCTCACATTTAATACTGATTGTCCCCGAGCAGTCAGAGTCAATGTTCCTAAGAACACGGACTCTACATATTCAATTCATTTTCGTGGCTTCATAAATCACATTCTTTTTGGATTGGGATAAGACAATAAAAAACTACAAGTATAAAATTCCCTTGATTGCAGTGTTTAATGAAATGATACTTGCTCACTACATCGGGCCTACAAATCAAGCATTATTGTCAACCCTTCATGAATGTCATGTTCGAAAGATGCAAAGATTGAGAATGAGAATTAAGGTATGACACGGACATGATTCATGAAACAGAGCCTCACATATATAAGAGAATCGGAAAATTCACTCACTCTCAAATGGGGTTTAATCATTGAACGCTCAAAATCAAATTCAATTAAATTGTTCCATAGGCTTGCAATTAGACCAACTCGCCACCGGCTCATTTCCTCAAATCGAGATCATGAAGTCTTATTTAAGGGTTGTAATGGGGCATACGGTTGTAACATTCGGTAGGAAAGGGAATTTATTGGCTAAGAAATGGCAAGAATTAATACTATCATAACTTGGCATTTTTATTTAAAATTTATGATCATCAGTATTTCTTCTTTCTTTTGCTTTTCTTTACTATTGCATGACATTAGACTAAGTCTAATTTGCATTGTCATTTGCAATTTATTTTTGTTGAATTGAATTCAACATTTTTTTTGAATCGGCTTATAGCATTACCGATTAATACATTTTTTATGATCACAAATTTAATGCCTTGATAGAATTTATCCTTGCACACTTGGGTTGAATATTTTGGTCTTTTTATAGGCTAGGAAAAATATAGAGGGCTTCAAAAAGAATTAGGCTTAAAGGCTCAAAGTGGTTAATCCTAAGGGGAAAATATTTTTGGGTTTGGATTTCAAAAGAAGGCCAAAATTTTGGGTTTTCTAGGTGCCTCGATCATGTGCCCGAATCTTGGAATATGGCATGGTCTTGAATCGATCCCAATTGCAAGTTCTAGTTTCCTTTAATCAAATTCATTCACACATCAAAGAAATTAAATGAGTGAAAATGACTCATGGCTCACTTCTCACAAGGTTGGATTGATTCATGTCATACAATATTCTCAAATTTAATCAAAGCTTAATTCTAACAATTTATTCAATCGAAATTTTCAACATGAAGATTTATTACCCAATAAGCTGATCGCATTATTAAATTTTTATAGCTCAAAACCTTAGAAATTTATGTCATGCATATTCTCAATTATGTTATCCCAATTTAAAAGTTTGAAAATTTAATCACAAGCCTAAATTCAACATGTGAATTTAGAACAAGTTTATGCATACTTTCTGCTGGTTATTTAATTTAAAGCGGTAAAGAGGCACTGCTGACATACGGAGTATGTCAACAACATATTTTTGGCCTGACAGTCACTTATTCATCTCGGACTGTCAGACATCTTTTTAAAGGAAATAAATAAAAATAATATTTGCGGATCTCAAAGCTTGAGTTCCATTCATGGAAAGCGATAAATTACATCATTTACAAGAGATTCTTATGCAGTTAGTACGGACCTGCATACAAAAGAAGAATTCCCTCATATGATGTTTACATAAAATAAAGTATTTTTAGGATTCACCCTTCTTTCGTTCCTCCGCTCCTAGGGAAAGAAAAATCTGCTCCAGTGGATGAAGCTTGTTAAGTCACAACGCAAGCACCAACCGTTATGTTCTTCCAGGGTTGCCCCCATCATTGGGCAGTAGATCCAGTCTGCCTGGGCATGGAATAGACTAGGGGAGTCCAGGTTATTTGCCAGCCATCCGAGGGTGTTGGTGGACGTGTAGACAAAGACCGACTTATCAGTTATCATTCTCTCTATCATCTTGATCCCTAGAAGAACTTGGCTTTCTTCGTGCTTACTTAACAACATCAGTCCTCGCACAAAGATTGACGCTTTGTGATTATCCTCTATCCCTAGTCGCACCATCTCGCAGGCTTGCTCTTCATCTCCTCCTGTAAATGCTTCTATTGCCGGGACGATCTGAAGGTTGAAATTTTCTGCTTCTATGCATTTCTGCAGAAATTCCTCCTTCTGCCTCCGAATACGTTGTTGCCACATTTTCACGGAGGAGAGTTCCAGTTCACACCGCTTGTAGACGATGGTGAGATCGCCTGCGTCCCTCAGCTTCGTGCAAGTTTCCCTAGCTCTGAACACTTCCTTCATCTCATCCTCCCCGATTCGGGAGAGGATTCCTCCCAGCAGCTCTAGTGGAAGGTCCAGCAGCTGGGTCCCTCCGGGCACTGGGTCCGGGATTTGGAAAATGTTGTCCCTGAAAAGATAGAGGGTGATGAATCCAATTTTATAATTTTCTCAGAAACCATTCAAGTTTGGAAACCAACATCCTCACATTTAAAGCTTTGCTCTAGATGTGAGATTATTAAATTTTCAACTTGAATTTTAATATAAAGCATAGGTAAAACAAAAATGGTCAAAGACCAAAAATCTTTTTAATGTGTTATAGGGCCCAAAAACTTGATTTTCCAATTTTTAAACAATCCCGAGGTAATTGTTGAAAGTGCAATGGAATGGAATCGATGAATGTGCAATTGGTGACGCGGCGGCTCGGAACTGCTCAACTTGAACTGTTTGGACAGGAGAAATGGGCAGTTCAAGTGATAAAAATAAGGGAAAAATCTTTTTTTAATTTTATAATGGTTGACCAAATTTATTTAACAAAAGGTGGGATTTTGTGGTCCCAATTTTTGGAATTTTCTGAGTGATAGCAGTCCACATGATGAGAAGAGACTGTTATTTTATTACACTAGTTATGCTCCATTGGGAACAAAACAAGTTGGTCAATCTTTAAAAAGAAAGAACCCAGTTACTATTTTGTCTTTTTCAAAAAGGTCACTTTCCTTTGAAAAAGTGGTAAGCTCCCATTGGGTGCTTGTACCATGTTTCCAAAAACAAGCAAACATTTATTCCCAAAAGATTTTGTCATGCTGCCAGCAGGTATGCCAAAAAGAACACCCAAATGAATGCTCCCTTTACCCACAACAGCAAGCATAGATCATTATTAACACAAAATTAAACCCCAACAGGGTTTGAACAAAAATACACACTCAAGTTTTGTCAAGATCTTAGAAAAACTAACAACATCATGGTGCTCAAAGTAACACCCTAATGCTCATCAGTTCACTTTTTCAGATTTTGGGTTTCAAAATTTTCAAACCCTAACAGTTCTTTCCAAAAGTTTTGTGGGTTTCAAAAATCAAAAGCTCCACAAGTTTTTAAACATTCTTAACAACAGCACAAAATCAAACATCTTCTTCTCAATCATGCTCGGTCAACACAGATAATATTAAAGGAAAGCTGAAACTGCTCCCTACCCAAAACCAAAAGCCAACAAAACCAAAAACAAGAAAATAAGAAAACAAACAAGGCACATTATGCTATTACAAGTTATTTACAAGTGTAAGACACAAAATGCCAAGTAAAATCGCAAGAACAGGGGGGGGGGGGGGGGTTCAAGAATGGGGGGGGGGGGGGGGAATGAGACATCTTACTCCGATCTTCCCCTTGGGGGAGAGGGAGGCATCGGTCCCAAGTTTGGAAAGAGTCGGAAAAATCTGGCCATAGTATCCCCTGGTTTTGGTTCGAAAGAGTTGAGAAGAACTGTGCGTTCTCTCACAGGGAAGTGGGTTTGAAAGAAAATGAGAGTGAAGAATGAAAATGGGGAAGAAGAAGGGTTGGGGTATTTATAGGCGGGAGAAATGCTGTTACGACGCTATACTTGTCCTACGACGCTATACTAGCGTCGTAACGCTATACTTGTCCTACGACGCTATACTAGCGTCGTATGGTGGGTTCAGCGTCGTAACTGGAATAAAGGGAAAAAGTCAACTACGACGCTATACTATTGGTACGACGCTGGTGTAGCGTCGTAGTTTAATGTAGCGTCGTAGGTCGGGAGTGAGACGAAGGGGTACTACGACGCTATACATTTACTACGACGTTATACTAGGATAGCGTCGTAATTAAGGACTGCGTCGTAACTGAGTTGACTCCCGTCAACACTCAGATTTCAGAATTTTCAAAATTCTGTGGACTGGGCCCGAGTAGATGAAATTGGGCCTCAGTTGGTTTTATTTATTTTGGACTTAGATAATTTTTAGTCCAAAACATTTTTATGTTATGATGGGCTGAATAAGATCCTACTTGCATAAGATAGGTTGGATTAGTTCCACTTGTTTGCAAAAATCATTCCGGATTTTAAATTGCTTTAATTTCCGGAATTATTTTATTAAATTCATGGAATCAGTCCAACCAGGAACCTGGTTTTTCTGCTGTATTTTCTGCTCCTTCTTTTTGGTGGTTCCATGGTTTCTGCAAGACAAATAAATTACCCATGTTAAATTTTCTCCAATTATCAACATCCTCACATTTAGAGTCTTAGTACTCTAAATGTTTAATTGACTTTTGGATACTTTCTGTTTTTGAATTAAAACAATGCATCAATACATAAAATGAAATTTTTATAGTTTTAATGCTGTTTTTATTGAACATAAGCCGGGTCTGCCACTGCTTGGCTCTCCTTCTCCGGATCGTAGTGTCCTATATACTCCTTCAAACGTTGTCCATTTACCACCTGATTTCCCTTTTCAGTTCGGATCTTGACTGCACCGTTCTCAAACACTTCCAACACCTCATATGGCCCTTCCCATCTGGATCTTAGCTTTCTGGGGAACAGCTTCAACCTAGTATCAAACAACAAGAGATTCTGGCCAACATAGAAGTGTTTAGGCTTAATCCGGCGATCGTGCAGCTTCTGGGTCCGCTCTTTGTAAATCCTTGAGCTTTCATAGGCTTGCGCACGTATTTCCTCAATTTCATTGAGGTCCAACTTGCGTTTGCCCTGAGCAGCTCTTGGATCAAAATTAAGCGTTTTTACGGCCCAGTAAGCTTGATGCTCTAGTTCTACGGGCAGGTGACAAGCTTTTCCGAAGACAAGCCTATAAGGGGACATCCCGATGGGAGTCTTGAATGCAGTGCGGTATGCCCATAGAGCGTCATTGAGCTTACGTGCCCAATCCTTACGGGTTATCCCAACCGTGGCTTCGAGTATATGTTTGATCTCGCGATTTGATACCTCGACTTGTCCACTGGTTTGGGGATGATAAGGCGTGCCTATCTTATGGAGGATGCCAGTTTTTATCATAAGGTTCTCAAAGGATTTATTAACAAAATGTGTTCCTCCATCAGATATTATCACCCTAGGTATGCCAAATCGGTTAAAAATGTTATTCTTGAGGAACTTGATGACTTGGCTACCATCATTGGTTGGTAATGCGACAGCTTCTACCCATTTGGACACGTAATCGACAACTACCAAGATATAGTAGTTTCCACAAGATGGTGGAAACGGTCCCATGAAGTCAATGCCCCATACATCAAAGATCTCAAGTGCGAGAATCCCCTTTTGCGGCATCTCATCCCTCTTGGAGATGTTTCCTAGTCTTTGGCATCTGTCGTAGGCTTTTACATACACCTTGCAGTCCTCATAAATAGTAGGCCAGAAGAAGCCACACTCGAGTACCTTGTGGGCAGTTCGAGTGGGACCGTGATGACCTCCATATTCAGATTCATGGCATTTCTTGGTGATCTGGTAAGCCTCAGACTCAGTCACACACCGTCTGATTATTGAATCAGCGTAGTGTTTGAACAGGAAGGGGTCTTCCCAGAAATAGTTTACTACTTCTTTGAAGAATTTTGCCCTTTTGTATTTCTGCTGGAATGGTGGAACTATCCCACATGCTAAAAAGTTAGCAATGTCGGAGAACCATGGACACGGTTGATCATGCAAATGCAGAGCGAACAACTGTTCATCCGGAAACTCTTCATTAACGGCTTTGTCATTTTTATCATTTTCTAATCGAGATAAGTGATCAGCAGCAGCATTATCTCGTCCTCGCCTATCTTTTACTACAATGTCAAACTCTTGCAACAACAGCACCCACCTAATTAAACGAGGCTTTGCATCTTGCTTGCTAAACAAGTATCTGAGTGCACTATGGTCAGTGTATACTACGGTCTTTGTCCCGATCAGATATTGTCTGAACTTATCAAATGCAAAGACTACAGCATATATCTCTTTTTCTGTAGTGGTGTAGTTTACTTGGGCTTCATTCAAGGCATGACTTGCGTAATGAATTACGCAATGTCTCCCATCCTTATGTTGCCCTTAAACTGCACCTACCGCAAGACCACTTGCATCACACATTACCTCGAATGGCAGTGACCAATCGGGTGGTTGCACAATTGGAGAAGAAGCTAACATTGTTTTGAGCATGTCAAAGGCTTGGACACACGCTTCACTTATTACAAAGGGATTTTCTTTACAAAGAAGGTTAGTGAGCGGCTTGGCAATTTTAGAGAAATCCTTAATGAATCTCCGGTAAAAACCGGCATGCCCTAAGAAGCTTCTAACCGACTTGATAGAATTGGGGAGAGAGAGATTGGAAATGATGGAGACCTTGGCTGGATCGACCTCAATGCCTGCACATGAAATGCGATGACCTAACACTATGCCCTCAGTGACCATAAAATGGCACTTTTCCCAGTTTAAAACCAAGTTAGTGTCCTCACATCTCTTTAAAATTTTTGCAAGATTGGTCAGACATTCTTCAAACGTATCTCCATATACAGAGAAGTCATCCATGAAAACTTCAATGCACTTTTCGATAAATTCGGAAAATATAGACATCATGCAACGTTGAAAAGTGGCAGGTGCATTACACAAACCAAAAGGCATGCGCCTATAGGCAAAAGTGCCATAGGGGCATGTAAAAGTTGTTTTTTCGTGATCCTCACTGGCGATCACTATTTGATTATAACCTGAATAACCATCTAAAAAGCAATAAAACTCTCTTCCCGCCAACCGTTCCAACATTTGATCGATAAAAGGTAAAGGGAAATGGTCCTTGCGAGTGGCTTCGTTCAACTTCCGGTAGTCTATGCAGACTCTCCATCAGGTGACTGGCCGTGTGGCAATTTCCTCCCCTTGTTCATTCTTGGTTATGCACATCCCACCCCGCTTGGGAACAACCTGCACAGGACTGACCCATTTGCTGTCAGAAATTGGGTATATAATACCGGCATCCAACAGCTTGATCACTTCCTTTCTTACCACTTCTTGCATGGGTGGGTTCAATCTTCGTTGGGGTTGACGCGAAGGCTTGAAATTTTCTTCCATTAAAATCCTGTGCATACAAACAGAAGGGCTTATTCATTTGATATCAAAAATGGTCCAGCCGATTGCACGCACATGATTTTTAAGCACCCCCACCAGAGCATTTTCTTGATCTTGTGTTAGCTTAGCTGACACAATTACCGGTAATTTTTTATGTTCTGCAAGAAACGCATACTTAAGATGTTCCGGTAAAACTTTTAGTTCAAGCTCTGGTGGGCATTCCACTGAAGGAAGTAATTTGCGAGAATTAGATGGGGGAAATTCAGATTTACCTGTAGGATCCTGCATCAGCACAGGATCCGCCTCCTTTTGGTCGGCATCGTCATGGAACTCCACCATCAAATTCCTCCAAATCCCCAGTTCCGGGATCGGCGAAATGGACGGCGCTGCAGTCTTCGTGCTCATCGCCAGCAGGCTTCAGTACCTGCTTTGAATAGTCATCATCCATCATCATTACAATCCCATTGTCAGAGTCTAGCTCTCTCTCTCTCCTACAGTCTATTACATCAAGTGTGGAATAAGTTCCCTCATGCGGAAACCTCTGCAGCTTGCCCATGTTGAAATTCAGCTCTTCTTCTCTAACACGGAGCTTGATTTGATTTGAACGTGCGTCTATCAGTGCACCGCCCGTTGAAAGGAAGGGGTGGCCTAGGATCAGTGGCATCTCATAGTCTTCCTCTATGTCAAGAATGATGAAATCGACAGGAAAGAGTATTCCTCCCGTCTTGACGATCACATCCTTCAATATCCCAACGGGATGAGTGATTGACCGGTCTGCCAGTTGTAGTTTCATTGTAACCGGCTCAATTACTCCCAAGTGAAGACGTTTTGCCATGGCGAGTGGCATAACGTTGATGCTCGACCCCAAGTTGCATAGTCCCTTTCCGACACTTGTCTTTCCGATGTGGACTGGCAGTGTGATACAGCCTGGGTCCTCCTTCTTCTCTGGTAGCACTCTCTGGATTATGGCACCGCAGCTGCTGTTTACAACCACCACTTCATCCTGGTCGAATTTCCTTTTTCCTGAAATCATTTCTTTAAGAAATTTAGCATAGACGGGCATTTCTGAAATCATTTCGACCAAGGGAATAGTGATCTCAACAGCTTTCAATCTTTCTAGAAATTTCTTGAATTTAAGATCCTGTTCCTTATTTTTAAGACGTGCAGGGTATGGCACCCTTGGCATATACTTATTATCATCTAAATGTTTTGGCGGTGAAGGGTCAGAAATTGTACCTTCACCTTTACCATTTTTAGCCTCGTCTTCTGCAGCTTCAGTCTGTAAATTGGCTGTTTCTCTTTCTGCATCATCTACTTCTTCATTAGCAGCATTGTCCTTCCCAGATTCATTTCCTTTTTCCGCCTTACCCTTTCCTTTGGGTCCAGCCAATGTTTTTCTAGATTTCAAAGTTATTGCCTTGCACTGTGGGTTTTTCTCTGCTGCGCTTGGCAATGCTCCCTTATCCCGTTTTTGCAATTCACTGCCCATCTGAGTTACTTGGGTCTCCACATTTCTGATGGAGGCCTGCAACTGTGTGTTTATCTCCTTCTGACTTGTGATGAAATCAGTCATCAGATTTTCCAGCCTTGATGGAGTCTTTTGATTCTGATTCTGATTCTAGTTCCATTGGCCCTGATTAGGTATGAACTGTGGCTGAGGTTGGAAGTTCTGGAAGTTTTGGCTAGGCTGCTGGAAATTTTGGTGGGGTCTTTGTTGGATTTGAGGCTGAAAGTTTTGGTTTTGGAAATTTTGTCCTCTGTTCTGATTAAATCATTGATTCTGCCGAGGGTTGAACTGTTGTGGCTTGTTCAGAAGGTGGGAATTGAGGGCATTGTTGTTGGAATATGACAAATTCGGGTGCCTGTTTGGGAAAGCTCCTGCAAAATTACAGCTTTTAGATACGACCTGTTCACATATGTCAGTTGCATGAGCACCCTGACACAGTCCACAAATCATATCTGTTTGCTGTCCTTGAGCAGAGCTGCCGGCTCCTTGATTTACAGACAATGCCGCCACTTGCTCTTGCAGCTTCTCAATATCTATCTTCTCCGTTGTACCTACAGCACAAAGTCCACGGGGAGGGGTATCATTAGTGCTCTCATCATTTAATCCGGACCTATTCACACTCATTGTTTCAATTTTGGCCCATGCTTGGTCCATAGGCATGTGCAACAAGTGTTGCCCTCCTACAGCATCTAACATATGCTTCCATGCGTGTGTCAGTCCATTGTAAAACTTTCTTAACTGTTCCCATCCCTGAAAACCGTGCTGAGGAGATTTCCTCAACAGATTCATAAACCTCTCTTTTGCATCATACAAAGATTCTTCAGGCCTCATCTTGAACTCAGAGATCTTCGACCTTTTTTCATCCACCTTCCATTCCGGAAAGTATTTCACCAAGAAATTCCTTACAATATCCTCCAATGCGCTCCTTTGGTTTACTGGCAATGACTTATACCAGGTTTTTGCTCCACTACACAATGAGAACGGGAACAACATCATCCTAATGGTGTTCTGAGAAATGCCCTGATTCTTGATCGTGTTGCAGAGTTCCAAGAATGTCGCCAAGTGATCATGAGGATCTTCATGATTGGCCCCTGCAAATTGGCTATTCTATACCAAGTTGATTAAAGCAGGCTTGAGTTCAAAGTTCCTGGCTACAATTGGTGCTCTGCCTGGCACATTCAAGTATGGTTCTATGATTGGTTGCATGTAGTCAGCAGCAGCAGACTGCTGATTGTTTCCTGGGCCTCTTTGATATTGTCCCTGATACTGTCCTTGGTATTGGTCATGTGGGTTGAAGTTCTGGTTGGGATAGAAGTTTCTCGGATCATTGTGATCTTGCGGGTTTGGATCATACTGGTTTGGATTGAACTGGTTGGGATTCTGATACTGCTGATTCTGAAAGTTAGGGTCATTTTGGAAATTTTGGTTATTGGGGTTGTCTTGGGGATTTTGGTGGTTTGGTGGAGGCACTTCGAAGGGTTGTTGCTCGAGATTTGGTGGGTTTCCACCTCCCTGTATGATCTGAGGAGGGGGATCCTCCAAGTTCTCGTCATCAACATCTTTTGGGTCCTCTTGGATATTTTGGAGTGGTGGGTTAGGTGGTATGTTTGGGGGAATGCCATGGTTATCCGCCATGTCTGAGATGTCACTACTTGTGCTTGGAGAGAGTAGTGCTTGCCTTTCCCGTTCTTTCCTTTGCTTAGCTTCTGCCCTCAGACGACGAGCTGTTTTCTCGATCTCTGCGTTGAACGGGATTTCGGCTGGGGTCTCCTTTCTCTTTTGCATAGAACAACGGTCTCAGCTATGACAGTACCTGCATATTCCCCAGGTTAGAATTGGTTCGATCGTGTATACATATTTATAGATATAAGCTAACTATGAGCAATCAGGAATGTAATTCTCTAATAAAACGGCGCTGCATCCTCCCCGGCAACGGCGCCATGAAACTTTAGACAAGTTTCATTAACACGAGTATTTTATAAAATATCAAGTTCGAATTTATTAAGTGAAAAGAGTTATGAATTATGGGAAGGGGTTTAAGGATATATTCCACTTTTTATTACTCATGTGGGAGACTTCGATCTCAAATGGCGTTGTGGAACTCCCCGGCATGAAACTTTTGACAATTCCATGCTACGGAGATCCTTGCCATGAAACTTTTGACAAGTTCCCACTACATGAGTATTTTCTGAGAATCAATAATCCCAGTTTTCAATTTTATTGAATGAAACCAATTTATGAAGATGGAGTTGGGATTAGGGATATATTTATAGGTTGTCACGTTTTTATTACTCGTGTTAAGAAACTGTGCCCCCAAAAGCGCACGGTGTCAAAAATTGCAGTAATTTATAGTAAGACCGGATCGTTCACTGGAGGATGTGCGATAGAAGCAGGTCCCACGTCGTTTTACTAGATTTTCCACTCGTATTGCTCGAATCGGTTTTGAAGTTGGACTAGCAACTACATGACTGAATTTAATCTACATTATGAAAATAGTTAAATAAGCTGAAGGACATGCTGATATTGAATCTAAAGGGCAGGTGGAAAATAATTCCACAAAAACAATAAAAAGCTGTAAATCGATGCTATAGTATCTATGAAGCTGATTCAAAATGATGACAGAATGGACAGGGAGAAAAGAATAAAAATTGGACAAGGTTTAGATAAAACATAATTAAACTTCCATTTTTATACACAGATCTTTGTTTGGGATAATTCTGTCAGGAAGCTAGTTCTCATGCTCTCAGCACCATGTTCCCTTTAACAGACAGGTACTTACAGTGTGAGTTTACATGTTCTTAAGACCACAAGTTCTAAGATACCACAGATTCATAACTGCCCCGGCCAGGGTATGATATTTCATCTGTGGTGGTCAAGCAACACCTGTCAAGTCATTAGTTGAATTGCCAAGTACTGCTATCATTCCCCTGCGTCACACCCAAAGTTTCTAATCAAACCCTGAACTATCCCTTAACTCTCAGTCCTAGTAGCAGTTAGAAGATCTAGTGACACATCCGAGTGACCTCTACGAAGGCGATTAAAAGAAAGCAGTAAAGAAAGCATTTAAAATCCTATCACTCAGAAGTTTCAAAAGCTTCGTACTGGTAGTAAAAGAAAGCCCCCAGTCAGGATGACCGGATGTGGATCAAGAATTCCCGGACCTCGGTGAACCGCTCGTAGTGTTCACTTCCCTCCGGGTGGTTATGAGATACAAACTAATGAAACGAACTAATAGATTAGTTCGTTCCGGATGCACTCACTCAGGACTCAAAAATAGGCTTTGGCAGAAGGATAGCAATTGAAAGGAACTCAACCCTATCTTAGAAAATAACCAAGGCCTACGCATTGTTCCTCTAGAATTACCTATCACACTGTATTTGAATCCAAGTGGATCCCATCTCGGTGTGACAGTTAGGACTAAATTCCCAACACATAGCAATTTCGGAAAATAATGAATCTTTGAAAATCATTCCCTAAACAGGTACTAGACTCTCAATTAAAACACAGACCCTTTCAGTCTAGGTGAGACCTAATCGCTGACTCTGCTTCTAATTTCCCAAAATTAACCCCCGGTAGAATGTGAATTAGTCATAACTGTGGAATTTATCCCTTACTTAGATCCAGATTTTATAAATGAATTTTTGTTGGAAATTTAATATGAGACATCTGATTAAATCTAGACTTCTAAGTCCAAGGGAAGGATCCCTTTCCACGGCAGAAGCAGAGTATATTGCAGCAGGGAGCTGTTGTGCGCAGCTCTTATGGATGAGACAGATGATTAGTGACTGTGGCATTGATCAAGACAAGCTAGTGGTTCTCTGTGACAACATGAGTGCGATAAGTATTTCAAGAAATCCAGTGCAACATAGTCGAACCAAGCACATTGATGTTAGGCACCATTTCATCCGAGAACTTGTGGAAGATGAAGTAGTGTCCCTGGAGTATGTGGGAACACAAGAACAAAACGCGGACATCTTCACCAAAGCCCTTGATGGAGAACGGTTTGAAATCCTGAGGCGGGAACTTGGTCTATGCACCATAGTCTAAATTTCAAAGGATCTCGGGGATCTCCTTCGTCAATATTAAACGGCTAAGTTTTTCTTAAACTTATTTAAATATTATCTTAGTCTTATTTTATGGGATCCCAAATCTTGTATTTAATTAATTGTTCTATTACAGGGAATAAAATCTTCTTTCGTAGGCAGCTGATTGACTATGCTATCCAAAAGGAAGTTATTATTTTATTTGGTAACCGGCTACCTAGGTGAAGTGTAATGATGATCTCGCGCCTCTCACACAAAAGGGAACTTCCTTTTCAGGCAGTCTGCACACGTTCTTTTGGGAAGTTTCCCTCGCATTCTATGTTCTCTTCTTCCTCTCACTCTTGCTAGTTTTTCAGAATCCACCTCTCCCGCATTGCTTTCTCTCTGTGCAGGAATCATGGTAACGACTCGCAACAGGAGTTCCAACACTGAGGCCGCACCGCTCCTAGCACGTGGAAGCCCTCGCACCAGAGGTGGCACTCGCGGCGGCAATCGAGGAGGTGGACGGACTCGCGGAGGAGCCGGACGTGGCCGTGGTCGTAATCAAGCGGAATCCTCACCCTTAAATGAAGCTCCGGTCACCATCGCACCTCCAGTGGCTCCTATCTCTGACCCGCTTGACATTCGAATGGAGATGCTGCATTCGATTGAGAAAACTGCTACGAGCGATGCCCTAACCTCGGTGCAAATGGAAAAGCCACAATCGACGGTTGTAACTGCTCCGCCTCAAGAGGAAACTGTTCCCAGCACGTCGCCATCCTCTCAACCCCTTGAGCCAACCTTTCAAATGCCCTTATCTACCCTGGCGGATGCGACAATTCTATCTCAGGGCCCTCCGAAAGGTAAAGGCAAAATGGCTTCTCGAAAATCCTTGGTTTCTGACAATGTTGATGCAGGGAGTTCAAATCCCATATCTGAGCACCAAGACGACACTCAGTCCGGCCCTCAATCCACCACCCCTGTTTCTGGCTCTGGCGCGCCTCTAGGGTTTCCGGAGAGACTGCTTCTGTGCCAGGTCATGTTCTGAAGGTTGCGATCAAAAATGCTGGGGGTGGGAGTTCTGGGAGTTCAGACGAAGCCTCTGAACAATCATCAGAGTCCACTGAGTTGTCTGATGAGTCGGACAAGAATGTGGAGATTAATCCAGATGAGGAAGGTTCCAGTGAAGACTCGGAGGAAGAGGATGATCCAGTGGACAATCGTGCCTCCATCTCTGCTGAAGAGTTTCTCAGGCGTGAAGGTCTTACAGAGGATGAACTGAGAAGTGATGACGATGATCAAGAGGCAACTGACAATCCTGAGGCTGGACTTGAGGGGGAGAAATCACCCACTTCTAATGATGTTCCCCTCCGGACACTTTATCCGAAGAAGACCACTGCCAACAAACCTAAGAGGAAAGCAGATCAAGCTCCCTCAAGCTCTCAACCCCCGAGGAAGAAGAAGGCCCCCACTGATGATGCTGAGGAGGATGAGGCTCAGGATGACATTCCTGAGGTCGTGGATACCAATTTGGCATATAGTTCCAAGTTCTACTCATTGAGCTCTCTGACGTTCTTTGAAAATGTGTTGCGGGAAAGGAAACTCAAACCAGAGGTTGCTTTTCGAGGCCCAAAATGTGATGAGATTGGATGGACTAGCTACCTTGAGAAAGACATCTTCTTCGATGGGCAACAGATCTTCAAGGAAGTAAGCAATCCATTGTGAAGCTTTTCTATGCTAATCTCAGAAAGTCATGATTGTACCAGGTAGTAGCTGGTTTGGGCGTGTGTTTGTCAAGAAGCAGATTATTCCTCTCAAAGATAGAGACATATGTGAATTCCTTGGTGTTCCACAGTGTGACTTTGACACTGTATTCAGACCAGGCACCAAGTTCAACAATGTCCAGATTGCCAAAACGCTGACTAAAGATAAAGATAAGAGCGTCAAAGGCCGAGGGTTGAGGTCAGGACGTCTCACTCAGAGATTCTTTCTGCTCTACAAGTTCATATCTTCGAATGTGATGCCTACTGCAAAACATTTGGTTGTCTCGAAAGAAATGTGTCAATTGATGTTTGCCATTGATGAGAACAAGAAAGAGATCAATTATGGGAAGCTAGTGCTAAATCAAATGGTTGAGATTGCTGAGAACCTGAAGGAAGATAGCTCTACTCTCATTCCCTTTCCAGCCCTGATCTATGGGTATTTGGAGTCTGTGGGCATTGGAGGACACCCCAAGGAACTGCTGGATACCACCAAAGTGTTCAAATTCACAGCCAAGCTGCAAGACAAAGTCTAGGACATACCAGGCCCAGATGGCCCTCCCATTCCTCAGACAGCCCTTGATCAACTCAGAGACATGCTTGCAGAACGCCAGGATGCAATTAGGAGGAAGAGAGAGGAGCTGGATGAAAAGGAAAGAGCCCTAGCTGAGATGGCAAGACTGTAATCCCCGAGAATTTTCCAACATAAAATAAATACAATAAATAAAATAAATTCAGCAAAAAAAGAAATAAAGATAAGGAAATGAGAAAAATGAGATTTTACTTAAAAAGGAATTAAAGGAATTTAATTAAATAAAAAGGATTGATTAAAGGTAAATAAATTGTACACCGGAACACGACACCAATGAACTCGAGAATTCGAGTCCAAACATCCAATTAGACCCGAGTAAAAACTTAGAGAGAAAGTAGAAACCCGAAGATACCCCGAAGATCATAAAACGGGAGCATAGAAGGATAGAAGTCCGAAAGAGAGGAGGAAAAGCACGACGGATCGCACGACCCGCCCGGACCGAAGTCCAGGCGAGATCGGCGCGGTGGCCGTGCGGTCAAAGAAGGACGGGCGCGCCTTGGCCGCGCCGTCGGACAGATTCGCCCGTTGCGTGAATCTCTCGCCCGAACGCGGATTTTTCGACTTCGGTTGAACATCTTTCGACTCAAGACCTTAGAGTCAGATCTTGGACGCCCTAGGTCTTAGTTATCTATAAATAAACCCTCTTGGAAGCCCCAAGCAGTTGGGAAACCCTAGGAAATCTCTCTATACGTCGAAACCCTAATCCCGGAGTCATCGGAGGCACGAAGGCATTCGAAGACTGAGTTGGACGAAAATTTGGAGACCCTTGCTTTCGTGGTAAGATCTTGTTCATTCCTTTCCATTCAAGATTCGAAAACGAATCCTAATTAAACCTCTTTTCTATTCTAAATCCCGATCCGGACGCGTTGAGGAAAAACGAAGGATCTCGGAGGGAGAACGAAGAACGTGGAAGCCACGCCTCAGAATCATCGAGCCGAGACATCCGTAAATCTGTAAGTTAACTCTTACATGGTTTTGGGCGAAATTAAAATACGTTAGATTTAAAGATTCGAATCAAGGACATGAAATCTGCCAACGTAAATCTTTTAACGGCGCAACAGTGTTGTCTAATTCTTCTGAACCTTAAAACGACTTCAAACGGAAAAACTTAAAACACGAAAAACGTTCCTAAGACATAGATCTATCTACTGTAAAATTTTCATAATTTTTCATCGTGTTTTGATATCCGAAAACGACCACGAACAGACCTACCTTGGATTTAGATCTTGAAACGATGGTAGATTCTTAGTCCGAACTTGAGGTTGATTTTTGACTTAGATCTGGACCGATTCAGGATTGGTGCTAAACATAGGAGTTGTAGATCTATACGTTAAGAACACTACCGTAAATTGTCAGAATTTTTCGTGGCAATTTGATATGTGAAAACCGACCAAAACCGAATTGTTTGAAACTAGATCTTGAAATTCTTGACAGAACTTAGGTCCGATGATGATCACGTTTTTGACATAGGTTCCAGACCGATTTAGATCTTTGGCCGAACATAAAAGTTGTAGATAAACGTCTTAAGATGGCCTCTGTAAAATTTCATTAAATTTGGAGTTGATTTGCTACAGTAGAATTTGAAATCTTTATACTGTGACATATAAAATTCGGACAGATTTGTGTTTCTGCGAAAATTGACGTTTTTGACATGTTTGGGTATCTCGGATTGAAAAAGTTAAAACACGAAAGTTGTTCATCTCGACGTTTCTGAGTCAGTGGTGAAATTTTGGAATTTTTGGAATTAAATCTGAATTTAGACGAATTTTAGAGTAAACAGTGGTTTACCGGAAGTCAAATCTTGAAATCTTGTTGAAACATGAAATTAGCCTTTAAGGTTTAAATGATTGGGAATTCCTTTGAAATAAAATACACATGAAATACAATGCTTGCCTAAAGGCAATTGAGATATAATGCTTGCCGAAAGGCAATTGAGATATAATGCTTGCCGAAAGGCAATTGAAATATAATGCTTGCCGAAAGGCAATTGAGATATAATGCTTGCCGAAAGGCAATTGAAATATAATGCTTGCCGGAAGACAATTGATAAATAAAGCTTGCCGAATGGCAATTGAGATATAAACTTGAAACATGAGACATGGGATATGAAACTAGAAGACTCGAAAATTGTTCCTTTTAGATTATGCTTTTAAATTATGTCCTACCGTTACATTACTTTGCAAGTTATATTTATGATCTTATGAAATCTCTATCTTTTAAATTATGCCATTTAATTATTGTTAGATAAATAAGTTAAATGATGTGGTGTTGTGTACATGTTTTCTCAAAATCTAAATAACGGCTTTGAAACCCCTTAATCATGTTTGTGTTAACTTACTCAGCAAGTTTTTGCTGACCAAACCATATTTTTTTCCTTTTTCTTTCAGAGTTGAGAATTATGCATCGTCATATGCATACATGGGAATTTTGGAAAGATATATTATTTGAAATTATTGTATTAGACTAGGTCTTGCATGAACGAGCCTGTTTAACCCGTATTCTGGCCGTGTTGGCTATATATAATTTCCGCTGCATTATACATATGTAATTATTATTTTCCGCTGCAACTTTGATGTATTATTTTTAAATTATATATGAATGGGCTGTTTGAATATTTTTAAATTCTGAAAAACCATAGCCTTGCATCTATTTAGTGAGCTCAGAGAAACCGTGTCTTGCTAGAGAGGTGTGGCGGTGACCTCCCGACCTGGGTGACTAAAAACCGGGGTGTTACAAGGTGGTATCAGAGCCCGGCTATTTTTAAACTATTATTTTTAAACCCTTATTATTTTTAAAGTACTATCAATATTTTGACTATTATTTAAATTTTAAAGTATTATTTCCATGGAGAAATTTTTATTTTAAAACCATGGAAAAAAAAATATATATATATAAAGTGCATTAAATTATTTTTGGGGGGAATCATCATTTGCATTTGCATATTGCATCTCTTCTATGAACTTAGAATCTTGGCGAATTTGAATTTAGAATCTTGGCGAATCTGAACTCAGAATCTTGGCGAAATTGAACTTAGAATCTTGTCGAATATTAACTTAGATCTCTTGCTACACCAAGATAACATAGAGGCTTGACATCGAATTAGGAACGCTAACTAGAGAGTGATCTTGCCTTAGTTCTAGATCGCGTTCATCTAAGCGCACGCCTAAGCATAACAAATCTCGGCTTTAGCCATTCCTATCCTGGTACGAACTAGAAAACTTCCTCATGTGGAACAATAAAAAAAAATCAAGTTTTATTAAAACACTCTTTATTCCAAAAATCTTGTTTGGATTTCCAAACAACAAATCCGAAAATTTGAAATTAGAAATTTACGAAACGTCTTGTTCGAGCGATCTATCTAAACCAAGATAAGCTAATCTATACACGTTATAACAGAAAATGGCACCTAGGAGGAAACCGAGGAAGGTTAGTCCAATTGGCACGGACACTAACCTCCCCAACACGTCCAACAACAGTGGAAGTCCTCAGAACCTAGAAGAACAAGTGCCTCCTACACCCAACAACATGGAAGAATGTCTAAGGACTATGGAAGAAGTCCTAGTAGCGTTAGGAAATGCCGAGGTGCATAGGACACAAACAATACCTCCACCCGTAGCTCAACCCAACTATCTAACGTTGGTGAATCCCTATCAACCACCACGCTACGATGGGCAGGAAGATCCCGCCGAACTAGAGGGGTGGATCCGTACATTTGATAAGCTCTTGGATGCTATCAAATGTCCTGATGAGGCAAGGATACGAGTAGCAACCTACTACTTAGGAGGTGAAGCCGATGAGTGGTGGCGAACCTTTCGAGCGAATTCGGAGGAAGATGAAGAAGCCTACACCTGGGAAGAACTTAAGGAAGCCTTGAGGGAAAGGTTCTACCCACTGAGCACGAAGACTGCAAAATACGAGGAATTCATCAACCTCAGACAAGGTGCGCAAACAGTGCAAGAGTACTACACCAAATTCAAGGAGCTAGTATGATTTGCTACGAGGCTAGTGCCAACCGACATTGACAAGGCTCAGAAATTCGAGATGGGTCTGACCTTAGTATCCGGGAGATACTTGCGGTAGGACAATTCACGAACCTGCAGACGGTTTATGATCGTGCGGTAGCGGTTGCACGAGTCCAAGGACTGAAACGGAAACCGATAGATGAGGCTAACCAAGGACCACAAGGAGAATACAAGGTGGATAAGGACCATTTCGATGGAAACTCGGAAGGACAACATCAAAATGACAATGGGGAGAAAAAGGGGATAGTCTTCAACCATGGTGACTATGCGTCACCATGTCCAAAGTGTGGTAAACCGCATTACGCGAGAGGATGCCCTCAGCCTGGAGCATGCCTTCGATGTGGTCGACATGGTCATCAGCTGCGTGATTGTCGGACACGGAAAGAGAACATCGACAAGAGAGAGGATGTGACTACTCGACCTAAGCAACCACGAAACCCAGACGGTCAAGGTGGCAACAACCAAGGGCACCAATACCCTCAGAATAAGGACCAAAACCCGAAACCTCTTGAGAGTACTGAATAGGCTGTTATGGGGACATAACTGGAGTCCTAAGGGGGAGAGGATGTGATACCCCGTAATAAAGTAGTTGCATTATTTTAGTTTGGCTCGGCAATATGTATCCCAAATAAATTTTTGAACTACGTTATGGCTTGATCCCTTCACAGGGTACGTAGGCAGCTTAGAAGTTTTAATTCTAAGTTCAGTCACAAAATAATAAATCAAACAAAAGACTTTGGCACGAGAAAAGCTGAAACACAACTTCGAGGACAAAGTTGATTCTTAAGGAGGGTAGACTGTAATACCATAGAATTTTCCAACATAAAATAAATACAATAAATAAAATAAATTCAGCAAATAAAGAAATAAAGATAAGGAAATAAGAAATGAGATTTTACTTAAAAAGGAATTAAAGGAATTTAATTAAATAAAAAGGATTGATTAAAGGTAAATAAATTGTACACCGGAACACGACACCAATGAACTCGAGAATTCGAGTCCAAACATCCAATTAGACCCGAGTAAAAACTTAGAGAGAAAGTAGAAACCCGAAGATACCCCGAAGATCATAAAACGGGAGCATAGAAGGATTGAAGTCCGAAAGAGAGGAGGAAAAGCACGACGGATCGCACGACCCGCCCGGACCGAAGTCCAGGCGAGATCGGCGCGGTGGCCGCGCGGTCAAAGAAAGACGGGCGCGCCACGGCCACGCCGTCGAACAGATTCGCCCGTTGCGTGAATCTCTCGCCCGAACGCGGATTTTTCGATTTCGGTTGAACATCTTTCGACTCAAGACTCTTAGAGTCAGATCTTGGACGCCCTAGGTCTTAGTTATCTATAAATAAACCCTCTTGGAAGCCCCAAGCACTTGGGAAACCCTACGAAATCTCTCTATACGTCGAAACCCTAATCCCGGAGTCATCGGAGGCACGAAGGCATTCGAAGACTGAGTTGGACGAAAATTTGGAGACCCTTGCTTTCGTGGTAAGATCTTGTTCATTCCTTTCCATTCAAGATTCGAAAACGAATCCTAATTAAACCTCTTTTCTATTCTATACCTCGATCCGGACGCGTTGAGGAAAAACGAAGGATCTCGGAGGGAGAACGAAGAACGTGGAAGCCACGCCTCAGAATCATCGAGCCGAGACATCCGTAAATCTGTAAGTTAACTCTTACATGGTTTTAGGCGAAATTAAAATACGTTAGATTTAAAGATTCGAATCAAGGACATGAAATCTGCCAACGTAAATCTTTTAACGGCGCAACAGTGTTTTCTAATTTTTCCGAACATTAAAACGACTTCAAACGGAAAAACTTAAAACACGAAAAACGTTCGTAAGACATAGATCTATCTACTGTAAAATTTTCATAATTTTGCATCGTATTTTGATATCCGAAAAATGACCACGAACAGACCTGCCTTGGATTTAGATCTTGAAACGGTGGTAGATTCTTAGTCCGAACTTGAGGTTGATTTTTGACTTAGATCTGGACCGATTCAGGATTGGTGCTAAACATAGGAGTTGTAGATCTATACGTTAAGAACACCACCGTAAATTTTCAGAATTTTTCGTGGCAATTTGATATGTGAAAACCGACCAAAACCGAACTGTTTGAAACTAGATCTTGAAATTCTTGACAGAACTTAGGTCCGATCTTGATCACGTTTTTGATATAGGTTCCAAACCGATTTAGATCTTTGGCTGAACATGAAAGTTGTAGATAAACGTCTTAAGATGGCCTCTGTAAAATTTTATTAAATTTGGAGTTGATTTGCTACAGTAGAATTTGAAACCTTTAAACTGTGACATATAAAATTCGGACAGATTTGTGTTTCTGTGAAAATTGACGTTTTTGACATGTTTGGGTATCTCGGATTGAAAACGTTAAAACACGAAAGTTGTTCATCTCGACGTTTCTGAGTCAGTGGTGAAATTTCGGAATTTTTGGAATTAAATCTGAATTTAGACGAATTTTAGAGTAAACAGTGGTTTACCGGAAGTCAAATCTTGAAATCTTGTTGAAACATGAAATTAGCCTTTAAGGTTTAAATGATTGGGAATTCCTTTGAAATAAAATACACATGAAATACAATGCTTGCCTAAAGGCAATTGAGATATAATGCTTGCCGAAAGGCAATTGAGATATAATGCTTGCCGAAAGGCAATTGAAATATAATGCTTGCCGAAAGGCAATTGAGATATAATGCTTGCCGAAAGGCAATTGAAATATAATGCTTGCCGGAAGACAATTGATAAATAAAGCTTGCCGAATGGCAATTGAGATATAAACTTGAAACATGAGACATGGGATATGAAACTAGAAGACTCGAAAATTGTTCCTTTTAGATTATGCTTTTAAATTATGTCCTACCGTTACATTACTTTGCAAGTTATATTTATGATCTTATGAAATCTCTATCTTTTAAATTATGCCATTTAATTATTGTTAGATAAATAAGTTAAATGATGTGGTGTTGTGTACATGTTTTCTCAAAATCTAAATAACGGCTTTGAAACGCCTTAATCATGTTTGTGTTAACTTACTCAGCAAGTTTTTGCTGACCAAACCATATTTTTTTCCTTTTTCTTTCAGAGTTGAGAATTATGCATCGTCATATGTATACATGGGAATTTTGGGAAGATATATTATTTGAAATTATTGTATTAGACTAGATCTTGCATGAACGGGCCTGTTTAACCCGTATTCTGGCCGTGTTGGCTATATTTAATTTCCGCTGCATTATACATATGTAATTATTATTTTCCGCTGTAACTTTGATGTATTATTTTTAAATTATATATGAATGGGCTGTTTGAATATTTTTAAATTCTGAAAAACCATAGCCTTGCATCTCTTTAGTGAGCTCGGAGAAACCGTGTCTTGCTAGAGAGGTGTGGCGGTGACATCCCGACCTGGGTGACCAAAAACCGGGGTGTTACAAAGACTTCTCCCTGAAGTCTGGGACACTGACCCGGAGGACGTAGTGACTAAAGCTGCCACATATTTCTATGCCTCCACGGATGAGGATGACTCCTCTCAGGAGTGATTGGGGTCCTTTTGACAGATTTGATCCAGAGGGGGAGAAGATACGCTTGATCAAAGATGCCTGTCTCTGGTAAGTTTTATGTTTTATGTTCTGTCTTTCTGTTGGAACTTGTTTATTGAACTCTGGAACGATTGTTTTGGTTTATTATTGGACTCTCTGTTGGTTTCTGCTGGTTTTATTATACATGCTCCTCTGTCTTGGTTTATCTATTTGTACGGAGCATTAGATAAGATGATTGGGAATTTTGTTATGGTGGTTGGGTTTGGTTATTCTGTTATTCTTGTGTTGTTCATACATCGGAGGATCTTTGATCTTACTGGCTCACATTATGTCAAAAAGGGGGAGATTGTTAGTGCCTCTATTTTTGAGATAATGTGTTCCACTCCGATGATGAAAACTAGATAGGATCCCACCTCCCTCATCTTATCCGCGTGGTAAACTTGGCAAGGATATCCTTGTGATCGGATAAGGTCGACTCTACATGGCAAGGAGCGTCCCCCAACGGCCATCTCTCATTTCCTTACATTGGGCGACTGAGTTTAGGCAAGAGCATCTTCCCATTCAAAGGAAATGGGTCGGCTATGGAAGGAGGGAGATTTCGTCGATCAGTGATATTCCCTTCCATAGAAAAGGGATTTCGAACAACCTTTTAAGGACACAGTGCAATGGAAGAATTATCATTCGTATTACTATCTTGAGAGTCATTGCAAACGTGTGAGAAATCTATTTCAATCTCCTCACTTAATCCGAGAGCTTCACCTATTGTGAGAAGGAGATTCCCTCTTGAGTGTTCATTGGAGTCATCGTGCACATTGAACCCTTGATTGATCTCGACACCTTCAATCAAGGGCAACACTCAAGTTCGTGTCAACAAGATATTGCCCTTCACTGCTACATCAAAGGGAGGATCTTTTACAGGTTCACTCAAGGGAAACTTGGAGAGGGAGTCTTCAAGGGGTCGAAGAAGAATCGGAGCATTCTCACCAGAAAGGGGAATTTCTGGTACCATCGATCATCTGCTTGGGTGTTTGAGTAAAAGATTACTAGTTCACTATTGTTCGTGTTGTAACGTGGTGTTCGAACACATAGTGGAACACTCCTGGATTGGTATCCCCCAGACGTAGGCCTTGGGCCGAACTGGGTCAACAACTCTCTGTTTGTTCTTGTTTCTTTACTGCACTTATTTACTTTCGATAACTAACCTACTAATAATCTACGTAAGTGTGTGGTTGAACAAACAGTCGTGATTAGATCTTAGCCTTGACAAAAGTGGGACCAACATCTATCATTGGCACTGTGCTGGAACCACGATTCTAGAACTCTCCTTTATTTAATTGTTTTTGCTCGTTTTTATTGAAGTATTCTCGTCAGTTTCTTAGTAATCAAGGATACCTCTTCATCTGATTCATCCTCAAATCTCTCCTCAGCATTAAATGGAATATTTCTTTGCAGTTCATCTTCACGATGATTCATTTTGTATGTTTTCAAGATTCCAACTGGTCCTTCCAATGTGATTGTGTTCACTTTATCCAATTCTTCTAGGGCAACAATCTTGGGGCTGTACCTCTTTGTAATTGTTCTCAACATTTTCCTCACAAGCTTGGATTCTTATAAAATGAGTTTAAGTGCATAAGCTTGATTCACCACATTTTTAAATCCTGTATAACAAGTAGAAATTGTCTCATCAGCAGCTGTTTTCAAGCCATCAAAAGTTGACTCAATGATTCGTAATTTGGTTTCTCTGACAACGGCAGAACATTCATATGCAATTTCCAAAGATCTCCACGCGTCATATGTAGTTGTGCAATTCGTGATCATTCTAAGTTGTGTCTCCTTCATTGCTCCAAAAATAACATTCAAGGCAGCAAAATTCCCATGTTTTGCGATCTTCTCGATATGTGTCAATTGGCTCTTGGTAACCGGTGATATAGTTTGTGGGTCGTTGGAACAAGTAGGTGATGGATCTGATCTAGTCAGTTATTCCCATGTTGTCTCGACAACGTCCCAAACATCTTCTCCAAGTGTCATGCGAAACATTCTAATCCTTGTTTTCCAACAGTGGTAGTTGATTCCATCAAATAACTGTGGCTCTTTGATAGAGGAAAAAAAATCCAAATAGTGTTATTATTATGTTTAATTTGCCAAATCATTCCATAATAAATCTATTAACCCAATCCATCTAGTAGCTATGTTAATTATGCCTAATCAATCCCACCAACTCCTTAATGACTATAAATGCTGATGTGGTAGTGGATGGTGGTGCCACGCCAATGTCATTGGATGCACTAATCCACTGCCATGTTAGCGTTAATTATCACTAGGGGATGGATGGGATGTGTTGGGCAAGATTAACATAGTTACTAGATGGATTGGGTTAATAGAATTCTTATGGGATGATTTGTGAAATCAAGTATAATTATGGAACTATTTGGGTTTTTTCTTCTGATTGATGCACCTTCTCGAGTCATTGACAGGTTATGGGATCTCCTCAGCTGTTGGCATGCTCTGATACCAATTGTTGGGTCCCCTTTTTATGAATCTTGAATTCTGTGCTCGTAGTTAGTCTAATGTTGTAACAACGTGAAAATAATGAAAATAAAGGAACATAGTATTTGTTAACCCAGTTTAATCTCAAGACCTTCGTTTGGGGATTTTAATCCAAGCGACTTCAAGTAACTATGAAAAACCCAAAATAATACAAACTCAATTCATCTTGCACTCAACATCAAACTCTAAACACATTAGAACTCTTTCTGACAGAACAACCCGTAGTCAGCACTCCTCAATAACTATAGCTACATGATGTCTTCTTCGATTTATTGTAAACAAGATACAATTTACCTCTTACCGATCTTGGGCATTTACCATAGCATCGTTTGATTCTCCTTCATACAATGAATCAACGTTCCATGCAATCTTCAACTGGGTCAATCAAGTCTTCTGTAATAAAGAATTATTGAAGCTGTTTAGAATACGAAACCCTCAATGAAAGCTCATTAGTTTATTAGAATTATTTAAAAACGACCAAAGTCTCTAACTCTCAATCCCATTGTGTTTAATTCTGATTCTACACTGTTATACCGCTATATTTCTTCTTTTTCTTTTTTTCATTATTTTTTTATACCATTATACTTTTATTGATTAGAATATTTTATAATTTGTTTGTACCTATATTTTTTGGAGGCGCCATCAAAAGCCTGGAAAAGGGATGGTGGGAGCTCATGCCACACAAATTCTAAAGAAACAAATGGGAGAGATAGGGGGTCGGGTGGGGATTCGAACCCCAACCTACAAATTGGGAGTTGAGGAATTACCACTAAGATCATTTATATTACCATCATTTATATTAATATTTAAGTGATAAGTCCCCAACCCTGTTTGTATCTATATTCAGATCATTTATATAGTATTTTACTTCTACTATATTAATGTGTGAATTAATTAACTTTACCTCTTCCAACTTATATGGGCATTAGAAAAGATGGGCCAAGTCTGTAAAAAAAAGGCCCGGCATTTCCCTTATATGGTAGTACTCTTAATTGACCATTATTAATTTTTGTGATGTGGTACAAAAATTGACCACTTTTCCTTTCTTTAGACCAATTAACTTAATACAAGTACGATTATAATCTTAATTATTTCATTATATTAAAAGTGTTCATTTCAACTATTCGCATAAAGTACCAAGTTCATTGGAGCTATCAAGATTTTCTTCCTAGGGAGCTTCCTCGTTCGATGACAGAGCCACTCTCACCAGCAGCGGGCGTCCGCACCGGATGTTTCAAAAGCACCATTCTACTTCTCCAGTGGAGATAAACCATCCTTCAGGGACATGGTGTTAGAAGGGAAATTTAAGCCATTTGCGGCCATTCTAGACAGAGACGATGTGAACAAATATGTCAAACTTGATTTCATCAATGGGGACCGACTCAAGCCAAGAATCACCACAGATGCTAAGTTAAAAGAAAAGCTACTCAAGCCTTGGGAGGATGTCATTATCATCTCATTATTGGGCAAGAAGGTCGGTTACATTGCCTTTAAGGACAGAGTCACAAGGATATGGAAACTGGTAGGTGCCTTGGAAATGATCGATCTGAAAAGGGATTTTTCATAGTTAACTTTGAAAGGAAGATGGATCGAGACCGAGTGCTTAATGAGGGGCCTTGGATGGTATTTGATAGTTACCTAACCATTACCCCTTGGAAGCCTATTTTCTCGGCGTCGGAAGTCACATCATGCAAGACCATAGTATGGGCCAGATTGCCTGATATATGTGTGGAGATGAATGAGGAAAATCTGATGCATAAACTATCATGGGCTCTAGGGTTCCTGTCAAGGTTAATGATATGACAAAGAAGGTTCATAGAGGGAAGTATGCTAGGATTTGTGTGGAAATCGACCTTCGGCAGCCGGTGGTCACAAGTATCCTTATTGGGGATGTTTGGAAAAAGGTCCAATATGAAGGACTCCACCTTTTATGTTCTTCTTGCCAAAGGTATGGGCATGGGGCTCAAGCTTGCCCGGAAAAGATGACGGAGGTGGCGGAGGAAACTGATTGGGTGATACCTCAGCAGCAGACAAAAGAGAGTTGTTAGGAGTTGCATGCTTCTGATAATAAGAACAAAAAGGCGCAAGAGATTACAGAAAGTAGCAATGCTGCGGTCTTTACTCAGACTTGTGCAGAAGGCCTACTTTAGAAAAGAGTTGACCTTCCCTCTATCCCCAAAGAGGGGTCTGGGCTTAAGGAGGCGGATAATTGTGATAAAGATGTTACACCTATTAAGGAAGGGAAACAGGTGGAGACATTCCGTGATCACCACATGGAAGAACCAAATAAGGAGGAAGTGCCTATTCAACCCGAGTGTGGAGATTGGATTAAGGTAGAGAGGAAAAAATCAAATGGGCTTAAAAGGAATAAGGGAATTGAGAATCCAGTTGGGAAATCCAAATTTTGCCATGTTGGTACTTCCAATATAAAAAAGCCCATCAACCTTATATTTGAACCGAGGCCCTTTAATCAAATCACCAACACTTTGGAGGCTAAGGGTAAGGCCAAAACCAAAGGTAGGATGCAGAAGGGAATGGGGAAAGGTACTCCGGAGAAGAATAACATCAATTCGGACGAGAATTTCATGATAGCTAAAAGGGCGAGGCCCGCGGCGACAAATGAAGGCGAGATTCCTGAGTCTAATTCAGGGAACCTGGTAACTGAAAGGGGTCAGAAAACTCAGACATAGGCAACGGCTAACCTGGAAAATGGGCATATCAGGGATAGAGGGGAAAAGGAGAGGAACGAAGCATCCAATTGCGATGTGGAAATGCAAGGAAACGAGGAGGAATAGGGTGATCAGCACGAGGCTGCAAAACCTTAGAACTCAAGCATCTCTGGTTAATCCGTTCCTTTCTCTTCTTTTATGGATTTTATGAATTTTAAAATATTTTCCTGGAATGTGAGTGGTATTCTTGGTTTGGATAAACGTAGGATTCTACTGGATTTTCTGAAGAATCATTCTCCAGATTTGATTTTCATTAGCCTCAATCCATTTTTGAAAAATCTCAAAATCTCTTTTTGAAAGCCGGGTATGCCCCTATTTGCATCCAAGAAGCTCTGCTAGAGGCATTTGGACCTTTAAGAGACTAGGATTGAATTTACAGATTATGGTGATTGATATTAGAGACAGATTCATCACTCTGAATCTGTCGAGTGGTAATAAGAGTTGGTTTATTATGGCTGTGTACGCTTCCCCACAGTACCCTGCTCGAATGAGGGGATTTAGAAAATCTTCGTTTGCTTAAGGAACTTATTGGTGGAGCATGGGCGCTTGTAAAGTGGTTTCAACGGGCTAAGAAGAGTTGGGTCAAACTGGGGGATCACAACTCAGCTTATTTTCACGCCATTGCTAGCAGTCATCGGCATCATAACCGTGTTCATGGGTTATCTTTGGAGGATGGGTCATGGTGCGAGGATGAGCCGACCCTTCAAATTAAAGCTAGAGATTATTTTATCCAGCTGTTTAAGGCGCCTCCATCTCCTTTTCAAGGGGGGGGGGGGGGGGGGGGAAATGTATCCCATGCAGGAATGGCTCAGGTCCCCGCATGAATCCAATGAAGTTGGAGGAGAAAAGTAATCTTAAAGCTCATTTAGCTAGAGAGGAAGTGGATGGCATGGTAACAGAAATGCACGCTTACTCTGCCCCGTCTCCGATGGCTTTCCGGCTCTTTTCTACAAGCGTTACTGGGATGTCATTGGGGACTCTGTCGAATTCATTAAGCAAACCATGGACAGAAGATCATTCCCCCTAGAGCTTGCCCGTGCATTTATATGCCTGATCCCCAAGATCACGCCCCCTTCAGTTTTAAACATTTCAGACCTATACTCTCTGTAATGTGCTATACAAAATTCTCACTAAAATCCTTGTCAACAGAATCCGGCCGATCCTTCAAGGGAAAATCTCTCATCATCAGTCAGCCTTTTTGCCGGGAAGGGGGGCTATTGATAATTCCGTCACTCTCCGGGAACTTCTGGGACATCTTACTGGTAGTAGGTCAAAACTGAAGGGTATCATCCTCAAGATTGATCTTGAGAAAGCATACGATCATGTCAGTTGGGACTTTATTAACACCTGCCTTCAGGAATGGGACTTTCCAGATACGATAGGCCAACTCATAATGCATTGCGTGAAGTCTCCTTTATATTCTATCATATGGAACGACTGCCCTCTTGAAGAGTTCAGGCCGGAAAGTGGGCTCAGACATGGCGACCCACTCTCCCCATATCTCTTCCTCTTGGCCACGGAAAAACTCTCTACCATGTTTCAACATAAGGTGGCAGGGGGGACTTGGGCCCCTATCAGGCTGTCCTAAGGAGGTGTGGGGATATCTCACTTACTTTTTGCCGACGACCTATTTCTTTGCTCTATGGTGGATAGGTCTAGCATAGCATCCATTGCTGACACTATAAAAGAATTTGAGTATATGTCAGGGTTGAAATTTAATCCTTCTAAGTCCAAGTTATTCATCCCTAAATACTTGCATCAGACAGATGGTGCATGGATTGAGGAAGTCCTTAATATTCAGGCATCCGAGTCTATTGGCACCTACCTGGGATTCCCTTCAGTTATTAATAGGCCTAAGATATCTGACTTCTCCTTCATAATTGACAAGGTGGACTGCAGACTCAATGGTTGGGCTTCTAAGTTGTTGAACAAGGCAGGCAGGCTGACCCTCTATAGAGCGGTCCTCTCAGCCATCCCGACATATTATATGCAACTCTTCTGGCTTCCAGAATCTATATGTAAAGGGATTGACAAGAGGATCAGAAATATTCTTTGGAAGGATAGACATGGCAAAGGTATTAATTTGGTTAACTGGAACAGGGTATCCACGCCAAGGCTGCGGGAGGTCTGGGGATAAGGAGGGCGAGGATTATGAACATTGCTCTTCTTTGCAAACTATTTTGGGGTCTCATCCATTCCCTGGAAAAGTCATGGGTGCAACTTGTCCATGATGGGTTTTCAGTGGTCGATCTAACGTTCATACAAAGAAACAACTCTCGGTTTCATTTGCTGGGAACAATGCAAAATTTTTTTCCCTTCATTCAAGATGGATTCTATATTAGAATTGGTAGTGGCAACATATCTCTCTGGTTTTCTCCATGGTGGAACAATCAACAAATTGGGCCTCTCATCCCATTTGTGGAAACAGGTGACATTTCACTCAAAGTAAAGGATGTGATCAGTGGAGGCAATTGGAATTGGAGAGGTACCACATCTACAATCCCCCCTCGCTCCTTCAGGATACTATTGCCGCCCCCCCTCCAGTTATAGAAGACAGTATTCCGGATTCTTGGATCTGGTCTGCTAACCCCGAGGGATACTATACGGTTAGATCAGCATATCAATTCATCTTGAAACTAGACCTTCATTGCACTGATTGGAAATGGATGTGGGATATTAATATCCTTGAGAAGGTAGGCTTCTTCTTATGGCTTACTTCTCATAAGTCTCTTCTGGTCAACTTTACTAGATTTAAAAGGAATTTTGCCCTCTACCCCCTTTGCACCATATGCGGCACGGAGGGAGAAACCTGGGGCCATTGCTTGTTCTACTGTAGTTGGGTGAGGATCGACTGGAGGAGACTCAGGATTGACATCCCAGATGACTGTGATCAGATGCCAACTAATGATATACGGGCTTTTTTTAAAACCTTGTACAAACTACATGGCGTGAAGTTTGTTATGGCGCTCTGGACGTTCAGGCTAGAAAGGAATTCATGGTTCTTTAAAGGGCTTGATAAGCCCACTTGGATCCTGATCAAGGACATTCAGACCTTGTGTTTAGATGTTGAGCAGGAGAGGAAATCAGCCCCTCCCCATCACCAGGTTACAAGATTGGTGAGATGGAACATGCTTGGGATACATGGTAGCATACTACACGTGGATGGTAGCCTACTTGGTGCAAGTAGTCGAGCTGGGTATGGTTTTGTAGTGCGTGAGGGTAACGATTAGTGGCAGGGGGACGACTGTGGTTTCCTGGGGAAAACAACGATTATATTTGCAGAGCTTGCTGCTATAGCTTTTGGCAGTGAGTATGTGCAAAGATTGGGAATCCGATCCATACAAGTTTTCTCGGATTCTAAGGTGGCCATCAAACTTCTGGAGAATAGGGAAGACTCTCACATGCTCGCCCCTATCTTGAAAAGGATTAGAAGGGTTAGAAACTCCTTTGATTTGGCGGAGATACATCATGTGCTTTGCGAGGGAAACAAAGTCGCGGATGTCTTGGCTCGGCGGGGTGCATCCAATGAAGAATTTTTTACCACGTGGGTGTTTCCGTCGGATTTTGTTCGGAGGGAACTCTTTGCGAATGCCATAGGGACCTGGTCCCTAGGGAGTGATCCGCCTTGCTTCATGTCTTTACAATTTTTTTTTTTGTTTTTTTTTTATGCTTATGTTTTCCTTGTAGCATGTTTTCCGGCATTTGGCTAATCCAAAAAAAAAACTATTCGCATAAAGTCCAATATACTTTATTTTTCTGCATAAAATCCAATGTATTTATTTAATCCTTAATATTGTATTTTAAAATGAGTACAAACGAAAATTATATAAAATATATATATTTTTCTAAAAAATCATACTTGATCATTTTTTTTCTTACATCATTTAATTAAATCAAAGTTAAATATTACTAACAAACATAAAAAGTCAAATACAGTCATTATAAATCGAATGGTGAGAATAATCAAGTTTTTTATACTATTTTAATTAATAAATCTCGCTACCTAATTTACAATGTGTAAAAGAAATGAGTGAATCTTGGCGAAGCGCATTATTAGAAAATAAACAAGACAAATTGCACGTGGGATCATAGCTAGCACACAAATCGAATTATTGAAAGGACCCCATCGCCGACAAAGTTGAATAAAATTTCTCAGTTCAGTGCTTCTGTCCACACTATACAGATCTCCTCCCTGTTACAGTCACGCCTCCACCACCCGCCGGCCGCCGGATCTCCTCGCCTTGCCACACTCCATAAAACTGCAAGTAAGTTTCCAGAATCTCAATTTCACGAACGATGTATTCCTTCTTAAATGCATTTCCTTTATTGTTTTGTCATTTTGTTTCCGTGTTTGGTTGTTATATATTTTTTGTGGATTTTGGTGGGTTTGTATTTGTTTGTTATGTGATTTTTGAGACTTAGAAGAAGTACAAAAAAATTTGATGCATTTCTTCATGTTTTGAAAATTGGGAATATGTTTGTTCATTCATTCTGATATCCCCTTACTTGTCGACATGAAACATTAGACTTATATTGTCGGTATTCATATCAATGCACAAAAATGTATTCATTCTTTCCCAGAGTTCATCTTGCAGATTGTTCAATCTCCTCCAGAATATGATCATTTCGAGCATGAAGATCCAGGCAGCGTGTTTTCTATTTTTCACTTTAACCGGTGTTGTTTTGTCCGAAAATTCCAAGTGTCCATTCAATTACATGTTCCATTTTGGCGATGGAGCTACAGATGTAGGCAATTCGGTTTTGATTCCCCATTACGGACCTTCACTGCCACCGACACGCCCACCTTATGGTATAACAGTCCCCGGCAAGCCTAATGGCCGCTGGTCCGATGGCCTTACCGACTTCGACATTGGAGGTGCATAAATAGCATTACAACAAAATAGTCATTAAAAAGATCCATCTTTTTTTCTAAATTGTGACCATTTCTGTTTCTATAGTTTTATTCAATTGTAAAGGTGGTCTCTTTTGCAGTTCCTTATTTTGGGTTTCCTGGCACGGTGCCCTATCTATCCAAGAATTTTTCGAGCAAAGTTGTGGTCTTTTCAGTGGCAAGAAGTCCTGTGTTGCATCGTAAATTTTTCACATCAAGGGGTGTTAGAATTCCACCATATGCGGTTTCTCTCAACCAACAACTAAGATGGTTCAAAGCATATCTTAATGCCACTTGCTCCACTGAAAAAGGTTTAGTACAAAGACTATTAGGATATCATGTGACACCTCTAGTTAATTAATACACATTCTACTAATTCTATTTTCTTTGACATCAGATCGTGCTAGTATTGTCGGAAACTCCATGATATTTTTGGGCGACAGTGAAGGCAATGACATCGGGTATGCATTGAGCCAAGGTAAATCTATTGAAGAAGTGAAGACATACATCCCATTTATTACAAGAGCCCAGATAAGGGTAGCAAAGGTAATATGCTCAAGTACCATTCTCTTCAATTTTCTCTCATTACTAAAAAAATTCGAGTATTGAATTTCTTGATGGTTTGATATAGGAATTGATAAGGATGGGTGCTACGAGAATACTTATTCCCGGAAGTACTGTTCTCGGTTGCTACCCTTACATGCTCACTGCTAGATATACCAACGATTCTGCAGCATATGACAGTCTAGGCTGTTTAAAAGATGTGAATGACCTCAACGCATTGAAAAATAATGATTTAAGACAAGCTGTCCGCAATCTGAGTCAAGAATACCCTAATCTTACCGTATTCTACGGCCCATATGATGAAGGTGTCCTAACACATCTCCGGGAAATATCCAAGTCGAGTATGTAAATATTTTCCATGATTTTTTATTTTTTTTTAAAAAAAAGAAAATTTAATCCTAATTCTAGTATTGAATCCATGTTCTTTTGTAGATTCTACTAGTAAGGAAGTTGCATTGAAAGCTTGTTGTGGGATTGGGGGAAAATACAACTACGACAGCAACAGATTTTGTGGGAGTGAAGGAGTGCCAGTTTGCTCTAACCCGAGTGAATATGTTTTCTGGGATGGCTTCCATTTCACACACGATACTACAAGAAGTATTGTGGAGAGTTTAATTGAGGGTCTTCTAGTGAGGGTCAATTGCACTGTCGTCTAATTAAGTGTCTTCTTGTATGCATTATTCAGGAAACAGGGAACGAAAATATGGCCTTACGCTTAATTAGAAGGAAGAATGCATCTATATATGAATGCAAGAATAAGCCTCATTTGTCACTCTTTTTCATTTCTTGGGTATTCTAAGACAATTTGATATTCTGAGATACTTGTTCCATGGTGTCTTTTTTGTTCATGGGGAGATCAATATAATGCAAGTTTGCAAATTAATTCGGAGCTGGAGATTGCAATGCTTTGAACGTTGTGATTTATAAAGCTATGCAGTTTTTTTGCAAATATATTGCGGTTTGCAATGCAATTGGCAATGCATATAGAGGCGTAATTAAAAGAAATCAAATATTTATGGCTTTTTTGGTAGCGAACACTGTCCTTCAGTTTTTAGAATACGTCATTTTTTTTTTCCAAAAATTCAAATCAGTCTTTTTTTTTCTATTTTATTACCAAAACAGTTCGCTACAAATGCTAATTATGTCCAAATCAGTCACTTGTTCACTAATTATGCTCTAATTGCTGAAGTGACAAGGGTTTAAATTTAAACCTGACACTTCGGCATAATATTAGTCCTTTTTCTTTTATCTTTTGTCAATTCCGTCATAAACGTTTGTTTTGTTCCATTAATCATCTACCCAAATCAGTCATTTTTATATTAATTGGTCTCCAACCTTTTAAATTATTTCATTTCAGGCCCAGAAGTTTAAATTTTTTATTACTACTAATTCATTTATCAAATAAATGCCAACGTACTTCCGTAAATAAAATTAAATACCAAACCTCAAACATTGGGTTTGACTGCCTTGTTACCGGGTCTTCCAAGTTCTAGGATTTTACGGACTCTCCCTAACCACCTGTCCGTAACCGATGGTTCATTAGTTCTGGTTTCCTTCTGCAACAATTAGCACTGTTTCATATCTTAGAACGTAGTAAGGTTTGAGTAAATGATTTAATTTTAATTTTTTTGTAAATGATTTAATTTTACTTTTTGAAAGGTTATGGATGCAGGAAACATGGATAATAAAATTTAGGCTGTTTTTTTAATATTTTTAATAATATTTGAATAATATTTTTAATATTTTTTCAATAAAATAAACGCTTCATGTATCCATAACCTTCCAAAAATTCAAGTTAAATCATTTACTCAAACATTGCTACGTCCTAAGGTAGGAAATAAAATAAGTTTGTGCTGATTGTTGCTGAAGGAAAGCAAAACCAATGAACCATCGGTTGCGGTCGGGTGGTTAAAGAGAGTTCGCAAAATTCCGGTACTTAGAAGACCCGATAACAAGGCATTCAAACCCAATGTATGAGCTTTGGTGTTTAATTTTATTTACGGAAATATGTTGAACATTTATTTGATAAATAGATTAGTGATAATAAAAAAATTAAGGTTCTGGGCCTGAAATGAAATAATTTGAAAGATTGGAGGCCAATTAATATAAAAATGACTGATTGGGTAGAGGACTAAATGGAAACAAACAAAAATTTAGGATTGAATTGACAAAAGATAAAAGAAAATGGACTAATATTATGCTCACGTGTCAGGTTTAAATTTAAACCCTTCCCACGTCAGCAATTAGAACATAATTAGTGAAAAGGGACTGATTTGGACATAATTAGCATTTGTAGCGGACTATTTTGGTTATAAAATAAAAAAAATGACTGATTTGAATTTTTGGAAAGGAAAATGACGTATTTGTCCTTTTTTCCGTGTTTAGCACTGCTAAAATTAACTTACTCTAAACTTTAAGCGGTCATCTCCCTAACGTTTAGCTTTTCAAACTCGAACATCTAAACTTTAATTTTAAATTCTAACACCAAACACTCTTACTCAAAATTATCTAAATTTGACACTATTTTTCACCCTTAATTCAAAACTACAAACTCTAAACTCCAAACTCTAAAATCTAATTATTTCCCCAAATATGCCCTATGCCTTGTTGTCTACCCAACACCTTGGCTTCGGCCCATGTGCTATCTTTTATGCGGTATGCACAATTAGTTGTAGCTGTGAACTGGAACTGTTCGACGTTAGGGATTTAGGAGTTGTATATCTTTATAGACTAGAGTTTCTAATTTATATAAATATTGTTTCAGAAATAGTTTATAGTTTTAAAAAAATTTAAAAAAAAATGGGGTTGGAGATTTACGCTAGTGGTAAGTCCCCTGACTTCCAACCTACAGGTTGGGGGTTCGAATCCCCACCCACCCGGCCCCTATCCCCCTTTGTTGCTTTTATAATTTGTGTGGCATGAACTCTCACCACCCTTTCCCAAGCTTTTAATGGTTCCTCCAAACAAAAATTAAAAATATTAATTAAATTGAAAAGTACATTCATAAACTAACAAGAATTACAAATGGTAGATTTTGTTTGCAGTGTCGCTTATTTATAAGCTATAGCCGGTTGACCCCAACTTCCAGAAAAAGGATCTCCTCTTCAATGCACTGAGTTGCTAAGTGATACTATCCTTTATTATATGGGGTACTGTTGCACGCGAATTCAGAATGCTTTCTCTCCAATCCACCAAAGAAGAGCATCATCAGTCGGTTGTTAAATGATCCTGAGGCATCAAGCATCTCAAAGGAGGATCGGGAAAACCATCCATCTAGGGCATTGTCTGCAGACCCATAATTTTATTGATGGGGTCCTTGTCGACAAGTTTTAGAGTTGGGGAAAAAACATTCAGATTTCAGAATTGGGGATTTACATAAGAGGAGAGAATTTAGGGAAGGTTTATGAGCTTGGACTTGGATCTGCAAAAAAGAAAAATGAATTTGGGGTACCTAATTTTAATAGGCCAAAAACGCAAAAAGTTTGCTAGGGCCTAGCCCCAGCCACAAGGAAAGCTATTAACCCACTTAAAATTTGTGTATGCAAAATTCTGATTTTGGATATGCAACCCTTCAATACCTTGATAAGGAGTGGAACCAAATAATTGCAATACGTTAACACCTCAGTGTAATTCAGCCATTCTGGATTTTTGAGTATATATAGCATAATTCACTCCGCCATGTTAATTTGTCACTGCATATGATTTTTGATATTTTCATTGTTTTTTGTTGCGGAAGTGTACCCAAATTAGCCAAATGCAGTAAAATAAATAGACACAGAATATTTACGTGGTTCGATCAAAATCGACCTACATCCACAGGCAAAAGGAGAAACAAATTTTACTATGAGGGGAAAATATTACAAAAGGGTTTGGACAATAATTTCCGGACCCACAAAACCCACTCAACAAATGTAGACTCCTCACAAAAGAAAAGCCTACCAAAAACACCCTAAAACTCTCTGGGCCAAATCTGCCCACTAAATTGAAGAAGCAGAGAAAACTCAAAGCTGCTTTGCTTTGCTTCTGCTTGCTTCTGCTTGGTGTGTTTCGCTGATCTGCTTGGGCATGTATTTATAGGAGGAGAAAAGAGGAATGCAGGCATGGGTGGTATTTAATGTGCAGCTGTCCACTTCCATCCACCCCACCTACCATCGCACCACCTAACAAATCTCCACCTTGGTGCGACCTAGCATAGTGAATGATGGCCAGGCTCCACCTTGAACTCAAACTTCCCTGAAAAATAAATGTACTCAAACCATGCACACAAATGTGCCAAACGGTACTCAAACTCTTCTTTTGCCTCCAAATTTTCCATCATGGGAAAACAAAATGTCTCGAAGAGGCAGTCAACAGCTCAAAACATTTAGCAAGTCCAAACAATGTCGAAACTTGCTATGAGGTACAGGTTTAGTGAACATATCTGCAGGATTATCTGCCGTAGCAATCTTCTGCACTTTGATCCTCGATTCTGATCTCAGAAAATGATATCTCACGTCAATGTGTTTGGTTCTCTCATGATGAACATGATCCTTAGCCAAACATATTGCACTGAGGTTATCGCAAAACACAACTGCTTGATCTTGATGTAGACCAAGATCGCCAACCAGTCCTTTTAACCAAATTCCCTCTTTGGCAGCCTCTGTCAACGCCATGTATTCTGCCTCTGTAGTAGATAGTGTTACTGTAGCTTGCAAAGTTGCTTTCCAACTGACGACAGAGCCTCCAAGAGTGAAAACATAACCAGTCATTGATCTCCTGCTATCCACATCTCCAGCATAATCAGAATCAGAATACCCAACCACCGAACACTGCAAGTCGCCTCCATAGATGAGACCAACATCAGATGTACCTCTCAAATAGCGAAAGATTCGCTTCACAGCAAGCCAATGCTCTTTTCCTGGGTTCGCCATGAATCGGCTAACCACGCTGACTGCCTGTGCCAAATCAGGTCTAGTGCACACCATGGCATACATCAAGCTGTCCACTGCACTAGAATATGGAACCTTTGCCATATACTCCTTCTCAGCTTCAGATTTAGGTGCAAAGGTAGCTGAGAGTTGTGTATTAGTAGCACATGGAGTATTCAAAGGTTTCGCCGAAGACATTCCAAACTTTGACAGAACCTTTTGGATGTAGCTTTTCTGTGACAAGAAAAGCTTCTTCTGATCTCTATCTCGATAGATCTCCATCCCCAGAATTTTTTTGCGCTGCACCCAAATCCTTCATGTCGAACTCTGCACTCAGTAGACCTTTCAATTTGTGAATATCGGCCTTGTTCCGTGCAGCAATGAGCATGTCATCTACATACAGAAGCAAGTAGATGTTCGAACCATCTTCTAACTTGTTGTGATATACACAACAATCATATGGACTTCTGTTGTAGCCAAGCTCAACCATATAGCTATCAAATCGCTTGTACCACTGTCTCGGAGATTGCTTTAGACCATATAATGGTCTCTTCAATTTGAAAACATGGTTTTCTTTTCCTGGTACAAGAAAACCTTCAGGCTGAGACATATAGATCTCCTCCTCTAATTCCCATGAAGAAAGGCTGTCTTCACATCTAGTTGTTCGAGCTCCAGATCCTGATGCGCTACCATAGCCAACAGGACACGAATGGAAGTGTGTCTGACCACAGGTGAGAAAATCTCGTTGTAATCAACTCCTTCCCTCTGAGAAAATCCTCTAGCAACTAGTCGGGCCTTGTATCGTATGCCCTCAGCTGGTGAAACACCTTCCTTTCTTTTGAAGATCCATTTGCAAGTAACAATCTTCCTTTCAGGTGGTTGTTTGACTAGCTCCCAAGTGTCGTTCTTATGTAACGACTCTATTTCATCTCCCATTGCAGCAAGCCACTGTACAGACTCGCCACATGATACGGCTTCTTTGTAAGTGGAGGGCTCAGAATAATTCAAATCTTCAGCTGTTTGTAGAGCATAGCAGATAAAATCTTGATATCTGCTAGGAGGTTGGACACCCACCCTTCTAGCATGATCATAAGCAATTCCTTGCTTCTGCACATCAGTTGAACTCGATGGTCGGTTGATTTCAGGTGGCTCAACTTCGGTTGATTGATTTGAATCCAAGTGCACTTCCTGCTCTTGCTCAAGCTCTCGTTGTTCATCTGAATCATCAGGTGAAAGTTGAAGCTCCACCTTACTGTCAGCACCCAAATTTTCTGAGACATTCACCACCTTCGTAGGCATACTGAGGATAGAATTCTCGTCAAACACCACACTTCTGCTCAAGATAACTCTTTTCTCAGAAGGTGACCAAATTTTGAATCCCTTAACTCCATCTCCATATCCTACGAAAATGCCCTTCTTTGCTCTGGGCTCCAGTTTTCCCTTGCTTACGTGATAATAAGCCGCACATCCAAAAGACTTCAAATTCGAGTAATCATAGGAATTACCCGACCAAACCTCATAAGGAATCCGACAATCAATTCCAGTATGAGGTCCTCGATTGATCAGAAAGCAAGCAGTGTTAACTGCTTCTGCCCAAAAGCTCCTTGGCAATCCAGAATTTGAGAGCATGCAGCGTGCCCTCTCCAAAAGCGTCTGATTCATACGCTCTGCCACTCCATTTTGCTGTGGAGTGTTCCTGACTATGTGATGTCGTGCAATTCCATTGTTCTTGCAGAACTCATTGAATTCCCTCGAACAGAATTCCAAACCATTATCAGTTCGAAGCCTTTTAATCTTCTTGTTGGTCTGGTTCTCTACCAATGCCTTCCACTGCTTGAATCTCAAGAAAGCTTCGCCCTTTTCCTTCATCATGATTACCAAGTCATCCTTGAATAATCATCGATAGTGGATAAGAAGTATCTGCTGCCCCCAAGCGACTCAACTCGTGAAGGACCCCAACAGTCAGAATGAATGTAATCCAACGTCGACTTTGTTCTGCGAGTTGCCTTTCCAAATTTTGTACGATGTAATTTACCAAATGTGCAGTGCTCACAGAACCCGAACTCAGCTAACTTGTGACCTTCAAGAAGACCACGACTTGACAGGATCTGCATTCCCCTCTGACTCATATGCCCAAATCTAATATGCCATAACTTGGACATATCAGAAGTATCAGCAACAGCAGCTACAGAATCTACTACAGTAGATCCCTGCACAACATACAGAGATCCATGCAAGACTCCTTTCAAAACCACGGACGATCCCTTCATGATGTAAAGTTCTCCATGCTCCCCTTCGTATCTGAAACCCTTATTGTCAAGGACTCTCAAGGATATCAGATTCTTCTTCAGCTTTGGAATATGTCTGATGATAATGGCCAGAAATGACCATTATTTCCAATCCATTTCCGTGTCTGAAACGGGCATTTGATCGCATTCCGGTCTTATATTAAATAAGAAAGCAGTTGAATTGGACTGATTTATGCATAACTGTAAAAATATTGAGCTGGTATGAAAAATGCATAAATATGTAATTTTATTACATATTTATGTTAGAAAAATCCAAAAATATGAGAAAAAGAAAAGAAAAGAAATAGGAAATGAAAAGATGGGAAAATAAATGAAAACCCACAAAAAGTTGAATTTTACATGATACTACGACGCTAGACACAACTACGACGCTAAACATGTATAGCGCCGTAGCCTGGTCTAGCGCCGTAGGAGGAAACTGAAGCTGACAGTTTGAAGAAGGGTGGACGGCGCTAAGCATGGATAGCGCCGTAATCGAGTATAGCGCCGTAAAAGATGGATAGCGCCGTAGGCTGTTCACCGAGAGACAGAGAGAGTCTTCGAAGTGGAAGACTACGATGCTAAACCTATAGCGCCGTAGAAGGATAGCGCCGTAAGCCATCTATAGCGTCGTAAGCCTTGCCAGAATTCAGATTTCAATTCCTGGGGGCCCATGGGCCTAGGGTTTCCCACCTATATAAGGACCAGTTGACTACAATGATCAGTCACTTCATAACATTCGAACTTGGAGACAACTTTGTGTTCTTGAGAGGTGTGTAGGTTAGTTAGGTAGTTAGGTCTTTACTTTTTGTATTATTTATATTTCTGTCTTAGATTAGATTTATAATATGTTAGATTAGTGATCTTATTAGAGTTTGCAACCTTAGCTAGCCACTGTTTATATTATTTCCAGCTTGGTTGAACTTTTTTTAAGGTTTGAAATACCCAAATGATGGGTATTATCAAGCCATTTCTTATAAAATGGGAAGTTAATCACAAAAAAAGTCCCAAAATCATGAAATGGACATGAATCCATGGATTTATTGCTTTATTTTTGGTTTTATGACCACTTGGTCATTTAGTTTCATTACTTTTATGTGGGTTTGTGTTATTTTTCTTGTTTTTCGGGGTCTCATGCATGATTTGTCGGTTGAAAACCCTCATTTGGGTTTATGGTCCATTTGTGCCTTATCTTCTCTTTTATTTGAGTTTCTTTTACATTTTAGTTCATCTTCATTACTGTTATTACTTTCCCTTACGACTGATCTTGCATGTATTGAACCATAAAACTTGAAAATAGGGTTTGCAATCGCATAGATTGCATCACCCGAACAACAACAAATTTTCTGGGCTAGCTACGACGCTAACCGCCCTACGGCGGTAACCTAGTGTAGCGTCGTAGGTGAGGTTTAGCGCCGTAGTTGTCCAGACTTAACAAAATTCGTCCTACGGCGCTAGACCAACGACGCTATCCTCGGATAGCGTCGTAATTTTTGTCTAGAGTCGTAGGTCACCAAAATACTTTATTTTTCACTGACGCTATCCTTGGATAGCATCGTCATTTAGTGTATAGCGTCGTACCCTCCAATTTTATCAATACTTCTAAAAATTCACCCTACGACGCTATCCTCACGACGCTATCCTAGGATAGCGTCGTAAAATCTATCTAGCGTCGTAACTGGCATTTTTGCCAAATTTTCCATTTCTCCATTTTGCTTAATTAATTGAACCTTTGTATTAATATTTTGAGGTTGAAGTCCAATAATCTCAACCCATGATTAATTTGATATAAAGAATTTTGTTCAAATCCATTAAAAGATTTTTCTACAAAATTAAACTCTAATGATCTAAGTGTATAATCCGGACTGTAACTAATTAATTATGGAATGAGAGATTATTTAGACCATAAAGAGTGATTATGGAATAACTTCCACACCCTTGCATAAGAAACCAATGTCTCTCATACAAGATTACCCCAAAATATTTTCTTATTTTATTTTTGGTCTTTTTCGTGTTGAGTGAAACAGCTAGTAAGAGATATAACAGATTAATGTTGGCGGGTATTCCCACACGGATAAACTAGCTCGTGGTCTGTATATTAATTACTAGATGTTATTTTGCATGGTCCGGATAGTGGTCGGTAGAAGCCTTGGCGGTTCGTCCATCCGGGATTATAATAGCTGCTCAGCTGACTCCTATCCGGATACAGTTTTCTTTTCTTTATTTTAATTTCAAACCTGAATCTGGAGCTGTAGCAATATTAGATGATATATGCAATTGTTATCTAATAGTTATTGCAGTAATAGAACGTGTGGGTTTTTATCCAAATTCGCAGATAGTGGAGTCTAAGATGACGGCGGCAACTGTCATTTAGGGCATTCTACTGTCTAAAATCATTCCACCTGGAATAGTCAGGACCTGGATAGCAGATGTTTGCAGTCCGGATTATCCTGATTATTTTTGTCATCTTTTTAGCCAAATTCTTCTCACCTCAGGCTATTTCATCTTTGTGTAACAACTTCTGTCTAAACCCGCCTTATATTTTGGGTTATTTAATTTTACACTTCTCTATACATTTATGCATGATATTATTATGTAGATATTGTGGTCAATATTATTTTGGGATCATTCCATTGGACACAGGAGTCCCGATTTTAATCAGATGATTCATAATAAATTTCCAACAAAAATTCATTTATAAAATCCGGGTCTGAGTAAGGGATAAATTCCACAGTTATGACTAATTCATATCCGACTGGGAGTTGATTTTGGGAAATTAGAAACAGAGTCAGTGATTAGGTCTCATCTAGACTGAAAGGATCTGTGTTTTAATTGAGAGTCTAGTACCTGTTTAGGGAATGATTTTCAAACATCTATTATTTTCCAAAATTGTTGAGTGCTGGAAATCTGATATTAAATACTGCACTGAGATGGGGTCCACTTGGATTCAAATACGGTGTAGTAGGTAATATTGGAGGAACACCACTCAGGCCTTGGTGATTTTCTAAGGTAGGGTTGAGTTCCTTTCAACTGCTATCCTCTTCTGCCAAAGCCTATTTTTGAGTCCTGAGTGAGTGCTTCCGGAACGAACTAATTTATTAGTTCGTTTCATTAGTTTGTATCTCATAACCACCCGAAGGGAGGTGAACACTGCGAGCATTTCACCGAGATTAGGGAATTCTTGATCCACATCCGGTTATTCTGACTGGGGGCTTTCTTTTACTACCAGGGTCAAACTTTCAAAAACCTTCGAGTGATAGGATTTTAAATGCTTTCTTTATCGCTTTCTTTTAAATGCTTTCGTTAGAGGTCACTCGGTTGTATTGAGAGTTGTGTAACTCCTACTAGGACTGATAGTTAAGGGATAGTTCAGGCTCGATTAGAATCTTTGGGTGTGACATGGGGGAACGATGGTAGTACTTGACACTTCAACTAATGATTTGTCAGGTGTTGCTTGTCCACCGCAAATAAATAATATACCTTAGCAGTGCATTGCAAGGGTAGTTATGTGTCTGTGGTATCTTAGAATTTGTTGTTTTAAGAGCATGTAAACTCTTACTGAAAGTACCTGTCTGTTAAAGGGAACATGGTATAGAGAGCATGAGAGTTAGCTAAATGAAAGGATTATCCCAAGCTAAGATCTGTGTAACAAAATGGAAGTTTAATTGTGTCTCATATTAATCTTGTCCAATCTTTATTCTATTCTTCCTGTCCCTTCTGTCTCACTTTAAATATGTTTTCTTAGAATAATTTTTACCGCTTTCTTAGAATAATTTTATTGCTTTTTTAGAATAAACTTAATTGCTTTATTAGACTAAATTTAATTCGCTTTATAGAATAATTTTATATGCTTTAATCGCTTTCATAGCTTAATTTAAATTATGTCAAGTAGTTGATAGTCAAAACACAAACTTGAATCGAGTAACCGAGTGGAAAATCTTAGTAAACGATGTGGGCCTGCTTCTATCGCACATCCTCCAGTGAACGATCCGGTACTTACTATAAATTACTGTAATTTTTGACACCGTGCGCTTTCGGGCCACAGTTTCTTAACACGAGTAATAAAAATGTGACAACCTATAAATATATCCCTAATCCCAACTCCATCTTCATAAATTGGTTTCATTAAATAAAATTGAAAACCAGGAATATGATTTTTCAGAAAATACTCATGTTGAGGGAACTTGTCAAAAGTTTCATGGCAAGGATCTTCAAGGCATGAATTTGTCAAAAGTTTCATGCCGGGGAGGTCCATAGCGCCGTTTGAAATCAAAAGTTTCCCACATGAGTAATAAAAAGTGAAATATATCCTTAAACCCCTTTCCCACGAATCTTAACTCTTTTTTTTTAATAAATTTAACCTGGGATATTTTAGAAATACTCGTGTGACGAAATTGTCAAAAGTTTCATGGCGCCGTTGCCGGGGAGGATGCAGCGTCGTTTATTAAGAGAATTACACTCCTGATTGCTCATAGATTAGTTTAGTGTAGGTCATCTACTTCAGTACAGAGAAGTACCCTCAAAATTAATTGAACATTTAGAGTACTGAGACTCTAAATGTGAGGATGTTGATTTGAGGAGAAAACCTGACCAATTGGGTATTTATCTGTCTTGCAGGAAATTTCGAACCACCAAAAGAAGGAGTAGAAAAATAAAGCAGAAAACCAGGTTCCCGGTTGGATTAAGTCCATGAATTTAAGAAAATGATTTCGGAAATTAAAGCAATTTAAAATCCGACATAATTTTTGCAAACAAATGGTATTAGTCCAACCTATTTTAGGCAAGTTTAATTTTTAATTAAGATAGCCCATTAACACTACAAAAATGTCTTGGACTAAAATATCTTAAGTCCAGAACAAATCAAACCAACTGAGGCCCAATTTCATCTACTCGAGCCCAGTCCGCATAAAATTTTGAAAAATTTCAAAATTGAAGTGCAGCTTAATCCGCTCTCAGCTACGACGCTATTCTCACCTACGACGCTATCCGAGGATAGTGCCGTAGTGTTGGAACCGCGCCGTAGGGCACTTCCCCCTCTTTTAAATCCCTCTACGACGCAATCCCTTAGAACGACGCCTTACGACGTTCTAAGGTACATCGCCGTACTGAAGGTACAACGCCGTAGTACTTCCGTATCTCTCCACCGCCTTACGACACTATCTCATTACTACGGCGCAATCCTAGGATAGCGTCGTAGCAATAGCATAGCACCGTAGTGCCCTTTTCCTTCCTTCTTACCTATCTATGACGCTGAACAAGGCTTACGGCGCTAGTATAGCGCCGTAGGCCAAGTTTAGCGCCGTAGTCCTTTTCCCCCTTTTTATAAATACCCACCCCTTCGTCTCCTTCCCCATTCCCACACTTAACACTTTCAAAACCACTCTCAAAACCCCTCTTACGAACGAACACACAGTTCATTCGCAACAACACCACCCGAATCCAAGGGGAAACTCTGCCCAAATTTCGCGAAAATCACCGCAATGGCGTCTCCTTCGTCTTCCGCAGCCGAGAAACCATGGTACCCCTCTTTCCCCTTCACATTCTCGAGTATTCCGCGCACCCCTGTTTTGCGATTTTGGGGTATTTTGTGGCTTAATGTTGTGAATATAGAGCCATGGCATATTTACTGTCCTAGTGTTCTAGTTTCGAGCATTTTCTGTTTTGGGAACCTGCGTTTTGTTCATATCGAAATTCTTATTTCGGCCGAGTTTGAATGGGAAGATGATTCTCGTTTCTGTTTGCTGTTGTTTAGATGGGTAAGAGTGTTTAAAATCTGTTATGGTGTTGAATTTTTTTTTTTTTTTTTTATGATGAGATGATTGGGTAAGGTTTTGGCAGTGGAGTTTTAAATGGGGAAGTATTCTTGCCATTGTTGAGGTTTTGAGTTTTTGGGTTCACTAAGTTTCTTCTGTGTTTTAATGAATCAATGCTAGTGCATCACTTAACCTGTAGAGTGATTTACACTTTCACTAATAACTTGCCAAGAATTTTCGAAAGCTGAGAATGGAAGACTGATGAGCACAGGGGTGTTTCATGAGCATCACTGTGTTATCAGTCACCATGTTGTTTGATCTTCAAGCTTGACTGATTTTATTCCCTCGATTTACCTGTGTTGGTGAGTATGGGTAGTGAATAGAAGTTAAAATGGGCTGTTGTTCTGAGGTTTGTTTGCATGCCATTGTGATGAGTTTTGGTGTGCAGGGAGCATTAAATTAGAGGTTTTAATTGGGATGTCTGTCTTCAATTGCTAAAAACTGTGAAAAGCGAATGTTTGTATTGTTTTGGGAAAGCCTGTGCATGCCAAGCAAACTGCACAAATATACAATTGCTGCTCCCACTTTTCAGAAACAGTTTTTCACAAAAAGACAAAAAGAGTTGGTGGGATTTTCTTTCCTAAGTTGACCCACTTGGTTTTGCTCCCAATGGAGCACAAGTAGTGTAATAAAGTAGCCATCTTTTTCCTCATATGGACTGCTACTACTATTAAAATCCAAAAAATGGGACCCATAAAATCCCACTTTTATTAAATAAAAATAAGTCAACCCTTTATAAAAATTAAAAAAAGGTGGTTTAGTTTTTTTTTTTTATTTATTTTTTATTATTTTTGCATGTCTTGGACTGCCCATAGCAGTTCCAATCACACACATCCGAGCCGCCGCACTACATTTTCGCATTCCTCGATTCGCGATCATTTCCATTCCATCCATTTCCCATTGCACTTTCAACAATCGCTCCGAGATTGTTTAAAAATGGGAAAATCAAAATTTTTGGGCTCAATGGCCCATTAAAAATATTTTTGGTCCAATGACCCTTTTCTTTTATTATTTGGACTCAATAGTCCACTAAATATTTGGGAGCCCAATGACTCCTAAGTTCTAAAACAGTTTAATTTGTCTTAAAATCTCAAAACTTGTAAAAAGAAAAATTTACCTCTGCTTTACAATAAAATTTAACTTGAAGATTTAATAACCTCACATTCAGAGCAAAATTCTAAATGTGAGGATGTTGATTTTCAATTTGAATGACTCTTGCAAAAATTATAAAAAGCTGGATTTAATACTCTCATATTTTTCAGGGAAAAGTTAGTAGTTGAGTCACGGGCAGGACTGCCCCCTTGCACACAGGACCAAGGGATCCTAGAAGGCTCACAATTCCGCAGAAAGATTAATGACCACCGACAGGCTCTTGAATCAACATTTAAATTGTCAATCGTGAGTAAAACCGAAGTGAACTTCAGACTGCCAAAAGGATGGGATTCCAACGGGACTTTTACTATTATCTGTCGAGGTTCTGGGAGAAACAAATGGACGCGTCTGCAAATGACATGAAATTTCCAGAAGAGGTGCACACTGAAAGAATTCTAAGGAGATTCAATGAATTCATGGCCCGATGGGAAAGGCACCAGCACTCAAAGACAATAGATTCTGCCTGCATGGAATTTGACATTATAATGGTGCCCAACAAAGTGGATGAAAGAGTTAGGAGGCAGTTCACAGAGAAAGCACCCAACCTCAGTCATCTGGTGTGTCATGGAGTCTTCATGGTGCACAAGGCCCTACCATTTCTATACAACCCCAGCTTGTTGGAAAACAAAGGAGTACAGGAGCAGAGATGGCTAACACAACAAGTAAGAAAAAGGCAGAGAGAAGTGAGTCACAACCTGAACATCGCCATAAAGAAAGCCATGGCATCAGAAAGGGAAAACCAGGCCCCAATAGTTAAGACTACGATAGACTTAACTAAGGAATTTAGGGAGCAGTGGCATGCCTTGATGACACTACGGGGCACGGGTAGGAAGGACATTATAGAATCCGTCTTGGATAAAGACCTTGTGCTACCAGATGAGGATTATTTTGACACAATTTTCCTGGAAGATGTGTACAAGCCGACTCCCCTTGCTGAGCAGAGACCGCAGGGATTGGCTCAACTGCATGTGCTGAGAGACCAAATCACTGGATTTATTCAGAATACATCTTGGAAGGTGCTAGGAAAGAATCGACAGCAAACCCGACTGCTGACTCAGGCCGAGGCTGAAGAATATGTCAGAGTTGAATTTACCCGTGATATGTCTTTTGTGAAACAAGAGGCCAAACCACTTGTTGAGTCAGTGATCGAGGAGAACAGGATGGACTTTGTGCACTTCTTGATGGAGATGGATGCTTTCGGGCTGAACTACTGCAACACCATCAAAGCTAACACTCCATTGCTATATAAGAGGGAACATAGAGCCTATTTCTGTGACCACATCCGGAAGACATGGGTAAAGCGACTCAACCGCATTTCCAGTCCCATTTTCATCAACAAGTATTTGAAAGATGCAGAGAAAAACCTGGGAATCAATTTGGATGAAGAAGACCGAGAAGGGAGTGAAGATGAAAATGATGTGCTGATCAATCAGTATACAAGTGCTGCATCACCTCCTCAGGTTTTCACTGAAGCCAACCCGTTGCCAACCCAACCGTCTATACCAGCCTCAGCCCTGCCAGCACGAGAGCAAGTACCTACTACTGCCGCTGTACCTGAAAGCCATTCTGAACCTCAAGTTCAAACTAGAGGTAGACTGATAAAGCTGGCTGACAAGGAGAAAAGTGGACGGGCACCGGAGCCAAAAGTTGTAATCAGAGAGCCCGAGACCACTACAAGGAAGGCAACTGAACCAGCAGACCCGAAAGACAAAGGAAAGGGAGTGATGCCACCGTCACCCCCTAAGAGAAAAGAACTGATTGCTCAAGATGCTGCACTGGCTAGAAAATTGCAGGAAGAAGAGAATGCATTAGCCGGTCTGGTTGAACAAGGAAATGAAACAGGAGGTTCGGAATGGATAAAATAGATGAGTAAGAACGAGCTGAAAGAGAAAAGAAAGCTGCAGAAGAGGAGCAGATTAGAAAGAATATTCAGCAAACTCAAGCCGAGGAGGAAAGGAAGAAGAAAGAAGCTCATGATAGAGAAGTAGCTGAAAGGCTGCAAGCGGAATTAGAAATGAGGAAATCGACAGAGGTGGAAACGGAGACAATCATGGCTGATCCACTAGATTTCGAATGCAGTCAACTACCTCCCATCACAACAAGAGTGCCCAGAGATGAAACAGATCCAACCCCTCCAATCACAACTCATTTGCCGTATACAAAGAAAAAGTGAGAGCCGAAAAGGCAAGGATAGAAAAAGAGAAGGAGGATGATGAAGAACTGATGATCACTGATGGAGTCGAGGGAAAGGGACTGAAAATTAAAGAAGAACAACCTCCTGCATGGACTGGCCCCACCGCACATGATGCTGAGACTATCCGGGGAGATATAAGGAAACGGCTTAACGAACAGATCGAAGCAAGGATTGATAGAGGAGAGGGGCCTGAACAAATACGTCATCACACAGAAGCATCCCGGATAATCGATCCCCTTGTTGGGACAGCTCGAATCAATGCAGTCATCGCTCCAGAGACATTATCCGGGCAGAGAAAGAGGAGAAGAGTCATGATTGGGGAAAATGATGAGCCTGAGGAAAGAACGGATCCCATTCCATTATCTGAATTGGTAAAGGATAAAGCTGATGAGCAACAAGAAGCTGAGAAAAGACGAAAAGTAAGGGAGGAAATAGATGCAGCAGAAGAAGAAAATGAAGAGGCCATGCAAGAAGTGGACGAATTTATGGAGCAAATGGCACCAATCTTCAAGCGTCCTGTGGGAAGAGCTGCAAGAATTAGGGAGGAGGAGGAGGTATCAACTGGCGTTGATGATCCTTACTTTCCTGTACTTACATTTCCAATTAATGTAAAAACTAAGTATGATGCAATGAAAAATGCAATTAAACAGGTTGAGGAGGAACCTATGGATGAAGCAACCCAGGAAGGGGGTGAACCGAGCAGACATGAACCCATCCAGGAGGACCAAGACGAACCAACTGACTGGCACACAAGCGAAGATGAATCTGTTGGATCAGTCAAGCCTGCCAGATTTTGGGAGAAAACCGGAGTTCGTGCCAGAATGGAATTCAAAAGATAGAAAACACCAAAATGGTGATAAAAGAGGCAGACGTAATCCGGAAATTCAACGGGAATCCGAAGGCAGTCAAGGCATATGAGAAGCTTTTGGAAAGCATTATACCTGACAAGGGGTTTGCACCAGACTCGCTAAGGCACCCTACTGTGGATTTTTGAAGAACATGGCTTGGATGGGAACAATTCCTACTACATCACGGAGATCCTGGGAATATGGAGTTGACTAGGGAGTTCTATTGCAACATTAACGTTGCAAGACGGACAACCTGGGTTAGAGGAAAGACAATAGATATATCCCCGGATTATCTAAACAGATTCCTCCAAACACCCAGTTATCAAAGTGAGATTACGGAAGAGGAGATCTTGAGTAGGCGTGGCAAGACAAAAATGAAAGCAACATATCAAGCCATCGCCGACTCCTTGACCAGGACGCCAGGATTGGTGGGGACATTCAGCACGTCCAAAATAAAAGTGGAGTTCATGCCCACATTCGAATTTTACATGGCTAGAATCAGGCCCAGCTCGCACCCCCAAACTACTTCAGGCAGTGTATTGATGGGATTTGCAAAGCTGTGGCATGGGCGAAAACTGAATGTTGGGGAACACATCTTTAGAGTCATGACTACACGAATCGAGAAGAAGAATGCTCTCTGCTACCCGAATCTTATTAGAAGAATCTGCACAGATCAAGGGGTAGACATGGGAGAATTTGACACTGATGTCTTGGTCATTCTGAATCCCCCTATCCGGGTCCCATCCATGCACATTCAAGAGAGGATTACGTATGCACTCCCTCCATTCCCTGCTGACTCAAATGTGCAATCTTCGTTCATATCAGGTGAAGAAGCACCATCAATTCAAAGAAGAGATCCAATGCCTTCCCCTGCTCCTAAAAGAAGAAGACAGGCCCGTACTGAGGTGGGACCTTCAACACAAGTGGGAGAGCTCAACACGCGCCAGCGGAACCAAGTCCCAGTCAAATTCCTCCATCACCTCCGGTTCAAGCCCCTCAGCAGCAAGCTCACCCCTCCCAGATCCCTCCTCTAAGCCAGAACGTCTCCCAACATCCTGCTAACTCAAATGTAGTCGAGATCGTGAGCTCAATGAACAAAACCATGACAGAAAGTGTCAAGCAGTTGGCAGATGTTATCATTCTGGGAAGGGAAGATGATAGGAGAATCAGAGAAGAGAGAGACAAGAGAAAAGAGGAAGAGAAAGCTGAAGAGAGGAGAAGAGAAGACGAATTCAGACGACTCCTGTTGGAAAGAGAAGAAAGGCATTACAGAAAAAGGCTGGAAAGCGAAGAGAGGCAACGGAAGATGATGTTGGAAAGTGAAGAACGTCAACGAAAAATGATGGAGACGGTGATCCAAGCACTCATCGGACAGCTCCCAAAGCCGCCACCTCCGCCAACAGACAATGCTGGGCCTTCAACTCAACCATAGGAACCGAAAGAATGAATCTGATCTGATCCTATTCATTTTTGAGCTTAATTGTAAACATCATATAAGAGAATTTCTGTCATTTGTGCAAGTTCGTTCTGATTGCATGAAATCTCTTGTAATTGATGTATTTTTCGCTTTCCAAAAAGGAATTTTGCAGTCCAAAAACAATTTTATTCTTGAAAAGATGTCTGACAGTCCAAGATGAATAAGTGACTGTCAGGCCAAAAATATGCTGTTGACATGCTCCGTATGTCAGCAGTGCCTCTTTACTGCTTTAAAGTAAATAACCAGCAAAAGTATGCATAAACCTGCTCTAAATTCACATGTTGAATTTAGGCTTGTGATTAAATTTTCAAACTTTTAAATTGGGATAATATAATTGAAAACATGCATGAAATGAATTCCTAAGGTTTTGAGCTATAAAAATTTAATGATGCGATCATCTTGTTGGGTAATAAATCTGCATGTTAGAAATTTTGATTGAATAAAGTGTTGGGATTAAGCTTTGATTAAATTCGAGAATATTGTATGACATGAATCAATCCAACCTTGTGAGATTTGAGCCATGAGTCACTATTACTCATTCATTTTCTTTGATGTGTGAATCAATTTGATTAAAGGAAACTAGAACTTGCAATTGGGGACCGATTCAAGACCATGCCATACTCCCGAAATCGAGCATATGATCGAGGCACTTAGAAAACCAAAATTTTTGGCCTTCTTTTGAAACCCAAAACCCAAAAATATTTTCCCTTAAGATTAACCAATTTGAGCCTCAAGCCTAATTTTTCTTTGAAGCCCTCTATATTATTCCAAACTTTCCAAAAAGACCAAGAAATTTAAACCCAAGTGTGTAAGAATAAATTTTATCAAGGCATTACAAATTTTGATCATTAAAGAAAATTCAATCGGTATTCAACATCCGATTCAATAAAAAAAAATAATAATAATAAAAAATAGTTGACCTTTATTCAACATCAATAAATTGCAAATGACAAAGCAAATTAGACATAGTCTAATGTCATGCAATAGAAAAAGAAAATCAAAAGAAAGAAGAAACATTGATGATCATAAATTTTAAATAAAAATATGCCATGATATGATAGAATGAATTTTTGCCACTTCTTAGCCCAATATTTCCCCTCCATACCTAATGTTACAACCGTATGCCCCGTTATAACCCTTGAATAAGACCTCATGATCTCGATTTAAAGAAATGAGCCGGTGGCGAGTTGGTCAAATTGCAAGCTTATGGGATAATTTAATTAAAATTGATTTTGAGCGTTCATGATTAAACCCCAATTGAGAGTGAGTGAACTTTCCGATTCTCTTATATGTGAGGCTCTATTTCATGAAACATGTTCATGTCATACCTTAATTCTCATTTTTAATTTTTGCATATTTCAAACATGATATTCATGAAGGATCGACAATAATGCTTGATTTGTAGGCCCGATGTAGTGAGCAAGTATCATTTCATTAAACACTGCAATCAAGGGAATTTAATACTTGTAGTTTTTTATTGTCTTATCCCAATCCAAAAAGAATAAGATTTATGAAGCCACGAAAATGAATTGAATATGCAGAGCCCGTGTTCTTTAGAACATTGACTCTGACTGCTCGGGGACGATCAATATTAAATGTGAGGATGTTGATAATGGCCAGAAATGACCATTATTTTCAATCCATTTCCGTGTCTGAAACGGGCATTTGATCGCATTCCGGTCTTATATTAAATAAGAAAGCAGTTGAATTGGACTGATTTATGCATAACTGTAAAAATATTGAGCTGGTATGAAAAATGCATAAATATGTAATTTTATTACATATTTATGTTAGAAAAATCCAAAAACATGAGAAAAAGAAAAGAAAAGAAATAGGAAATGAAAAGATGGGAAAAGAAATGAAAACCCACAAAAGTTTAATTTTACAGGATACTACGACGCTATACACAACTACGACGCTAAGCATGTATAGCGCCGTAGCCTGGTCTAGCGCCGTAGGAGGAAACTGAAGCTGACAGTTTGAAGAAGGGTGGACGACGCTAAGCATGGATAGCACCGTAATCGAGTATATCGCCGTAAAAGATGGATAGCGCCGTAGGCTGTTCACTGAGAGACAGAGAGAGTCTTCAAAGTGGAAGACTACGACGCTAAACCTATAGCGCCGTAGAAGGATAGCGCCGTAAGCCATCTATAGCGTCGTAAGCCTTGCCAGAATTCAGATTTCAAGGCCTGGGGGCCCATGGGCCTAGGGTTTCCCACCTATATAAGGACCAGTTGACACCAATGATCAGTGACTTCATAACATTCGAACTTGGAGACAACTTGGTGTTCTTGAGAGGTGTGTAGGTTAGTTAGGTAGTTAGGTCTTTATTTTTTGTATTCTTTATATTTATGTCTTAGATTATATTTATAATATGTTACATTAGTGATCTTATTAGAGTTTGCAACCTTAGCTAGCCACTGTTTATATTATTTCCAGCTTTCGTTGAACTTTTATTAAGGTTTGAAATACCCAAATGATGGGTATTATCAAGCCATTTCTTATAAAATGGGAAGTTAATCACAAAAAGAGTCCCAAAATTATGAAATGGACATGAATCCATGGATTTATTGCTTTATTTTTGGTTTTATGACTACTTGGTCATTTAGTTTCATTACTTTTATGTGGGTTTGTGTTATTTTTCTTGTTTTCGGGGTCTCATGCATGATTTGTCGGTTGAAAACCCTCATTTGGGTTTATGGTCATTTGTGCCTTATCTTCTCTTTTTATTTGAGTTTCTTTTACATTTTAGTTCATCTTCATTACTGTTATTACTTTCCCTTACGACTGATCTTGCATGTATTGAACCATAAAACTTGAAAATAGGGTTTGCAATCGCATAGATTGCATCACCCGAACAACAACAAATTTTCTGGGCTAGCTACGACGCTAACCGCCCTACGGCGGTAACCTAGTGTAGCGTCGTAGGTGAGGTTTAGCGCCGTAGTTGTCCAGACTTAACAAAATTCGTCCTACGGCGCTAGAACCAACGACGCTATCCTCGGATAGCGTCGTAATTTTTTGTCTAGAGTCGTAGGTCACCAAAATACTTTATTTTTCACTGACGCTATCCTTGGATAGCATCGTCATTTAGTGTATAGCGTCGTACCCTCCAATTTTATCAATACTTCTAAAAATTCACCCTACGACGCTATCCTCACGACACTATCCTAGGATAGCGTCGTAAAATCTATCTAGCGTCGTAACTGGCATTTTTGGCCAAATTTTCCATTTTCTCCATTTTGCTTAGTAATTGAACCTTGTATTAATATTTTGAGGTTGAAGTCCAATAATCTCAACCCATGATTAATT